>CM041049.1:10076071-10748136 GCA_023078785.2 Hyles euphorbiae | reverse complement strand
TTACGTCACAGAGCAGCAGCCAGCTTCTGTCTCACTCCACACTAGGCGTCGCGTCCGCACACACACGCACACGAGTGTCGTCCGAGTTTCTACCTCAACTACTACTTATTTAGCATCAGAGTCGCGCCGAACAACCCCACTCGGTGTTTCGTCCTTTACACAATTGCCTTTTTCTTGAGCTCGACCCGCGTAATAGGATAAACTAGAGATTAGCCCTGTTCGCTTTTCTCTTCCAAATGAAAAAGGTTGGAAATAAGTAGTAATATCTGGGATCTTATTTGTACAACACAACTAATACATACTTACAAACACGGAATTACTATATAACTTTAGTAATATTCTCATATAATATCACTGCCCTATTTTCTTAACAATCAGCTTTATTACAACAATAGGATACTTACTAATCTTATTATTCGCTGCGTTAAAATTATTTTGAAATATGACTTGTGACATAAGTCCTAATTCGTGTAAATTTAAACTACACAAAACTGTTAATTCAATGATGCATTGAGGTTTTAGGAAGCTAATTAAAACTGTAATGTATTAAATGAGAGCCGTCACAAATGGTGTGGTGACTGGTGTCGAGTGCGATACTCGTAGGGGCAACATAAAATCCATCCAATCGAATCCGACACGTCACATTAGGGCGCGCGCTGTGGCTCTCCAAATGGCCTCACTTGAAATTCGATGTCGAACGCTCCTGTCGAGATCGAGCGCTCGTAAAATTAGGACTTCAATACACCGACCGTATCGGAGACCCCTACACATACATTACTATTTTATAACATCCAGCGTGCTCGTGTGCGCTTTTTAGCTTCGAGGTTTGATTCCATTTACATTTTAGATGTTGTACCTATCGCTTTAGAACTTTAGAAGATCATGTGTTTATCGTGATATTGCTTTCATCGAGTAAAGAGAGCTGTTATCAAACTGCGTTTAATACCTGTTCAACTGGGAACAAAATACTGTATAGCATAGTTTACACATTATGCTGTATATTGTAGTGTGAATGTTGCATCTTTTTGTCGATCTGTGCCATGATCTGTGTAATCCATTTTATGGATCGTCTGTCAAACATCGATATACTGAATAATGCGACTTAGGTTGTCTCACGTCAAGTGCGCATGCCATAGATAGAGATAAGCTCATCTGAACAAGGTAAAGTGTTGTGTAAGATTATAAAAGCAGACACTCGAGGGTTACAGTTAATGTTATTGTCTCGATACGAAAGTGAGTCGGCGAAGCAGTAAGTCACAACGGGCGCGGCGGCGACAGGTCACCGGCCCGTGGCGTCGAGAGCAAATTAACAGCCTCTTGCCACTCGCCTCTAACTTAGTGCCTCGTAAAATTAGGCCCCGTCACTCCCCTTAAGACGCCGAAGCGATACCTACTCGACCCACGCAAAAGGACGGATTGAATCGAACCTATTTCTCATTCGGGCTCAATTACGGTCGCAATTTTGTTTCCGAACGCCATAATTAAGACATTCATTTATTACGCAAATATCTAAAAGTGTTATTGCAATCGTTTTCATGTGTTGAAACAATTCCACGAGGAGATGCGAAATTGCAATATTCTATATCGAATACCTATGTCGGATAGCCATTTCGCTCGAATTGCCGCTCTCACAGTTGCGTGCGTGCACTTGAAATAGCATCTGTCTGACACACAACTCGCTGTGAGCACTCAACCGAATATTGATAATCCGTATATTCGGTACCTCCACGAGTCGCTACGTTTATATGTGCTATTCACTTCAGCGGGCGTCGCTTAAAGGAAAACATCCTTTTAGATTTGCAACGAGTAGATAAGAGTATCAGCAGGCACGGCGGCGAGGCGGGGAGATATGGACATATAGTTTAGTGAAGCGGCGAGCGAGCGACCCTACACACTACGTACTCGTGGGCTGTGTAAACGTAAGGGGGCTCGGTGGGATGCATGGCGGATGGCGATCGGTCGTCACGTTTATGATTATTTCATTAGTGCGTATTTGCGCGCTCATCCAAATGTTGCGGTCGGCCCACCCGCGCCCCCTGCAGGGAGCGATGACCACTCCCGGAGCTAATCATGCGGTCAGTTTGTTCTGCCTCAGCGTGTTTTGATATTGATATTGACTGTAGCGCTCGCCTCGCTGCGCGCCGATTTATTTGCGAACAATGATCGATTGATTGCTATAGTGTACGTAAGCCCGCCCGTAAACGTTTTGATTATGTTTGCCCACTCGTATTTGTTAAACCAACACAGTGCGATACCGCCAATATTAAATTATCTTTCTTTTAGTGCTTACACTCGTGTTATTTTGTTGCAGAGAAATTCCATATCGCCAGGCGAGAGGGAAAAATATAGGACGCGGAGTCCTGCAGAGCCGGACCACAAGAAATTAAAGAAAGAAGAAAAAGATATGGGCCATGTAAGATACTTATTATTGTATTTAAACCAAAACTATGAAACAACGAATGCTTGTTATATCTTGTAATTGCTTATAATCATAATATATGAGCATAAATATCATTTTATAATTGATTATTGTCCTCAGGAGCTGGTAGTAGATGACGCGAGTGAAGAGCCCACATCACCACACAACGGCGCGCCTTCACCTCGAGAGAACGGACTCGATAAACTGCAGCCCAAAAAGGAACACCCGCCGCACAGCCCCAGGTACACACATAATCCCGCCTAATTAAACACCATTGCCTGCCTACCAACATCAAAGAGCGCACATCGCACATGTTGCATGCGATGCTAACTAGCCGAACCGATGTTTTGTCATAATGAGATTAACGGCATTATGTAAAGCTTTACTGACAAATCCGCGTACACGTTGCCAGCTGACTTGATCCACATCGAACATAAACAGGTCAACACCTGTTAATGTCGAAGCCTTTTTCGCACCTCACGTGTCGCGTTCAAGCGGATAAGCTTGTGTCCGCGCGTTAATTCATCGTAATCGCCCTATCCTTTTAATAGAAACCCTAGTGTGTAAACTACTTGTAAGGCGACGGGAAGGTCATTGTACTACGCGGAGTAAGTTGGCCGAGTCGAAAGTTAATCCGCTTCAACGAATCAATTACGGAATACGGACACTCAGGTTCAATGTTAGTCCCATTAACAACAACGAGATTAGACGCTTGATGAATGAAACCGTGGATAATCTCCACACTAATTTGTCGACAAATTGCCGCACTGCTTAAACCTCCTATCCACCTATTTAATTGCGACCGTTAAGTTTGAAGGCTTTGTTTTATGAGTTAAATAACATTTTGATTACTTTAGTTTTGATACCACTAGTGTGACATTCAATCATAAGTCCATTATTAAGTGGGCATAAATAAAAAGTTGTTTTTTTAGTAAAAGTTTGAATTAAAAAATGAGGATAACATATCCTAACGATATAAATGCTACAATTTATATTGAATCTAAGATTTTTCCCGGGTGTTAATTTTGGCTCAACTTGGTTGTAGATCAGGCACGTCGAGCAACGCGTCGACGCCGTCAGCAAAGAAGCTAGACGAGAAGCCGAGCACACCCATATCGAAGCCGGTGACGCCGACGTCCGGCGCGAGCGGCGCGGGCTCGGCGGGCGCGCCGCTCAAGAACCCCGCCGTGAAGCCGCCCGCGCTGCAGTACCCGTACCTGGGCAACGGCGCGCACGACGCCTACGGGCTGGCCGGCTACCCCGCGCGCGCCGCGCTCGCCTACGAGCCGCTGCGCCCGCCCATAGGGCCCGCCGCGCTCGCGCCCATACCAGGCGGCAAGCCGTAAGTCTCCACTCCCATCTCAATACCCGCTTAAATAAACCTCATAAAACAATCCGTTCAATCACTGATACTTACATACTATGCGGTACTATTAAAATCTGATGTGTCTAAGATTCTAGCAGTGTTTCGGTTTACTTTATCAATTCCATACGAGTCTTTGAACCTGGCGTAGACCAAGATTTTGCGTTCTGTTATACGAGATTTAAAAATTCTCTTTTTAAAAAAACTTTATTTAATTTTACACTCGTTTATAACACTTATTAAAATGATACATATAAAATTAGAGATAGAAATAGAAACTGGCAGACACCCGGTCGCGAGAGAATATAGAATATGATTGAACCCCCAGCTTGCGCCGTCTTACTATTTATCCACACAAAAGTGCATATGTGCAGTTTTGTGTGGAGAGGGTTTTTGTTATATAATGGATTTCTATTGCATCTAAAGTATATAACAGCCCCCCGGTTAAGAATAAACTTACACAAAATTTGTGAAGTTTATGAGAATCTATGCATTTGTATATATACATATATGCAAATTATGTATATATTTTCACCCTATTCTAAGGGTAGGTGGTGTTCTAATGTCATCGAGTTCCACCTCTTCATTACTATCGGATATAGGTTCATTATTTCTAATTGTATTATTTAGGTTAACCCTTCTAAAAATGATTCTTTTGTGTATGCCAGTTTTATACAGTATGTAACATAATATTGAAATTAAAATAAGAAATATAGTACTTGTATAATAATTCCCATATTTTATTATGTGTGGTTTTCCAGAGATTATTTCATTTAGGTTGGAAATAATCTCGTCGTTTTTATTATTGGTGATCAAATTTTCTAAATCTACGTTTTGTAATAAAATTGGGGAATCATTGTTATTAGCTAAATTTATCTTATCGTTTAAGTTACAACACGAATCATTTATAATACTAAAGTTAAGGCTAGGTGTATATAGACTTATATTAATTGCGTCATTTGCCGATAACAGTTTTACGCTTCTGGTGTACACGGTACACTGATTCGGGGTTTGCAAAACACCCGTTCCGGACACTATCACTTCTTCCACTTCACTAACACTACATTCAATTGTTATTTTATTAGGTTTCGATTGAACAAAAATCCACCGATTGTTTTTGATTGGTTTCCAAATGTCTAATTGTCCGGAAATTGTTTTTGTTTCGCACTGTACGGGAATAGCACTGACTGGTTTTGTCAATAGTTCACTTTCACACGTAGGGTTGTCATTTGTTAGTGAGATCATTGTTAACTCACATAGGTAAAACTCAGAGTTTATGGTTTTACAATTATCTAAGTTATCTAAATTACAATAATATAGCTTATCTCTAGACATGGCTGTGTAAGGGCTTGATGGTAAAATCATACTAAATTTATTTGGATCGTTTGATCCATGAGGGGTTGGTATAGCCATGTTATGATACAAATTATATTCGTCCTTTGTAACTAAAGGTATTAGTAATACAAAAACTAACTTATCCTTAAAATAATAACACGCTACATTTGATATACTTAAAACTATATGAATGTTGTCTAAACTCAAGGAAAGAGGGATTCCAGTATCACTAGGTAAGTGTCTTTCATTGTTTACGAGTTCTTGGTATAATTGTGCTGGTGTTAATATGTTCGGATGTAGAATATTTTGACTACTGAGAATGACTGCGTTTATTAAATCTTCCATTTGGAATGACAATGTCAACAAGGAACTATCAAGGCTGGTAAGTATGGAATTGACTTTTGTTTCAATTAATAAATTATTTGTAATGTCAGAGATATTTTTTATTTCTCCTAGAAATGTGTTTAATGCCTCATTGAGAATTTCTTGATTAGTTTTTAGTCTGTCTATAATTTGTTTGTAGGATTCTAGTGTGGATTGTGTAACTAGAATATTTTCTTTCATCATTTCAGCGATTTTATTTTCATTATTTTCTATTGTTTCTATATAAGAGTCATATTTTTCGGCATCGTTCTCATCAAGAGTGCCAAAAACGTGTTTAAATATAGTACCTATCCCGCCAAACCATGAACGTTTATTACGTTTTGAAATCAGATGTGATATGGATTCAAATTCACGAGTGACATCTTTATATTGAACAGTTAAAGGCGATAGTATGTCTAGGCAAAAAGTATAATTAGCTTGTTGACAAGCGAGTCTTGTAGTACTTAGGACTTCATTTAAATTTGACAAATGTGGCTTTATAAATGATATATCTATATAATTGATAATGCTTAAATGTCCTTTTACGATTTTCAATTTACCCAAGTTGTCGAAGTATATTCCGGAACTGGAAGGATATGGCTGGATGAATTCGGGATGTGCATTGATGCAAGTGCTGAAATAGAATGAATTTAACTATGAGATTGGGTCATTACTGCAGGTTTTATCTCATCTAAATGATGTGTCACATGTCGTCTATTTATGAGAAGTGTGACTGTGTGGTTGAAATTTACTTTAACTATCTTATATGGACCCTTCCAAACTGGAGATAACGCTTTACGGAGTCTCAAATGGTTTTTAAGGTAGACGTAGTCACCGATTTTGTATTTTGGAGGGGGTCTGGTACGTGTGTCGTAATAGGCTTTCGAAGACTCCTTAGATTTTAAAATATTTTCAAGGGCCATACCACGGGTGTATTTGAATTTATGTTGTAACATTTTTATATAGTCAGAATAAGTTGTACCTGGTTCATTATCATAGATGGAATTTGGGATAAACGGTTTGTGACCAAAGACTAACTCGTATGGTGTGAATTTTGTGGTGGTATGTACTGTAGTGTTGTATGTAAGTATTGCAGTGTAAACGTATGTGGGCCAATTGTCTTGTTCCTGGTTGGTGAATGATTTTAAATATTCTTTAAGGGTTGAATGGCTACGTTCTAATGCCCCTTGTGTTTGAGGGTGATAAGGAGATGACCATAATTGTTTGATTTTTAGAAATTGGCATGTGGACTTGAATAGATCTGAGGTGAAATTTGTACCTTGATCTGTAAGGATCGATTTAGGAATCCCGAAGAGAGATATGAAGTGAATCAAACAATCACTAGTTTCTTCTGCTGTAGTGCTACGTATTGGGTAGGCTATGGAGTATTTCGTGAGATCGTCTTGTAATGTGAGAATGTATTTTAATTTGGCTAGACCTGATTCGGGCAGAGGCCCTACAATATCTAGCGCCACCCTTTGGAAAGGAGATACGGATGTTGTGGTGATTTCCATTGGTGCTCTATTTATTTTCCTAAGGGCTTTATTTTCCTGACATGTTTTACACTGTTTGACATAGTCTTCTATTTCGCTACGCATACCTTTCCAATAATATTGTTCTTTTATTCTATTGTACATTCTATTTGAACCCAAATGACCGGCAATAGGAATATCGTGATTATCGCGGAGAATTTTGGGGCGTTCACTCAGGGTTGGATAGGCTATTTTATTTAGGTAGACGTGTATGGTAATTTTAGTGTTATGGAATAAATAGATTAGGATGTTATAAATCTTAGTGTATGAGTGTTGATCGAAGGGGTTTTTAAAGTCAGAAATTGCGACATCTGTATGTTCGTTAGAATTAAGAATTTCTGTCCTTACGCGTTTTAGGGTATCATAGATAGCAGGATAAGTGGATTCGTCAAAATGGTGAACTTTAGTAAAAATAAGATAAATAATTTTGTTTTCTAATTCTATTTTCAAGAAAGAGTGCAATTCTTTTTCGGAATTTAAGACTTCGTCGCTGTTAGGTAATTTGGAGAGGATTTCGGAAATATAGGGATTTGATTCGTCTAAATCGATAGATGTAGGAATGAGGAGCAGTTTATAGGGACATTTTAGGAGATTTTCGTTGTGTTCCGTGAGAATAGTATTTGAAGTATTTTCTTTATTAGTAGTTGATTTAAGGAACGCCGGGTAGTCGTTATTATTTAAATTGGAATTTCCCTGAGGCGGTGTAGGATTATTTGAGTTTGTAAAATTTGGATTTGGTGAGGGGATATCTAAATTTTCTAAATCTAGATTGAGATCGACGTTTCCTGGACTGAGTTCAGGTAGTGGCCCTAGGTCTATAAGACCTGGAGAAGGAATCGTGTCGCTTTCTTGAGGTAGTAAAGGAATTTGAGACGGATTATTTGGAGAGTTGAGTATGGGTCGTGGAATAATGTTAGATTCATAATCTTGATTTAACAGTTCTTCGTCATTGAAGGAAAATGGGATTGGAGATAAGGATTCGGCAACAGGGTCTTCCAGTGGGTTGTTAAAGTCGTCATAGGGGTCTGGCAATAAAGGGTTTGGAGTTAGTCGGGATTTATCTTCTATTGGATTAACTGGGAATCTAGATAATGCGTCTGCATTAGTATTGGTTTTACCCTTCTTGTGAATAATGTCGTAGTCAAACTCTTCTAATTTTAGTCTCCAACGGACTAGTCTTGAACCCGGGTCTTTACAATTAAAGAGCCATTGCAGAGGCTTATGATCAGTGACTATAGTAAATCGATGTCCATACAGATATGGACGAAAAGCTTTAGTGCCGAATACTATGGCAAGACATTCTTTTTCCGTCACGCTGTAATTGCATTCAGCTTTATTCAATGTGCGGGATGCATAGGCTATTGGTCTGTCTTTGCCTATTACACCCTGAGATAGGATGGCGGATACAGCGAAATTAGAGGCGTCACAGGTTAATACGAAGGGTTTGGAAAAATCTGGATACATGAGTACTGGAGATGTCGTTAATTTGGATTGTAGTTTTTCAAAAGCTAATTGGTGTTCATTTTTCCAGTCAAATTGAGCTTCTTTCTTAAGGAGAGAAGTTAGAGGTTTGGCTAATTTTGAAAAGTCAGGGATGAATCGTCTGTAGTATGAGACGAGTCCTAAAAAGGATTTTATATCTTTTGGGCATTTTGGAATTGGGAAATTTATAATGCATTTTATTTTTTCAGGATTAGGTTTTACTCCGTCTTTACTTATTATATGCCCGAGGTATGCGACTTCTTTGTGAAGAAACTCGCACTTGTCTGGTTGTAATTTCAAATTATAATTTCTCAGTCTGTCAAATACAGCCGTCAAATTTTGGCAATGACTCGATAAGTCTGGTGAGTATACTACAATATCGTCGAGATATACGAAACATCTTGACCCTTGTAGTCCCGAGAGACAAGTGTTCATGAGTTTCTGAAATGTAGCAGGGGCGTTTTTCAGCCCGAATGGCATTCTAGTGAATTGGAAATGTCCTTGAGGGACGGAAAAGGCAGTTTTACTAGCATCTTCATTTGAAATGGGTATCTGGTGAAATCCAGAAGCCAAATCTAATGTGCTGAAGTATTGACTTTTTCCCAATTGGTCAAGGATTTCAGTTATTTGCGGAATGGGATAGGTTTCACCTATTGTAATGTCATTCAATTTCCTGTAGTCGATGACTACTCTCCATTTGCGTTGTCCCGAGGCGTCAAGTTTTTTGGGAACAACCCAAATGGGTGAAGACCATGGTGATATTGAAGGTACTACGATGTTTTGATCTAGCATTTTATTTATTTGACTCTCTACTTCCTTTTTGTGGCATTCAGGGAATCTATACGATTTAGTTTGAATTGGAATGTCTGTGCTCGTTATGATTCTATGTTCTGTAGCCGTAGTGTGTGTGAGTTGGTCATTGGGAAGATGGAATATGTCAGAATATTGAGAACAAATTTGGACAAGGGCATTAGCTTCTTCTTGATTTAGATGTGAAATTCTGAGCAAATTTAAGACTTCATTAGTTCGGTCGAGGATTTTACAATGAGATATCATTTGAGGTGAGATTTGTGGAGTTTGCGTATCAAATGGTTCTAAGGATAAGTTGAGATTAGAGTGTACTGTAGCAGGATATTCTGATGTATTAACAACTGTGATATTGATACGGTTGTTATCTTTGACTTTAGCTATGCAATTTGCTACGAGTAAAGATTCGGAAATGTGTTGATCTAGAATTATTCCTTGTTGAATTTCAGGGTTAGTTACTGTACACTCTATCACGGATTCTGTACGAGGTGGTATAGTATAAACTGGTTCGCAAAACTGTAATTTGATTGTCTCGTTGTCTATATAGATAACGCCTTGATGATAATCTACTTTACATTTTAATTTTTGTAGTAGGTCATTCCCTATAATACCGTCATATGTTAGATTAATTTTTTCTACGACATGGAATTCATGTGTATATTTCCTTTTCAGGTCTTGGAATATAGGTATTTCGAAACTACCAAGAGTTGTTGTGAGTTCATCCCCAGGGTCAATTCCTTTCAGGGTTATTGTTTTTTTATTTAAATGAGGGATATGAGACAATGAATTGATTTTCAGTAAACTTATGCAAGATCCGGTATCTATCAGAAAGGATAATGGTCTATCTGCTACATTGGTTTGTATGTCGATATGAGGTAAGTATCTTTTTTCGGAATTTTTATGTATTTTGAAAATAATAACATCATCGTTTTGTTTCAGGTTATTTGGAGATCTTCGTGATTGTAGGAGATTCGGAGGATATAGAGGATTTAGGGGACGAGAGGAACTCAGAGGATGCGTAATGTTTAGTGATTGTGGCGGATTCAGTGGATTTAGAGGACACGATGGATTCAGAGGACGCGGTGGATTCAGAGGGTGCGACGAATTCGGAGGGTGCGACGGATTCAGAGGACGTGAAGGATTCAGAGGACACGATGGATTCAGAGGACGCGATGATGGATTCAGAGGACGTGACGAATTCAGAGGAAGTGACGGATTCAAGGGGCACGATGGATTCAGAGGACGCGACGGATTCAGAGGACGCGAAGGATTCAGAGGAAATGACGGATTCAGAGGACGCGACGGATTCGGAGGACGCGAAGGATTTAGAGAACATGACGGAGTCAGAGGATGCGACGGATTCAGAGGACGCGATGGATTCAGAGGACGCGACGGATTCAGAGGACATGACGGATTCAGAGGACGCGACGGATTCGGAGGACGCGAAGGATTCAGAGAACATGACGGAGTCAGAGGATGCGACGGATTCAGAGGACGCGACGGATTCAGAGGACGCGACGGATTCAGAGGACGCGAAGAATTCAGAGGACGCGAGAGATTTAGAGGACGCGACGGATTCAGAGGACGCGACAGATTCAGAGGACGCGACAGATTCAGAGGACGCGACGGATTCAGAGGACGCGACGGATTCAGAGGACGCGACGGATTCAGAGGACGCGAAGGATTCAGAGGACGCGACGGATTCAGAGGACGCGACAGATTCAGAGGACGCGACGGATTCAGAGGACGCGAAGGATTCAGAGGACGCGAGAGATTTAGAGGACGCGACGGATTCAGAGGACGCGACAGATTCAGAGGACGCGACGGATTCAGAGGACGCGAAGGATTCAGAGGACGCGACGGATTCAGAGGACGCGACAGATTCAGAGGACGCGACGGATTCAGAGGACGCGAAGGATTCAGAGGACGCGACAGATTTAGAGGACGCGACGGATTCAGAGGACGCGACAGATTCGGAGGACGCGACAGATTCAGAGGACGCGAAGGATTCAGAGGACGCGACGGATTCAGAGGACGCGAAGGATTCAGAGGACGCGACGGATTCAGAGGACGCGACAGATTCAGAGGACGCGACGGATTCAGAGGACGCGAAGGATTCAGAGGACGCGACGGATTCAGAGGACGCGAAGGATTCAGAGGACGCGGAGACTTGGTAATGGTACTATAAGTTTGAAATTGGTTAGGATTCTTTGATACAGTGGATATGGAAAAGCAATTGGTATCGACTTTATTTTTTGTGGAACAATTTCCCGGGCGACACCTGTCGGGAAATTTTCTTAGTTTAAATCGTCCACTTCATCTACCCCGTTTTCCTCTTCGGGATTAACGGCAAAAATTCTGCGTTGAGGAATGGGAT
The DNA here is from genome assembly GCA_023078785.2 of Hyles euphorbiae. Lineage (NCBI taxonomy): Eukaryota > Metazoa > Arthropoda > Insecta > Lepidoptera > Sphingidae > Hyles > Hyles euphorbiae. The sequence continues at coordinate 10,736,458 of CM041049.1, read as the reverse complement.
TAGGGTTGTGTTGGTTTTGTGGGCGATTTGGAGTTAGATTTTGATTTGGGTTAGTAGGGTTATTGATGCGGTTCCTATTGTTATTATATTGTCGTTTGCGACAATTTTCAATGCTATGTCCTACATTCTTGCAGTATCTACAAACGATTTCATTCGTATTTATGCTTCTAGAAGGACTAGGGCGGAATCCTTGCGGGAAACGGCTTGGGTAAGATTGAAATTCGCGCCGCGGACTGAATTTCGGTTTATCGAAATTACTAGGATTGGATAGTTGTGATCTTTTGTTCACCGCGGACATGATTTTCTCTTCCGCGACTGCGAAACTAACAGCGGAGTTTAATGAATCTGGATCACGACATCTGATTATTTGTGAAAGTCTCGGTTGCAATCCTACAATAAAGGTGTGCAACGCAAGGTCTTCCATTGCGGCTACTCGCCCAGCTATTTCGGCCTTTTTCTTGGTCGGGATAGAAATTTTGATTTCTGTGAGCAATTTGGCTAGACATGTTTCAATTCTTAAAGAGAATTGATTAGCTGTTTCATTACTATCTTGTTTGCAGCTTTGCAATTCGGAGAGAAGGTGTGTATAATGTTTCTTTTCTCCGAATTGTTGTTTTAGGAAATCTATAAATTGTTCGAGATTTTCGAATTCTTTTATACTGCAAGTAAGTTCAGCTTTATCAACTAACTGACTCAGAATATATTTGAACAATATTGGTTTTTGGTTTTTGTTGGCAAGATTATAGGCACTCTGACAATTTGCAATAAATGGATTCAAATTTTCCCTCGAACCATCGAAGGGTTTTATGAATTTGAACAAGACACTTAACTCCACCTTGTCTTCGATATCGACTCGGCTGGTGCTTTTAGAGACATTAGTGGTCTCCTCTCTTTCCTTGGATTCAGATTTACTGGCCATATTTACTGAAAATATGGAGTTTAAAATATAAATGTGTCAATCTGTAAAGTACACAACACACAATACACACAATACACACAATTAGTATAAGATAAATATAAAACAATTGTTTAGAAGGCGATTCCACTTTAAGTTAGCTTTACACAACAAGGTATGGAATTACAAGTTTATCTATAACTGTTATGACCGGATGTATAAAATAAACAAAAGGAATGTACTGTCTGTGATTACAAGGAATGCTTGCAACTATTAATAATAACAATTAAAGATGTAGAAAATTATTCAAGTAGAATAATACGTAAGTATATAATTTAAATTATAATTATTAAATTCTGCGAACTGAATAAACTCTGAGTTTTATTGATTTTAATTAACTTGTCACTAAAAGGGGTCTTGTAATAGAGTCACTCACAGGAGAACTGCTACCAGGTGCACCAGAGTTAACATGGTGGAACTCTTGGATGCTGGCGTGACCGTTTCAAAACGATCGGTACTGGAACCACTGGCTGGAACAACGCGGATCCCGCGTCTCGACTTCACTCTTAAGTTCGTAGCGCGCCTTATGTACAAAGTTAAAACACTTATATGTTCAACTGATTTATTTATTTATGTGATTTGTACCGTTTTGAATGTTCCGCACTTTGTCAATTTAGATATTAATTTTATGAATTTTAGTTTAATTATCGCTTTCAGTCCGTTTTATTTATTTGGATTTTCCGAAGACGTATTCGGGTGTGATTTCGGTATCCCACCGCTGCCACCAAAATGTTATACGAGATTTAAAAATTCTCTTTTTAAAAAAACTTTATTTAATTTTACACTCGTTTATAACACTTATTAAAATGATACATATAAAATTAGAGATAGAAATAGAAACTGGCAGACACCCGGTCGCGAGAGAATATAGAATATGATTGAACCCCCAGCTTGCGCCGTCTTACTATTTATCCACACAAAAGTGCATATGTGCAGTTTTGTGTGGAGAGGGTTTTTGTTATATAATGGATTTCTATTGCATCTAAAGTATATAACAGTTCGATAATGCTTGACTCATACATATAACCACCCGGCTGAACGATTTTGACGACAAAAGCAATGCTTACGTAAACTTTTAAATTTTGCAGGGCGTATTCATTCCACGTGTCTGCGGAGGGGCAGATGCAGCCGGTGCCGTTCCCGCCGGACGCGCTGATGGGCCCGGGCATCCCGCGGCACGCGCGCCAGGTGTCGGCGCTGGCGCACGGCGAGGTGGTGTGCGCCGTCACAGTGTCCTCGCCCACCAAGTACGTGTACACGGGCGGCAAGGGCTGCGTCAAGGTGTGGGACATCAGCCAGCCCAGCAAGGCGCCAGTCAGCCAACTCGACTGCTTGGTGAGTGGGTAACTGTCCGCGTGTATTACAATACATTTTATATATTATTAGAATTTAATAAAAAGTACCGTACTGAATCATATACTATCTTGAAATATTCAAAACTAATTATGCTGGTGATTATCCACTGTGAAAAATTACTACGAGCTCGATCCTCGCAGCGAGAAAAAAAATGTGAAACCAAACTGTGTTATGTGTAACTGTGAAAAATGTCCCTTAGTTTGTGATATCCAAGAAGACATATCTCATAGGGCATTTAAAATTCGAATAACCATAATGTTACAGAAACATAAGAATATCGATTTATAAATCTTCAATATTAATTCCAGCAAAGGGACAACTACATAAGATCGGTGAAGTTACTGCCGGACGGTCGCACGCTGATCGTGGGCGGCGAGGCGTCCAACCTGTCCATCTGGGACCTGGCGTCGCCCACGCCGCGCATCAAGGCAGAACTCACCTCCTCCGCGCCAGCCTGCTATGCGCTCGCCATCAGCCCAGACTCCAAGGTACTACTTTATAAATCTTAATTCACATTTATATGAGGAGAGTTTCGGTCGTCGAAGATACGGTTATTGTTAAGCTTCATTTCATGCGAGAGTTTCTTACCTCGAAGAGACGATCATGGTAAAGCTTTATTTACATGGGGTAAGTTTCTCTCCTCGAAGAGACGATTATCATATAGCTTCATTTACATGAGAAGAATTTCTCTTTTCGAAGATACGATTATCGTAAAACTTCATGAACCCGGGGAGAGTTTCTCACCTCGAAGATCTTATACTTGGTGATTTATTCTGTTCTGTATCAGCCCATATACGTCCCACTGCAAGGCACGGCTCTCTCTACAATCGAGAGTACGATTGAGAGTGGTTAGGCCATATAGACCACCACGCTGGCCTAGTGCGGGTTGGCAATTGGTAATTTATACTAGGTTTAAATAAACAATTTCACGCTTGTAACTAGATATCAGTTTAACAATATCAAAATATTTGTTTTACAGGTTTGCTTCAGTTGTTGTTCGGACGGGAACATCGCGGTATGGGACCTCCACAATCAGACATTAGTGCGACAATTCCAAGGACACACGGACGGTGCTTCATGCATCGATATATCCGCGGATGGAACGAAGCTGTGGACCGGAGGACTAGACAATACAGTGCGGTAAGATATCCGACATTTATTATAATATTCGTTTATCTTAAAAATCAGTGTATTGTCGTAACATCGAAGGAGAGTGTCTATTCATTATATCGGTGAAAAATATCTTTGATCCCAATACAGGTACTGCTTAAAATGCATTATTTACATTTTTATGGTTTGTTATTAAACGTTTTCCTGTTTTATCCCGGGCGACAGATTTTTATAAAATAAAGTAATTATTAACACATTTTACATTTTGTTCACCAAGCAGAAGTCAAAAAATTTGGCCTGGGTCACAATTATGTTATAATTTTTGACAATGTATATATTTTCCTGCACAAAAAAGTAGGTTTCATCGAGGCACAAAAATCTTCCTCATACAAGTTTCATAGTAAAATGGACATTCTCCTTTAGAATTAGAATTTTCAACAACGCAGAAAGTCAGACTTGAAAAACTGTTTTGTGTAAGTACTCAAAATGTGTGGGTGGTGTTATTCTATAAAAAAATTGTGGCTATATTTTCCTTGACAAATAAATAAAATCTACTTTTCTCTTTTTCCAGATCTTGGGACTTGAGAGAAGGCAGGCAGTTGCAGCAGCATGATTTCAGTTCTCAGATATTCTCGTTAGGATATTGTCCAACAGGTAAAAACCACATTTAGTTACTGTATTAATTCATATATAAACGTCTACTATATTTCGCCAATTAGTCGAAAATTGTATGTGACAAGCGTATATTATCGGTGCGACACGAATATTTACTTCGGGTTGGAGTGTTTGTAAGACCAAAAAGTTTCTCGTGGTTTTTTTATATCTATGACCCACATTTATTTCTCACTATATCACGTATGGTGCCCTAGGAGATGTTATGAGATGCCCTTTTTCGACGACGAGATATAGAAACATTAGACTCGCAAGAAAATATTATAATTAGACTTGCGGCGGCTCTTCATCGCTAGTGAAACAAAATAATTGCTTAGGCAATGCAAATTATATTGTACCATTTTATTTAGTATCCTGTATCAGCCCATTTTACGTCCCACTGCAGGGCACGGGCCTACTCTACAATCGAGAATACGATTGAGAGTGGTTAGGCTATATAGTCCACCACGCTGGCCTAGTGCGGGTTGGCGGACTTACATACCATAGAAATTCTTATGAATCGCCATGGCATGCAGGTTTCCTCACGATGTTTTCCTTCACCGTTTTAGTGCGTGGTGATTGACTATCAATACACACATGACTTCGAAAAGTCAGAGGTGTGCCCTGGGATTCGAACCCGCGACCACCGTGAACATGTTGGCAGTCGCGTCTAGTCCGTTTTATTTAGTTTTATTTAGTATTAACCATTTTATTTAGTAGTACCATTTTATTTAGTAACCTAAATTATTTGCCAAGTTATTAGTGTTTAGCTATGTATTTATATTTATTAGGCGCATCACAAAAACTTCTAAAAAGCGAATCGAAATCATTGACTAATACATACAGGGTGGACAAGAAAACGGCGCACCTACCAATATACATTATAGTATATGGTTAAGGCATCTTAATTAAGACGGATTTGCATGGCGCTAGCGAATATTAAGAAAGATGCCGAGAAAAAAAAAACTAGCGTTACATATGCTATCCCTTAACACATTACGCTAAAGTGATTGAACCTTGCAACTGAACGGTAGACACTCAACAATAAATAAGCAGAGCTCATTATTTACTTATAAGTCGTGCGATTGTATACATAACGCTCAGGTTACATAAAAAAGATATTAAATTAATACTGTCAAGTGTCAACAGTCACATACATGGGTACTAACCCCACACTAAGATACAAATCTTGTGTCGCGGGTATTAGAAAAATAATTATGGTTCATGGAAATTGTCTCGGGGCAGAAACCGAACCCGCGGTCTCTCATTTCACAGGCAGTTCTTACCAACTGCGCCACGGAGGCCGTCGGTGACCCATATGGGCTGGTTAGTTGTCATTAATGACCACTAAAATAGTTAACTGACCTTGTAATGTAAACCGTAATGACCTTGATAGGCAAGGATGGAAGCGCAGGATCCGCCAAAACCCGCACGAAAACACTGTCACAGTTTGGTAGCACAAATCACTTTTTCTTTTACATTTCACATAACACAAGTTACATCAAAAGCTATCAAATTGGGTAATGTTCAAAGCATAATGAAATTAATAAAATTTACTCAAAATAACTGAAAACGAATTTACAATAATATGCACACGACTAATACATGCACACGCGATCGCAATCCGAATTCAACTAATAAAAAATAAATTATTATTTTGATTTTTGAAAGATAAAGGCCTGTTCACATTAGATACAAAGCTTTCCTATTTGAGTTCATAATAATTCATGTGAACAATTAGTATTAGTACTGTATCAGTTCATATACGTGCCACTGCAGGGCACGGGGTCTCCAGTGCAGTAAATTAGTGCTTAGTGTTTATTGATTTCACTGATTTTATCTCACAGAAGTCTCATATCCAAATTCTATGCTATAATGGTAGACGACATTTCTCTAGGTATAAGAATTTAGAAGAAATTTTATCACTTTAAAGTAACATTATTTTCAAAACACATTAAAGTAATGTTAAATACAATAATAAGCAAAAGTAAATAGGCAATTTGTAACTGACTGGATCGGTTGATGACATATTTAAATAATATTATAAGCTCTTGAGCAAGTAAGGACCATTCTATCAGTCCAATAAGATCTTTTTTTAACGTAACTTTTATATCGGAGTAGGTACTTAATCAAATTAAGTTATATCAAGTGTGTAGTGTGAACACACCTCAAGATGTCGGTCTTCTTTTGCAAAATGCTAAAAGTTACCGACAAAGAAATTGCCGCCTTTCGGCTCGCGCTCACAAAGGGCGGCGGCAACCTCAAAGGAAGAATAATCGAGCCGCGTTGGATCCGACGAAGTACACTATGACCGGCGGCTTCCTTTGACTAATAGGGCCGAATTGGGCCATCATTTTAAAAATCTTATTTTTTATTAATCAGTGTCATCAGATTATTTTTTCAATGAATATTAATTATTTAGAAAATTTAAATGTTATGTAGGTATTACCAAAACTTTTCTAATTATAATTAAATTCGCAATCTTACATGATTTAAGCGGTGACCAGTGTGATTTCTTGGTGTCTTTCAGTTTGGATTTGTGACACTAAGGAAAATAATGACAAACAAAATAGTCAATCCATACACGATGCAACTGCACCTAAAGTTATTATGTTGTTAATTTATTGACGCTTAAATCTAAGTACGTCCCTGTTTAACTGATTTATTTATTTGAAATGAAACAAAAAATATCCTGTTTTGAAATTAGAGAAGGATAAATTATACAGCTAAGAGTTCATGACCTTACCCATGTGTAAACAACGGTTAAAGCGAAGTCTAAGGAAGTTTTGATGCTGTTAAAAATGGTTTTCGTGGTATAATTCGTTAACCGTTCAATTAACGATGAAACGAAAAAATACGTATGTGTTTAAATCTTGTTCTTCATCCATTCCAACTGGTTTTATGCGAAAAAGTGGTGATTAAACTTAAAACTTTAAACGGTCATAACTTCAAAACGGATAGGTATTTTCCAAATATTATTTTTTTATTACGATATTAATATTATGCCCTTGTACCCATCTGAGCAAGTGCGCCATTTTTTTGCGCTCCCTGTATATGGCTAAGGCAGAAAGTGCGTAAAGTATTGCGACATAAGTGGTGCGCGCTTTCCAGTATATCTCTAGTGGAGTGGAGCGCACAAGCTAGTGACCCTGAGAGACTCGCCGAGCTCCGGAGCTCGGTGTCAAATCTTTGTGTGCCACTGTTGATCCTGGATGACAGGAGTTGCAGTGGCGGATGTGAGGGCGAGAAAGTCTCTAATAGTGGAGCGTTACTGAAATTAGTCATCGCTCGTAACGATTTTGAAAATACTTGCTTGTCTTATGACAGAATAAAAATGAATAATATTATAGTTTTTATTAAGTTTTAGACGAAATCTATCAAATTAAGTTAATTTAATATTTATTTTAACGCGATTTTCACAGTCATCTTTGTAAAACTACACACACACTGAAGGACCTATACTTAGTTTTCAAATAATAGTTAAGAGCAAACAGGAGCTTTACATTGCGCGTTTATTACAGGCGAGTGGCTGGCAGTGGGCATGGAGAACAGCAACGTGGAGGTGCTGCACGCGGTGAAGCCGGACAAGTACCAACTGCATCTGCACGAGTCGTGCGTGCTGTCGCTGCGGTTCGCGTCGTGCGGCAAGTGGTTCGTGTCCACCGGCAAGGACAACCTGCTCAATGCGTGGCGCACGCCGTACGGCGCCAGTATATTCCAGGTACATTCCACTTTATTTATTGCTTTATTTAGCTGTTTCTCTTACGTATATAATATAGGTACAACGTTTAACAGATGTACATTTATTTACTTTATATTTTTTCAATCGGAAAGATATCTTGTATTGCCTATGTTCACACTGTTTAATCTAGGCTATTAAACATATAATAACATGATAATATTATCCGGTTATATAAACAGGGTTACAGGTTAAGTCGACCTAGATCCTTTAAGAGGTTGTAGTTTCCATAATTTATGACTGATTTAGGGGGGGCTGTGGGGTTAGGACTATGTATGTGATTGTTGGGTGTTATTTATTATTATTATTATCAATTAAAATGATGCAAGTTGCTCTCATGGCGACGGTAGCCAGCTAGAAATCAAGACTTGGCCCCCATGGATTATTATGTGTGGGGACACATACAGAGTTTAGTCTTTTTTGAAATATTTAGGAAAGAAAAAAATATTTTTAACGAATTTATTTTAAATTACAACTTCAATAGTCTCCCGCGACCTAGCAGGTTCAGTAAAGTGTAATTTTAGTGTTGAATAATATAAAATAACTTATACACTACACAAAAATTGCAAATACAAATAAATTTAAGGCAAGAAAACAAAAAAAAATGGACCAATACACAAAAAAACGATATTTTAAAGAAAATCTTCAAAGTCAAATTTCATAGAAATGGCTAAGTTAAGGGTACAGGGTCTCATAGTCAAATCAGTCATAAATGATGGAAACTACAACCTCTTAAAGGATCCAGGTCGACTTATCATGTAACCCTGTATAATATATTCTTAAAATATTGAAGTATTACAAGATTCTGACACTTTATATGCATTTTAAGTGCCCCTCACAATCGTATTCACTACACGTTAATTTCAAGTGTTCTTAAACTTTAGACATATAATTTTATATTTACCACTCTACAAATATACGTACAATCGAGTTCCATTGCGTAACTATAATATTAAATTATTTTGAATATAATTTAAGGCAGAATAAATGCAAGTAGTATACATTTGCTGACATATTTATTTTTGTTCGCAGTCAAAAGAATCATCATCGGTGCTCAGCTGCGATATATCATCTGACGACAAGTACATAGTGACGGGGTCCGGCGACAAGAAGGCCACAGTCTACGAGGTGATATACTAGTGCAAATACGGACAATCTAGCGAACAAAAACAAGATCAACGAGTGACTGTGTTAGTGAGTGACGAACGTTCCGGGAACGTAGAGTGGCGATCGGTGATATACTTAGCTTTAGTGAATGTATAGATGATAATCGGGAAGCCTGTATGTACTTATGCGACATGTTTATATAGATTAGTGTGCGCGATTTATGTTTATTTGTTGAGCGCCCGTAGTGTATGTTGGCAGCAGATCTCAAAATGATGATTTCGTTTCAATATTGTTGTAAAATGCTCGTATTAAAGAAAAGATATGCGCAACATGTTTGTGTCTCTCATTTACCTTTACCTTTGCCAAAATCAAATCAAAATGTACCTATTTCGTTAACTTATGATATTTTGGATCGTTAAATAAAACTATCATCTTGTATGTGTGGCTAATAGTCAACGAAAAGAATTTATTTATTTATTTATTTAATTCTTTATTGTACACAGTAAAAAGAAATGACAGTTTAGAGACAGTATAAAACAACAAAGTACAAATGGCGGTCTTATCGCTCTAAGGCAATTTCTACCAGACAACCATGGGATGGATATATGAGTAGGAAAAAAAGAAAGGGCAGTGTAAAATAAAGACAAATGAAATGAAAACATATAAATACATATTGTATATACATACACACAAGTATTGTACATATACATACTTATATACATTTATAGACGAATAAACATACATATATATATATTATATATATATATATATATATATATATATTACCAATATAATCAATAATAGGAAATAATCCTGATCAGTTTATAGAGATAGGTAGTGTTCTTTTAATAGCTTTTTAAATGATGACAGTGTTTGAGCCTGCCTCACCACAACAGGAAGTTCATTCCACAAACGAACAGCTTGAACACTGAATGATTTATCCATAAATGTCGTGGTGTGGACAGGCATTCTCAGCTTTAGGTTCTCAGACGACCTCAAGGACCTCGTATGTGACTCATGAAGAAAAAGAAATCGTTGTTTCAGATAAGAAGGAGTGATAGGATTGAATAAAATATTGTATAGAAGTGACAGTATATGGGTATTCCGACGAAGTCGTATAGGTAACCACTTGAGCTTAGCACGAAACTCAGAAACATGATCATATTTGCGTAGACCAAATATGAATCTAATGCAGAAATTTTGAAGGCGCTCAAGTTTATTTAGTTGGTCCTCGGTGAGATCTAGATAGCTAACATCGGCATAATCAAGGATGGGGAGTAGGAGCGTTTGCGCAAGCGAAACCTTCGTGGCAACGGGTAGGAAGTTGTGTAACCTTCGCAAGGACTTAGCCGATGTAAAGAGTTTTCGACTGACTTCTCGAATCTGCGGACCCCATGTGAGGCATTTATCTATATGCAGACCTAAATTTTTCACAACATCGCTGTATGGGATGGTAACACCTTCACAAACAACGCTTGGCAGTAGGGCCCAGTCAAGTTTGGAGATCAACCTGGAGCTGCCGACAATAATGTTTTGGGTTTTACTAGGATTAACCGTCAAACCATGGGCTTTGCTCCAATCGCATATGTGTTGGATATCGAGGTTAATCTTTGAAATAGCTTCGGCCATTCCGTCTAGAGTTGCCTGTGTGTAGATTTGGAGATCATCAGCGTAGAGGTGGTAGGAGGAACGAAGATTATTAGTAATGAATCGATTAGAATCGAGTATACAATATCCATAGGGCAATCAGAACGTTACTTACCTTTCTGCAGGTTTGCTCAAAATATTTACGCAACTTTTTTATGTGTTTTTACATACATACTCATGCCTTTTTCTCAGAATGGGTAGGCAGAGGTGCAACCAGGACACCCATATTTCGCCTTGTATGTTCCGTCCCACTATGTGATAGGGGGCGAGCCTATCGCAATATCGAGCACAAATTCATGACTCCGGGTTGATAATGAATAGAAAAATCCAGTACCACTTTGCTCGACCTGGGATTCGAATCCGAGACCTCGGCTTTGTAATTGTACCGTAGTACAACTACGCCACCAAAGCAGTCGTTTTATTAGGTGTTGTTTAGTAATTAGTATGTGTCTTTAGCCCCATACATACAGGGTATATCAAGACTTTTACCGAGAACGAAGCTGGGTGGTAGTTTTAGTGACTTCAGACACAATGCAACTAAATTTTGTGCAAAAAATTGTGACGAATTTTTTTTGTATTTTTTTTTCTATCAGCATATTAGGATGGTAAATACATAGATTTTTCTTAAATAATAGTGTACACCCTTTTATTTTTAATGACGCTATGGTATGCAAGGCTTTCAATTATCTTTTTAGCAAAATCTATGTCTTTAACACCCAAACTCGAGGATATTTAAAAAATAATAAAAAACAATTGTTGCGTTTCTTAGCGAAATTTTTAGTTGCATTGTGTTTGTAGTCACTAAAACTACCACCCTGCTTCATTTTCGGTAGCACTCTTGATATACCCGGTATATACTATTCCTATTACAATATCTCAACAAACAATTTCAATCAGTGTATAAAAGCTTCTAAGTAATTACAATAATTAAAGTTCTAAGTAATTAAGAATATACGTAGTTACTAACATATTGTATCAGCCCAAATACTTCCCGCGCAGGGACAAACTTCCTCTACAATCGAGAGTACGGTTGAGAGCGTTTAGGCATTATAGTCCACCACGCTGGCCTAGTGCTGGTTGGTGGATTTTACATACCATAGAAATTCATACAATCGCTATGGTATACAAGATTCCTCACGAGTTTTCCTACACAGCTATAGTGCCTGGTGACTGACTATCAATACACATAATTTCACTTCGAACCTTCGGAAGTGTGTCCTGGTATTTGAATCCGGAACCATCGTAAACATGTTGGCAGCCGTGAGCCGCGTCTCACGTCTGGTCCGTTTTTACGAACAGGTCACCGTGCCTTTAATAGGGTATTTGGCTCCAATTTTTTATTGTATTTATCAAAATATCCATAGCTATGGTCTAACAAACAAAGAAATTTATAAATCCATTCAGAAAGAAACAAGTTAGTAACGTTTTATATCTTGTAGTGGGAGTAACAGAAAAGAAATGCAAAACAAATATAGTGACGTCACTAGGGTTATTATACTTTTTTTTTTTTATTGCAATGAATGACGAGACGAGCAAGCCGTTCGCCTGATGGTAAGCGATACGACCGCTCATAAACAGTAGCAACATTCCACTGCGCTCGCCATCCTGAGACATAAGATGTTAAGTTTAAATATGTCCAGTAGTTACTCTGGCTACAATGTCCTTCAATCCGAAACACAACAGTGCATTTACGCAGTGTTGTTTCACAGGAGAAATAGACATTGCGGTGGTACCTACCCAGATGGCCTCTCACATATGAGAGACCTACCACCAGTAATACATTACAGTGTACGCGTGTGAAAGAGACAGCAAGATGTCCCCACTACACCACTGCTCTTTAATTTTAAATATTAATATTTACTTTATGTTACAAGCTTCTTTAATACTTTTGTTGACAGCAAGGCTTTATTTTTAACGTATTCTTGTTTGTAACGAAATAATACCTAAAATCGATAAAAGTTAAATACCCTATTCCGTGAATCGTATATAATATCAGTATTTCTATAATTATCATCTTCAACCAAAGAAATTCCATCGCAGAAGACAGAAGACAAGACCAATGATTTGCAAAGGTTGACTGCGTGTTGACTGTTACATTTTGTGTAACACCACAATTAAAGCTAAACAGAAACATCGAATTTATTCCCCCACATTCTTCGCCTAAGCCCAGCCAAGAGTCTAGACAATAAATATAAAAAACCAAAAAATGTTCCATATTTCTCGGAAATCAATGATGACAATTACGATTCCTAAGCAGCTGGTGTACTTGTACTAATGAAATAAATCGATTCTTTGAATGCAACAATGAAAAAGATGATCCACTAGGCGAAGTCTTCCAAGATGAAGTAATACTCTAAATAAAATTTTGAAAACGATAACAAGGTGAGCATGGTAAGTGTAAGTTACGACTTATCGAACATAAGTTCGATTACATTTATCACATGCTAATTATTACATGCTAAGTAACAATATAATTATGATACAGTTTAAGAGGAAGTACCGTCGCTGCTGGAGATTCGATGCCGGTAATATTAATATAATACAAGTAATACTACGTGAGTTTTGGATCAATTTATCGATCTACTGTGTTATTGAGTTGATTTTACATATATTTAATCTAAAGTTCACTTGCTGTGATGCGTGTATGATGACAATTGACAGCACATTAAGATTAGGTCAGTAAGTAATGAAATATAAAATCAGTTGAATTGGTAATCCATAGACCATATTTAAAGAGTACAGCACAAAACTGGGATACACGTTTAATATTGTGCACGTAATTGATCATCTGATGTTATTTTGGTAAAAAAAATTGCAATTGCCAAGAGGGCAGTAAATCAGCCAGTGCCAGAGGGCCCTCGCTCTTGCCTGTTGGGGCAATGTATTTCTAGATAATGAATAAAGTGTTTTATTTTAAAAGTAGAATTTTATAAATTCTAATTATAAAATATTTTTTTATGCAATGAAAAACAAACTTATAGTTTGCAAAACTATAAATTTATCTTAATGTTGTAGTATTATACTTCAACCGATCTTGCAAACTAAGCAACTCTTTTATCATTCGGATGTATAATCTCTCCAAAATGTGACAATTCAAACTTTGCCAAAACCATATGCCATCATGTTAACCATTGTGTGCCAGAAATAGTTGAAATTTAAAACCGCGTGTTTATCGACCAGCCCGTTGGTTTTGCCATTTTTAATTGACTGACTAAACCGAACCCATGTGTTTGGTTGACGTTGTTATCTACAATACCATTACAATGTCCCGTGTTACAGATTACTCATTAAACACATTCATTGGAATTTGCATTTGTTTACGACGAGTGATGTGTACCATTGCGCGATGCGATATTTTTATCAGTTATTTGTATATTTTTAGTGTCGGTCCCACTTCATTTGGATGTTATTTTGTTCAGCCTTCATTAAACTGTAATCCATAAAAAAATTAAATACTTATTTGAACATAAATAACTTATTTTCAACTGTTGGTCCCTTTGAATTTTTTAAGGTAAGATTACCTAAATTAGCATTTTTATACCGGGAAACCAAATAAAGTATATTGTATAATGCACCTGAAGATAAATGCAGTCCTTTCCAGTGAGAATATTCATGATCGGAAGTTGGTTAGGTACATTTATTACCGTCCGCGGCTGGCAAAATTTGGCCTGATCGAAATTGGAAATACACAGGCTTAACTAGAAATTTAACACTTGTGTGGGTCGCTACAACATATCAGATATATCCAGACAGACTCCTATCAAAAACGAAGACAGGTGGTAGTTTAAGTGCCATCATGCATTATGCAACTAAAAAAGTCGTAAAAAATGGAGAAGATTTTTTTTACAATTCTTTAACTTTCGTCTTGTTTCATGTTCGAGTGGTGAATACGTAGTTTTTGCCAAAATATAAATTACCTAAATAAAAAACCCTTACGTACCATTGCGTCTTAAAAAATAAATGAGTGTACAATAGATTGGTATATTGCGATTTTTTAAGTTGCACTGAGTTTGAAGTTACTAACGCCCGAATACTCAAACGCCATTCAAATATTAAGTTGCTTAATATTAAGGGCCCCAGAGACTAATACTTGTGGAACTCACAAACATTTAATTGTCTCGGTGCGGGAGTCAAACCCGCGGCCTCCCGTTTCACAATCGGAGTCTAACCAATTGCGCCACAGAGGATGTGTGTTAAGGATTATTATCGACTGTGAAATGACAATATTAAACCTAACTTTTAGACTTTTTAACTCTCATATATTTTCGTGCCTGTAACCCATAGGGGAAGGCAGAGAATGGATCGCCATTTTGGTCAATCTTCTCATCCATTCCATCCTCAAATCGACTAAATATGTATATTTTACGTGTGGATTTCAATACTAAAGTATGCCGAACGTACTTGTATACATAACTTGACTTGTACCAAGAAGTGAGAAATATCCTTACCTACTAATATTATTTTAATATCAATCCGATATTTATCATAAGCGCCAGCCCGCAGAACACATGTCAGCTATCCAATGCTCAGAACAGACATTGGCACTACCAGCCACCGATTATTATCGACTATAACATTTTTGCACTGTTTTAAGAGCCTCGTGTGCTAATGTTTACACATGATGTTGAAGAAAACAGTGAGTTAGTATTTTCGTAGTATTGTATGCGTTTTATTTTGGTCCATGCAGATACATAATCCATCTTACTTACCAATACAAACACAAAATAATATTGATTACTTAATACACAATATTGATATTTTTGTAACTTCATAGATATGTCGGGGTGTTCTTATGTAGAGCCCACATGTTAAATAATTATAAATCGGCCCTTAGGAATCTACGGGTAATTGTAGAAGTAATTTTATTAAAGGAAACCCGATTGTGGTTCTATTTCACTACCCACAGTCAGAGTAAGGGTGGGAGCATAACAGTTTGCAATATAAACCGCGTCCGGATCGTAGACAAGGGATTCGAGATCATATTCGAGATCCAGCAGTCGGCAGTGAAACAGTGACAAACGCGTGTTTACTAAATTGTGTGGGTAAAGTAACAAGCTGTCGCAGATATTTGGATAAATCGTTAATCCGTTAATTATAACGTGTGGTGATAATTATAATTAAATAATTAACACAATGGATTTTATTACCGTCATCCTACATCAGAAGTGGGATCGTCCTACGTTGTAGCCACAACCGCTTGGTTATCGACATCAGCTGGCGCAGATTCTGACGTGAGTACCAGAACTAATAACTTGAGATAAATTATGATGACTGGTCACTGTTATATGTGGCTGTCATGTGTGACTCACGTGTGTAGGTCGTGTGTCTTTCATGTGTGACTGCCATTTATGGCTATTACATGACTATCGACATTTAGATAAAATTACTTCGTATAGAGAAGCTATCCCATAAACATGTCTCGTTCGATTTTGGTAAAACTTGAAACTAGACTTTGGTAAGACTTGAAACTACCTGCAGCGTAGAACAAATAATTAGTCGTCTAACCAAACAGTATAACCATGCAGCGCTAGATCGCTTTCAGGATGTAGTTTTCTCGCGACCAAAAGTCGCTTACGCATTTTTGAAAGATTCGTGTGCGGTACATGCACTGCACCTAGGTGGGACACATTTCTCACAAAGAACGTCTTATCTAGTGTAACATTGATATCGATGACTATTAAATTGTAACTACCTACATGTAGGAGTTATACAAAAAAAATAAACCTACTACTAGAATCAATCAAGAAAGATTGATGCAC
The DNA here is from genome assembly GCA_023078785.2 of Hyles euphorbiae. Taxonomy (NCBI): domain Eukaryota; kingdom Metazoa; phylum Arthropoda; class Insecta; order Lepidoptera; family Sphingidae; genus Hyles; species Hyles euphorbiae. Next base: position 10,720,134 of record CM041049.1, on the reverse strand, counting down.
ATCTATTCAGCTGTGCCCTTGGTATTGAAATAGCCCATGTGCTGCGGGGACTACTTACCATCAGGTGACACACCAACTCATCTGCCTGCCTAGGCCATTAATTGTTATCAGGAGCAGTGACATGGAGCTGTGACTGTGAGCCCTGGAAGTTCCAAGACACCGGCATCTTCACAGGAGTGTTTCAAATTGGTGAGATCTTCCCATATTTGTTTGATTTTAGTTCATCTGTTCTACGTGTGTCATTCCGTAGAGTAATGTATTGGTGTACCTGTTATCGATTCCAAGAGCTCGTATGGTCTTTAAATAGAAATAGAATTTAGTAACAAGGTTTTGAAAGGTTAACATTTCATACACCAAGTTCACACGAAATAACTTTGTCGTTTTTATAGTTTTGGAAGGGTTAAACTGGACTTGAGACCATTAAGCTAAAGGGGATTATCCCGGTCTAGTAGTCCAGTCTAGTTTTCAACCTGAAGGGACAATGAGAGCCCCTGAAGGGTCTAAGACACTGGTCCAGGTAGAAAAAAGGTTAAGTTGTTGAAGGGTTTAACTGGTCCAACAACCATTAAGCTAAAGGGGAATTATCCCGGTCTAGCACAGTTCGGTCCAGTTTTCAAACTGAAGGAACAGTCTGTGCACTTGAAGGGTCTAAGTGGCTGGTCCAAGAGAAAGTTGTTGAAGGGTATAGCTGGTCCAACAACCATTAGGCTAAAGGGGAACTATCCCGGTCTAGCATAGTTCGGTCCAGTTTTCAAACTGAAGGAAAAATCTGCGCACTTGAAGGGTCTCAGAGACTGGTCCAAGGGAAAGTTGTTGAAGGGTTTAACCGGTCCAACAACCATTAGGCTAAAGGGGAACTATCCCGGTCTAGCATAGTTCGGTCCAGTTTTTAAACTGAAGGAACAATCTGCGCACTTGAATGGTTGTCTGAAGGGAATACTTTCCGGACTAGACTGTATAATAATTATTACCATTTTGCGAATTGTTATATTATGTGAACTGAGTCAGGATGAACGAACGAATGATTTCCTTGTCTTCAGATGATGCATAAACACGCACACGAGGACGTGTGCACGTCAGTATGGCCGTGTCGGGGTGTTCTTATGTAGAGCCCACATGTTAAATAATTATAAATCGGCCCTTAGGAATCTACGGGTAATTGTAGAAGTAATTTTATTAAAGGAAACCCGATTGTGGTTCTATTTCACTACCCACAGTCAGAGTAAGGGTGGGAGCATAACAGTTTGCAATATAAACCGCGTCCGGATCGTAGACAAGGGATTCGAGATCATATTCGAGATCCAGCAGTCGGCAGTGAAACAGTGACAAACGCGTGTTTACTAAATTGTGTGGGTAAAGTAACAAGCTGTCGCAGATATTTGGATAAATCGTTAATCCGTTAATTATAACGTGTGGTGATAATTATAATTAAATAATTAACACAATGGATTTTATTACCGTCATCCTACAGATATTCTCCCTTTTTAGCAAATAAAATCAAAAACTATTTGTTTGGCTTTATTAAAAGATATACAGGTTACACAATCCAGTGATGAAAATCAACATATACCTAGTATAAAATAGTGAAGAACTTTGGGACGATTAGATCGAGCGTTGAAAATAAAAATTCTATCTTAAAAAATGATAAAGAATACAGTATTTGTCCAAACTAGTAAATCTGAAATTCCAGGCAAATTGCCGCAGATTTTTTACCAACGAAAATAATTCTGAATAGCATCGCTTAAGAATCGAATTCAGAACCCTTACGCAGCTGAAAACGCCACCGAAAAATAAAAAAATTCTTGAAACAAATCAAGGCACAAAAACTTAATTTATTTTTTATGAATGGGCACTAAGTAAATAACCGTTTCGTAATCAATGGTTAGTCAGACATTATTTGCCACAAAAAAAATTTACTACATCGGAAACACAGATTAACTTAAAATGATATTATCACTTCCGTAGAAGTACACAAATAACTAACAATTTATTCCTGGGCTAGCGCAGCAACTTTGTAGATATTCATACATTTTCATTTATGCCTTTGTAAATAAAATGCTCTATGCCGTGCAAGCTGAAATGAGATGGGAGAGGTCACGTTTGCCGCATGCATCTTGATTTGTCTCTTGAATTGGAAGTTCACTGCTTAACATAGGCCCCACCCTACAATCTCACATCTCTCTCTCCCACATCGACTTGTTGGAAGCGATCTGCGTCCAGCGACTTCCCGCAACCTTAACCAGGTCGCCCGTCCTTGTAGGCGTGCGTCCGACACTGCGCTTGCCGGTACGTGAACTCCACTCCATAATTATTCGGGCCCAATGGCCTAAATTCTTCGCGCTGTGTGCCCATACCACTGCCATGCCATTTCAATTTGCTAATCCTTTGGGCTACGTTGGTAGTCTTTGTTCTCCTACGGATCTCCTCATTCCTGATTCGATCTTGTAAGGAAATACCGAGCATAGCCATTTCCATAGCGCGTTTAATGACACCGAATCTATGTATGAGGCCCAATGTGAGAGGCCACTTTTCGGTGCCGTATGTCATCACTGGTAACACACAACAGTTCAATACTTTCGACTTTATGCACTGAGGAATAGTTGACGAGAAGACGTAATTTAGTTTCCCGAATGCTGCTATCCGATTCGGATTCGACGGTTGAGTTCTCTCTCGAAGTTGGACCTGCCTAACCGGACTACATGCCCCAAATAGACATATTCGTCAAAAACATCGAGAATGGAGTTTCCAACTGCAATCGAGGTAGGCACAAAACGGACATTTGACATGATCTTCGTCATGTTCATTTTAAGAACTCGTTGAGAAACTCCACTGAAGTCCATGAGCTTCTTTATAGAAAAAACATAATAGTGACATAGTGGGATCTAAAATAGAAAAGACCTTAAAAACACTAATTCATTGATCTGGACACTTTCCTAATCCTTGAGCATCTGCTGCCCGAAGACTGTATAACTGGAGAGATATAGTATGCGCATATTGCCAAGAAAAAACACAAGCATAGGGGATTATATTATAATATAAATAAATAGAAAAATAATTTTAGCATATCATCTTTTACTAAGAACACGCAACTCATTAGATATATCTAAGGGGAAATAAATAATTATCATTAAAAATGGCAATTTCCATTCAGGTAACATATTTTATTGTTATGTTGCAATAAACAGTCATGGATATTGTCTGGCCAATGCCTTTTTATATAGGTAAACAGATCATAACACGTAAAGGAATAATCCAAAGCTTGTTTACGCGGTCAGAAGATTTTTTTTAACTCGCACGTACAGAACAATCAGTGTAGTTAGTTCACGTGTTCGTGACGAGTTATGTGAATGGTTGAGTGAGTGGATATGAGACGAAATCTTTGATTATAACTTATTTGGGCTAAATAGTTTTAAATCATTCAATACCTTTAAGGTTTAAAATATAGGTATTTCGATCTGCGCGTAATTGATAAGAGGCACCCTGCAATTTGACTAGCTCCACTGAGATGCCAATATTTTACATAAACAACTTGGCTGTTGCTACTTGCTATAAACGTTTCTTTTACCATGTAAGGTTACTGGAATTCAGCTCCTTAACATTTATATCAATCTCTAATCCCTAAACAGTAACCATATGACTACGCTTGTTTTCTTTGTTTCGCCAAAAATATATTTCTTTTCCTTATTTAATTAAGTTTTCATTGTTTTGAACGTTACTAGTTTACGATGCAGAGAAATATCTGTGAGTTAAGATATATACTATGAAATAAAATTGCCAAAATTGTTCTATACTTTATAAACGTCACCAATATATTGGGCTATCGTAATTATATACAGGGCAAATCAATGCGTAGATATAAACAACAAAAAATATACACGCAGAACGAGGATGCCATTGTAACACGACCCGTTAGGTTCAGAGTATAGGACGGGACGCCAGATGCTGGCAGTGCCAGCCACCGCCGCCGCGGCCGATAGCGATGGCTAGACGACCGCGCATTACATGACGCAATCAACAACAATCTGCTTCATACCTTGATAAATTTTCCCCTTGACGTTATACTATTGTTGTATAATCCACTGTTGTTGTTATTAAAAATACTGTCCTGACTGTAGCTTCCAGCCGCAAGCGATCTAACTGATTCGTCACTTTAATACTAATTTCCCGAAAATACTGAATTTACTGAAATTGTAGTCTACATAAATGCTATTGAAATTATCGATTATCGTTAATGTATGATCAAATTAATACAAAAACGAAGACGATTTGCTGCCCCAATGTTGATGCGCAAAACTTACCTATAACTTAATTCAGACTTTTTAGTATTATTAAAGGTAATAATGGCATTAGAGTTGAACGATTTAGAGAGGCCGCTGGTCAGATATCAAGAGGCACAACAAGATTTTTTTGTCATTTATTGCTAGTGTTGCTTAATTTTGTGTGGAAGATAGATGGGTCCTGTAGTAATCTACTTCAGGGCATACTTAGTGTGTCCTAGCAATATTAAATTCCCTTTAGTGGGACTTACGCCCGAATACTGGAACGCCATTCAAATAATAAGTTGCTCTTAACTGCGTACGGCCCACTTAACCAGTACATTTAATCGGGATTAACGTAGTTAAGCACCATTTATATTTAAGTTGCGTTCCAGTATTTGGGCGTAATAGTGATAAAAATTATGAGATATTACTGAGAATATTTGTTAGACCCAAATAAACTAAAATCGTCCTGATGGACTTATTTCAATTCGGATATTATTAGTGCGTGGTGGCCTGTTGGTAAACGGACAAGACGCGACTGCCAACATGTTCACGGTGGTCGCGGGTTCGAATCCCAGGGCACACCTCTGACTTTTCGGAGTCATGTGTGTATTGATAGTCAATCACCACGCACTAAAACGGTGAAGGAAAACATCGTGAGGAAACCTGCATACCATAGCGATTTATAAAAATTTCTATGGTATATAAGTCCGCCAACCCGCACTAGGCCAGCGTGGTGGACTATATGGCCTAACCACTCTCAATCGTACTGTCGATTGTAGAGGAGGCCCGTGCCCTGCAGTGGGACGTATATGGGCTGATACAGATACAGATACGGATATTAAATATTAAGTGATGTTTTTATTTTTGGTTTTACGTATCTATCATGTACTTATTATGTGGGGATCCAATCCTACTTTTTGCATGCTTCTATTCCTACGTCTCAGCCTCCATGCTATAAAGTCAAAGACAACGTAGATACTTGCACTTCTTGCAACATTATTATTTAAGGTCTGTGGCCGGATAGAATAAAACCGGAAGTTCTCCAACTTTAGGTAAGCCTATGGCGGGGTTGGAGGTACAAGGACCATTTTGTGATTTCTCATTGACAATTAATTGGAAAACTTCTGTATGTAAAATTCTTCTCAATGTAAGTAATGGGCTTTAATAAAGACTCCTCCAGACTCCAGCGGCCACATTTGTTTCCGATTGCCGATCCGAAAGTTTTATTACATTCTGTATCAGCCCATATACGTCCCACTGCAGGGCACGGGCCTACTCTACAATCGACAGTACGATTGAGAGTGGTTAGGCCATATAGTCCACCACGCTGGCCTAGTGCGGGTTGGCGGACTTACATACCATAGTTATAAAATATATATAATTATTACATTAAATATCCAGAATAGTTTTCTCAATCCCAGGTTAGAGGACAGGGATAAATATTTGATTGCACAATAGACAGCAATATCACTACCAAAGACTGAATTAGTCAGTGCCTCTGGAGCGCAGTTGTACTACGGTATGATTGATGAAAACTGTGGTCTCGGTTCGACTCCCGGGTCGGGCAAAGCGATATTGGATTTTTTTGTTAATTATTAGCCCGTAGATAGGAATTTAAGCCCGATATGGTGACAGCCACATGTCACCTCTGCCTACCCCTTTGGAAAAAAATCGTGAGTTTATCAGTTGTCAGTAACTAAGACGTTCTAGTGCTCAGTTGTAACATTTCTAGAATTAATACAAATTAGATAGATTTGCAATAGGTATTCATATTCTGATTCACATTTTCTGCATGGACTCCGTACCTCAGGACGAATTATCTATATCATCTTAATTAATATGTATAATATAACTTTGTTATCAACAATTTTAACAAATTCAAAATAGTCTCATGATGAGTCTTTAGGTATTCAAACTCAAATCCTCGATTGATTATTTAATTTGTAATCGACAGTTTTCAATACTTATTGGTGTTGGATTGTCAGTTAAAATAAGACCGATACAACAGTATTCAGTGAATGAATGCAGTTTTTGTTTTCCGGTCACAATCGTGTGTGACGCGAGAGATTGTGAATCACGCGTAACGTTTACGTCGCAACGCATCGCATATTAACTACAGCTCGTGCTTGCCACTTATTGTTTTTGCACCTACTACTAAACTTTGTACACCATAGTTATCATCAGCTACTAGCACGTGTCTAATCTACGTGGCAAGCGGCTCCGCACATGTCCTCCACATTTTGTTTATAAAAATAAACAAAAATACGGTAAGTTTTAAAATGATATTAGCTCATTCAGTTGATTAGACGAATACAAAATCAAAATTATTTTAATAAATAAAGAATTTAATAATTATGGTTACTCAATTCACATAAATATTTACGTAAAACATTATGTTGGATGATTTAGTTTACTTCCTTTTATACACCATCGGAGAATGTTATCAGAACCCATTATCAGGGGATGTATACTTTGCAAAAAGAACCCAACGACAAAAAAGATTTTGAGCAATAAGTTCTATACACCGTAATATACATACATACTATCTACACTATATTGATTTAAATAGTATTTGTGTATAAAAATAAAAACAAGCAACCAGTTCCAGTTTATTATATTTATGAGCATAGGTACATACTCCTAGTGTAGTGCGTGCTTATTAAATTAAACTGACACCATTCATGTTGAATACAAAATAAAATACTCAACACTCAACAGGAACTCACAAATCTCAATAACTAACTGAACAAAAAAAAAGTTTGTGTTATTTAAAAACCAATTAATAAAGGATAATGTACATTAAATGTTATTTATGAGAGTGAACGTCTTATTACTAAGCAAGTCCGTCTTACTTAGTTATTATAAAACCTAGGAAAAAGAATGATAGGTTTGCTTGGGGCAAATAACCGATAACAAGGCAAAATGAATGGTTCATGCCTCAATTATGTCTATAAACAGCTTTGTTAATTAATATTTTCTACAGCTTTATCTATTTAACTGCACACAATGTTAAAATGTTGACAAAAACAAACGCTTCACAGAAATGTAATGTTCATAATGACGTCGTTGTGGTGTAGTGTGTTGGATCGGCGCGGCTGTCCGCGCTAGTACAAATTGATAGGTCACTAATAGTAATGTTGGAGACGCCGACGTCGGCCACACATAGTACAACGCGTGATGATCTCGGCGCGGCTGGTGGTGTAAGCGTGCGTGCCTGGATCCGCCGATAATCGGCGATCGTCGCTATCGCGCGTCCGTCGCGGTGTCCGGCGCTGCGGCCGATCACATTCACTTCAACCCCGGGACTCGCAACGGGCGGCTGTTCACTGCTCATCCCGAACCGATATCCACGCGCTTGTATTATCATCATTGAGCAGTGGATAAACAAACTAGCAGTACTGCCACACACGCGTGCCAAACGTTAGTAGTGTTTGACATTCATATCAATATATCCGTGCTTAATCACTATTATTCATACTATTCATATTCATAAATTAATTACATTTTCAGATCCAAAATGTTCTGCGACGGGATTCCTATCCTCGAAGATGCACTACTCAACGATCAACTGCTGTTCGAGTATTCGCCGGCTGAAAGTCTGATAAACTTCGAGCTGCCTTCTTCTTTTGACTCAGAGAGTAGCGACTGGCCACTCAGTGATTTGGACCTCAATTGTGACAGTTTCGTAACCGGTGTTAGTGATACAAACAAGGAAGAGTCCAATCTCGTCGATAATTTGCCCGTTTTCGATTTCGAAGACTTGGACAAGAGCTTAATAGATGAATACCTTTTGGAAACTTTTAACTGTGATATTCCCAAAGACTCGCCACCAACAGTGCCTGATTTTCCTTACAATACTGATTCTATATGTGCATTAGAAACACACGATTACATATCGCTGGAGAACGAATGGGAAAAACCCGAAGAATCGATTAATACACATGTTAAAGTCCGTTCGTGGGGTGAACCAAAGTATTGTCCGGAGTTAGGAGCATTTCGGTGTCCAGTTGAAGATTGTGGTAAGTTATATGCGAAAGCGTCACATGTTCGAGCTCATTTACGGCGTCACAGTGGGGAAAAGCCATATCGGTGCACTTGGGGCGGGTGCTCTTGGCGATTCGCGCGCTCCGACGAATTGGCACGGCACAGGCGAAGTCATTCTGGAGATAAACCTTATAGATGCGGTGAATGTGCGAAAAGGTTTGCGCGATCTGATCACCTCGCGAAACACGGGCGGGTGCACGCGAGGCGCGCCGCCGCTGCTGCGGCCGCTGCCAGGCGGAGTGCCGCTACCGGTAACCATCGACGATCTACCAGGGGTATTCTCCTATTGTGATCACAAGGCTTAGTGAAAAGACATTATATCATTAGAGTTATAAGAGTGACTGAATCTAGCTATGTATGTAAATAATTGATAATGTAAGATATTGTTCATGTTTTAATATCTGTACCTACCTAATAAAATACCAAATATAGTTATTAGTATAGATTTATATTACGATGTTTGGTGATTTACGTGTGTATACTCTCAATGCCAACATATAAGCTGTTAGATTAATGTAAAAAGTCTCATTCTCTGTCAAGTGTCCAACGGTACGTTGAACACTTCGCGTCGCGTCGCATCGTCGCCTTGTGGAACTTTGTTCGCTTATTCTTAGTACATTCGATAATATACATGGGCCCTACTATATTCAACGAAACGAAGTTCGAAACTTCGGATGATCGAAGTTTATATACGATACGAATGTACCTACATATACTTATGGTCGTTATTGACTTATGGTCGTAACCATAGACTTATAGTTACGATGTACGTTACATAAATACGAACTTCTATAGAGTAGATACATTCATATTGTATCATCATATCATATCATCATCATATCATCGTCCGAAGTTTCGAACTTCGTTTCGGATTTATATAGTAGGGCCCCATAGCCCGAAAAATATCTTGGAAATATATGTTCGCAAAATTGTATATAATTCAAAAGATATAAAAAATATTTTAATATTTTTTCTAAATATTTAAGTTAAATGGAAAATTATGTAAACTATTTTATTCACTATTTTACTATTAATTTTAACTTTTTTAAGTGTGATCTATGTTTAAGTAAGCTTATGATAATATTATTGTAAAACTAATATTCTTTTTTATTTGAAAAAGATTCATATAATATTTAAATGATGAATAATAACTATTTAATTGTTAATTTTTTTTTAAACTTTAAACGCCAAATGATTATAGGTATTCATAGGTGTAAGTATTATATCAATGAAAAGTCTAGTAACGGTTTATAAAAATCTATCGCCGATTCATTTGACTACAGAACAAAAGTTATTTAATATAATAAAAACACGCAGAATGAACTTACATACTACATACTAGGATCTAGGTACATTTATTTACATGAATACCTAATATATACTTTAAATAAAGGTTATAATACTTTTGATCGTTGTAAGGTTTTAAAATGAATAAATAGGAGTTAGCAGATCACTCTGTGGAACTAAGGTATGCATTTCTTCGTGCACCGATATAGTATAGTGCAGATTGTTGGAATGTAGATTCTAGTTTTATAGTTGCTGGCCATCACTGTCGCGACAGCCTCCGTGGCACAGTTGGTTAGAAGCCGCCTATGAAACGAGAGGCCGCGGCTTGGATCCCTGCACCGACATAAATGTTTGTGCGGCCCACAAATATTTATTTAGGGTCTGGGTGTTGTGAAACCGAAAAGTCTCTCGTAGTTCCTGATACCCACGACACAAGACTCGATCTTAGTGTGGGGTCAGGACTATGTAGGGTGTTATTTATTATTATTTATTGTACTATGCTACACTTACAACGCCGTGGCCTCAGGTTCGAACCCCAAGTTGGGTAAAGTGTTATTGGATTCTTCTATTCATTATCAGCTAGGAGTCAGGAATATGTGCCCGATATGGCGATTAACTCGCCCTTTGTCACATCCGTGTCCTAGTAGCAACACCTAGATACTACCTGATATATATACTAGATACTAGGTGCTACCTGATAGTATTTATCGTACATAGCTCTAAAATCTGGAGTTTTGTGGTCTGGTGATGTATTAGCAGCCAACTAGGCTATCGTTCATTTTAAAAGCTTAAGATTTTAATTCTTACTAGCTGTGCCCGCGACTTCGTCCGCGTGGAATTTAACAAAAACTTTATTTTTCTAAAATAAAAGAACTTTTCTAAAATAAATGTAGCCTAAGTTACTCCTTATTATATCAGCTACCTGACAATAAAAGTCCCGTCAAAATCGGTCCAGCCATTTCAGAGATTAGGCGGAACAAACAGACAGACAGACAAAAAAAAATTAAAAATCATTTTCGGCACAGGTATCGTATATATAACGATATGTAGTAGGACATTTTTTTTAATTTTCACTTTTAAAACAGACACTTCAATTTTATTTATATGCATAGATGTATAGATAAGTTGTAGTAATTCAAAACTAACTAACGCTTTTAGTTAGTAGTTTTAGTTTAAAAAACTAACGCATGGATATCTACATCTGCGGTCACGGTCATGGCACATGGTCATGGTCACGGCAGTGCCCCCGCCAAGTTAAGCAAAAATGCGGCACGGTCGTAATCATCCTTTTCTCGAAACAGTTTCGGCTATTTTCGCCCCCCTATACCCTCGTTTTCGATAAGATCGTTTTCTTGACCGATCATCAAAACTCAAGGCACTTCTAGTAGACATAGAAACTTAAAGTTACAATACTATTATTGTTTAGTGTATAAATCAAGAAAATACTAAACTATTTTGCAATTTCGGTCCAGTTTTTAGATACACCAACTGTACTTTTACACTAACTTTATAAATATATAGGATTACAAAGTTATATATCGACGGCTAATTATCAAAGTTTGTAACTCCATTTTTTTTTCAAAAATTGTTTTGATACCATCTGGCGTAAAATACTGTAGATCAAATAATTTATTGCATTATTTGATTGAAAATAGCCTAGTAGCCCTTCACTAAGTCCTGCAGGAGACACAAACAAACAAAGTAAGATATTTACGAGGACTACTTCACAAAACTCTGATGCGCAAATCGATAGTGAGAAAGTCCACCCCCCTGAGTGGCAGAGAGCACCAACACTAAGAAGTGTCAAGAGGAAAAAAGCATCATCGCCCTCACCAGAGAGAATAACGATCTCCAACCAGTTCACTGGTCTCTCTGTTGATCAAGGCGAAGACACCGGAGAATCCATAAAGAGGATTTCTAAACCACCACCCATTTTGTTATATGGCATTGAAGATTTAACAAAACTTACGGAACTACTGGAACGTGTAGCTGATAAAACAGAGTTTTCATACAAAATTATAAATCGAAATCAACTACGGATTAATTGTGTTAATGTAGAGGTCTATAAAACCGTTGTAGAAATAATTAGAGAAAAAGGATTGATTGGACACACATTTAACAGAAAAGATAAAAGACCATATCGGGTAGTCATCAAAAATCTACATCATACTACTCCAATAAGCGAGATAAAAAAAGCTTTGGAGGAAACAGGAAATTCTGTAATTGGAGAAATAATCAATGCGAAATTCGGGCCTGAAAAGAAACCAACATCAACCTTCTTTGCAACTATGCAACAGAGTCCCAATAACAAAGCAGTAAAGAATATCAAATACATCCATCACCAGTCTGTCACTATAGAAGATCCTCGTAAACGCAGCACCATCGTTCAATGTCAAAGATGCCAACAATATGGTCACTCCAAAAATTACTGCATGAGGCCCTATCGCTGTGTGAAATGTGCCCAATCACATAGAACTGTAGATTGCCCTAAAACTGATCGCAGTACTCCAGCAAAATGCGCTTTGTGCCTTGGTGCACATCCAGCTAACTTTAAGGGTTGTGAAGTGTACAAAGAAATATTTAACGAGGAAATCGAACAGACGGTCAAATATAAGGACTAGGGAAGATGCTAAACAAACTGCTAATAGTAATAATGAGCAAATACCAAAATCACCTAAACCAATGGTAGATACACAACATCAACATATACCAAGTGATAAACCAAGAGCTGGCCCAAAAATCAAGAAGCACGACGAATACTCCGGGATATTAAAAACAAGGTACATACTAAATGATGAGCCCCAGAGACGAGACACAACAATAGAAAATATGCTACTCAGACAAGCAGAAAAATTTGACCAAATACTACAACAAATGAGTACCCTAATCAGTCTCATAACAAAGCTAGTAGCTAAAATTCCGTAATGGCCTCACTCAATATTGCTACGTGGAACCTAGACGGACTATCCCCGAAACAATGTGATGTAGAGCTGCTGCTAAACACAAACAACATAGACATATTATTAGTGTCTGAAACCCATCTCACTCAAAATAATATTATCAGAATACATAACTACAATGTCTACCCTACAAATCATCCAGATGGTACTGCACATGCGGGAGCAGCGGTTATAATAAAATCTAGTATTAAGCACTACGAACAGCCAAAGTTTCAAAAACCACATATACAGGCTGCTACTGTGGCAGTCGAAGATCGAAACGGAGATTTTAATGTATCCGCCATATATTGCCCTCCTAAGCATAATACAAAGGAGGACCAATATGATGAGCTTTTTAACAGCCTTGGAACTCGCTTCATAGCAGGAGGTGATTGGAATGCGAAACATGTTCATTGGGCATCAAGGATAAATACCACAAGAGGAAGAGAATTGAAGAAAAGCATAGACAAAAATAAATTGACAACTATCTCCACAACGGACCCGACTAATTGGCCCACTGACCCTAAGCGACTTCCGGACGTTATAGACTTCTTCATCATTAAGGGACTGTCTAGACTTTTCTATCAAATACGCACATGCTTGGACTCTGACACTAACCATGTTCCTGTGATACTGTCCATTGGCACAACTGTACTCGGTAAGGATGGCAACCTGAAATTGTACAACAAACGCACAGACTGGGACTCCTTCCGTGAGCTGGTTGATGACAGATTAGACCTAAAGATAGCTCTGAAAACCAAGTCTGATATTGACGACGCTACAAGAACACTAACATCAGCTATCCAAGAAAGCTGCTGGATGGCCACACCCGATATTGCAAATCGACCCCCTCAGAGCAAAACATATTCGGACTCAGTAAGGCAAAAAATACTGGAAAAACGACGGTTACGGCGGGTTTGGCATATTAGTAGGCACCCAAGTGACAAAAGAGCATTAAATAAAGCTATTCAAGACCTCAAGGCCATTATAGCCGAAGCGAATGACGCTGCTTTAGATACCATCATGGAGAGCCTATCGGCTACAAAGGCAACCAACTACTCGCTGTGGAAAGCATGTAAAAATCATGACCGACCCTTGTATCAAAAGCCGCCACTACGTGCTCATGATGGACAATGGATAAGAACAGCCCAAGCCAAAGCCGATGCCTTTGCAAATCATCTCAGCCAAATCTTTAAACCCAACGATCCCAAACCTAATGCAACCGAATCCGATATTGACGAAATTCTCAACCAGGATTTCCAGCTGGACTTACCATTGAAACTGGTGACTCCTGGGGAAATACACAGGAACATGAAATCTATGAAGAACAACAAAGCTCCTGGTTATGACATGATCGACAAAAAAGTTCTTGAAGAGTCACCTCGTAAAGTAATAGTATACCTCACGATGCTATTCAATGCCGTACTGAGAGTTGGTTACTTCCCAGATCTGTGGAAAGTATCACAAGTGATAATGATACACAAATCAGGAAAGCCTATGCACGAGGTCACATCTTATAGGCCAATCAGCCTCCTGCCGATAATGTCAAAACTACTTGAGAGATGCTTATTAGATAGAATGTTAAAAGAAATCAAAGATAGGACTATCATCCCGAATCACCAATTTGGTTTTCGAAAAGAACATGCCACAGTAGAACAAGTGCACAGAGTCTGCAGAGTAATAAGAACATCCTTCGAAAAAAAAGAATATTGCTCGTCAGCCTTTCTAGATATACAGCAGGCATTTGATAGAGTTTGGCACAAAGGCTTGATGTATAAGATAAAACTTCTGCTACCACACACTTTCTATGAGGTTCTTAAGTCATATATGTCTAACAGAATATTCCAAATTCGAGAAAACGATTGCACATCTGATTTTCACGACATAACCGCAGGAGTGCCACAGGGCTCCGTACTAGGACCAGTGTTGTATACATTGTATACGTATGATCTGCCGCAAACCCAAGGGGTTACAATTGCTACTTTCGCTGATGATACGGCCTTACTTGCCTCGAATAAATGTCCGATACAAGCTTCAAGCACTCTCCAAAAAAACCTAGACGAAATAGAAACATGGCTAGGTAAATGGAGAATCGCTGCCAGTGTCACCAAATCAGCACATGTTACCTTCACACTTCAAAAACAGGATTGCTCCCCAGTCACTCTTAATGGAATCCAACTGCCACACCTAGACACAGTAAAGTATTTGGGAATGCACTTAGATAGAAGACTCACCTGGAATAAACACGTTCGAACAAAACGGGAAGAAATCAACCTAAAGTATAAAGGCCTCTACTGGTTGCTGGGACGGAACTCAAAACTATCGGTTGACAACAAGTTGCTAGTGTACAAGACTGTTCTAAAACCAATATGGACTTACGGCATCCAATTATGGGGCTCCGCTAGCGCCTCAAATATTATGATCATACAGAGAGTGCAGAACTATATCCTGAAACACATCTCTAACGCACTGTGGTTTACTACAATAACAGAGATCCACGAAACACTTAATGTACCAATGGTAAAAAATGAAATCGACTCTCATGTAGTCAATTACTTACGAAGGCTAGGACGCCATCCAAATCAGTTAGCGGGTCAACTTACTGTTCCCGAAAGTATAAGAAGGCTTAAGAAGCGCCGAGACATGCTAGACAGCCACACGGCCTGATTTAGATAAGGAAAAGGCTGACTCTGCTGGGAGTAGTGCCTTACACAACAAGAACCCGTCATCACATCTGTTTATAGTCTATATGACTGATTGCAAGATTGTAAATAATACAAAAAAAAAAAAAAAAAAAAAAAAATTTGATTGAAAATGAGTATAAATAATCAAAATAATATAATAAATAAAAAAAACATAACATATTTCCATAATAAATTTACAATGGATAGTTTTGTTGTTCTCTTGTAAAATTGGGTTGAATGGAGGTACGATGTCTGATTATTAAACCATCGATATGCAGTTAATGAGTCAGTGCACCTGTATATGTATAATCTACAAAAAGGAATGAGATTTCATCAAAAACAAGAATGGTAAAAAAAACATTTAAAAAACCAAGTCTCGCAATTCAGTTCTGGTACCGTAAAAAGTTATGAGATCCATGTAATACCAAGTCGGTTAATTTATTCAGTCTCTACTCATTGGAGTGTGCCATGTGACGTGTCTTAAGTAATTACGTAATTAACTAGCCAAACAACATCAATCATCATAATATAGTGACTATATCAATATTAAAAATCTAATATGTTATATATAAAATATATTGACTTGGCCATCGCATGAAAACACAAGGTATCTCACAAGTAATACATATTATAATAAATAAGGCTGTTTAGTGACCAAAACTATTCATTCGTTCGTTCGTTTCAGATACAGGAAGTTCACTGCTGAAGATGGGCCACCCCTAATGATTTCCAGTTGGAAGCGGCCTGCATCCTGTGACTGCCTGCAATCCTAAAGTAGTCGTCCTGCCACCTTGTAGGCGGGCTTCCGACACTGCGCTTGCCTATATACGTGCTACTTATATTAAAATTATTTTTAAATATATCTCTGTTTTAACGACAAATTTCTTTTAGGTGGGCATACTTACTTCATTCCATTTTGATATGCAACTATAATGTAATCAATAAAGAATATATTAATATATTTTGGACTATGATATAGTTAATTAGGAGATCCCTCAAAGTTTGGTCACTGTAAAGTTGTCCGTTATTTTAAATTGTAAATTATAGACGTTCCGTTTCTATTAAAATACAACCTCATTATTTTGATGAAAACTTAAAACGTGGGCTGTTTGGTTTTATTCCTCAGTGTATTACAGTTTAAAAACTTAAATCTGTCAGAAAGAGACAACAGATGAAAAAGTTGTATATCGTTGTCTATGATATAATGCGACTAATTTAAAATGACTTCAATTTGCGTGTTTCTATATGTGTTTTTAAAGCATTTTTATTCGAATATTTTTCCTTGATACACGATTCAAGTCGGACACAATTCACAAATAAAAATGGTGGTTCAATAGATTAGATTTCTCTGAACACTTTGTTTATTAAAATAAGGCACGAATATAATTAAGGGTGGATAAGAATTAGAAAACGTTTCGATTACTTTACCCAATAATAAAATACATCTGGTGCGGTTACGTGGTGCGTCTGGGAGAGTTGTGTTTGACAAATAACAGGTTGTCGGAGACACCGATTTCGCTACAGTTTTGACTTGAATGTGTTGTTTTTTAACTGTAATAAGTTGGTACATTGTGAGCGTTTTCAATACGAGAGTTGAATGAAAAGTTTCTAGAATCTGAAGTTGATAATTACACAAAGTGGATGATCTAAAGCTCAGATTAAAGCTCTGCTTATTCCATCCAATCAGCATGTGACCCACATCTGAGATTTCTCTTCTTTGTGTTTCACTTGTAAATTGTCAACCGGAGGCTGAAGAACACAAAGCAACAGCTAAGGATCCTTGCAAGTGTCGAGTACGTCGAAGAGTGTGCGTAGTGGCATGATATTTCATAAAGTTGTTACGGTTGACTACCTGCCAGTCTCCGTGGGGGTCAGGTGCAGAACATAGAGGTTCTATATGAAACCTATCGCTATTGATCATTGGTTAATTGTGGAGTGCGTGTTGCCAGAACTATTGTTCAATTGAAGACATAATGTATACAAGCCTGTGGAACAGGAGAAGAGTTGATAACAGTACAACAAAATGAAGATAACGCATGTTAGTACCCAACAAGGAAGCAAGGAGTAGGACAATGATGCAAGATGGCACATTCTGAGAATCAAAGACACATTGTGCAGGTGAGTCCACCAGAGAAGTTAGTACTTAAATAATTATGAGTAATGGCTAATAAATGTTGCCCCAAAAATGTTTAGATAAGTTGTTGACTGTTTGTGATACTGATACCAGTTAACTAAAGAATGTTATACTTTACTGAACTGTGACATTTGTTTGTTGTTATATTATGATGCCATCACATACTAAAAATTGTTAAAATGTGCCAAATATGATGTGTTTGTCTGACTTTTAATTTAATTAGGGTGATCTCATTAAAATTATTATACACATAACTTTTGTGTATTCCTTACAACTGATAAGCTTGTAAAAAAAAATATGACACTTACAGAACATATAAATGTAACATTTTGTTAGTGTGTTTCATTACTGATGGTTCATGAAAATCATATCCAAATTGTTTTTATTCACATAATATATGAAATGTTCCAGTACTTGTGAATTTTTGTAATTTACGTATCAATATCATTAGTATGTTGACAATCCCCTATGGGGTGTTAGTTTATAATGTAAATGCTATTAATTAAGTAACACTAAAATAAAATTACTTAGACATGTAAAATATGATTCATTCATACTGTGAATTGTAACTGCTTTTAACTGTATGGTGGAAAAATAGAATTCTAAAATGATTAATTCCAAATACTTTGCCGTTGTCTATAGACTGTAAATCTACAATCATTAATTGAAAATACTTCTTAAGTTTTTTAAATTATACATTAGGTAATTAGAATGGTTGTTGGAATTTTTTGGCAAACATAGTGTTGTATTTTCTGACTTCAATATTGACATGAGGTAATTGAATTGCTTATTACACAAACAAATATTAAGCTTATGATGTAAAATAGTATTATTTCCATCCACCCACTATTACACCAGAATACACTATTAAATTGAGAATATTATTTAAAGGGCTTAGGCTATTACTTTGTAAGCACAAACAGGCTAATCACATGGTGGCGGACTACACAGAACCTAGAAGTTCTTGTAAATATATGTCTATGGTACACACATTTCTTTTTGGTTTTTTTCTCTACTATTTCATGTGTGTATTGATAAGCAATACCTAAAGGATTCTTAAAAGTTTGAATGATGCCCTGGTAATAGAACCCGCTACCAGTCTTGTCAGGATGTATCTAGATTCATACTAAGAGGCCACCACATACTTAACTGAATATTTGTTAACATAATAATGTCTGACCAACTTGTGAGTAGTTTTCCTGACAATGGGTAATCACCTTTCTCTATAAACATTGATGAAAACTTAAGAGCTGTAATTGCCCAACTTAATAGTCTTTGAAAAATTAAATAATGTTAATTAATTACAGCCTGACTTATTGGCCTTTGAAAAATTAAATGATGTTAATCAGTTATAAACTGATTATGATAACTGTAAATAGATGGTGAAAATTTTAGGAATTCTTTTATATTATGATAACTATTGAATTCATAAAAATGAATCAATTTGTATAAACATAATTTGTAGGTGTTAGATCCCTGATATGCACAAAGCTGTAATAGAGGATACCATTGCTTTGTCTATTGACTTTGAAGGACATGGTAGTCAGTCAGACAAGTATTAATTTACGTTTTTCATATTTAACAGTAATGGTGACATATTTATAGTCAGACAACTAATTAAACATAATATTAAGCATTACTTCACCACCCATGCTTTACACAGCTTGGTGAATTTCACTATCATTGCAAATTCTTGTGATGCATCTTCAAATTGTTCTCTTTCAATGTCAAAGTGAATGATAATGAAAAGGAAACTAACAGTCTCAGCCAGTTAAGTCTCTGCAAAAGTGAGAGAAATATGCTGTGAACTCAAACTTTGTCTATGTCTGGACTTCTCATGACTATGCCGATACCATCAATTTTTGTAAATTATTTTATTCCCATTTAGGTATACGTGGAGGCACTCTCGCCACATTACGAAGCCCTTTCTGTTGAAGCCTCCAAGCAAACAAGTTCAGAAGAAATAGTCACTTGCATCACAGAGAAACTCAACTTGAACGATGGATCTGGAGGGCCATATGAACTTGCCGAGGTACATTTTTTGTCGACTTTTTATGTTAAACATGCTTTGAAGCAATTTAACAGCCTCAATTGACCAGTGGGCACAATGCCGGCTAATAGAACGCAGTAGGTTTAATACCTGGACTGAGCCAGCCTGTTTAATAGCTTATGTGACCATCAAGAATTTATTTCGGTGTAAGGTTTATCATGGTTTTTAATACCCATGACTCAAAATATGCATTATTATTATGGAGTTAGAACTTAATATGCCTGCTAAATCTAAATTACTGAATATTTCTTTATGTGACTCTTGACTGTGAATGTGTCTCTCACATTCATTTTGATGTAGAAAAAATGCTTATACTTTTACGACAAGACTAACATTTTGCCTGATATCCACCATTTCCGGAGAGCGATATCGTGTGATTGGTAGTTTTCACATACCCTAAAATTATTAAGGACTCGGGTATCCTTACGATGGTCTGTTTTTCACCTTTTAAGGAAGTCATGCATACATACGCAGTTTCGAAAACGAAGTGTTTTATGTCTTAGGTTTGAATTGGCGACTTAGCAATCCGGATCTCATCTCGCTGAGCTATCGCTCGCTCATATAAGTGTCTTTAAAATGCACAAGTAAATATTCTTGCACATTCTGATAAATTATACGCCGAAGCCAGATTTTTTCCATCTGCAACTGAATGAGTCACAAGCTTTGTTTTTGTTGGGGCTAATTTGATATTTCCTACAGTTAAATAGTAAAAAAAGACTTGTATGCTTCTGTTTGTAATAATTGAGAAGGCAGGACACGGCCTGCTATCGTTTTTTTTTAACATATAATAATAGAGCACTCCTTAATAATAGTATGATTTAAAAAATGTCATTGAATCATTGAGATGAGAAATCAAATACATGATTTATTTCATATGTGAATTAAAAAAATCATATTATCATTATTACGATGGGATTGTGCTTTCCCATATTCCCTGTAATATTTATTTGTAAAAGGAATATAAAATACTTCATCAATATGCTTATTAATGCATGACTATAATTCTCGAACGAATAACATAAAAAATATGTAATGTTTACACGCCACCCTGCATACAAGTAATATAATACGCTTCAATGATATGGCTGTACTACCGATGTAGGAAGTAAACCCGCAACTCTATTTCAATGTTAATGAATATGTATATTATAACTAGAGTGATAATTACCGCAGTTACTAAGTACGTATTGTAACTTGTATAATTGTATAATAGGTTGTCGGAGATACCGTCAGTGGGGAATGCAAGGAGAGAAGACTCGGTCCCAATGAGTCTCCAGTCGCCGTCATGCTTCTTTGGCCCAAAAACAAATCTACCGGCCAGTACAACAGGTATGGATTATTTCACCCAAGTTTCCTTATTATTAACGCCGGTTTATTAAAGATTGTTTGTGTCACTTTTTCTATCCATTATAATGCTAGTAATAAACTACGTAATTCATATCTAGAGGCAGAAAATCGACGCCTAAATAAAGAAAATCTAGGTACAGCAGGGCAGTACTATTATGGTGCTCAATAAATATTAATCAATTGCAGTTTCATTAACGCGTATTTGTGACAATATTAAGTTATAGATCATTTAAATTTTTGCTGCTACAGAAGCGTCATACACATGCAATATTTTGCTGCCTTTGTGGTTTTTACTTTGTTTTTTTCTTCTTTTAGGAAGTAAACTCTAGTTGATTATAGCTGAACCATGCTAAATCAGGTCTGGCCGTGTAATTATCTCATTCCAGTCATTATGTGGCAGTGGAGATACTTTAACCTTGCCTACACACCTGTGCGCCGGTCCTAGTGTATTTATCTACTATTACTATAGCCGTACGCTCTTATACGTGTCCTGTCACCGCATTGCTATTTGCAAACTATTTCTACAATGTTCCGACGTGATGATTCATATTAATTGTTGCATGTCCGACGCTGTGTCCAATAATTGTGGAGATTTTGACATGTTGTATCCTTATAATTGAAAAATATGTAGTGTTAATTTAGCGTGCGACACAAACGGTTCAGTCTATGTAAATAGTGCTCTCGCTATCGGCAAGTTCTCGTATATCGTGCGTACTTAAACAAAATTAGCGCGTTGTTTACAATAAGTTGTTTAATAAGGCGCAAGGGCTGCAGCAGTGATTGGGGATAATGTCCCAGCGCCGCGTGACTCACTAGTCACTCTTCCTGCCACGCTCGCGTGATAACGCCGTCTCCATCCTGCCAATCAAACTGAAACATTGCTGCGCGATTAAACATGGAAACTAAAACTATAACGCGCGCAAACTTTTAATTATCCTCATCGTATCATAAATATGACCCAAAAGTAAATTATTTATAGCATTTTATTGCTACAGTTTGAAATAACATTTCGATTCACAGTCGTGTTTACTTTACAGATTCTATCTCCGAGAAAAAATTCCCGACGAACCATGGATGGAGAATTTTTCCGTGGATCCGCAGCTGATCAAGGACTACTTCCAGCGGTTTCTGTACCAGCCGAAGGACCGCGAGTACCCCGACCTGTGCCAGCTGCCGGAGCTCAACGAGCAGACGCTGCTCGACAACTTGAGGGCGAGGTTCGCCGCCGGATACATCTACACATACGTCGGCTCCATTCTGATAGCCCTCAACCCGTTCAAGTTCTACCCCATATACAATCCGAAATATGTGAAACTGTACCAAAACAAACGGATCGGCTCGAGTCTACCGCCGCATATATTCGCCGTCGCCGATGCTGCGTACCACTGCATGCTGCGCGAAAGGACTAACCAATGCATAGTGATAAGTGGCGAGAGCGGGTCCGGCAAGACGGAGAGCACCAACTTCCTGCTGCATCACTTGACGGCGCTGAGTCAGAAGGGCTCCCACGGCAGCGGAGTGGAGCAGACCATCCTGAGCGCCGGGCCCGTGCTCGAGGCGTTCGGCAACGCCAAGACCGCGCACAACAACAACTCCAGCAGGTTCGGCAAGTTCATACAAGTGAATTACAAGGAAAATGGAATGGTGCACGGTGCCGTGGTGCAAAAGTATCTGTTGGAAAAGTCGCGCATCTGCAGTCAGGGGCGCAACGAGAGGAACTATCACGTGTTCTACTATCTGTTGGCGGGCGCGTCGGAGCAGGAGAAGGAGCAGTTGCACCTGCTCAGTGTGGACAAGTACAACTACTTGTCGCGGACCGGGTGTAGTGATGTGCCGGGCACGGACGAGCAGTACGAGTTCTCGCGCCTTAAGCAGTCCATGGAGATGGTGGGCTTCACGCTGGACAAGCAGCGCCGCCTGTTCGCGGTGCTCTCCGCCGTGCTGCTGTTGGGTGAGTTATCGTAAATCTTCAAATCTATAAGTGTTTCACCACTACACAAATGGTAAAAAAAGTGCCTATCCACTTATCGATAGATAAGCTTCGGCCACTAATTCGGTCGATAACATTCTATTATCATAGACATTTGGAATGCCGAAAACTGTGTTGTGATAAACAAACTAAAAAGTAATTGGATTGAATGCAAAAAATTACGAAGGGGAAAAATATGGAATGCCTGTCAATTATTGTTATTGTTTTCCTCCTGTTATTTTTAAACTCGATATTGTTGCGCTGTTGTAAATTATTTTTCCCTGAAGAATTAAGCTTTGGTTATTCTGCTATATGAGCTAGAATTGATTTACCGTAAATTATGTATTAGGGTGTGGTAAAAACGCACTATGTATATTCAATGATCCGTGATACCGATCCTAAAGTAGGATTCCGTGCCGTAGACGTAATAGACACAGGAAACCGATCATTTACTTGACTTGACACGAATACATAAAGGCCATACATGCGATATTAATATGCTAATAAAATATCTTGAAGATTCTAGATTTTTTTTAGGTCTGCATTACGGATTTTATTGCAAGAAATTATAGCCTGGTTTAAATACGGTACAGATTCAATATTTTGGTTCTATAAAATATATTACCATTTAACTGTAGGTATTATACACTTACTATCCGAGCTTACATAATATTATGTAAGCATGATCCTGTATTCACGAGAGGATGGAGTGAGGTGCATCGAGTGCCACCTATGATTTGCGGAGCTCATTTCCGCTCCAAGATGAGAGGGAAGGCGGTTATATATTTTTTTAAATACCTACGCTTCCGAACGTTCAGTCTTAAGGCTAAATGCTGAGAATGATCTACAAAAATAATGAAATCTATTCATTCCGAATTTAATTATCGTAGCGATTAGTTATTTCGATAATTGGATTCAAATCTTCGAATGTTGGAAGTAATTTGTGTGACATCCAGTGTCGCCTCCGGTGTTACACGGCCTCAAGGGCGATCTGTGGTTATCAGCATACAAGCAAAAAAACTCCCTTCATCGGAAGTAATTTGTCTGTCCCTAACCACTACAACAAATAGGGAACCTTCCGTTTTCGCCATCAACCGAACCCCTGCATACATACTGCACTTGTATTAAATCCGCAATTATTTTGATGTAGAACTTGACCCCTTTTCCACAATAATATAATGTTTCTGGTATAAATACCAAGATTTATGCATCTGTATCTGTATCAGCCCATATACGTCCCACTGCAGGGCACGGGCCTCCTCTACAATCGACAGTACGATTGAGAGTGGTTAGGCCATATAGTCCACCACGCTGGCCTAGTGCGGGTTGGCGGACTTACATACCATAGAAATTTTTATAAATCGCTATGGTATGCAGGTTTCCTCACGATGTTTTCCTTCACCGTTTTAGTGCGTGGTGAATGACTATCAATACACACATGACTCCGAAAAGTCAGAGGTGTGCCCTGGGATTCGAACCCGCGACCACCGTGAACATGTTGGCAGTCGCGTCTAGTCCGTTTACCAACAGGCCACCACGCACTTATGCATGATATGCACTTATGCAAGATTTATGCATAACTAAATAAAATTAACTATTAGCATAATTATCCTAAACCGGATGTCGGTCATTACCGCACACAAACATCTCTCGTTGAATTGTACATTAGTTGGTATTATACTCGTTAATTTATTGTACATCTATTGTCATAATATCTTGGCAAACCTTGCAACTTCGACCTCAAATGTCAAAAATTACTTCATCATAATTTTCCGCACTGAGAAACCGTTAGCTGTATATTTGTCTCACTGAAATTGACGTGAAGGGACAGCTTTGCTGTTGCGTTTCGTTCATTTTCCAGATCTATGCTATAAAATGTATATGTTATGGGCCAAGTGATTAATGCGGGCATTATTCATAATGCCCGGGCAGTATGAATATTGCCGAGCCGTATCGGGCCAAGCGATTAATTACAATCTAAACTCACCCATTTATCACATTGCCAGGGCATTATGAATATGGCTACATGATGATCGGGAATGTGATTAATAGGTGATTTTTTACGTGGTGCGCTGCCGCATTGTCGCATTTGCGATAGACCCATAAATTAGAAAGGTTGAATTGATCTGCTTATTATTATTATTATTTTTATTTTTGTGTTCTTTCACTCTCGGCTGAAAGGCCGGCTAGTTAGGTGCAGACGGACCTAAGTCAAGTCTGCACCCACTTGGGGATGGGGAGCGTTGTGTATAATACTAGGCGCTACTTCCTGCTCTGTCTGTAAAAATTTTCTTACTATACGGCAAGTATTAAGTATCACGGATTTTTGAAGAGCAATGTATGTGAGCTTCGGTAAATTAAGAGTTAGTAAGGAACTATGTAGTTGTACGGGGATGATTCCTGTAGTTGATAGTACTATTGGCACTATGGTTGCTTTTTGAAGACGCCACATTCGGGTGACTTCTTCTTTGAGGTCAGCATATTTGGTTAATTTCTCAGCTATGGTAGACTGTAAGTTATGTGTGTTTGGTATTGCGATATCTATAATGAGGGCAGATTTTTGGGTTTTATTAATAAGTATTATGTCCGGTCTGTTATAGTGTATGGTTCGATCGGTAAGTATAGCACGGTCATAGTATAATTTATGTGTTGAATTTTCCAAAATAATTTCTGGTATGTACTTATAATAGGGTTTTGTAGAGGGGATAAGATTGTGTTTAATAGCAAGTTTCTGGTGTATTATTTGGGCAACCTGGTCGTGTCTATATTTATAATCTGTCTGCACAATAGACTTGCATGCACCAGTGATATGCTGAATTGTCTCGGGGGAACTATTGCATTTTCTACATATATCTGTTGGGAGGTCGTGGGCTTTAATAATGTATCTCTGGTAGTTTCTCGTTTCTATTGTCTGATCTTGGATGGCGATTATGAACCCTTCCGTCTCTGGGAAAAGTTCACCTCGAACGAGCCATTCGTTCGACGCATCTATGTCGACGTTAGCTTGACTCAGATCGAGACGATGTCTTCCGTGCAATGACTTCCGGGTCCATTCTGCTATTTTCATTGAATAGTCAATTTGGGTTTCGTTTGGCTGGGTGTTCCTATCGTATAAATTAAGAGGTGTGTACTTATTGTCATTAAATACTATTGCTTGGTGTAGTTTTGATTCTTTTTGTTTATTATAAAAATACTGCCTAAGTGATGTTATCTGTTTACTGTGAAGATTATAAATATCGATAAGACCTCTGCCTCCCTCCTTGCGTGGTAATGTTTGCCTCTGGACACAGGCTCTCGGGTGATGTTTTCTATGTTTTGTTAGAGCTACGTTTATAATGCGTTGGAGATTTTTTAGGTTAGATTTTGTCCACCCAATCACTCCAAATGAATACGTGAGGACTGGGATGGCGTATGTATTAATAGCTTTAAAAGTATTTTTAGAATTTAGTTGGGTGTTTAATATGGAATTAATTCTATGCCGGAATGCTTCTGTTAACTTTGTTTTAGTTTCATTTATAAGAATCTGACGGGCTTGGTGAAAACCTAGGTATTTGTAGGTTTCATACTCATTAAGTGGTTGGATAATCTGGCCTGTTTGTAATTGGTAAGAATGTTGACGGATTTGTCCCCCTGCTATTGAATTGGTTTTACATTTGTCTATTCCGAATTCCATTTTAATATCTTTAGAGAACTGTTCGGTAGTGTCCATTAGCAGGTCTAAGTCTGTCGAAGTTTGTGCATACAATTTAATATCATCCATATACATGAGATGATTTAAGTTATAACTTTGATCAATTTGTCTATCTGTATCTTTGTATTTAAATGTATATCCTCGGTCTATGGAGTTTAAAAGATTTGAAAGTGGGTTCAGAGCAAGACAAAACCAAAGAGGGCTAAGCGCATCACCCTGAAATATACCTCTTTTTATTTGGATGGGATCAGTGACTATAACACTGTCAGAAGAGGTGAGTTGAAGACGCGTTGCCCAATTTGCAGCAGTAGTTTTAAGGAAGGAAATTAGTTGGGGATGGATATTGTAAATATGCAGTACTGAGAATAGCCAAGAATGAGGGACAGAGTCAAAAGCTTTTTTATAGTCAATGTAGGTAGTATATAGATCTTTTTTAGTTTTATGGACCTGTTTAAGAATAACTGTGTCAATAGTAATTTGTTCCTTACAACCCTGGCTAAATCTCCTGCAACCTTTTTGTTGTTCGGTGAGTATTTTATATTGATCAAGATGACTGTAAATTAATTCTGACAGGCATGCTGTGGTTATTTTATAGATTGTCTGCAAACAGGTAATCGGTCTGTACTTTGAAGGATTTAAAATGTCGTTATGGTCTTTGGGAAGCATATAAGTGATACCTGTTGTGATAAATGAGGGCATTTGTTCCGGATGTGATAAATGAGGGCATTTGTTCCGGATTATTATTATTATTATTTATTGAAAATTCAAGTTACAGAGACTCAGTAGTGTTAGTATAACAAATAAAAACTTATAATATAATGTTAGTAAAGATACATCACAAATAACACGACCACTGTTGCACAATCATGGCGGACCATGCATTCTGCAGCAGTGGTTTACATAAATACAGTCTAGCCTGTTTGCGATCATGTTCAGTATGCTGTTGGTGCTGGCCCTAACCCGACGCACTAGGGACGCATAACGTTTGCGCATCGTTGCGAAAAAACAGTCAACACGCGCTGTTGTTGTTGTTGTTGTTGTTGTTTAGTTGTTTTTTTAACGTCCGAAACATTATCTTCAGAAGAAAATTAGTGTACCCACTTTATGGATCAGTTAGGTCGACTGTGCCCCAAAACCGACTCGGAACACCCGACTTCATGTAGTCTTTTGGCTACCGACCCTAGAGTGTATATAAAAAGCCGGAGGCGCGGAGGGAGAGCAGCCCCCGCCCGCTGTAACGAAGGATAGGCAACCGTGCGAGCCGCAGCGGCTGAGGCTGGCAGCAAGCCGAAGCTGCGGAGGTGAGCATGGGTGCCTATCTTTTGTTACGCAAGGGCGAAGGGGCTGAACTTCCCGTAGCGCCGGAGACGATGCAGAAGCTAATTTGTGTTGACAACAAGTGTTTTAAGGGTTAGGTTGCTATAATAGATATTTCTCAGGAATGGTGCGTTACCTTTTCATGGGAGTGGTACCAGGGGAGGTGCGACACTCCCCCTCCCCCTCCACTCCTCCCTAGCCACCCCCTCATACTGCCCTATTCTAAATTCTACCACTTCGGTTCATTGTTTTGATTTTGATTCGCTTTACATCAATCTGCCCAATAGGCACTTAGTATTATTCATAAGACCCGGGCAATGTGATAAATTGATTGGTTATAATCACATTGCCCGCTCTTATTGGGCATTATTCATATTTCCCGGGCATTATGAATAATGCCCGATTAATCACTTGGCCCACAACATTGGTTATGTATAGACTTCCCCCAGGTAACTCTAGAATTGTAATGAGAGCTGTCGCGTATATTCGTCACTCGCTACATTCAAGAGATACTCGATGCAGGTGAAATACTTGGAACATTGAGGAGCAGTCATAATTACTCACCTTACTGATGTAATATAAGTAAGCGCCACTTTAGTTTGCCTATTTTTAGGGTTCCGTACCTAAAAGGTAAAAACGGTACCCTATTACTGACCCTCCGCTGTCCGTCTGTCTGTCTGTCACCAGGCTGTATCTCATAAATCACTTGGCCGGTTTTTATTTTCACTTGGCAAAGTAATTAGACACAACTATAATGTAGATAAATTAGTGCAATTGACTGATAGAGTATCGACCGACAAAAGATTATGTCTGTACGATAAACAAAATTATGCCGGCCTCCTAGTAACTGAATTCCAGACTGTCTTGAGACAGATTGCAATACCTTTACGTTTTTTGTAATACAGATTACAGAGCTCGATAGTCCAGCCGAATAAGGGGCCCTACTATATTCATCGAACGAACGAACGAACGAACGAAGGACCCTACTATATTCAACGAAACGAAGTTCGAAACTTCTGATGATCAAAGTTTATATACGATACGAATGTACCTACATAAAACTTATGTTTGTTATTGATTTATGGTTGTAACCATAGACTTATAGTTACGGTGTACGTTATATATATACATTCGTATCGTATAAAAAACTTCGTTTGTCCGAAGTTTCGAACTTCGTTTCGTTGAATATAGTAGGGTCCTTCGTTCGTTCGTTCGTTCGTTCGATGAATATAGTAGGGCCCAAGAGCTGTTCTTCCTACAAAACCCGATACATTAGGAAACTGACCTTTCTTCTACAAAATCTTTTGCACAAAGAAGTGGGTAAGGCTGTAAATGAAATCTTTTCAAAGGTTGTAACTGAAACCCCTGAAATGTTAATATGTTTAGGTTTACTTATTTTTTTGCAATGTCAGTCGACAAGGTGACTTTGGCTACAATTATGAAGCAGCTAAGTTAGTAACAAGGCTCTGGGAAATCGATAATGTGATGCCGCATATCTCGATTATTTTCTATGCGTTTCGTTTTATAGGACATATCTATCATAGGATATTACATTTTATTCGAGTTGATATCAGATATTTCACTGCCGCTGTGAAAAAAGCCAAAAAATAATCGATATAATGGACAATTTCTTATCGATCAATAATGAGAAGCAAATCGAGTGTATAGATTATCGAGAATCTATCAGTTAAGAATTTTATGACTATGAGAATCAATATGATATTGTTTATTATATTTTTCTAAGAATTATGAATAATGATTATCACTTAGAAACTGTAGTTATAACTCTATGACAACTCTATTTCACATATTTTCTAGTTAAAAATAGATAACCCTTTTATCATGGACTAGTTGGTTAAGATACTGGCTGTATAGCACATGACATGACATGACGCTAGGGAATAAACTTTATTCCCAAATATTTGTTTTCGTTCTGGGTGTTGTTATACTTAGAAATCCTTAATAAGATGTGAAATTCATGACATAAGCCTTGGGATATTACTGGGTATAGTTAGATGTATGTGTTGGGTTATTGAGCGTATTATTCACTAGTGGCCAGGTACAGTTTCACCCGGTTGCAAATATTATTTTAGTCCAAACTACACCAGAAACATATGCATTAAAATAAATGAAAGAAACGTGTGTGTATTAATATACGCACGAAAGAAGATATACTTCTTTTTAAAATAAAAGTCACTTATTTTTGGCGAACCATTCACCATCATATATAATTTAAAATCATATAGACATGTATATTTACAAATAAATATTTTTTTGTCGCTACTGATATAAAAAGACGTGGTGAAGATTTATGAATATTTAAGAAACAATTTTGAATGTAGTTTTGGGTTACGGAAATTATACAGTAAATTAACAGCTAACTTTAGCATGTTGCTTTCTGGATGCAACTATGCGCACATCATAAAAAAATTACGCATAAACTTCCAAACGTCGCAAAAGAAGTGTAGCTTATGTTACTGTATATTTATTTATTTATGATGTTATATGTCACGTACGTAAATTATGTTTGTGTGCTTATATTACGTTTAATTTTTCTAGATTTTATTCTTTTTTTTTAGGCTGACCTCTCTTTCTCCTTCTCAAAATCCTTCCCATGGTTGTCTGTAAGACATTGCCTATAGTTAAAGGCCGACATTAAAATTTCTTTATGTTATTTCTGTATATTATGTTTTATTTTCGTCTAAAACAAAAAATATATAAATCTCCCACTTGGTCACTATGTATATAGTATATTGTTGAAAACCGCATTAAAATCCGTTGAGTAGTTTAAAATATCTAAGCATCTGGGGGCACGGCAGTGCCCCCTCCAAGTCGAGCTAAAAAGCGGCACAGCCGTACTATCCTTTTCTCGAAGCAATTCAGACCATTTTCAACCCCCCATAACTTCGTTGTAGTTAAAGCAAGAAGCCTGAATTTTCAGTTACTAATTAGGCATTATGTAAACACGGTATATTTAAAATTTCATTCAATTTGAACCAGTAGTTTAAGAATTATAACTTGTCAAACTTTCGCAATTTTGTCACTCACTGACTGACTGACCGATCATCAAAAGTCTAAGGCACTTCTAGCAGACATAGAACCTTCAAATTTAGAATATAGTTAGTGTTTAGTGTCTAAAGTAAGGAAAAATTCAAACATTTCATAATTTCTGTCTAGTTTTCTAGATACACCAACTGCGTGAATAACTTTGTAATCTCATATAAATGTATAGGATTACAAAGATACATTTGCAGTTAATGATTCGTTGTACCCGTATATAATGGAATAATAGTTATAGATTGGTATCTATATATATTATATATGAGGCATAACAGGAGGGGGGTATAAAGAGGGACAGGCTGTATTCAGCCCATTAAACTGTAGAACATTCCTCTAGAAAAACATGACAAAGATAACCTTGCTAATAAATAGACTAACTAGCTCGAAAACAATCACCATGAAAGAAAGAACACAAATAATCAAATCCGCTATATTTGTGATAAATTGATACCTACAAAAATAAGAAAAAACCATAAGACAGAGGCTTTAAGAAAAATCATTATATATATTCTAGAAATAAAAAGTAGCGAAAAGGAATAAAGTAGGACTCTACAAAAAGACGTGAGATCCCATCAAAAACATCCTGTAAAAAAATTTCAAGTCTCGCAGCTCAGTTTTTCTACCGCAAAAAGTTGTGAGATCCATGAAATACCAAGTCGATTAATTTATTTAGTCCTTGATTAAGGGACGTTCTGTATAAAGTTATTACGTAAGTTATTATCATATCAATATAAAAAATTCTTTACGTTTTAAATAAATAGATCGACTTGGCCAGTAGCATTATGCATAAATTGTACGATACATTATTTTTTCATGCGATGGCCAAGTCGATCTATTTATTTACAACGTAAAGAATTTTTAATATTGATATGATAATAACTTACGTAATAACTTTATACAGAACGTCCCTTAATCAAGGACTAAATAAATTAATCGACTTGGTATTTCATGGATCTCACAACTTTTTGCGGTAGAAAAACTGAGCTGCGAGACTTGGAATTTTTTTACAGGATGTTTTTGATGGGATAGGCATTATGATAAGCAATAGTGTTTGATACAATGCATATTGCACCTTTAGAATTATTATAGACTCAACTAAAAAATCTTATATTTTGGGAAACGTTCATTAAATATTTGTAACATAATTAATTTTGTACTTATGGAAGATAAATCGAGAAGACCGATGTATACATGTTTCTGTCTTTCACGCGTCAATAGGTCCGTCTTTAATAACGGGTAGATAGGGATAGTTATTTTGAGCCAATATATGATTAAAAACCAAAATCATTTTTTTTATTACATACCATACATACATAACTCACGCCTTTTTCCCAGAAGGGGTAGGCAGCCACCAGCGCACCCACATTTCGCCTTGTATGTTCCGTCCCACGATGTGATAGGTGGCGAGCCTATCGCCATATCGGGCACAAATTCCTGACTGAGCTGATAATGAATAGAAAAATCTAATATCACTTTGCCCAACCGGGGATTCGACCGGAGACCTCAGCTTTGTAACCGTATAGTACAACTACGCCGCCGAGGCAGTCTCAGTAGTTTTTTTTTATTTTAATTTTAAAGGTGTCGTATATTACAATTGCAGGTAACGTGGAGTTCCAGCCGCAGCGCAAGTCGTACCACCACGACGAGGCGGTGGGCGTGCGCAACCCCGAGGTGGTGTCGCTCATCTCGTCGCTGCTGCGCGTCAAGCAGGAGACGCTGCTCGCCGCGCTCACCTCCAAGCGGGCGCGAGCCTCGGGGGAGACGCTCGTTATTAACTACAGGTGCGTATGTAGATTGTACAGGGTGTATCTATACTGCCACGCCAAATGAAGCAAGCAAATAGAGGAAATTTAAAAATTTTTTTTTTTTTTTTTTTGAGTTTTTATGTATCATCTAATTTGGGTGATTGTTGCTAAAATAATAATTGAAATCTTTGATAACTTTTGCGTTTTAAAAATAAACGGGATTAACAATATATTTTTTTATCATAAATATTGCTCTTTTTATCCGCCAAGACGAACAGGCGAACGGCATCGCCTGATGATAAGCGATACCACCGCTCATGAACAGTCGCAAAATCGAACAAGACCTTGAATTACAAAGCAATTCTTGGCATTCCAATCTGAAACATAACAGTGCATTTAAACTGCTGATTGGCGGGAGATTAATTAAATTAATTGTGGTTGCAACTTACTAAAACTACCTTGCTTCCTTATCGGTCGCAGTCTTGATATGCCTTGTATACCAGCCTTTGAGGCTCAGTTGGTTAAACGGCGGCTGTGAAACGTGGAACTGCGGGTTCGATACACGCACCCATACAAATTTGTATGATCCACAGGCAGGTTGATCCTTGGGGGAGGCCTATGTACAGCAGTGGACTTTCTGTGCCTGAAGAGTCAGAGAGAGAGAGAGGATATTTTTTCCCATCTGGGTGGTTACCACTATGCGTTATGGCAGAAACCTGTCATGCCCATCCAGCACAAGTGTGTCGGTCCTTTGTCTATATCAAAAAGTTAAAGTAATTTAACGTCTCTTGTTATGGAAGTCCTTAACCTTGAAACTATGACGAGATATGTCGAATAGTCATTTTACAGTAATCACTTAAAGTCAATTGAATAAGCTCATGTCCCAGCATGTTTCTTTGTATCGTATAATTTGTTGGAGGACAGTCGTGAGTCGACCACCAACGCGGTTATTTACTAGTTAACCAATTCAACCTAGTCTATATTGTTGTTTACGTGATTCATATTTGGTCATTTTGCAAATGGACCTACAAATGGTATAGCTGATTCGAAGTTTATTTAAAACTATTGATTGAAAATGAGGTTCTTAAAATGAAATCTGTATTGTTATAAAAAGCATCGATTGTTAATGACCACGCACTTTTGGAAGTAAAACATGGTGAGGCAACCTTGTATACTACGGCGAATTTGTATGAATTTCTAAAGTATGTAAAGTCCGCCAACCCGTACTAGGCCAGCATAGAGGCCATATAGTCATATGGCCTAACCTCTCCGAACCGTCCTCTCGATTGTAGAGGAGGCCGATGCCCTGCAGTGGGGCGTATATGGGCTAGTAAAGTTATAATTAGTATATTAAACATCATGCCATTTCATTCCTACAGTCTGGCAAGAAAGTGTAGAAAAAAATAGGGGCGCCACTGTGCTTTTATATGGTATCCCTGTATAGTTACGTTTCCTAGTTTTGATACTAATATATATTATATATTTTTTATTCAAATAAATACAGTGAAATCCGTTTATAAGGACATTGAATATTAGTCGAAAGGTTTCGAAAAAATAATTGGGTCGTAGATATCACGAATGGTTGATCTCACATTACTTAGATGTTAAACAGTGAAATAATTTAAAGTGTTTAACTATCATGTTATTGTACAATTGTATTATAGTAATTAGAAACTACAACAGATTTTGTGGTCTCACAAACACCCAGAACTGAAGCAAATACATATTTGTGAGTCACAAAAACATTTCGCTTGGTTAATTTAAAGGGATTTTTCATATTTATAGTCATGATTTAAATAAAAGATATATTTTATATACTATACTATATTATCTATATACATATTATAAAATTGAAGAGTCTGTTCGTAAAGTGAGAATTAAAGAAAATGTCAAACTACATATTGTTATATACACGATACATGTAACGAAAATGATCTTAGATTTTTTTTGTCTGTCTGTCTGTCGGTCTGTCTGTTTGTTTCGGCTAATCTCTGAAACGTCGGGACCGATTTTAACGGGACTTTTACTGTCAGGTAGCTGATATAATAAGGAGTAACTTAGGCTATATTTATTTTACAAAATTTCTTTTATTTTAGAAAAATAAAGTTTTTATTAAATTCGACGCAGACGAAGTCGCGGGCACAGCTAGTCATTTTATAAAATCTAATCTAAGTCACTTTCTTCTAAATACTCTATTTCAGAATAATCATTATACATTTCTTGAACTGGATTTCTTTTCTCAACTCCTCAAGTAAATTTCTATTCTCAATAATTGTTTTTAAATAAACGCTTTATTAATCTACGCTTTGCAGCTATATTCGATCTTTCCATCAAATTTTTCCTTTCCGACTGGCATTTTTTGTATTTGAAACCCAGAGCAATCAGTAATTTTCGTAAATATTCACGACTTCCGGTAAAATTTTAATCATCTCTTAATACCGGAAGAAGGTTACGCAACGTCGGTACCTGAAAATGAATACTCTGATTATAACAAATATAAAAAATACGCAAGTATCAAAATGGTTTATAAAAGCTATAAATTACTAATGTCATAACAAACATAAATATAACCTATGCAATCGAAAAGAAAAGTTCAAAACATCACTGAATCTTTTATAAAACCGATAAAAATAATTGTAGTTACATGACTATACATAACATTAAGTTAAATATTGCAAAATAAACTTCTACATACCAGTCATTTCCACGATTCTTTGATATACATTGTCGAGATCTGAGAGAATGGTTCTTGCTTCTTGTTCTGCGAGACACCGCCGATAAATATTGTAAATAATACCTCTGGCAGAACTCCGAATAAGCTTATTCATTTTAAATACCTCCAACTTAATTTGTATCGCTTATTTGATAGGAAACTTAATAATAACGAAAATATAAACAAACGCCCATGAACTTTCACCGCCAAAACTGGCAGGTGTCAAAGTTTTTTAGTGTTATAAGATTACAATAAACATTAGTTCCGATTCTACACTTTCTTGTCAGACTATAGCAGGGAAAATGTATAATTTCCATTCCATTTTGGTGTAATTAAAAGGTTTTTATGAAATTCTACAGTATATATACGAGGGCGGTCCGATAAGTACTTAGCCTCACCGCCTGACGGCGCCACTATCGCAAGAGCAGTTTAGTATCGTGTAAAACATTCTAGTAGACTTCTATTTTTGAAATTTCAACCAAATCGGGTTCATAGTTTAGTTTTGATCGCATGTGGAAACGGAGGTATCAGCGAATTTTTGAAAAATGGAAAAGGAACAATATCGGTCGGTGATTCGATTCTTGTTTTTAGAAGGGAAATCGCGCAGCGAAATCAAAGAGCGATTGGATGCTGTCTACGGTGACTCTTCTCCTGCGATGGCGACCGTCAAAAATTGGTACAACGAGTTTCAACGTGGTCGCACATCTGTTTTTGATAAGCCACGCCCAGGTGCCCCGAAAACGGCTACTACGGAGGATAACATAACAAAAATCCACGATCTCGTATTGGCAGACCGCCGATTGAAGGTACGCGAGATAGCTGAGACAGTAGGTATTTCAAAAGACCGCGTGGGTCATATCCTGCATGAAATTTTGGGTATGAGAAAGCTATCGGCGCGATGGGTGCCGCGTTTGCTCACTCCGGACAACAAGCGTAACCGTGAGACCATTTCAGAGCAGTGTTTGACGCTGTTTAAGCGCAATCCAAAGGAGTTTCTGCGTCGTTTTGTGACCGTCGACGAAACATGGATCCACTGGTACACGCCAGAGACCAAGGAGCAGTCAAAACAATGGACTTTACCCGGCGAACGTGCTCAGAAGAAGGCGAAGACTGTCATATCGGCTGGAAAGGTGATGGCCACTGTTTTCTGGAATTCACAAGGTGTGATCTACATCGACTACCTGAAGAAGGGTAAAACGATCACAGGACTATACTATGCCGAATTATTGGGCCGATTTGACGCCGAATTGCAGAAAAAACGGCCGCATTTGGCGAAGAAAAAAGTGCTTTTCCAACACGATCACGCACCGGCTCACACCTCCGCCCTCGCCACGGCTAAATTGGTCGAATTGGGCTACGAATTGCTGCCCCATCCACCATCCGCCAAATCTGGAGAATTCCAGATTTGGCCCCGTGCGACTTCTTTTTATTTCCAGACTTAAAAAAGTCACTCGCAAGGCAGAAATTTGCGTCGAATGAGGAGGTCATAGCCGCCACGGAGGCCTATTTTGCAAACCATGGGAAAACCAATTTTTTAGACGGGTTAAAGAAATTGGAGCATCGCTGGGTGAAGTGTATGGAGTTAAAAGGCGACTATGTTGAAAAATAAATACAAACTTTTTCAACATTTTCGCGTTTCATTCGTAGGCTAAGTATTTATCGGACCGCCCTCGTATATATTCACTATACTGCAATTTGCAACCCATATGACATAATATCCAGGCTTTATGTAATCTTGCTTAGCGACACAAAAATAAGCTTTAAGATTGTGAGCTGCACTTATGGCACATGTTCTTAACCCTTCTAAGCTTCCGTTCAGGTGTCTAGTATACCAGAAACATAAATGATGATGGTCTGATATAATGGATGATTCATAGTCAATTCATATACCTATTTTAGTTACCGAATGTTATAATCTTCTTTGCTGAAACTGAATTCGAGAGTCGTTAGAAAGAGACAAAAAATTCTATAACTAAATAAGTATATAAAGTAATAAGAAATAATATAAATACTCCTAATAGTCACATACACAGTCCTGACCCCACATTTAACTCGAGCCTTGTGTCGTAGGTATCAGGAACTACGAGAAACTTATTTGTCTCACAAGTACCAAGACCCAAATCAAATACCAGTGGTTCACACAATTATTACAAATATTGATTTATCGAACACGCGGTCTCTAATTTCACACCCAGCGTCTAACCAACTGCGCCACGGAGGCTGTCTACGAATATAGCCGTTAGTCTTTAGAAACAATTGAATTACGCCTGAAATAAATTTAATTTGTGTATTGATATGATCGCAGGTTGCCGGAAGCTATTGCGACGCGTGACGCGATGGCCAAGTGCTTGTACGGTGCTCTGTTCGACTGGATAGTGATGCAGGTCAACCACGCGCTGCTCTCCAAGAAGGACACGCTCCGGGAACATCAGGGAAACAGTATAGGTATGATACGGTTCCCACAGAAAAAGCGAAACAACTAGTCCTTTCTAAATTTAAATCGTGACGGTAGAGATTTTCTTTCTTTCTTAGAGGTAAAAGAGGCGGGTGGTCACTCACGCATCCATATGCCTCGAGTTCATTGGACAAGTTGTTTCGCGATTGACTGTAGTTAACTACAGTGATAAGAATTTAATAGACATAACATTTAGAATCTTGATATGGATACGGGTATTATAATTGTACAATACCAGTATCCATATCAAGATCCGATCCGATACCCACTGGGGTATGAATTATAACTACAAACCGATATTTAATTACTTTCACATATATAAAATTGTTAATGATTCGGATTTTTCTATAATCGTGGTTGTTGAAATTAGAATATTATCTTAAATCAACCTTAAATTAGTAATTTATTTGATAAGATGTATCGCAATCAATAAACTGTCATCTCAAACATCGCTTTCGGTATTTGATAATGACTACAATCAATTGTATTATATATTCAGTATTGGATTTTAGCCAATTTATTCATCACTAGAGTTGCTCAAGGCCCCACGCTTAAAAAAGCATTACCTGCATAAAAGTACGGCTATATGTTTTTTTGCGATAAATGGTGCCCTAAAGCCTTCCTTGATGAATGACTACTCAACACTAAATATTAACTTAATATTTTTTATTTCCAAGCAGTAGTACCTGGTATTAGCCTTTTCAAATAGACAAACTCTTCAGCTTTATATATAAGTGCAGAAGAATAGATTACTTTTTTAACTTTTTACAGTTTTCATGTCCGCCCCGTGACCACGAAAATTAAAGTAACTTAAACGTCGCTCGGGTAGATAAAAAATGTAAAAATTAATTCAAATCCGGGATATAATCCGTAAAAAGTAGTTTATTTTCAATTAAATTCACATAAATGTAAGAAAACATTAGTATAGATGAGTGTTTTGTTTCCCAGGCGTTCTCGATATATTCGGTTTCGAAGACTTCGGTCTGAGCAACAGTTTCGAGCAGCTGTGCATCAACTACGCCAACGAGCACCTTCAGTACTACTTCAACCAGCACGTGTTCAAGTACGAGCAGGAGGAGTACCGCCGCGAGGGCATCCGGTGGACGGACATCGGCTTCTCGGACAATACAGGGTGCTTGCAACTCATCGAGGGGAAGCTTAATGGGTTGCTGTCGCTGTTGGATGATCAGTGCAAGTGAGTGATTGTTATTAAAATTTGAATTTATTTAGAGTTGCAGCTTTGGCGATATAAAAAAAAAAGAAAGAAAAAAAGAAGACAGTTTGTGTTGCTGAGTTTCTTGCGCCGTTTCTTCTTCACAGCTACAACACGTTCCAATGCAGTGGTAGCAGTAATTAACGATCTAAAAGACATAATAGAATAATGGTTTTGCTCATTCACGCCAAAATTAAATAATAGTAGATGAAATTACATAATTTTCGGCAAAATTGATGTGATAGGAGTTAGAACAAATGAACTATGCGATGATAAAGTGAGGTTTACTGGATAAATTTGGATGGTTATTTTATGATAACGAAGGAAACAGTAGTAATTGATTGAATAGTAAAGAATTCTATGGTAATCTAAAATATTTCAACGTTATGTTAGAAACGAGGCTTATTTTATTCGTAATGCTAAATGCTAGAGATTATGTTTAAAACAAAATGTTTATAAATTACGTACAAGAAATTGCATTTCTTTTTAGTTTTTCACTATGTGTATTTTTTCAGTTTCCCGTGGGCGACAAATGAAACGCTACTGCAGAAATTCAATTCCGTGCACGAAAATAATCCTTTCTATGAGAAACCGCAAAGGCGGGAACCGGCCTTCGTCGTAAGGCATTACGCCGGCAGGGTCAAATATCAGGTACTATATACTACACGCACTGCGCATTAGCACCGATATAAATAGAACATACTGGAAGCATTTCAAACTCACACAATATTATTTTAAAACCCTCATTTAAGTGACATTTGCATTCGCCCGAAACTTACCTTTAGAACATCCTAACGAAAACTAAGTTACGGTCAAAATCTTCAAAATGTTCTCAACTAATACATGTAAATAAGGTCTGACCGTAAATTAATAGTAGAGTTTAAATAAATCTGGCTTGATTGGCAGGTGCAGGTGACTCGGCGGTGTAATCTTAAATAGCCTAATATGCTCAATTGTAAAATTTAATATTATCTACCGCCTTTGGCGCGTGATAAACAATATTATACTCTCTCAGTTTTCCTTTTGGAATTTTTATTTGTAATAGATTACGCATATACAAATTTGTAATCATCACGAACTATAATGACGAAAGAAAACATCGTGATGAAACCTACATACCGTAGCAACTTGGATAAATTAATGTGGTATGTAAAAATCCGCGAACCCGCACCCTAATCGTACTCTCGGTTGTAGATGTGGCCCGTGCCATGCAGTGGGACTTATATGGGCTGACACAAAAAATATAATTATTTAATATGATTGGGTGCACAGGTGACGGCGATGCGCGAGAAGAACTTGGACCTGATGCGGCAGGACATAGTGAGCGTGCTGAAGAACTCTTCGCTGGCGTTCGTGCGCGAACTAGTCGGCGTCGACCCCGTCGCCGTGTTCCGGTGGGCCATCGTCAGGGCGTTTTTTAGGTACTACTAATTTTTTTTAGTGATATAAATGAAATAACTAGGTCTCTTATATGTAAGAGGCCGGCTGGGTAGGCACCACCGCAATGTCTTATTTATCCTACCAAACAGTAGTGAAAATGCACTGTTATGTTCCGGTTTAAAGGTCATTGTAACCAGAGTAACTAACATATTGAGACATAACATCGTATGTCTGAGGATGGCGAGCGCAGTGGAATGCAAAGCATTACTTTGTTATTTATGATGTTTGGTTTTGCTACTGTCTATGACGGTCGTATGGCTTCTCATCAGTCATACACGTCTCGCCATTAATTGCGATAAATGAATATAAATACAGTGAGTGGTAATAGAGTGTGGTATTTGCAGAGGTTACTTCGCGTTCCTGGAGGCGGGGCGGCGGCACCGCGCGCACCGCAGCGACCCCGCGCGGCCCCCGCGCGCCGCGCTGCACGCACACAACGACGAACTGCTCAGGTACCCGCACGCACCTACACACTCACACTCACACACATACACATACATACACTATACTAACTACCCTCTTCATACTGCACTATGAATCAATTACTACGAAATTACGAGTAGTTATGCGAAAAACATTTAGTGGACTTTATCATGTGAATTAAAATAAAATAAATATGCAGTAGCTTAGTTTTGCAATCAGTTTCACTGATATCGATATCGACTGTTTGAAATTTTATTTATACTATGAAAAGTAAATATTATCATTTTTTTATTTCATTTATATATCTTTAAATAATGTCTATAATAATAAATAATGTTTAAGAGTAACTCCGCCAATATTTTGCTGAAGTCATTTTAAATCTAGATAATATTATAGATTCCATGTTCTTCGCGTAACTATAACATCTCGTACAATGTTCTTTCACTTTCTGTGCTCATTTACACACCGTTAGTGACATATAGTATATTTTTGTCGCGCAACCAAATTCCAACTAACACAAAAAGAATATGCAACAATTAAAATATTATGATTATAGTCTGAAGTTAAGACGCATGACAACCCCCAACAAAATCACAGATGATCATGTCTGGACAATGTTTGTAGTTTCACCGCAAGTGCTAACTTCATAAATGCTAATAATTAACAAACAATTAAGACTCGTTAATGTGCTATTGTGTTAATATATTCACACGTTTTGATTGAACTTTTGATAAGTATGTTTGTTATTCGTTATGTGCATCACATGCAGTGTTCTCTTGTTGCTTGAAAATGTTAGGTTTTTGTTCAAATAAAATTGTTTTAAAATTTTACTGGTGGTAGGTCTCTCATATGTGAGAGGCCATCTGGGTAGGTACCACCGCAATGTCTATTTCTCCCGTGAAACAACACTGCTTAAATGCACTGTTGTGTTTCGGATTGAAGGACATTGTAGCCAGAGCAACTACTGGACATATTGAGACTTAACATCTTATGTCTCAGGATGGCGAGCGCAGTGGAATGTTACTACTGTTCATGAGCGGTCGTATCGCTTACCATCAGGCGAACGGCTTGCTCGTCTCGCCATTCAATGCAATAAAAAAAAAAATGTATTTTTATCCAGCTATAATGAGACTATGCCAATCAGGTAAGCGCGTGTTCTCATGTAGGTATGCCAACTGTAGGACCCGGGCACGGGCACACATCAAGTGAACGATTAAGAGTTGAATTTTACAAAAGAAATCCAAAGAGCCAGAATAATACCCCCTAATCACCATATCAAAGCAGCATATTTCAGCAAACAACTGATTAATACATTAATTACTCTATCTGTACTTAACAGTCGTACCGCCTATACAACATTCTATGCTATAAAACATCCAACACAATCGATTGCATTTATCGTTCTAGACTCGGGTTTGATCGTAGTCACGAGCACTTGCGGTGAAAACACTACGTGTCGATATATTCTCGTACACTGGTCCACACACTATATCTATAGAAGCTTACGCCGGCAAGTGAAGTGACGTAATGAAATGTGTCTTGTTGCTCAGCCAACTGGTGACAGTATCGTCAATCAATCTCGCAATCAACCGCATTGCGTAAGTCACCGTGTTTACGGCATGCTTACTGTATGTTTTATGTGCACCCAACGCATGGACTTCGATGTTTTAGTCGTTCTATCACCTCACGTTGCGTCTGTATGGGATGTTATTAGTTTCCTGACATCTATATGTGTAAATGTGCGTCTGCAGCCTAAACGTAGCGTCCCACCTCTGGATTGGTTCCGGCGAGCCAGTCCGTCAGTGTCGTAACTCATGTCCGCGCTTGCATGCCATCACCCGTACTAGATGTAGGCCACTTGTGAGTGGCAATGTGTTCGTTGTATTAATCGGTGGCCCGGTTGGTTCCCGCGCGCAAGGAGCCCGCAGCGGGGCGGGCGCGGGGCGCGGGCGGCGGCGCGGGGCGCGGACGCCAAGCCCGCTAAGCATTACAGGCTCGCCGAGACGCGCACGCGCCGCGCCGAGCGCGCCTTCGACGACGCCGACGTGCTGCACCGCGCCGAGCAGATCGTCATGTATGCCCGGGAACCGCCCTCTCTCGCTACTCCACTCTTTCTCTCCTTCTCTCTCTCTATCTCTGTCTTGCACTTCTGATTTCATCCAACAAAATACTATATTAGTTTACCTTCTATCCTATATGT
The DNA here is from genome assembly GCA_023078785.2 of Hyles euphorbiae. Classification (NCBI taxonomy): domain Eukaryota; kingdom Metazoa; phylum Arthropoda; class Insecta; order Lepidoptera; family Sphingidae; genus Hyles; species Hyles euphorbiae. The sequence continues at coordinate 10,677,161 of CM041049.1, read as the reverse complement.
TGATTTATTTTAATGGGTAAATAATTGCATACAAGTAACGTGTGTCGGTGTTGAGCGATTTTGTTGGATGGATCGACGTGTTTCGGTTGGGGTCACTCTATTGGCTATGTATCGGTGGTGGTTGTGGTGTTTCCTGCCCTGCTATGGCTGTGTTTTTACATTTTTACGTAACACATCATTTCATTATTTAGAACGTATTTATATTATTGCACACATAGATTTAACATTTTATATTTGTATTTATTATATTGCTTTAGTTATGTGGGACAGTAACGGCTTTTAGCTGTAATATAAGTCGGTTTTAGCCTAGCAAAATTATTCAAATTATTTGTACACGCCCAACACACAAAATCGATTACGAAGAATCTCATTAGCTTATAAAATTAAAAAAAAAAACAGGCATGTATTGAATCGCACATCATGCTGCATTTAGGTGGCCGGTGAAAACGAGCTATTCTTTAAACGATCATAGTTATATCAAACGTTGTCTTTGTTAAACTAGTTATGGTCACTTTGGTGCATATTACTACTACGTAGTTATTTGAAATGACACTATGTTACTAATTGATATAACACTTGATGTGATCTCTTAAAGAATTGCCTATTCCTATTCATTATCTTTATTTTAATTCAATTAAAACTTTCGCAGGAAAAACAAATCGTTCAGGCCTCGCGAGCGTGCGAAAAAGGGTCTTAAAAACCTGCAGAGTGTTAAAACGTTGGCTGGTCGTATCGCCGTGCCCACCGGCAAGCGGAAGCAACCCATGACAGTCGCCGCGCAGTTCCAGCACTCTCTAGCGGCGCTGATGGAGACCTTGAACCAGGCCAACCCGTTCTTCATCAGGTATTGTACACAGCTCAATGGGTACCCAGCATGTATTTCATTTGTCGAGTCCTAGGGATCATTTTTTTTCATTTAATTAGTATTCCATTTGAATATATTTTCGTGTCATATAAGCTTAAACATGTCAATGTTTTACAAAGTACAATTTTTGTTACATAGATAAAATATTAAGATTAAAATCCAAAATAGAAAGGGATTTCTTCCGACTATAACCTCGCGTTAGCCCGGCTTGGAGTAATTAAACTCAAAACAAAAAGTATTGTAAATTATGCAGTGTTGGGGACAGATTGTATCCCCTTGCCTAAAATGAAAAAAAAAACTTATATTTAAATTATTTTCTTCTAGATGTATAAAATCAAACAGCGAAAAAGTGCCGCACGCGTTCGATGATGAAACGGTACAACGACAGCTTCGGTACACGGGTATGTTGGAGACCGTGCGCATACGCCAGGCGGGCTACAACGTGCGTCTCACGTATGAGGAGTTCATCCAGCTGTACAGAATACTCTTGCCTAAAGGACTGCTCAGCTCACAGACTGACGTGCGACACTTCCTCGCCACCTTGAACTTGGACAGGGATAATTATCAGCTCGGTACAGTTTCTCGCAGTTTTACATCATAAATTAAGATTGGATGTAGAAGAAAAATGTAGTAACACAAATCGATAGAAACCGATAGAGGGGGGTTACTCTATGATCTGAAATGAAGTTCTAATGTTCGAATATTCTTCACTACCAAAAATCAATACTATTTTCTAATGACACTTATCATTCACTCGGAACTTAGTCTATGGTTACCTCGTACGATAGAGGATTCCAACATATTTTAAAGTACCTAGACACATTCGTACAGTTTTACGTACGAACTGTCGAGCTTCATTTTGGATCATAAAGTAACACCCCGTTTAAATTTTAGCATGCGTTGCCTATAATCGATAATCATAAGTATTTTACCAACGATATTGATGAAGAATCAAACATTCACCGATGGTTATATGGGCATATTATAGTATTCGTTCATATAAATTAGACAAATTCAACGTGGAGTTGTTTCAAGTTTCAACAATTTATCGATATCAGAAAGACTATTTTGTCGACTTTTTTTACGAACTATGCGAACGTTACCTTCAGGCATGACGAAGATCTTCATGCGCGAGAGCGAGCAGACGAAGCTGGAGTACCGGCTGCACCAGCAGATCATGGCGTCCATCATCACCATCCAGCGCTGGTTCCGCGCCGTGCTCGAGCGCCGCCGCTTCCTCGCGCTGCGCCGAGCCTCCATCGTGCTGCAGTACTACTGCCGGTACACACCAGATCATATTATCGCATTATTGTATTTCACTTTCAAACGGTGTGGATAAAATTACTTTAATAATTTATATAAAATCATAAGTAATGAAAAAGACAAGGCCCATTTTGGGTTCAACACGATATCTGTATCAGCCCATATACGTCCCACTGCAGGGCACGGGCCTACTCTACAATCGAGAGTACGATTGAGAGTGGTTAGGCCATATAGTCCACCACGCTGACCTAATGCGGGTTGGCGGACTTACATACCATAGAAGTTCTTATAAATCGCTACGGTATGCAGGTATCCTCACGATGTTTTCCTTCACCGTTTTAGTGCGTGGTGATTGACTATCAATACACACATGACTCCGAAAAGTCAGAGCTGTGCCCTGGGATTCAAACCCGCGACCACCGTGAACATGTTGGCAGCCGCGTCTAGTCCGTTTGCCAACAGGCCACCACGCACTTATGAACCAGATATGCTATAGCAGATTTGCTACTAAATATTTTTAAAATGAAAAATATCCGATGGTTTAGTCGACAGTAATTTGTGCCAATTTTTAGCTCGCATTTATGGTTTTGGATACTTTAATGTTAAACTTATCAATAACATGCGACGAATTATAATTTGGCATTCCAAATGTCGGCACGCATATATTATTTACTGTTTGAATTACCTAGGCAATGGCGGACGGCCCGGCACGAAGCCGCGACGAAGGTGCAATCTTGGTACAGAGGCTCTAAAATCAGGCGGTGGTACTTACAATTCAGTAAGTGCATCGTGGCCTTCCAAGCGGCCTCGCGCGGTTTCCTGCTCAGAAAAACCTTGCCAGATCTGAGGAAACGACTCCCATCGTCACAGGAAATCAAGGAGAACTCGGAGGTATGTGTTTATATGTGTCTTGCATGATGAGTGTTGTTTGGTGTAGTGAAAGAATGTGCCCTGCGATGAATGTTCCACATACTCACAAATACTTTTACACTGCATCTATGCTATAAATATCAGAAAATAACGACTTCAATGTATATTTTAAACTTTATAAATTGGCGAACAAAAACAACTGACAGTCGTTATTGCTCTGAAGTTTAAAAACACATAAACAGTCCTTTCCATTTTGTTGTATATAATGAGTCTAACATGTGAAAGTGTCGCGTGACGCGTGCCTGCCCTGATAACATATCACACGATTGTATATACATGTCGTGGTTGGTGTCTGTGTTGACAGCATGACGGTAAAGCGGCCGCCGTGTCCACCGAAACGTACAAGAGAGAGTCTCACAATAAGAAATACAAGACTGATATCGATAAACAGTTGTGAGTATCGCGCACAATTCTACTGCATGAGTGTATTGCTATATTAGTTTATAGAAACCTATTGATATATTAATTCAAAACATATCGATACATTTTATCGATAACAAAAGTAATAGTTAAGTGCACTAGTTATTGGAACTCAGTGGCACTACTAACATATTATATTTCAAAATATAACTTAAAAACATAATTTTCTTTAATTCGTCCTTTAAATAAATACTATGCAAAAATAACCGTAACTTATGAATTTTAGAGACATGATATTACAACTGGATGCGGAAAAGACGCGACTGCTGAGGGCGACACAGTCTTTACCTATACAAAGGTATAGATAATATTTTTGCCCATTATTTGTTGGTTCCTAATGGCCATATTTATTGACAGTTTGTAAAGTTATTATTACTGGTGTTAGGTCTCATATGAGACCACCTGGGTGGGTACCACCGCAATGTCTATTTCTCCCGCCAAACGGTAGTTTGAATGCACTGTTGTATTTCGGATTGAAGGCCATTGTAGCCAGATTAACTATGGAACATATCGAGACTTACCATCTTATGTCTCAGGATGGTGAGCGCAGTGGAATGCCAAGCATTGCTTTTGTAATTCACGGTGTTGTTTGGTTTGGCTACTGCCCATAAGCTGTCGTATCGCTTACCATCAGGCGAAGGGCATGCTCGTCTCGCCATCAAGAAAAAAATATAAATTATCGAATGTTTTGTCTTCTTCTCTCAAACTGAATTCAAAAGACGTGTGACAGGGACAAAACATGTGATAGCTAAAAAAGGTTTATAAACTGTCTCTGAGCCTTAATTATAAACCTATAACTAAACTATGTAATAATAGTAGGGGAGCCCAGACCGCTAAATTTTCAGTTACTAAAGCGTCATTGGGACCGATTAGATTATGAAGATTTGGGCCTAAAACGAAAAGTAATGTATGTTCACTTTGCCATTTTAGTGGGGAGGGGAGCGTGTGTTAATTTTCAAAAATGTTAAAAAAATCACTTACATAAAAATACTCGAGCGCCTCAGACATTCACGGTGCTTACCCGCTTTGTTTTTCTAACAACCGAGAGATATTATTCTGACGAGTAATTAGTGGAGGATGGCTGTAGAAAAGGGTAGAAAAAATAAAAAATTTAAAGTTACTCGAGCGTGTCAGATATTCGAAGGGAATATTTAGAAAACTTAAAAAAGTGTCCTATTAAAATATCTGACGATTTGGGTGTGATCAAAAGCCACGGCAGATTTTTGAAAATGTAAAAAAAATTTTTTACTTGCGATTTCTCAATGCGCGACTCACAAGAAAACGATCATCCCGTGGTTGGGTACATGGTTTTCTTCCAGAATCAGGCTCAATCCTATAGAGCATGTCTGGGACGTTCTGAAACGACGCGTGAGATCAGTACAACCGGCTCCGCAGACCATCAGAGAGCTGAAGAATGTGATTACCGCGGAGTGGGAACGTATTCCGCAAGCAAGTATCCGGGATATCCTCGCTAGCATACCCAGACGAATTCAAGCTGTGATTTCAGCTAGAGGGGGTCACACTCGATACTAAACATTTATCTGCTTTTACTTTATTAAAGAAAAAACAAACAAAAATCTTTGTTAACTTTTACTTCACGAGCATATGCACTACTAGCGAGCATACACTACTAGTGAACTTTAGCATTAAAACCAAAAAAATTTATCAAAATTTTATAATAATACTGACGAAAACAATTATTTGCTTATTAATTTACAAAATTGTGAAAGTAAAACTACCTATAATTATCAAACAAACCAATAGTAACATTTGAAATGGTTCATTGCTTAGATGCCCGTTTTTTTTTGCAAATGAGTTTATATGGTACAGGTTCCCTAGAACTAGTTTCATAATTGATTACTAACAAGTTGATTTTTCGTGAGTAGCTTCCTTTCGACTAGACGCCCAACTTTTTCCTTACAGTAACGTTGGTAAATGGTAGCTTAGTAGGGTAGCAAGAATAAAACATGTCGATATGACGAATTTTTAAAATTTATTAGTAACCGAATTTTTCTTTGTTATTTATCGAGATAATTATCTAAATAACGTGAAAAAATATTTGTCCTACAAAATATAAGGTTTTATCACAACAGTCCCCCCTCTCCAACATGTATCATAAACAAGGTCACGGAAAATAATTACTAACCAGCTGTTTTTTTTTTATTGGTTAACTAACATTTGTATAGTTTACTACCCACAATGTCCTACAAATTGTGTGATATGTCATCTTGGTCCTACGCTCAAAAGCTGTCAATACCGCAAGACATTTTTTATTAGTAACTGTAGGACAAATATATCATGTGATAGGTTAATATATTTTTCATCCAAATAAAACAATGTCCTACAAAAATAAAGGTATGTTATATTCTGTATCAGCCCATATACGTCCCACTGCAGGGCACGGGCCTCCTCTACAATCGAGAGTGCGATTGAGAGTGGTTAGGCCATATAGTCCACCACGCTGGCCTAGTGCGGGTTGTTGTATGTTATATTAGTCCTACAAAATTTGTAATTTTTGAGTATACAAAATAAAATGAAATATACATTTATACTTACAGTAGTATTCGTATACAACGACTTCGCTTATAATGACTAATCGGTTTTTACGACGATAATGTTTACTCGAGTTAGGTTTCATAGTATGGTACTGAGAAAATATCACCGTTTAGTGCGACCCCGGTTTAAGCGACCAACTGCTTATAGCGACCAATAATTACGTCTAGTTAAAACCACAGAATACTAACAGAAGTCAACCTTGTGTATGTACTTCACTTTTGTTGCCATACTACGCTCCGCGTTCGCGCAAAAGTTTAAACTCGCTCTCGCAGTGGTCTCGACTGGTTTGGAATATCGTGTCGGTGAACGCTGTCTATGTGGGCGTTGATTAAGCGCGCTTTGTATGAAGCTTGACTTCTGTTAGTTTAGTATTCTGTGGTTAAAATGACGCGCAATGTTATGTTTGCACAACATATGCATCAATACCTCGGTGCCCCAAATTTACACCGCCCCGCGCGCTTCACCTCTCCTTATTAGTGCGTGAATCCATGCTTAGTGTTTGTCACTTAAGACAAGTTCTAAAAGCTAGACAAAATAGTTATTTCGGTAAAATACCGATTTCCAGCTCCGGTGCGAAACGCATCTAAATATATACCGGGTATATCAAGGGTGCTACTGAATACGAAGCCGGGTGGTAGTTTAAGTGACTACAAATCACAATGTAACTGTGTGTTGGCCGTCTGTATTTTTAGTCGTCTGTGGTCCACAGTAAACCATGCTATGCGGATGCGTTTGTGAGCAAGGATAGCAGTGTGCCTTAGCTCCAATAGCAAAATATACAAAATATTTTTTTTAATTTCATGAATTTCAACTTTATAACTAGAGGACTGGAATAACGTACCACGCAATTTGTAGGACAATGTGGGTGGTAAACTATGCAAATGTTAGCTAAACAATAAAAAAAATCAGCTGGTTAGTAATTATTCTTCATGACCTTATTTATGATACATGTTGGAAAGGGGGGAATCTGTGATAAAACCTTATATATTTTAGGACAAATATTTTTGACGTGACAACGTCTTAAATTAGGTTGCGGCTGGGAGTCACTTATGAAAAAGTGTAACGCCCGGTAACGTTACGATGAGTCACCGAACGAGAGAGAGGCCCGCCGAATGCCTTGCGTCTCTCTCCCACTCAACTATGATCGGTCTGCCGCGCGCGCAGCACTAGAGAATTAGGCGCATTGAATCGGCGCATGCTTGTGTCTCTGTCTTTGTCTTTCTCGAACGTTCTTGGCGTTGGAAAAACAAGAAAGCGTCACAATACAAGTTCACACGTGTGGTTAAAGTATCGTCAGCTGTGTCTGTAGTGAAAATATGGAGTGCTTAGATTCGTCATTTATCATTTACAACAACTACAACAATAAAGGTAAATAATTGTACACTGATATTTCATTATCGTAAACTATGATTGATTGATTAATTGTTAGATTGACACAAAAGTTGAGAAACTGAGTTTATAGGTTATGTCATACTATTGATAAATGTTGATAGTGTTAAGTAAATTATTAGTTTAAAATTAATTAATTAATTAATTATTATTTTACAAATTTTCATTAATTTCAAATAGGAATTAGTTAAGTTTAAGTTTACATGTACAATGTTTTAGTAAACAAAATATATTTCTATAGTTAAAATTTGTGCAATTCTTATTTTCATTCAATTCCTTGTTCCTATTGTGCAATTTAATTATATTCATATCAATAAATATTCTACCGAGAAAAAGACGTTGTCACGTAAAATCTTCGCCCGTAAAACCGACTTTACAGGCAACCATATTTTTTACGTTAATTAGATTATTACCTCGATAATTAAAAAAATAATAATCGGTTAGTAATAATTTTTTTTAATTCGTCAAGTCAACATATTTCATCCCTATTATCTTAGTTATAAACCACAATCGAGAATTTTCGTACAAGAATTACTTGGGCGTCTCATTGAGATGAAGCTATTCTCGAAAATTCAGCTTGATAGTAATTATTTTTACATTATGTATTAGTACTACAACTTTTGAACGTAGGACCAAGATGACATACCACACAATTTGTAGGACATTGTGGGTAGTAAACTATACAAATGTTAGTTAACCAATAAAAAAAAATCAGCTGGTTAGTAATTATTTTCCGTGACCTTGTTTATGATACATGTTGGAGAGGGGGGACTGTTGTGATAAAACCTTATATTTTGTAGGACAAATATTTTTTCACGTTATTTAGATAATTATCTCGATAATTAACAAAGAAAATTTCGGTTACTAATAAATTTTAAAAATTCGTCAAATCGACATGTTTCATCCTTGCTACCCTGCTAAGCTACCTACCATTTACCAACGTTACTTGTAAGGAAAAAGTTGGGCGTCTAGTCGAAAGGAAGCTACTCACGAAAAATCAACTTGTTAGTAATCAATTATGAAACTTGTTCTAGGGAACCTGGACTAATATGGTAGGAGTACATTACAAGGAATAAGGTTTCTCCTCATATAGTTTTCTGACGCGCTCGAGTAACTCTTCAAGTCCCCTCTTGGGCTCCCCTACTATAATTACTATACCTTCGTAAGAAGCCATTTTATTGATTGTTTTACTTATTTGTCAGCAGCTTAGAAAAAAATCGAGATTTTATATCGATAGCAGAAGTTCCCAGTATACCACCAGCGGGCCATGGAAGAAGAAGACAATTAATGGAAATCGATTCAAAGGAATTTGAAAGGTACTTTAAAAGATTTTTTGCAATTATTCTTCTATAGTAGATATGGATTTCGTCCAAAGTATATGCGATTAAATAGTAATAGCTTATAGCATCCAATGAAAGTAAACAATATTTAGAGCGATAGTTATTGGTAAATTATGTTTAGGAAGATGTAAGTCTGACCCTTGGTTGATTAATTTCATGTAATAAGACGCCATTAATATTATCCTGTAATTAAATAAACTTTTATACTAAACCTATTTAGATAGAAAAGAACGGCAAGTGATTGGCGAAAAAATAGACCAATTGGGGCAAAAAAAACTTTTTTTTAAAGTAGTCACTTTATTACAGGATCGTAGAAGTCGATAGCAAAACACCAGCGGGCGACAAATGGAGGTACGCTCAAGTGTCGTTGCCGAATAAAATCACGCCGGAAGACCTCGCCAATGAAATGCTGTGGCTCAGGATAGACCAAGACTACCTAATGGCGGAACAAGTAAGCATTACACTTATGCGAGCATATTCCGCTGCTAATATAAGATCAATCGATTTTACTAAATGTATTCCTCGAGGTGTAACAATGGATACACATTTTGTTTTTGTTTAAATACAATATGCTATTGATCACTACAATCGCTTTAAATCCAATAATGTTTGGGTAATTTAAATAGTTACCGGTTGTTGATTTTGGATCGTGTTGAGCCCAAGTGGCTAGAATATATTATATGGATGGATTTACAAGTATTATGGAAGGATGGACATAGTGATGATGGAAGGCTACGCCATTTGAATGCTATAGATTAATATAAAATGTTTCATTTTAGAAGCGCGAGAAAGAAGAAAGAGAGTTACATGACCTGGTTGAGTCGATGACGAACAGCAGTGAAGAGTATCTGCGACAGATCGGTCACTGGAGCCAGCCGGAATCCGATAGTAGCAGTCGGAGTAGTACCAACGTATTGAGGTATAACTATTGTTATCAATTAAGGTGCTTCTTTAAACCAATATCCTTTTCAATAACCTGTGAAATGATGCAAAAAATTCATTAGATTATAATTGAATAATCTGGCTTTTCGGTTTAATTTGATATATATTATTATACACAAATCCAGTGTAACATAAATAGACAATTAATAGTAATACAAAATGTATTTTGATTGGGTTACATTTTTACGTTCTTTTTTTACTATGTTGACTTAACATGTTGGTTGTGGCACAAACACCTTGTGGTTTTACCATATACGCCTGATGTGTAATTTACTTTTCGTACCGTGTAGCCGTACAGTTTGAAAATATTATTCTCTATGTGCAATGAGATAATATACTAGAGAGGACACTGCAAACAAAAATAATGGTACATTCTATTTCTGTCTCTGTCACGCCTAGGAAGTAACATTATCTTCCCTCTCGCTTCACTGTGTACCCGTGTGCACGTACACTAGTCCGCTCTAGTATAATACCTCAATGGGTATGTGTATATTATGTATGTATGTGAGTGGTGAGTGTTCCGTATACAGACGCGGATCGTCGTTGGTGACGCCGGTGTACCAGCGCAGTTTGTCGAGCAGCACGCTGTCTGGCGCCGCGCCGCTGCCCGCGCCGCCCGCCGCCGCGCCCGCGCACGCGCACACACCCGCGCCCGCAGGTACGCACGCACGCACTACATCGCAACTAACATCACCTCGTTTATTTTTACTAACCGAGATAAACCTCTGCGACCGACAAATGTTTCTTCTCGGTCTGGGTGTTTGTGACACCGAAAAGTCACAACGGTCAACAAGACTCGATCTTAGTGTTGGGTCAGGACTATGTATGTGACTGTTGAGTGTGATTTTTTTTTTCATTGTTGTCACCTGTTTGTAATCTTGTAATTAAAAACAAATGGATATTATCAGACAATTTCCTGATAGGTGAAGTAATTCTTAGTTTATAGTTTTGTTATATATTTAGATATATTTGTTTATCAAAATGTATCAATTTGTAGACGAATCGATAACCAGAAAAGGCTCATAAAATTAAATAAAAACCGGCGATCTCACAGTCTACAACTCATTAACCGGAAATTGGGTAACGAGTTTAATTGCATTATCATAAAACACGCAATTTTATACTTTGCTATAGACCGCACGTCTATTTCGTCAATACTCAAATAGAGCATAGTATCCACAAAAAATACTCAACAGAAACCACAACAATAGAATTTTATAATATCGCTGTTACCAACTCGGACTCGAATATTTAAAAAAAAAATCTCATCATGATTGTATTTTTTACACTATATTCATGATTGACTACATAACTAACAACATAATTTAAAAAATTACCAACTTTACCGTTATTTTGAACATGTGAAACGAACAAACATAATTGAACTAATTGCGGGCAAATATTGAGATTTAATGAAGTAACATTTACATATTATGCTAGTACGTGACTTCACAGAATGCGAGATCTTTTGTTTAATTCTGTTGTTGTTTTGCAATTCATTACGGTGCTAATGCGCCTCAGTATCGAACCTTAATGACGATACACTATTATATTATTATTTCGGAAACAATTTTGCAAGTAGATAACGGTTTAATCCCAGTTAATGACTTGTTTAGTAAACAACAGTCAATGTTATGGTGTTCGAATTGTAGTATTCATTAATAGTGAAAGTCCTGATGGGACATAATGTCTCTTCTCTCGAATATAATATTCAAGGGACAGAGTGAAAAGTGTTTGGTTTGTTTGGTCGCGTTCACGATCTTGTTAGTTGTGATGGGTTACATTCAAGTGTGTTTGAAAATATTGTTCTATTATTGCGGTAAGTGATTATTAGATAAAGGAGTTAGAAGTTATCAAGAAATTGATAGATTATTTAATATCATATTAGCCTTCAATTCTAATTCTTTGATTTGATTGCAACTAAAAAGACTATCATTATAGTCTTTTGTCAATAGGTATAAGTGACAGTTCCCGTGGCGGAGTCGGTTAAACGCCGCCTGTGAAACGAGAGGCCGCGGGTTCGATCCCCGCACCGAGAGAAAGTTCGTGTGGCCCACATATATTTTTATCGCGTCTGGTTGTTTTTGAGACCGAAAAGTCTCTTGAAGTTTCTGATACCCACAACACAAGACCTGATTTTAGTGTGGGGTAAGAACTATGTGTGTGACTGTTGGTGTTATTTATCTATTTTTTTTAAACTTACCCTGTAATATGGCCTTATTCATTCATAGAAGTTATGCAGTTATATTTTACTCGTGCATGATCTCGATATTGCAAAAGGCAAATTTAAGTCTTATTGATATAAACTATGATCAATTTCATAATGGTATACATACCAACACACAATATTCGCATTATTGGCAATTTTCCTAGTCGCAAGTTATCTTGTTTATGCGTAATAATCTGTGAGAGAGACTTTCCTTCCCTCACATCCACTACTGTAACTCCTGTCAGCCAGCCAGAGTTCAGGAGCTCGTCGATCAGGAATTAGTGTTCTTAACTTAGCTTGTCTTTAACCCGGATTTAAATGATTCAGAGAGACAAACAAATAAGAGTTGAGTTGGAAACAAATAATTCTTCACTTCCCACCGCAGTATAATCTGTGAGTAACAAGTGCATGTTTGTGCAGCATGTGCAGTGGCGCAGCGCACGCTGGAGCCGGCGGCGGCGTCCCCCGCGCCCGCGCCCTCCCCCGCGCCCGCCCCGGCCGGCCCCGCCGCGCCCCCCGCGCCGCCCGCCCGCGCGCCCCGCCGCTCGCCCCGCCGCTCCCCAAGGAGACCGCCGCCCGACATCATCGTCGACGCATCGCTCTCGCTGCAGGATCATCAAGTTGAACGGTATGTTACTGTTCGTAACTAGTAGTGGTCAAGATCCTAGTGTTAAGTTCCAAATTCCTCTATAACTAGTTTAAATTATAAGAGTTTATGACAAAGTCCATCACATTGACCTATTGCGAGGTAGATTGCGTTCATAATTATAATCTCCACCAAGCAACACCAGGAATGATGATATATTAATATCACCATTTAGGACATTGTTTATAATCAATTTAAATATGATATTTCACTTCATTTTTTCTTGTATTTATCAAAAGGTATCATATTATATTTCTAAAATCTAACAAGCAAAAAGTTTAAAAATGTGTTAAATATTTTGTGACAGTAAAAAAAAGATGCAAAACAAAACTAGTGTTATTAGTTCGCAAAATGTATATAAAATATCGATCATAGTCAAATATTTATTGTATTGAAGATTCTAGATTGTTTTGTAATGAAACAAGCGGTTAGTGTAGGTATATTGGATACTTTTAACTTGAATGAGCTCTATACCATGTGTGTTTTGATTCCGTGTGCGGTATTACAGCAGCGCGTCGCGAGTGGGCGGCGTGGAGGCGCTGCGGCGACGCAACTCGGACCCCGCGCCCGGCGAGCCGCGCGGACACGACCCGCGCTCCACCGACTACATCGGACAGACCGGCAACGGACTGTTCCGCATCGCTGGACACAGGTACGCACAACTCACGATATATAACACTAGTCTTTCAAGACGGGTGATGAACCAAAGATATTGACCAAGAAATGTTTTGGATGGATATGCCTAATTGTTTGAATTATTTTAAAATTAGTCAAATCGACATTCTTCCTACTGGTGGTAGGTCTCTCATACGTGACAAGTCGACTGGGTAGGTACCACCGCAATGTATATTTCTCCCGCCAAAAAGTAGTTTTAATGTACTTTTGTGTTTTCGATTGAAGGATATTTTAGCCAGAGCAAATACTGGACACATTGAAAATTAACATCTTATGTCTCAGGATGGCGAGTGCAGTAGAATTCGAAGCATTTCTTTATAATTCATGGGGTTTTTTGGTTTTGCTAATGTTCATTACCGGTCGAATCGCTTACCATCAGGCGAACGGCATGCTCGTCTCGCCATTCATGGCAATAAGAAAAACGCTCACACAAATCACAAATTTTGTTTTTCACAGGTTTCGTAAAGGCACACGGTTCGCGAAAGACGAAAAATGTGTGTACTGTCACCAAGCGATCGACGCGTTCGTCACTCAGGGGCAGCGCTGTATCGACTGCAAGGAGCTGTACCACACCAAGTGCATCCAGAACAAGGGCGTCATCACCATGCCGTGCACCAGCCCCGTCGCCGTGCCCACGCGCGGACGACACAAAAACAGGAAGAGGATCATATCGAATTCTAACTACAGCGTACTCGCAGATCAAAAGGGATCCGTCACCTCAAACTTCAATCTCACGGGCACCTCCGAGTTCATGGACAGGACTGACAAGATCATATCCGACGCGAATGAACTGCAAGCCATGCAGAACTTCATCACAGAGAAAATTTACAAAATGGAATCCAATGAGAACAACAAACAGTCTGATGTGAGTTTAATAACATACAATCATCATCATCATCATCATATCAGCCACAGGAAGTCCACTGCTGAACATAGGCCTCCCCCAAGGATCTCCACAATGACCTGTTGGAAGCGGCCTGCATCCAGCGACTTCCTGCAACCTTAGCCAGATCGTCCGTCCACCTTGTAGGCGGGCGTCCGACATTTCGCTTACCTGTACGTGGCCTCCACTCAAGAACCTTTCGGCCCCAACGGCCATCGGTTCTACGAGCTATGTGCCCGGCACCCTGCCACTTCAACTTGCCAATCCTATGGGCTATGTCGGCTAATAACATACAATGCTATACGTGATTGCCTTGGTGTCGCGTCATACTGATGTTATTTTTTATAAGAACAATATCTAATGCACTTTAATCACGGGAACTATAAATACTTGCAACAGTTTTATCTGCAAGAAAACTGGGCTTAATCACCTCAGTCAGTGAATTCGATAGCCTCCGTGGCGGTTGACAGTTGGTTAGACGCTGATTGCCAAATGAGAGGCAGTGAGTTCGATCCCCGCAATCGTCCTCGGAAATATTTGTGTAAACTTTGAGTGTTAGTGAGACCGAAAAGTCTTCGTCACAAAACTCGATCTTAGTGTGGGGTCGGGACTATGTATATGTCTGTTGGGTGTATTTTTTTCTTAACAGTCTCATTAACAGCACACTACATTGTCCACAGCTAATTAAAAAACTTTTTTTCTAGGTCGACAGGGTATTCAAACACGCGCTACTAGAGTTCAAAGACAACCTGGTGGCGACGTACAGCATCTTCGAGACTCGGGGTTCGGCGCTCAAGTACAAGGATCTCATCGGGAACTTCCTTCACGTTATGGAGACCGTTTGCGCCAGGGAGGGGTCCACGCTGTCCATCACAATGGGCGTCAACGCGTTCCGAGGATTCATGGATGAGTTCATGAGCCAGCATGACACGGATAAAGCCAGGACTAAGAGGAAAAAGGATAAGAAACGTAAAGTAAGTGCGCTGATTGTGAAGGTTTTTCATAAATGTGTTAGGTCGTTAGGTACTAGGTAGAGTGATTGAATTTGTAAATATGTTGTGAGCGTCTGATGGTGTAATTATAAAGGATTCTAGTGATTAATGTTATAATTGTGTTAGGATCTTAAATAAGCTTCAAGCTAAACGTTGAATTTTGTATTGTTCAGTGTAATACATATATTCAATCAAATTTTAGTAATATGAGTTGTAAAAAAAAGTTGTAAAAATATCGAAAAATGTGATGTGAGGGTGTGAAATTAAACAAATTGTGTTATAAATATAAAATAATACTCACAATACATGGTGTTTCATTACATTGCAGGTGGACGACCGCATACAGTACAAAGGGCACACCTTCGTGTTGTCCATGATCAACATCCCCACTGAGTGCGAGATCTGCAAGACCTTCTTCATGTGGCCCATAGAGCGCTCGCTCATCTGCCAGACCTGCAAACTTGCCTCACACAAGAAGTGCTACACTAAGGTAATGCAACTAAACTGGGATGGATTTACAGAAGTTTAAATAGAATTATATGACATTATTTTAATATAAGCATTGTGGCTTTCGTAAAATCCCACCAAAACATCCATAAAAGCCTCCATGTTTTAAGCAAAGTCCATTAAATATTACGTTAAATTACATAATATGAAATACATTCATGGGTAAAAACTTTGATATGTCCATACATCGCAGAACACAATAATAAACATTGTCATATTGTTGAGACAATGGCACAGGCGGAATTTGAAACAATAATTGAATCATATTGTACAGAAGTATACCAAGCTAACGAAATATAATATATCAATTTAAATAATTAAAAATTTTATGACGAAAAGTTCTTCCTAGTTATCGGAATAAATCTTGTCGGCAACTTTTTGTTGGCTACATAGGCCGGCCGCTTCACACATAGCAAATCGCAAAACAATGAGGAACATTTTTATGCCATTGTTGTCGAGATGTCATGTGGGCGGACCACACGTGTGACCACCGGCTTATGCCGTTATGTTTGGTGGGTACTGTGTAATGCGCTTTACTTGTACGGCTTATTACGCTTTAATTATTACACTGTCCAATCCGTATAAGTAATACTGTAAACAATTCTTTAGATTTCGAGAACTTGCGAACTAAAGCATTTCTACACAACATACCCCAACGACATAACGATTATAACACTTTTCGTCACATTCACCGTTCATTCCCTTTCAGTCTATTCCCTTTCCATTTGTTTATGAGTGACTGTGATCATCAACACTTGAGCTGTTGAGTCGTAAGATGGACTGTGGTATATGTGTTACAAAAGTAAACGTAATTATTACAGGTATCAACATTATGTCGGAGAGACGGCGTGCTGCCTTCAGCGGAGATTGTGGGCGCGGTCGACGCGGGCGGACGAGAACAGATCGGCGTCATGAAGCGTGGCAAGGTACATTGACAGCTATAACATATTCTAGTTTTTAAATCACATATTTGTTAATAAAAATAGTAGATACTTGTAATATCAGTATAACAATATAATATAGTGATCTTATTTAGGGACCATATGTGTGTGTTAATTATAATTTAATGTACGAACGAACCTATGAAGTTTACAAAAATTAGGTAACTGGCTGGCTGATCCAATCAGGTGAAAGGAAAATCATAAATTAAAAAAACGTTCAGGAGATCAGCGGATTGTACGGCAGTAAATTTCATTTAGCTATGGATGATGATGATGATCTGGTTATTATAGCCGTTTCAATTATTGTTCTTCGGCATAATAATTATTATATTGCAGGTGTTCGGTGTGCCGTTGAGCGAGTTACCGACGGGGGAAACCAACATACCAGTAGTAGTAGACAGACTGATCACCACTATAGAGATGACAGGGCTTTATACTGAGGGTCTTTATAGAAAAAGCGGTCTTAGCTCTAAGGTAAGTCACTTGTATGTATACATCATTGTTACAGTACTTAAATATTTTTATATCATTTTGTCGACACAACAATTGTTGAAATTAGAAGTAGTGACATATTTGACACTACCATGTGCAGTTGGTGGTGAGACGGTTGTAGAAACTAGAGTCCGTGGATTCGATCCCCGCTTCGAGATAAATTAGTGCGGTCAATACATATTTGTTTTGGGTGTCGGTGTTGTGAGGTCAAAACACTTTTCGTAGTGTCCAATTCATAGGACACGAGACGAGACGATTAAGATTATGTGTGTCTGTCGGTTTTTTATATATTTATTTTTTAAATTCAGATATATTCTTCAATGTTAAAGTGTTTGCATCTAATATCCTTAAAACAATAAAACAATTTTTACTGATTTTACATTAGATTCGGAGTTCGTTCCGAGATCACCAAATAAAATAAATAAAAATCCAATATAACTTTGGCCAGCCCGGGATTAGAACCCGAGACGTGTGCTATGTAATGTACTATGTGTGTTGCAGGTGCGCGAGCTGCGGCGGCTGCTGGACGAGCGTCCCGAGGAGGGCGTGGAGCGGCTGGACGTGTTCGCGGTGCACGTGCGCGCCTCCGTGCTCAAGACCTTCTTCCGCGAGCTGCCCGAGCCGCTGCTCACCTTCGACCTGTACGACGACTTCATGCTCGCCGCGCAGATCACTGACCCGCAGGTATGTACTACTCATACTTATTTGTCTTATTCAGTATATTCTCACTATGTGTGTTGTGGTTTTTAGGGCCCAATGTATGAATTAAGCCTGTTGAAGTATACATTAATGTTGAAATGTTTGATCTACCACACAGTGTTGCTCCTTAAGTATGCTTCAAATAACAAACAAGTTTATTTCAATAAGTATGTATTAATAAAATATAAAAAAAACATCAAGAACCCAATCCACAAATATACATTACGATTTTTTTACAATATTTATAGTATCGGTATTTTTCTCTAATTTTCACATTGCTATAATGTTCCAGGAACGAGTTTCAACCATATTCACGATATTAAGAAAACTGCCAAAGCCTAACTTTGATCTAGTGGAGAGGCTGATATTCCATTTAGCAAGAGTAGCTTTAAGAGAAGACCACAACAGGTAATATTATAATAATATTTTAATAAATACACAATAATATTTATTTTGGAAAACAGGTTTACAACCTTATTAGCAACATTATCGAATTGCGTATAATACAGCATGTATTTTTTTTATTTTCAAAATTATCGACTTTGATTCCACGCTATCAAAAATCTAAGCATGCAGTTTTAGTTCTTTTCTCTTAATTCTTCATAGTTTTAGTTTTGGCCATCCATGCCAACTTCTAAAATTTAATAGTATGTCCAAAATATTTGAACTAAGGCTAAATAGCACTAATCCATGTGTATGTGGCAGGATGGGTCCGAATGCACTGGCGATAGTGTTCGCGCCGTGCATCCTGCGCACGCACAAGGTGCAGCCGGCGCAGGACTCGCTGCACGACATCGCGAGACAGACCGCCTGTCTCGAGGCCATACTAGTCGACAAGATGCGCACGGTAATGTTAAATTACTATTGATTATTTTTGCATGTTTAATTAACTATAACATATAAAATGATCTAGGTATTTGTTATTGAATATTGGCTAAGTTTAAATAAAAGCATGATATTGTACAACTGTTTTGTGTCAATGTAAGACGTGTAAAGCAGCATGTAAACATTAAAAATGGCATATATATATTAACAACTAGTCCTCTCTGATATTGCAAAACTAAATTAAGATAATAATAAATAAAGAAGTTTATTTATTTTTTTAAATAAAACAGCATCCACAATGTACATTAATTAAATTCTTAAATCTATATGTATGTACCTGTATGTATAGACGCGCGGCATGCTGCAAGACATAGCGACACTGGAGACGGCGTGCCACACCGCCACCAACCGGCTGTCCACGCTGCGATCCCACGCGCAGCCGCCGCGCACCGAGGAGCAGTTCCTAGTCGGACACATACACGACATACAGAAGGAGAAGGCCATACTCACCTCGCACCTGCCCACGCTCATCAGGTCACTACACCGACTTCACTCAATGTACTTACTTTCACATTGCTATCGATTATCATCTAGTATACATGTACTAGGCTATTGTATAAACACTTATAGGCATCACTTTAGTCTTTACATATAAAGTATTTTATGTATGAAAGTCAACAATATATAAACAGTTAAAGAGGATCCTTTATGAAGTGAATTTCTCTTCTCTTTAACAGGAATGACGTCGAACGTCTTATTCGCCCATAGTTCGTAGAAAATATTTTGTTTCATATAAAAATAATATCACTATCTATATTTTATTTCTATCTGCGATCCTTCTATCAGTCTAAGAATATTTATTTCAAACTTACGATTGGGAACATAAGACTGCAATTTGGAATTGGACACAGGTTTTTCATATCCATCTCATTTTAATTTTCCTTCTTCTCTGTATAAGTATAATAATGTGCGGTGATTAACGATAATGTTGCACGATACAGAGCAACATCAGACGACGACTTGCTATCGACGACGGACCACGACGGCGAGCTGGGCAGCACGGACGACCTCAGCACCGGCGCCAGCTCCCTGCGCTCCCAACGCCTGCTGCATCGACAACTCTCCTCTGACGATCCCATCATGGTGTAGGCGACACACGATACTGCATTCGTGCCGGACCCTAGCTCCACTACGGAACATCCGACTGGACTCTACAACCCACAAATCATGTTCGTATCAACAATTGTTTAAAAGTGACGATTTACCGTTATACCTTCTACAGTATACTTATGAAGAAAACGTTTTAACAGTGTAAATTAGTGTACCTGAAATAAATCATGATACATAGTGTTTTGGAAATACAGGTTACGATGGAATTAACAATAAGAGGGAGTAGTAGACTGGATGACGCACGGTTATTTCGTTTGCCTTTCCGCTGGCCTATGTCGCTCGGCCTATGTTTTAAAATTCGATGTTTAGTCGATTTTCAACGTGGTTTACGAAACTAGTATTATACGAATACTTGCATTTTGTATTTCAGTGTATACCGTTTTTCTGCATTTTATATTATTATTATTTTTCACACAATATAATTGTATTTATGATAGCAGTATTTGAATCAAACATTTCTTACTACTCTATTGCCAGTATATGGTACAATTTTAAAATATGGAAACTTTAAACAAACCTCATAAACTAGACATGTGTAAGCCAATATGATATGTAATGAAGCTGTAGGCGAACCGTCATAGTTTGAATGTGTACGCAGAGTATAATATTGAATATTATGTTAGTTTGTGTAGGTGGTTTGAAATTGATGTTTGTCGTCTATACACTCATATAGTCATACCCAGATATATTAAAATCTCTATTTTTAATATAAAACGATTACACGATAGTGACTAATATGCTGTATACCAATATAATATAGTCCTACTTTGTACTTCCTACTAATAATACAAACCTAAAATAGTTTTTGGTCAGTCTTTTAAATGGAGTGAATAGATGTTGATGTTGTGGATTTTACAGTTTCCTACACATAGGTTATAAATGTTTCCACCACTTTTCTAATATTGCTGAGTAAAATGTCTGATACTTAGCTGAGGCTCCTCCCCAGTGAGTTTATCATTTTATCTTCAGACCCACCTTGTCATTCATAACTGCTTATGCTAAAAAGACTTAAATTTGCAATATACGGGATTGCATAGATGAAAAAAAATACTGGTTTATCCTGATCATAGAGGAAGGTAGGATCTATTTTTATGTAATGTTTTTAATTTATTTTAAAGGTCATGTAGATACATCCCAAAACTATAGAAATTATTCTATCAAAAGACTGTGCTTGCATCTCGTCCACAATTACACGACCTTATGAAAACTGCAATTTGTGTTGTTCGTTGGCAATGCTTGTTATGGTTCTAGCATATATTTTTTAAATACGAATGAGAAAAAATTGCATTGCTTTATTGAAATTTCAACGAGTATTTTGTGGTTCGTTTTTGTTTCCTCTATCTCATATTATGGGGGAATATTTTAAATATTAACGCAATCATTTGGGTGATTTAAGATATTGTAGGTAAATCTCAATCCAAATACAATATGTAAAGTAATGGGCTCGACGTAATTTTAATTTTTTGTCCGTATTTGACGTCGTCGGTACTATATTCGACTTCTTATAAGAATACAACGTATCGAATTTATTGAAACTTAATGTTATTTTATATTTTTTTATAAATATTGTATAAGAACGCTCTGATACAGTTTTGGATTAGATTATATTAAACTGTGCATTTGAAAATGTTGGTTCTGTAATAACAAAATTTAAATTATGTTTTGAATAATAGACATAGCTATTTTTTGTTTAAATATCGTATCAGTTACGTAATAGTATATTTTATAATTTGTAAATATGTAAAATCTTGTCTAATTGTGATTTTAAACTCAGCAATACGCTTTTGTTATGTTTATCGTATGAGCAGATGTATTAGCATTATATTTGTAAGTAAGCGTTTGGATGGATGGGGTAGGCATACATGCTACATAATTATGTGTTGGCTATGTGATTCATTCCGTAAGTGTTACATTTGGAATTAAATTTTCTTAAATTTCATACTTAAAATTTGATCTGTTTTGTGTATAATAAATAAAAACTTACTTATTTGTTACAGTTATTTCTCCCAAGTGAAAATAAAAAACAAGACAATCGTGTCATTTAATAGTATCCAAAATATCACAAACAAATGTTACCTATTATCACAAATATATTGACAAGATTCTAATATTAATGTGTACTAAAATGATGGGACTTACTTGCCTCTGCGCTTTCATGTTCTAAAAAAGACTGTCTATTAATAAGCTACGGAATTTATTATTAAGTCACAAATATTTTACCACTTTTAATTAGTTTATAATTGTTTACAACGAATTACTCTGTGAAAACTGTTATTGTTTCTAAGCCTCCTGACATTTACTGTAGAGGGGTTTTATAGCTCAATATTGGACGGCTTAAACTTTCCTAACATGTACTATATATTCAGCTAGGTTTACTGTTTATTGTTCACTTATAATGCCATATAAAATACATGAATCTCAAAATGAATGTTAAGAAAATTTTATAAAATGTACATTTGAAATGTTCCTTCGCATATATAACACGAGGAATGGATAAAATTATTCTTGGAGTTATTTGCACTTGTTGAGAAGAAAAATCGTTTGTCGAAATACCGAACAAATACTGTATTTTTATGTAAAAAGTATGTTGTTTTTGATTGGGGTTGTGTCGCAGTAATCTACTGTATTTTCTGTGCCTTCGACTAGTTTGCTTTCAGCAGTCCATGTGTAGCCTGAACGCGTCTGAAAGTTAGCTGTAACTGTTGATGTTTAATGTTAGCATACTTGTATCATTTAAAGCACTAATGTTAGCCACGTGTGTGCATTCTTGGACATTAGCGATTTCATCCTCCTAGAGAGTATTCTGTAACTTCATGGATGTATGGTCTGTAAAAGATAATCAGTGACATACTCATAACTAATTAAATATAAATTATTTTGTATAAAGATGAATGAATGTGCAATGTGGCCACATGTAGAATATGGACACTTTAGAAGTGTATATAGTTATTGTATCAGTTTTATGTAAGAATGTGTAAATATTTAGTTAGTATACAGTGTTAGAAAAGTACTGCTCTATACTACAAATGCTATTGTCTGCCGATGTTAATGTATAAAAGTGCCTCAAATCCACAAAAACATTTGTTTTATCACACATTGGTTCCATATTTGTTTCATTGTATACTGATATTGTATTGTTCAAAAATTAAATGTTAAAATTGTTTTTTACCCATATTGTTCTGATTATATGTCAATTTTTATTGCGGTGTTAAGAGAACCTTCCTATATCAATGATGGCATACTTTTGCTTTCAGTATGTTTTGTTACAAGATGAGTCCAGTTGCTGATTCAATTTTAAAATATTGCATGGATATTTTGTTTAACTGAATATTCCCAGTAGTAGATGTGTTTACTGGAATGTAGTTGTATTTGCTAAGGACCAATACTACTAAACTGGTAACACATGGTCACTCTATGTAACTGTATGCTGTTCGACTGTGAACTTCTATCTATAATGAATTTTGTATCATAAACATGTATATTGTCGGCGATATTGTAAGGAGTGCTTTATTTTAGTCAATATAAGCAAAATGTAACCAAAACCTTATACAAAATATGAATAAAAAAATGTTCAGTGGAAAGACATATTTATTCAATAAAAATTAAATTAGTAACTTATCTCTCCATCAACTCCTGTTCATTTCAGTTATTTGATTGCCATGGCAACTGTCCTATGGGGCAAACACTCCAGTTATAGTCCTTTGCAGCCAATTTCCAAATGCTATTTATGACTCCTTCTGCACCAACCACATCTTTTTGAAATCCACAAATATCATCAACATCTATTTGTTCTGTTAAATCAACATGATCTGTAGTACTTTTCAAGTCATCCACAGTATAAATTTTTGAACTTGTTTTGCCTAATTTTTGTACTGTGCCAGATATGACTTGCGCTAAATTACATATTTTGGTTATAACCTCAACTGGCAGTTCTGGTTCAATTAAATTTAACAGATCATTGACAAAATATGTAAGGTTGGGATTGTACTCTGAAATTATGGGCTGAATAAAATTGATGTCTCTAAATTCTGGCGGCACATTCTTTTGCAAATCAAGCAATAGTATGCTAGAAATATCTTCATTTGGAAACCAGTGGTGATACAAAGATTTCAAATCTTTTCTAGTTTTAGATACATCCTGGGAGCATCCCATCCTGCAAAAAAACAATTTAAAATTAGAACATCACACTTACAAAAACCAGTAAGCATTATGCAAATGTATGTCTTTTATTATAACAACCATTGAACCCTGCTATCAACAGCTATACAACTACATACTTACATAAAAAATAATTATAATAGAAACAAAGAGTATAAGCCAACTGTGTAATATACTTACAATTCTCTTTTATCCATGAAATTTTCACACCTTTTTAAAGCTTTGAAGATTTCTGACAACCATAAGGCAGCTACTAGAGCATTATCATTATTATTTTCATGATCACATTTAGATAGTTTCATGAGCTCCATTATGAAGTCAACAAATAAATTATTTGTATGAAGAAATGTCAACAGCAACTCAAAACATTGCACATAATTCTTATTCAGAGCCCTTTTTCTTTTGAAATCAGCTGCTCCCATGAAATTCATGAGTTCCCTAGAGAAGAACAGTGAATCCTCACCAAGTAATTGCTTATTCATATGTATTAACATATCCTTACTATAGAATAACTTTTTGGCTAAAATATTTAGTTTTTTAACCACATTGACTATTGTAACACACTTTAAAGTGGTCAGGTTGACCTCACCTGGCAGGAGATACTGCAAATCATCAACAATTGATTGCCTCATACTAGGATTTGGTATCTCGCCCAAGTTCTTTATGTGGCATTTAGAATGTGCACATATACTGAGTGATGACAAGATATTCATTAATACAGTAATTCTTTCCTCAACACCAGCATTGACATTTTTAAGGCCTGCTGTATAATCTTGAATGTAAAGCTTCTGTTTATCCCAGTAGTTATTGCGCAGCCATTCAAATCCAAAATTTGCCGCATCTCTGAACAAAGAAAGCGAAGCAAGATTGTTTCCATGAGCAGTGTCATGTCTCAAGTCAACTATCCAGTCTGGGATGGCTAAGTGTTTAGCTGCATCATATAGATTACGTCCCTTTGCGGTTTCGGAATCTAACATGTGATTAACAAAACGCATAAGTGCAGATGAATATGCCAAACGAAGGATGCGTTCAGATGCTGGATCGTCATTGAAGTTCAAATCTTGAACATGTACTTGCAGGAGAGTCAACGTTGATTCAACCCCGGAAGGGAGAAATGGACTTCTCGCCTTCCATATAAGTAGTAGGCTCAGCGCTTCATTTCTGTCAGTCGGCTCCGAATATATGTAGTTGTACGCACGTAACCATTCTTCTGTATTGTACCACGCCGAAATACGATGATATTCACTCATCATGAAAGATTGGACATTTGAAATGATACAAATACTAGTCAGACAAATGCTTTGCAGTTCACCAGTACAGTTCACTGTAAATAATGTAAATAAATCTTCCATGTGTCGACTGAAGTCTGACGTTTTGCAGAATTTGACATTTGTTGTTCAAATTTCAGTGCGTTCCATTTGACGATCGCAACGACCACGCTCACGACCGCGATATTTACCGTTTCACTTGCTCGTAAGCGTTACGATCGCAAACCCAAGTGGAAGGGGTTATGGGACGTTTTAAGCGTTTAGGTAATAAATATTTTAAAATAGCTTTAAAAAGGTTAGGTTGCATTATGCGTGTAAAGTAATTTTCTCCGGTGACATTTTTGTTGTTTTGACATTTCAAAATCTCGCCAATATTCTCAACGCGCACCACGAGCCACCTCTTGACATGGGTCGTCGTGAGCGTCGCGTGAGCGTTTGTCGTGACGTCATCAATGACGTGTTCACCGCGACCACGACGATCGTGATCGTCAAATGGAACGGCGAAATGAGTGTTTTGAGCGCTGTGAACGCAAAATGGAACGCGCCCTTTGAAGTTTGATTTTTTCTATTCGTTATATGGAGCCGGCTAAGGTCAATGACCATACTGCCAAATCATAAGTAGAGATTTGGATGTTGAACTAAGAATGCTTTTTCTCGTTAAATTCCATCATAGTATACAGTCTGCACTGCTGGGCCATAAAAAAAGATCGTAAATTTATTGGAAAAAGAGATTGAAAAACAAAGTGAAACAAAACTCAGGGCGAAATTGTATTAAAATTATTTACTACACCAGGGGTGGGCCCGGCTTCACCTGGATGGAGATACTTTTTGAACCCAGTCTACATCAGCAACGTATTATTTCCTGTACTGTTTTATATATACTTAAACTCAATACCGTCTTCTGTACTGCTTTTCCTGTCCCGTCCCGTCCCGCCCCGGTATATGTTGCCCTGTTCCGTCTCATTAACATTTAAAGCATGCAATCCAGTCCCATCCCATCTCATTGATTATAAAAAAGTAACAAATATATCGAAATTCCTTCCTCATCCCATGGGTACCCTACATTTTTCGGGATAAAAAGTATCCTAAGTGTTAATCCAGGGTGTCAGCTACCTGGGACATTGACGCCTACCGGCTCTTAGAGAAGTCGAGGCCGTTCGGGCCTTCTTCCGCACGGCCGCAGTGGAGGAGTGGCGCACCAGGCTGAACAATCCCAGTGCTGGTGTTTGGATCATCGCGGCAGTGCGTCCTGTCCTAGACCAGTGGCTGGGCAGGCGCCACGGTGTGATGACGTTCCGCCTGACGCAGGTTCTGTCGGGGCATGGCTGTTTGACCAGACACCTGTGGCGGGTGGCAAGAAGGGAAGAATCCGCCCTGTGTCACCATTGTGACAACTGTCCGGAGGACACAGCCCAGCACACTCTCTCGGAGTGTCCAGCTTGGGAAGAGGAGCGTGCAGCTCTCCGCGCTGCCATGATTCCTTCCATGGTTGAGAGTAGGAGGTCATGGCAGGCCATGCTCACCTTCTGTGAGATCATCATCTCGCAGAAGGAGAGCGCGGAGCGGGATCGTGAGCAGAACGATCCCGCTCGCCGCCGCCAACCGAGGAGGCGCTGGGTGAATGACAATGGCTGACCCGGTGTCCCCGCCCAGTGGTCAAGGGGCGTTAGAATTCCACCACGATATCCCCTGCCTGTCGTAAGAGGCGACTAATAAGGGTCATCACTCATCGGGGTCACTAAGCAAACAGCGGGGGCTGATCGCCTGTCATCCATAAAGCACGTGATGACCACCGAGAGGTTTTAGTCGGTAGCCGGCAAAAGATCTTCTTAGATCTCAGCCTGGATGCAACATCTGCGCAGTGCGGACTACTGTCCCCGCGTCCCAGACTGGAAGGCCAGAGACCCTGACATGCCCGTTCCGACCCCCCCTGAGTATCGGAAGGAAGGCTAAGAGATTTACTCTCGTTAAAAAAAAAAGTGTCAGCTACCTCCATACCAATTTTCATAGAAATCAGTTAAGCCTTTTCTAAGAACATCGCGCTCACGGCACAACCGCAGACAAAAACAAACAGAAAAAATTCTTTTTTGCTTTCTATAATTATTATTCTATTACTTGACTTGGGACTTGATGGGAATTATATTAGGTATTAAAAGTCGATAATTTCTTGAACCAGCTTAGAGCTGTGTCTCATAAAATATATGTGGCTACTGAATGGTTCAAACTTCAAACTAACAGATTTTTTTATATTTAGGTAAATAAAAAATATTTGATAAAATAATTAATATGAGTGTCAGTAGGCATTAGTATGAAACAACTACCGCCATATTGTAGTTATGTCGGTGTTTTTTTTTTTAAGTTTGGATATCCCTGTATTTACACATTAGGTATATTCATTCTGCTGGAGATTGTAAAAAAATAAGTACCTATTTAAACTACTTTATGGGTTTTGTTTCGGACGACATGTCCCCACGTGTGGTTTATTATGATCAGCGCCTAAATGCCCTGCACTGCTAAGTAATACATTCACTCAAGGAATTTGCTTGTAGCTACTGAAATTGTAGTTTGTTGGTTTAGAAAACAAGTAGAATTTGTCATACCTATTACTTACTTTTAGGTGTAGAAATTAAGTAAACATATTACTAAATTTTTTGTTAGTGAAACCTATTGTAGACTATATTATAGTACCTACATGGGATATTTGTTAAATTTGTTTTACACGTTGTAATAAAATAGAACTACCCTCCAAGAGCGCACATATTGCAACACTCGGTACCGGTAACGCGTTTATTGTTCACTTGTAGGGCGGTCTTGGGTAAGCTAAGATCGTAGTTTGGTTGTAGATTTACAAATTATTCAGTTGTGTGCTGTTGGTTCATGTGCTTCTATCGGTGAGTTTTCAAACATTTAACATTGTAATTTTATCTTTATTGGGAATCTTTCTTTAGTAAATTCACTTTTATTGCATACTGAAATGTGAAAGTAGTATCTACAATATAATTTTGTAAGGGAATATAGTTGTTTAAAGTCGACTATTAAATATAAAAAAAATTAAGATAACTTGGTTTAATTAGGTATATATTTTAAAATTCGTGCTTAAAATTATGCTTGCATGTAATTGACATCAATATAATATATATTTTATATCTCTCTTTAATAACAAAGACAACCATTGTTAGATTGCAAAATTATATAAATAATTTTAGATGCAAAGTTATAAAAAGTTAGTTGCAAGGGCAGACATATTTTCTGCAGTGTGATGGATTAAGTGCATAATGTACTGGGCATAGGTAGTCAGAAACCGCGAATAACGTAATGTAGTTAAAATTGGTGTTTAATGTACTGTACAAGTCCATAGTCAACCACTGCTGCCCACTGTCCTCCTCTAAAATGTAGTGTTCTATTGAGTGTAGTTAGTTAAACACGCTGGCCTTGACTTAGTGCGGCTAGGCAACCTTCACATACCCTGGAGAATCTTGTCCGAATCTCTATGGTAAGGTTGATAACAAAAAATGCAAGTACCCACTACGCATACCTTCTTTACGTGCGTGGTGATTGCAATTTGCAACCGACCAGAGGCGGTCGCGGATTGAACCCCAGGCCACACCTATGACTTGTCTGGGTCTCCTGTGTATTCATTTCAATTAACACACACTTTAAATAAATAAATAAATGTGCAATGTGCGTAAATGCACTATTGTGTTTCGGATTGAAGAACATTGCAGCCAGAGTGACTACTGGACATATTGAGACTTAACATCTTGTGTCTCAGGATGGCGAGCGCAGTGGAATGTTGCTACTGTTTATGAGGGGTCGTATCGCTTACCATCAGGCGAACGTCTTGCTCGTCTCGCTATTCAGTGCTATAAAAAAAAAAAAACTTTAAAGGTAAATGAACACTATCATCGCTAAAGCTAGAAAAATGCTTGGTTTCATCATGCGTACAGCAAAGCCTTTCAAACATGTTCAGTCATTTACAATACTCTATAAATCTCTAGTTAGAACACAGCTTGAGTATTGCTCCTCCATATGGTCACCTATTTACAAGACGGACATTAATAAAATCGAATCTACACAAAAGAGATTTCTAAGAACAATATGTATAAAATATGGTTTCCGACACTCACTCCCGGAGTATAATGATCGTCTTAAATATTTAGATTTTCTCAATTTAAATTTGAGACGCAAACTTGCAGATCTATATCAGCTCCATAAAATTGCTAATGGAATACTGACTGACGAATTGCTATCCCAATTGAACATTGCTATTCCTAAGCACATATTTCGCAACCCACGACTATTTAGTATTCCACATACTACTAACAACGTTGCATTTAATAATCCCCTGCATCGAATGTGTCAACTGTACAACTATATTATTAGTACTAATGTTGATATTTTTCACCAAAGTTTTAATAGTTTTAAAAAGAATCTCCTCGATAATAATATAGATAGGATAGATTGTATTGATCAATAAACAATCACATTAGTTTTAAGATATTTCTTTTTTATATTTTATTAGTTACTTTATATTAAATGTTGTGTACAATACTTTGTTTAACAAATTTATCACTGTTATTAGCATAAGTTATTTTAAGTTAGTCAGGTTGTATTTTGTTAAATGTTTTTGTACCTAATTCAAATAAAATAAAATAAAATAAAATGAAAACCTCGTGAGGAAACCCGCCTACCAAAGATTTACAATATTTTCTATGGTGTTTGTAGTCCACCAAACCGTATTAATTGGCGCGGTGGCCTAAGCTCTCTCAATAGAACTCTCGATTGAAGAGAAGTATCGCGGTCAGGAGTGGGCGAATATCTGTAGATACAATATTCCTCCAAATTTTAATTAAGGCTAATTCTTAACCTGGTTTACTATCGCAACTTAAAATTAATTAAGCTCGCCCAAATTTCGAACGTAAAGGCCCATTTACATCAAGAAAGTTTCTTGCCGCGAAAATCGTTTGCTATTATCGCATGACATAACAGCCGTAGATTATTGTGTTCGGACAAATATTTCTGTATCCCATATACGTCCCACTGCGGGGCACAGGCCTCCTCTACAATCGGGAGTACGATGAGAGAGGTTAAGCCATATAGTCCACCACGCTGGCCTAGTGTGGGTTGGCGGACTTTACATACCATAGAAATTCATACGAATTTCCTATGGTATACCGGTTTCATCATGATTTTTTCCTACACCGTTTATTGTGTGGTGTTGCTTATAAATACACACATAGCTCCAAAAAGTCAGAGGTGTGCCCTGGGATTTGAACCCGCGACCGCCGTAACATGTTGGCAGCCGCGTCTGGTCTGTTAACCAACAGGCCACCACGCACTAAACATGAACTTATCAAATTATGGACGTAACGATTTTGAGTTGGTACTTTTATCAACGGATTGCCTAACTCGGCAGCTACCACAACTATTAGGATAATTTTATTAATTAATTAATAAGCTTCCGTAAAAATACCGGAAAGCTAGAGACTCCGATAGGGAGTATTGAAAATGAAAAAAGAAATGAAAATAATTTATAGATTCAGTCATTTTTTTTATCTACCACCCGGTTCGGAAAGCGCTTTTCACTAGAGAACGGGCAAGAAACTTTAGTGTAGAACGGTCAAGAAACTCTAGTGTATTATATTCTGAGCGTAAATCTGTTCAGCACGAGGGCGAAGCCGCCAGCAAAAGCTAGATTTAATGATAATTTAATAGCGTCCATAACATCTATGTCAGTCCATATAGCATTGTAAAACTTACACTAGGGTGGTTGGTCGAGGATACCAGTATCGGCTATGGGTGTAAAAAAAGTTGCGTGAGGTATAGATTGACAAAAAAGAGTGGGATGCAGTGACAATTATTGGCATTGAAGACAAAGCAATGAGGTAACATTATTAGAATATCATTGTTTTCATTAAATAATTATACAGAGTATATCAAGACTGCTACCGAAAACGAAGCCGGGTGGTAGTTTTAGTGACTTCAGACACAATACAACTAATTTTTGTGTAAAAAATTGTGACGATTTTTTTTTTGTTATTTTTTACTATCTCCTTATTAGGGTGGTAAATACATAGTTTTTTCTTAAATAATAGTCTACACCCTTTTATTTTTAAAGACGCTATGGTACGCAAGGCTTTAAATTATTATTTTGGCTATAACTATGGATTTACCACCCAAACTCGACGATATTAAAAAAATAATAAAAAAATATTGTCGCATTTGTTTGCGAAATTTTTAGTTACATTGTGTTTATAATCACTAAAACTACCACCCGGCTTCGTTTTCGGTAGCAGTCTTGATATACCCGGTATAGGTATTTCTATACATTTTCGTACGGCTTTTGTTTGATTTGTGATTCAAAATAAATAAAGATACTATTATTGCCATATAAATATGACAACAAAAATAAAATAACATAATTAAAAAATATATATACACACGCCGGCACAATTAGAGGAACACGCACAAAAATTAGTTTTTTTTTTTTTAATTTTGTTTGCTGTTTGTTTAAATGGTCTTTGTTTTTATATTTCAGCACCTTTAAAAATTAAATGATGCAAAAAGATTTTTGAATATTTAGAGTTTTATCGTTAATTATACGCTCTCAAGTGTTTTTAAGATTTTTTCACTTTGAAGTGGTTTCACAAAATTTTGTTAAAGGAGATGTGCCATCTTGGGCCGTTTTGTGTACGTCTAAT
This sequence comes from Hyles euphorbiae, assembly GCA_023078785.2. Taxonomy (NCBI): domain Eukaryota; kingdom Metazoa; phylum Arthropoda; class Insecta; order Lepidoptera; family Sphingidae; genus Hyles; species Hyles euphorbiae. Next base: position 10,645,290 of record CM041049.1, on the reverse strand, counting down.
ACAAATTCTAGAAAAAAATGTGGAATTCAAATAAAATACATTTATATTTCTTGGACAACAGGGGGCTTTATACAAAAATGTGATTGTTTTAATACAGAAGCAATATTTTCTTCTATAATCTGTCCTCCATGATGCCTAATTGTCATTTCGTTCAAAAATGCGTGAACCCACTATCTTTAACTTGAATATGTCTTATTTTTAAAACCCCCCTACAAATTATAATTATTGTATATATTTCTTTTTCTATATTCTTCGCTTTTTAAAAGACGATACATGTTGTTGAAGAAGTCACTTTTATTATTTTATTTATATTACATGATTTTAGTTTAAGAACGATAATGTTTAACTTGACAGCCATTGCAAAACTCTGTGTTATTCCATTGTAGTGTTGCGTAGGACATGACTTGAAAAAGAGTTTGTAAGAGTAGCCTCATTTTTGTACTGAGCCAGTACAATGTCCCACTTCAATTGAAGTGAGGCGTACTGATGCTTATTTGTGTTTCATAACTTTGCCTCACGGCTCACGCCAATGAAATGACATTACAGACCAAGTAGTACACCAAATATGAAGTAGTACACATTAAAAAGTTGAGCCACTCTTACATTTTGACGTCATGTACGGGACAAATGTACTGCCTCTTGTATGTCGTACTCAACACTATTCCATTGGTGTTATCTGTACTCTGTGTATCTACGTCTGTGGCCGTAATTCGTATTATTTTTTATTATTCGCATACATTTCGCAAATGTGTATTTGCTTCTCTGTTAGCCTGGCTTTGTTTTATGGATTCTGATTCTCGGAGATGATATATCTTGACGTTTAAACGCAATTACTAGTTCGTATTTTGGTGAGTAAACATATATATTATTTAGAATGCCACATGTAAGTAATACTTTTATGTTTTTCTATGTTCATATTTCTCTTCTAACCCACAATTCTACTTTTCAGCACATCAAAAGTGGCGCTTTGCTTGAATTGCACTTCTGCAATTATTGTGAAATGGTTGAATTGCACTTCTGCAATCAAAAATTGAAATGGATTCTATCATTCAACAGAATCTTAGTAACTACATGGGATGCTAATTCACTCTCGTGTAGAGTATTTTAAAACGTTTTATTGCTGAAATGGCAGAACAAGAAGTAAGTATTCTATTTTCTTCATTAACTTGGGAAATTAATGAAGAAAATAGAATACTTACTTAGAGTATTCTATTTTCTTCATTAACTTGGTGGTCGCGGGTTCGAATCCCAGGGCACACCTCTGACTTTTCGGAGTCATGTGTGTATTGATAGTCAATCACCACGCACTAAAAACGGTGAAGGAAAACATCGTGAGGAAACCTGCATACCATAGCGATTTATAAAAAAATCTATGGTATGTAAGTCCGCCAACCCGCACTAGGCCAGCGTGGTGGACTATATGGCCTAACCACTCTCAATCGTACTTACGGTTGTAGAGTAGGCCCGTGCCCTGCAGTGGGACGTATATGGGCTGATACAGATACAGAACTTGGGAAATGTATGTTTTATGCCAATTAATCAAGGTCAATACAAAGTATGGAGTATTACAAAAGTATTCATGTTAGAGCTGAATTGCATTGTGTCCACAGGACAAGTCTACTAGTACATAAATATGTAAGAAGTGATATTTTATATATTGTTGTTTAAATTGTTAAATGAATTACATTTTCTTTTATTTCCCTCTGGACACTCAGATGATCTTGTGTTATGTATAATATATTATATTATTATTATTTCCATAATAACAACACTATATCTGATGGTAAGCACAAATGCCGTCCAGGCGGAATATCTAATGGCATCAGACGACTGTCCCAAGACATTCATACAATTATCCGGCCGGCCTGCTAAGATGCTTCTTTAAACAATAGTGAAAAGACCTGGGATCATAGGAAGAAGGGAACACATGTGACTGCAAAGAGTTATTTATCCATCATAATTCTTCGATAACTTCAATATTAAATCTTTTTTATTTTGTTTTAGCTATCAGAACAAGCAATTATCTGTACAAACTGCTGGCTGCAAATAAATCAAGCTGTAGACAATGAGCAAGATTTTATTCCAACTCCGCTGTAAGAAGATTGTATCAATCTCGATTCTTTTGGACATATATAACACCCACAAGTGCTTCATGTTGAATGGAACATAGCTGCACACTGGATAGTGGGTTGCTGTACTCATACCATAATCATACTGTGGTATTTAGCCTTTAGGTTGGGCTAGGCAATAGTACAATATCATCGGAGCATCGGCATTGTTCCTAGATGTTTTGACTGGAGATTATTTTTAGGCGAATATAAATAAAAAATATAAAGCAAGATCTGGTTGTACTTTATTGTTCTTAAGTTTTGTTTAATTTTAGTTTTCTTTCATCAATTAATCCTACTTTTTCCTTATGTGTGCTCAGAAATAACCAGTTAGAATTAATGTCAAATACATTATTTGAAAAATAATATCTTAGAACTTAGGATAATATTATTTTTAAGTATGTCTAGGGGTAGACCAAATATAATGTTTAAAATGTTAGCTTGTACAGAAATGATTGCTAGTAAGTTCTTTTACTAGACATTAAGGTATAGAAATAAACATGACTGCTATCAGATTCGATCCCATTTTTATAGAGTATTCATTTGTATGGACTATAATAACTAAGAGCTTATTAAGTGCATATGCCTAATAATAAAATGATTATTTATTCATATGCACATAGGGCACACCTCTGACTTTTTGGAGTCATGTGTGTATTGATAGTCAATCACCACACACTAAAACGGTGAAGGAAAACATCGTGAGGAAACCTGTATACCATAGCGATTCATAAGAATTTCTATGGTATGTAAGTCCGCCAACCCGCACTAGGCCAGCGTGGTGGACTATATGGCCTAATCACTCTCAATCGTATTCTTGATTGTAGAGTAGGCCCGTGCCCTGCAGTGGGACGTATATGGGCTGATACAGATGCTAGCAGTCGCGACAAGTGATCAGTCTGTGCCGTGCTGTATCTCATGCCTAGCAGATTTTTATTGTGGATGATTTAAATAGATTGTTTAGCAGGTATTACGCACCGCACTTACGGCCAGATATAGGTACACTTTCTTAATATTAAATAACTATAAATATGACGAGATTCTGACAGACTTGTTGCAATTTATTGTATAGACATTATGTTATATTAGATGATCAATAAAGTATGATACTAATTCCGTTGACGTAAAAACATTTACGAGTTATATAGAGTACAGTAATTTATAGCACAGACGACTAAAAAGAATATTTGATTTATAGGAAAACGAATTACGACTTCATATTTCATAAATGTCAAGTTTTGACTTTTGACATCGGTTGTCAAACATGTTGTTTCAGACGCCATATTGTCCCCTTGTAGTGTTGCTGTTCTTGGCTTGGTATTTATTTTTGTATAAAGCTAATATGCAACGTATAATAGTATTTCATACAGAAATCGAATGCCAATTTCCCTAAGTAAATTTGGTGTAATGTACTACAAACGGCCCAAGGTCCATACATTTCTGGCCCATCTCCTTTCATTTTATGTGACTTTAGATATTTTTATTGTTATTGTTTTTAGAGTACCTACCTGTCTTGTAGGATATAAAATGAGTGGCTTACCTTCCACTGAAGTTGCCAGAGCGGTAACAATGACTGAAAATTGTCAAGGGTAGGATTCAGTAAGTCGCGCATTGGGTGTGTCGGTATCTGTCGTCTTTCTCAACGTTAAATGTTAGAGGCACATAGGCTCTTATGTGCGAATGCCAGGATAAGGCAGAAAACGGTGGACCAGTACCCAGGATGGTCATTTTATACGGCTGAAAACTTTGAGAAATCGTCGTCAAACGGCTATTCAGACCCGAAACATGTCACATGAAGTCCGTGATGTTAATATCAGTGAGCGTACAGTGAGAACACGTTTAAATGAAGTTGGACTGAAGTCTTACGTTCCGTCAAAAGCTCCAAAACTCGAGGTGGTACATAAAGTAGCCAGATAAGCTTTTGCTCATCAACACCGCGACTGGACAAATGAGTGGAGCCGAGTTTTGTTTAGTGATGAAAGCAGTTTTGTTGTGAATTGCATAGAAGGAAGGGAGAGGATCTGGAGGTATCGAGGAGAACGCTAATCGAGGAAACTTTACTGAAAGAGGTGTGTTATGGCGGAGGGTCAATTTTGGTATGGGGTGGTATATGTTTGGAAGCACGCGCGGAGTTAATACTTATAGAAAATGGGTCTTTAGCTGCACAAAGATACGTCGCAGAGATCTTAGAGTCCCATGTATTGTCTTTTGCACCATCCATAGGCGATTTTTTTTTATTTATGCATGATAATGCGCGGCCCCACACAGCGCAAATGGTTCGCAACTACTTAAATCAGGCCCAAATCGCGCAAATGGATTGCCCAGCAAGATCACCAGACATGAATCCGATAGATAACGAATGGGACGTTATCGGAAGAAAGATAAATGGTAGAAACCAAGCCCCTAAGATCGTCCAAGGATTAAAATTCATGTTAGTGCAAGAGTGGGAGAATTTGTCGCAAAAAATGATTGATGACGTCATTAAAAGCATGAAGGATCATATCCAAACTCTTATCAGAGCCCGTGGTAGCAATACGCATTATTAATTTTCTTAAATTATTTCTGTAAGTTTTTAAAATACACGATTACATTTGACAATACAGAAATTTCATTTTACTGTATTTCCGTTTAATTGCATTTGCGTCATTAATTAAAGTATTTTTCACTCAATTATAGTAATTTGTTATAAATTTTGCCTCATTTTAAATATTGAAAAATAAAAACATTCAGTTATTATAATATTTTCTAAGAAATTCAATATTTAACGCGTGTTCCTCTAATTCTGCCGGCGTGTGTATTAATATTAAATTCGTACTTACCGCCCTCATGAAAAACACTCTTTTGCCAAGCTATGAAAAAAGTGTGAAGTGTGTGGTGACCTGTTGGTAAATGGACCAGACACGGTTGCCAACATGCTCACGGTGGTCGCGGGTTTAAATCCCAGGGCATACCTCTGACTTTTCGAAGTCATGTGTGTATTGATACTCAATCATCACGCACTTTAACGGTAAAGATAAACATCGTGAGGAAACCTGCATACTATAGCGATTTGTAAGAATTTCTATGGTATCTAAATCCGCCAACCTTCACTAAGCCAGCGTGGTGGACTATATGGCCTAACCACTCAATCGTATTTTCGATTGTAGAGAAGGCCCGTGCCCTGCAGTGGGACATACAGGGTATCTCAAGACTGCTACCGAAAACGAAGCGGGGTGGAATTTTTAGTGACTTCAGACACATTGCAACAGAAAATGTTAAAAAAAAGCGACGATTTTTTTTTGTAATTTTTTTCCTATTGTCGTATTTGGATGGTAAATTCATTTTTTTCCTAAGATGATTGTGTATACCCTTTTATTTATAAGGACTCTAAGGTATAAAAGAGTTTAAATTATTATTTTAGCAAAAACTAGGGATTAACCACCCAAAAACTACGATATTTAAAAAATCACAAAAAAAATTGTCGCGTTTTTTTGCGAAAATTTTAGTTGCATTGTGTTTGTACTCACTAAAACTACCACCCGGCTTCGTTTTCGGTAGCAGTCTTGAGATGCCCAGTATATGGGCTGATACATACCGGGTATATCAAGACTGCTACCGAAAACGAAGCTGGGTGGTAGTTTTAGTGACTACAAACACAATGCAACTAAAAATTTCGCAAAGAAACGCGACATTAATTTTTAATGATTTTTTAAATATCGTCATTTTTGGGTTGTAAATCCATAGTTTTTGCTAAAATAATAATTTAATCTGTTTTATACCTTAGAGTATTTATAAATAAAAGGGTATACACTATTATTTTAGGAAAAAAATGTATTTACTACCCAAATATGTCCATAGGAAAAAAATAACAAAAAAATTTACGCTTTTTTTTTTTTGCAAAAAATTCTGTTGCATTGTGTCTGAAATCGCTTAAACTACCACCCAGCTTCGTTTTCGGTAGCAGTCTTGATATACCCTGTATTTCTTTATAGTTACTTTTACATTTATTATGTCCTTTTAGGGATTAAATTTTTAAAAGTCCATTTATAGCGGAGCACTGGACTGATGAACTTCATAAATGATGTTTTTTTGTGTGTTCAAGTGAATTCGATACTGGTATAGATTCAAAATTCGGCCTTCTTCATGTATGTTTTTCATCCCTTATTTTTCGTTTATAATAATACATTATTACGTAGCTGAAATATTAATATTCGAACATATAATTTAATTTTGAGAAAACAAAGCATCTATACATACCTATGCAGTTATTATTTTGATTTTTAGATCATTAACTAAAGTGCAGTTTTTTTACAAGTGCAACTTCAACAGATTAATTTTTCATACAACTGAATTTCACCCTTTTCGTTGTCTTAGGGTTAGAATTTTCAAAAATCCGTTTTTACCAATAGTCTACATTACAACAAATATCCATATGACAAATGTAGGTATCCGTGTAGTGGTTTCAGAAGGCCCATTTAACTTTGGCTTAAGCTTAAACGTGACCCTTTTCTCTACATCGCTTATTCATATGACGTATTCTCCCCATCTCATACACACGTTATTTTAATAAATGTGTGCGTGTGCCGTTGCTGCCATTCTTGTCAACAGGCAATAGCCAGATTGAGCAACAACAAACAACTAAGTTTATATGGTGCAATACTAACAAACATTGTATTATTATTTTTTGTGATGAAATAAATAAAAAAAAAAAAAAAAGCTATGCGTTCAAATTTCAATAATGGTGTCTTTTTACAAACTGGAGGTAGATTCAAAATAGCGGAGGACATATATGTAAATTACATAAATATGGTATTTTTCACATTGTATTTATACAGGGAGCGCAAGAAAATGGCGCACTTGCTCAGTTGGGTACAAGGGCATAATATTAATATCGTAATAAAAAAATAATATTTGGAAAATACCCATCCGTTTTGAAGTTATGACCGTTTAAAGTTTTAAGTTTAATCACCACTTTTTCGCATAAAACCAGTTGGAATGGATGAAGAACAAGATTTAAACACATACGTATTTTTTCGTTTCGTCGTTAATTGAACGGTTAACGAAATATACCACAAAAACCATTTTTAACAGCATCAAAACTTTCTTAGACTTCGCTTTAACAGCTGTTTACGAATGGGTAAGGTCATGAACTCTTAGCTGTATAATTTATCCTTCTCTAACTTCAAAAAAGGATATTTTTTGTTTCATTTCAAATAAATCAATCAGTTAAACAGGAATGTACTTAGATTTAAGCGTCAATAAATTAACAACATAATAACTTTAGGTGCAGTTGCATCGTGTATGGATTGACTATTTTGTTTGTCATTATTTTCCTTAGTGTCACAAATCCAAACTGAAAGACACCAAGAAATCACACTGGTCATCGCTTAAATCATGTAAGATTGCGAATTTAATTATAATTAGAAAAGTTTTGGTAATACCTACATAACATTTAAATTTTCTAAATAATTAATATTATTTGAAAAAATAATCTGATGACACTGATTAATAAAAAAAAAAGATTTTTAAAATGATGGCCCAATTCGGCCCTATTAGTCAAAGGAAGCCGCCGGTCATAGTGTACTTCGTCGGATCCAACGCGGCTCGATTATTCTTCCTTTGAGGTCGCCGCCGCCCTTTGTGAGCGCGAGCCGAAAGGCGGCGATTTCTTTGTCGGTAACTTTTAGCATTTTGCAAAAGAAGACCGACATCTTGAGGTGTGTTCACACTACACACTTGATATAACTTAATTTGATTAAGTACCTACTCCGATATAAAAGTTACGTTAAAAAAAAGATCTTATTGGACTGATAGAATGGTCCTTACTTGCTCAAGAGCTTAAAATATTATTTAAATATGTCATCAACCGATCCAGTCAGTTACAAATTGCCTATTTACTTTTGCTTATTATTGTATTTAACATTACTTTAATGTGTTTTGAAAATAATGTTGCTTTAAAGTGATAAAATTTCTTCTAAATTATTATACCTAGAGAAATATCGTTTACCATTTGCATATGAGACTTCTGTGAGATAAAATTAGTGAAATCAATAAACACTAAGCACTAATTTACTGCACTGGAGACCCCGTGCCCTGCAGTGGCACGTATATGAGCTGATACAGTACTAATACTAATTGTTCACATGAATTATTATGAACTCAAATAGGAAAGCTTTGTATCTAATGTGAACAGGCCTTTATCTTTCAAAAATCAAAATAATAATATATTTTTTATTAGTTGAATTCGGATTGCGATCGCGTGTGCATGTATTAGTCGTGTGCATATTATTGTAAATTCGTTTTCAGTTATTTTGAGTAAATTTTATTAATTTCACTATGCTTTGAACATTACCCAATTTGATAGCTTTTGATGTAACTTGTGTTATGTGAAATGTAAAAGAAAAAGTGATTTGTGCTACCAAACTGTGACAGTGTTTTCGTGCGGGTTTTGGCGGATCCTGCGCTTCCATCCTTGCCTATCTAGGTCATTACGGTTTACATTACAAGGTCAGTTAACTATTTTAGTGGTCATTAATGACAACTAACCAGCCCATATGAGTCACCGACGGCCTCCGTGGCGCAGTTGGGAAGAACTGCCTGTGAAATGAGAGACCGCGGGTTCGGTTTCTGCCCCGAGACAATTTCCATGAACCATAATTATTTTTCTAATACCCGCGACACAAGATTTTTATCTTAGTGTGGGGTTAGTACCCATGTATGTGACTGTTGACAGTATTAATTTAATATCTTTTTTTATGTACCCTGAGCGTTATGTACACAATCGCACGACTTATAAGTAAATAATGAGCTCTGCTTATTTATTGTTGAGTGTCTATCGTTCAGTTGTAAGGTTCAATCACTTTAGCGTAATGTGTTAAGGGTTAGCATATGTAACGTTATTTTTTTTTTTCTCGACATCTTTCTTAATATTCGCTAGCGCCATGCAAATCCGTCTTAATTAAGATGTCTTCACCATATACTATAATGTATATTGGCAGGTGCGCCGTTTTCTTGTCCACCCTGTATAAATATTCATACTCGTCGAAATATAGTATTAAAAAATAAAAAACATTTTAATAAGAATTATACTTTTATTATAAAATTGATTCCAAAGCAAATGTTCATAATAATATTCACATGCAGTGAAAACGCAACATTATCAACAGCTTTGTTTCATAATTTGTACACTTCTAGTATGTAATTTCTATATTTTATAAAATTAACACAATTCAATAACCATGATTTCAAAGTGTTCACTTTTAGTTGTGTCGATATACTCCATTAGAAAACTATTTTATTATTATAATACTTAATGTGCAAACTGCGACCGGCCGAGCCCGGAAGTGATATAACAGTGTGCAGGGCGCCGCAATAAACTTAATACTTTGAACTTCAAAATTACAATACAATACAAAATGTAATAAATACGAATCGAGAATTATTCAAAACAATAACATCAGTTGACAGAAAACATCTCTTTCATTACGTGTCACTTTTGGCACTAACATCTACAAAATTAACCAAACACTTTCGAGTATGTGGCGTTTTTACTGCCGGCGATATTGTCAGTTTTAAATGCACGTTTCCTAGGATATCGGTTAGGACACGGACGACGACGAGGCTCCGTGTGCGTCGCTCGCGAGCGGCTCGTCCACTCCGAACCGCTCGAGGTACAACGCGGACGCCGCATCGTCCACGCGCCGCTCCTCCGTTAGTCTTTTATCGTTTCTTTCGTTAACTTCGCCCGAGGAAAACTAACTTTCGGTTCATCGAGATCAAAGCGGGTAACGGGACCGGACAGTCACACGTTTTACATTTAAAACTTAATCCATCATACGTTTCGTATACCTCAAACGCTAGGAGATCGTCGCGCCGTTCTCCTCTCGGGATGCAAACGTCGGTCCGCGGGCGTCAACGGGTGTGCTCGTCGAGAGACACGACCGCGGGACGGTCGGCGCCCCGGGGCCCGCCGCGGGCGTTCAACGCGCGTCACACGCGACCGACATACAGTGAAAAAATAAGGGTAAAAAATCTAGTGACGTAAAACTTCGTCGAAGTTCGGACAAGAACCGTGAATGGACACGTGCGGGTCACAGGTCGAGCGCGTCGAGCGGCTGCGTGGGCGCGCGCGCGGCGGGGGCGGGCGCGGGGGTGGGCGCGGGCGGCGGGGAGGGCGGCGGCGACGCGGGCCGCGCGTGGAACTTGCCCGGCAGCGACGCCAGCGCCGACAGCGCCGCGTCGGCGTGCGGGATGCGGCGCATGATCTTGCCCGAGGTGATGAGGCGGCCGAAGCCCTCCTGGTGCGCGAACGCGTATCCCGAGCGCACGGAGCGGCGCGCGCGGCGGGCGGAGGGGGTGCGCGGCGCGGGGGCGGCGGCTCGCCAGCGTTGCCGCGCGCGCAGGCGCTCCGCCAGCGTGGGCCGCCAGCGCGACCACGCCAGCCGCCACGACACCACCGGCACCATCAGGATCATCGTCTGCAACACGACACACGCTTGTACACGCGCTCACCGACGACATCACACTACTGCGACTCGTCGTCGCCGAGCATACTCACGGTGAGTACTGCGGTGAACCAGAAAGTGGCTTGCGTGAGCGCCACCGTCAGCGATCCCACGTATGGCCCGCCTATCGCGTAGTTGTAGAAATAATCCAGTACGAAGTACGACACGAGTGAGCCCCATATCGTGATATGGTTGAACACAGTCCAGTATGTAGTGTCCAGTGCAATCTGAAAAAGAGATAAATAATTATTAATATTAATATCGCGTTCAGTTTCTATTCCCGGATAGTCGAGCTTAAGACGTTGCGTACCTGTGTTGTGTTGTCTATAATTAATATGGTTGCGACTACTGTTCCGAGTAACATATGATCAGATAGTATTTTCCCGTCAGGTGCCAGACCGTCCTTGTAAGTACCTGTAACAACATTGTACTTGTAGATACAAATCACAGCACTAGCAGAGCCTGTCAATAATTATAATTTCTCAACTGACCATAGGGTATCAGAAACAGCACGAGCGATGTGAAGCAGCCGTGCAGCGTGGACTTGATGAACTCGGTCTTGTTGAAGAGCTGGCTGGTGTGTCCGGGCGCGTACAGCTTGGGGAACTGCAGCGAGGTGGCGTCCGACACGTCCTGCTCGAACACGCCCAGCGCCAGCACCGGCAGCGACGTGTAGAACAGGTTGTACACCGAGATGAACATCTCGTCGAACACCGTCTGCACATCGTGAGTTGCTATCTATACTTGCTCTTAAATGTGTAAAGGTGTCGTCAAACAGCGACCGGGACGGGGCGGGGCTGGGCGGTGACACGACGGCGATGTGACGTGACGCAGTCATGATCTTGAAGCTTAGAGTAATTACCTCTAGAGAGAGCCTAAATGTACTGTACATCGCAAAAATGAGACACACCGATACGAATTTCTTTATGTCAGAATGAGATGCAAAATAATGTTCTATTTCATGTGACGTGCCGCGTTTTGTTGTTGGGCGAAAAAAAAATTTCGCCAGACAAAGCGACGTCGTTCAAGCAATAAAGCAACCTAATGTCATTGTAATAGGGTCTATTTTAAATCAAGGCCACAATATGGCGCTTATTTTCTTGTGTTGCTAGATATAGCTATTGATGTCTCATGTGCGGTTACAGCGTGAATCTCTCTAGAGGTAATTACTCTAAGTCTTGAAGTGTCACGTCGTCGTTCCGTCCCGTCACACCCGCTGTCTGTCGAGTATAGATGGAAACGCGGCACAGGCGTAACATTGATGGGTCGTTTGGAGTTGTATTGTGTCAGTTAATATGGAACTTGTCACCACTCAGCCGTCCCGCTCGCCGTGATGACTTCTTTGTTGCATATCAACCCATACATTAAAACTCCAAATAACCCCGTCCTGTATGCTGTTTGGCGAGACCTTAAGGCGATGTCAGCGGGGCGGTAGCGACGAGCGAGTCGGCAGTGGGCAGCACGGGTATGGGGGTTTTAGGCCTGAGGACCGCCTTCTAGCCACGCTGTCACTGCCGGCTCGCTCGCCGCTCTACCGCCCCGCTGACATCGTAGGCGCAGTCCTAAGGTTTTAACACTCAGAGCGGCGAGCGGGACGACGCGCCGACAGGTCGTTTGGAATTGCAATGTACGGGTTGATATGTAACACATCACGAATAACGCGTCGGCGGCGGGCCGGCTGTGTGACGTATTCCAGTACTATTCCACACATTACTTTCTTAATCGACACATTACGACGCCAAAAGACCCGTCCATGTCACTTCTAAGACACGTCGCCGTCCCTTCCCGGTCGCTGTCTGGGGAAAGCACTATGGTTCCGACAGGCAGCAGGCGGGACGGGAGGCGACGTGACGCCGACGGATCGTTTGGAGTTATATTCTATGGGCTCGAGTTAACATGTCACACACATAGCCGTGCCACCGCCTTCGCATTCTCTGCGACCGCTGTGACTTTGGCATATCAACCCATAGATGATAACTTCAAAGGATTCGTCAGCGTTGCGTCGCCTCTCGTACCGCCCGCTTTCTTTCAGAACCATAATGATTTCCCCACACAGCGAGTGGGACAGAACGGCGACGCGTGATAGACTTGTCGTTTGGAGGTGTAATGTGACGCTTAGAATGAAACATATCGCACAAGATGGGCGCGCCCGGTGGGGCAGCTCTGTGTGACATATTCAAAGAAAACACTACATTGCAACTCCAAACGGACCGTCAGTGATGCGCCCACGACGTCGCAGCGCCGTCTCGTCACGGTTGCTTTCTGGGCGAAACCATAAAGTAGAATAATGTTCGAATACAAATTCATAACACAGACGAATTATGGCAAGTTTTAATAATATATATTCACTAACCTGCGCACTAAATCCACAGAAGAACGCGAACCAAAAATGGCACACGGTAAAGGCGAAATTCTTGTAGAAAAAATATCGTAAGAACTTGCACATCCGGTAGTACGACCACCGTCCGTGCACCAATAGTAATCGCTGCAGGAAACGGAACTGCGCTATCGAGTAGTCGGACGCCAACACCGCTTGCATGCCTTCCTGCCCGGATATGCCCACGCCTATATGAGCCGCTGGAAATTAAAACAAACAATATTAAAAATACCTATAGATTTATGACATTATACAAACTTATGACGTCACTATGCTTTTTACCTCTGTACATGATGATGTGCTTCAATTATCATATTATAATTGCACTGAACTATATGAACGTACCTTTGATCATAGAAACATCGTTTGCGCCGTCACCTATCGCCAACGTGACGGCTTTTCTGCTCTTCTTAATAAGTTCTACGACCATCGCCTTTTGCAGCGGCGTCACTCGACAGCATATCACCGACCGACATTGTAATACTACGTCAAGAAATCTGAAAACAACAAAAGATATTTCATCAATAAGAATACATATTTTTTTTCGATCACATTGTTGAAGGATCTTTAGGAGGGTACCGTTCTAAAGTCGAAAATGAAGAAAAATGTATTTTTGCGATTTTGATTTAATCGCATGTGATCTTCATAATAAAATATCCAACACAAGAACTCTTTTTTTTATTCATTATTATTTAAGAAACAATAATAAAAATTATCTCCCACTATAATTGAGATTCATGATTAAATAAAATAAAATATTAGTAAATCAGAGTAGTGATTGATACTAACTTCTCCTCTAGTTTGGGATGCAGACAGTGCACCAGCGAGTGTCCGTTGACGACGATGGCGAACCCGTTGGAGTCGTCGTTTGCGTGCTCGTGCGAGTCCGCAGAGTACGGCCCGCCGCCAGACACGTACTCGTTGCTGCAACACACAACGCTGACACTATTATACATCCGTTCTACACTTGTTGCTTTACTCGGCAATAGTCGTGTCAATATACTTTATATTTAACAAATATATCAAATATTAGAATTCGTTTTCTATCTCAATGGATTGCAGCAACCACCAGGAAGAGTAAGTCCTTTTTCCAAGCTCATTTAAAAACAATTAGATTAAACATGGTCTTTAATTTGGTTCACATCTCCGATTTTTATAAACAAAAAATAATTCGCGAAATTGTGACATAAAATACTGTGTTCACTAAAGTACCACCAGGTTACAATTATCAAATCACAATTATTTACTATACAATAATTAAATTCAAGCGCGGGCGGCTCTAGCAACCAAATCACACTTGAAAAAGTATAGCCACCAAAATAACAAAAGCTTGTAAAAACAAAATAAAAACAATTGCATTACAGCATAACAGCCATCAAGGGCAGACACAAGCTGTAGCAGATAAAGAACACTTCACAGAACATTACTAAATAAAAAAGTTTTTTTTTTACTCATTTTAAAATTAGACAGTGCGATTAATTTACGGTGTGTATAGTATGAATTTGAAAGTGTTGGTTAGGAGGAGAAAGACAATACAAGTTAAAAAGCCATTTGGCTTGGTGCGAACAATAGGTTACTGCAGTTGGATTCAAAGGTCAGTAGGAATAAAGGTAAAATGTAATTACATTTTTAATGCAGAAAGAGAGAGCATCATTTTGTAACATATCGAGTACAAAGGACAACAAAATATTTTATTAATAATATGTTTCATAGTACAGGAAAATTTATTATTGAAACTTTTTCGCACGTAAATTTTATTTCCTCACGATGTTTTCCTTCACCGTTTTAGTGCGTGGTGAATGACTATCAATACACACATGACTCCGAAAAGTCAGAGGTGTGCCCTGGGATTCGAACCCGCGACCACCGTGAACATGTTGGCAGTCGCGTCTAGTCCGTTTACCAACAGGCCACCACGCACTTAACAACACCTAAAACGGTGAAGGAAAACATCGTGAGGAAACCTGCATACCATAGCGATTTATAAAATTTCTATGGTATGTAAGTCCGCCAACCCGCACTAGGCCAGCGTGGTGGACTATATGGCCTAACCACTCTCAATCGTACTGTCGATTGTAGAGGAGGCCCGTGCCCTGCAGTGGGACGTATATGGGCTGATACAGAAATTTTATTTATCGTGTTCGTGCTCAATTTGACAGCTTGTAAGTCGTTAAGGAAAATCATGAAATAATACCAACGAAAATTTGGTAAAAGGTATGTCAATGTACTGATAGTAATTTGGCAAATGTTCGATACTTAAAATCGGGATAGCAGACACAGAGATCACACATCACACGAAGAAGCGGGGTTGTAGCGTGGACGGCACACAGAGCGGCATAGTGCTAGTGCATAGTGTGGTGTGGTGTCTACCTGCGTGCTAGTGTGCTATGTTCCCACCTAAATGTGACGACGGACACGGCGGGCGCGTTGAGCTTCACGTTGGCGGGCCGCGCCGCGCCGTTCACACTCTCCGCCGCGCCCGCCGCGCCCGACCCGCTGCCGACACGGCGACGAGACGGAGATCCTGCTGCAGGTGAAGGACATTTTAAACAGGTTATTATTAATCGAAATACAATATTTACTAATTATCAACTAGTATTGACAAAACAATACAACGAAACGAAAAGTTGCTGGAGTTTTTTTTTTGCTGCAATGAATGGAAAGGCGGACATGTCGTTCGCCTGATGGTAAAAGTACGACTGCTCATGAACAGTAGTAAAACCAAACAAAGCCTTCAATTACAAAGCAATGATTGCAATTCCACTGCGCTCGCCATCCTGAGTCATAAGATGTTAATCTCAGTATGTCCAGTAGTTACTCTGACTACAACATCTTTCAATCTGAAACACAACAGTGCATTTACACTGCTGTGTGGCGAAAGAAATAGACATTGCGGTGGTATTTACCCAGGCGTCCTCTCACAAATGAGAGACCAGTAAAAGAATTGAGAGAAAAGAGTATATATATATTTTTTTTATTGCGGTGAATGGCGAGACAAGCATGCCGTTCGCCTGATGGTAAGCGATGCGACCGCTCATAAACAGAAGCAAAACCAAACAACACCTTGAATTACAAAGCAATGCTTGGCATTCCTCTGCGCTCGCTATCCTGAGACATAAGATGTTAAGTCTCAATATGTCCAGTAGTTACTCTGGCTATAATGTCCTTCAATCCGAAACACAACAGTGCATTTAAACTGCTGTTTGACGGGAGAAATAGACATTGCGGTGGTACCCCACCCAGGCAGCCTCTCACATATGAGAGACCTACCACCAGTATAAGTATAAGAATTTTGTGTACGTATTGAGATTTAACCTGGCGTACTACTCTCAATCATATTCGGGATTGTAGAGGTGGCCCGTGCACTGCATAGGGCCTAACGAACGGGCCGTACTTTGACTGGATAATTGTTAATATTTATAATTGATGGTTATAGATAAAGTTTGAAACCATTTCAGAAGTAAGCAAATATTTTTTTGGTCCTTCGAGGCGGATCAAACCTACTAGAACTTACCGTGTGGTAGAAATGTGTTGACGACCCGTATTGAGTCCCTGCACTTGGCGAGCTGGCGGTCCACGTCGTCGTACGACACGCCGTCGATCACGAACACCTCCGCCATGTCGTCCGTTAGTAGTTGACACGAATAACCGATATTTATTGCTGTTTCTGTACACAAACACGAAGAATTTTCAGTAAAAGTGTTATATGCAAACATACTACTGTATATCTAGATATATATGAATGTTTTTACCTTGTTTATCTCCCGTGAGAACCCATATTTTAATCCCAGCCATGCTGAGATTTGCTATTGTCTCCGGGACTCCGTCTTGTAGCTTATCTTCTATCGCTGTCACACCTGTATATAAAACAGGTTATAAATAAAATTATTTTCTAGTAACCAAGAACGATGTATAAGTATTATTACACTCAATAATTACACACATAGCTCTGAACCCACATTCAAATCAATTAAGTCTTGTAACGTGGATAATACATGGGTTGTGGATGGTGGATGGATCTCATCTCATCGCTTCATATTTTCTATTAATATTACAAACACCCAGATTTTGAGACAAATTCTTGTGGGCCTTACAAACATTAAATAGATGACAAAAAAATACAAAAATTATTTCATTGTTTCTGAAGTCACTAAAACTACCACCCGGCTTTGTATTCGCAGCAACATTGGCAGGAGTCTTGCTATACCCTATAATTAATCATTATTTAATGAATGAAGTGCAGCTTGTAACTGTTGATTAATCCGTACCCAATAGCAGCAGATCGGTTTCGATCTCCTCGTAGATGGCGTCGAGTTGCTCGTCGCGGTCCCGCAGCGCGAGCGCGGCGGCCTGGTGGCGTCGCTTCCACTCCACGAACCCGCGCTCCTCCAGCGGCCGCCACGCCAGCGCCAGCGTGCGCAGACCCTCGCCGGCGAACTTCTGCATACCACAAACAGTTCATGTTAATGTGGGATGTGAGATGTCACATTACGATCATAATGTGATAACAATATATGAGTGATTTATCAGCTGTTTTAAAAAATATATATTTGAATGCATTTTTAAATATGCAGTTCGCTCTTGCACATATAACTTGGCAAAAAAAAGAGTTCGATGTGGTGACAATTGGCATTAAAAAAACAGTTATTGTTACACTATTAAAAATGTATTTGTTGAATAATTTTATACATAGGTATTTCTATACATTTACATTTTTTATTTGTTTTATGATATAAAGTAAAGGAAGAGCCTATTAATAACAATTAACCAGATCCCTCATTAAAAACAGACGCTTTTTGCCAAGCTATACGTAAAGGGCATTGACTTACTTAAAACAGTACTTACATTTAAATGCTCTTGTGTTTTTGACCTCACTTCAGCTTGGTTTCCTTTTAATCTGTCATATATTACATTATCAGCACCTTTTGTATATAACCTAATTTCACCATCCTTTCTCAATATCACGGACATTCTTTTCCTAACATTATTAAAATCTAATATACATAACAATTCATACACCTGAAACAAAGAACAACTTTATATTAGCACAATGGTCATAGGATATTATAATTGTGAGGCAATGGAATATTTGACTTACTTCTGTGTTACCCATTACTTCTATTGTAATACTATTAGGCGAGCGTTCTCTGAACACGAAACCGAAATTTCTGGCTGCGGACACCAGGGCTGCCTCGTCTGGCGACTGAGCCTGAAAACAAAAATCTATGTGTAACACAAATACCCACAGTCCAAGGGAAAATTAATAGTAATAAGCTATGCGGGGGTATAAGTCTTTATCGGATCGACTTCGATCGATAGGATCGAATAAGTATGGTAACGTGATGAATCGAGATGGCAATCGGGGCATGACGTGACGCGTGGAGGAGGGGACTCCCCGCAAAACCGCACACCCTCCTCCAGTCTTAGTGCTGCACGAATCCACATTGATCACATTTATCGATTTCGATCCCGGTCACATTTTACTTTGTGTAACAAATTTCTGTGCATTGAATTGACTGCGGTAGCTTTGATAGAGAAATATTTTGTCATAATACATGTAATCAATATGACATGATTATTTTTACGCTTATGTCATTTCGTTACAAAAAATATATCGATATAAATTACTTGGAACATAATACACACATATACACATCACTAGAAAATTGCCATGTCGGCGATCGATCGACGACGATTAACAATATTATACAAGAGGAACACAATTCTACTAGTTTCAAACTGATCGTAAAAGCTCATTTTGAGACTCGAGAGTGTTGGGTTACTAAATAAAACTTACAATAAAAAACTCAGTACAACAATATAATCAAGTAAGTTTTAATCTTCATACGAAAATCTTAACACAAAGAGGCTTCGTTTTCGTTAGCAGTCTTAATTTAGAAAATATCAATTTGACCTGGTATTCGAGCCGTCCATTCTTCTGGTCCGGCATGACCGTGTGACAGAGAGCGAGCAGGCGGAAGAAGTCGTGCACGTGCGTGTCGCCGCGCCGCACCGCGTCCAGCAGCGTCGCGTCGAAGAACTTGAACTCCGGCTCGTACTCCGGGTTGAACGAGAAGTCCAGCGGCTCAGAGCTCTGAACACCACCGGTATACTCATTACACACTGTACTTTAGTATGCAAAACAAATCTACGTCATAATTACCATAAATACTGTCGAATTATAAGTATGCGTGAGTCGATTTTAACAATGAAGAATATAGTTCGTTTTTCTGTGTAAAAGTAAGGACGTAGATTTGTTCATATGTAGGTAATGATTAGTTGTGTTAGAAGCGTGTTAAACATAAAACATCACAAGATGCAAAGCGCAACATGCAGTTAAATACATTCATCCATAAAGTATAGCTGAAAATTAGGAGTGACCTAATGTGGCTCACTAAATTTGCTTTTTTTTTATTGATTAGTTAACAATTAGTAACTATAGTGACAAGAAGCTATTTTTTTATTATTATATCTGTTATAGTTCAGGGAATAAATCCATTCAGTTGTTAGAGGATCTACTGCTATAAGAATGATCGAGAGCGAATGAATTATTTTATTTAGAAACGGTATGCTAAAAAATAACTAGGTTTTGAACGACACATAAGTGAATGAAAGCTAATAATTCTAAACTACATAACTTAAATGAGACGCTCTTAAATTTCGATAAAAATGTTCAAATAATGTCAATTTAATAGATCGGTGAGCAGTCTCAAATAAGCATATTTTGAGTCGGGGTCAGTTTTTAAGTGCTGTTTTTCTCAAGATCCATTTTAAGACAGAAGATTTGAAGCCAAGAAGATACGGACAGTACAGAAATTCTAGAGTATCACGCCACCAATTAATATATTTCGAACATCGTTCAAAGTACAAACAGACACTGATCACTAGCGGGTCGACATGTGGATGTAGCTAAACGTGAACGCGATAAACATGCATTTGCACAAAGTAAATTCACATTCATACTTTGAACAGATCGCTCTCGAAATACGTTTAAACCACCAAGATCACCATACAGACAAACCGGGCGAGCACGGGTATCGCGGTCGCGATGCTCGTGCTCGCCCACAGTACATGTGTGCTGCGCTGCGCTCGTTACTGTGACGTACGCGCGCGGGCAGGCGGCGCGCGCCCGGCGTGCTGCGGCCCTGCTCGTGCTCCAGCTCGAGCAGGCGCTCCCCGCCGCCCCCGCCGCGCCGCCCCCGCGACCGCCGCTGCACCACACCACGCGTCACACACTCCACTCTCCCGCACAACACACCAACACATCGATAACCCTTAACTACCTACTGTCCACTCGTCCCGTCACGTCCACGCGAGACTCCCGTCTCGTGTGGCCCCCGCTGTCGGAGCCGATCCCCGGCCGATCCCATATTTAAATCGATCAGGATTCGAGAACCGTTTCGGTCGGCTCCAAATGACACCTCTCGATTCCTCGATTCCCTAAACTTGTCTTTCGTGTTTATGTTCGGTGAGCCGGTGATGGCATGCAAATAAATACAAAAAGAAAATCTACTCTATCGGGTGGTAGAGTGTAGTGTGAGACGATGCATATTGATAAAATCGATGCGTGTGCACGAATTTTATGTGACGTGTAAAAAACAATAGTATGACCGAGACATACACAAACTGGAAAAACGAACAAACGTGAGGACGATACAATGAAAAACATATAAACATAATCTCCAAAGCTCGGGCGGGCGAGGACAAAACATATCTCAACATGATCTAATATTAATCACTCGGTAAAATGATCAAACTTTAATATTAACAAAAAAAACCAAACTCAAACATCATGCAAAGTAATAAAAATAATGGACGAAACGTGCGCGTCCAAACAAATTGTTCACTGTGCTTAGTGATTTGAATGCATCCTACATGCTCTTATGTGATATCTATATAAAAGAAAATCTATTGCTGTGCCTAATATTCGATAGTAAGTGAAGTGACGAGTATATACTGGTGGGGTACACACCTCGTTGATCTCGACTGTTTCGCCGGTGGAGTCGTCGACCACGTCACCGTAGCACACGCCCGCTATCGAGCACTTGTTGAATGTCATTATGTTCTGTGTTAACGTTCCCGTTTTATCGGAAAATATATATTGGATTTGCCCTGAAAAAAAAAAACATACTGAGTCAAGTCTACTGAAATTACCAACAAATGTCACGTATCCAAAACCAATTTTTTCAAATTTAGACCAAATTGTGATCAATCCTAATTTTATCCTAACAATGCTTTTAACAGTTATTTCTGTTTTGTTAACATGGCTGGTATTCAAGAATTTTTGAAGTTGAACATTTTTTTTGTTTACAATTATAACTTACCCAGTTCCTCATTTAACGTAGTAGTCCGCGCTTTTGCCGCTGTGCCAGTCTTTTCATAATACATTTTCTCATCCCAGTTAATGAGGAAACTCTGTGCAAATCTGATTACCTACCGAAAAAAAAAAACAGAATGATTTTCTATTGGGAATGGTAGTTATTACACGTTCTTGAGATAGTCATATGGTATTAAATTAAGGTGTGTTATAAAATTGTTTAGTTGACGTCAATTTTATTGGCAGGAATTACTTTCTAAATGAAATACACAAACTATACCGTTTGACCTAAAACTTTAAACATTTATTTAATAAAATGTATAAGATTAATGGAGGGTCTTGTTTAAAAATCGTTAAGTACAACTAATATACAAATTAAGTTACAACACTCAATAAGACCAAAGAAAATATTTTTCCAAACCAATTAACCAGATATCCATATGTTACATTTGCGCACCCCGCACGTCAATGTTCACGTGCGCACACGCACGCACGCATTGCGCACTGGCTCATGATAAGGAATAAGACGTTATTAGCGTGCAAACGTTATTATCAAATATTTAATACCCTTATTTAATATCTTCCTTTGGCTAACTTTACACCATGCATACGTGACTGTTAGACATATAAATAGATTTATAAAAATGCATACGTAACGTTAGACATATAAATGTATTTGTAAAGTTGCAAAATACAGACTCACCTCGACGGAAACATAAAGCGATATAGGCACGACAGTGTTCATGACGATGGCGTAAGAGAAGAAGACGAGCAGCGCGATGATGACCGCGCCCCACGTGGGCTCGGCGGGCACCAGCGAGTCCCACGGCAGGTACACCTGGAAGTAGCGCCCCACCAGCCACTCCCACACGCCGCACGCCACCGTGCAGAACACGCACATCGACAGCAGGAAGAATACTATCTGCAAACATACAACTACACTTGTAATCCCTCTGTTAACAGTACCTACTAACTACATGTTCGTACTGCAATACGAGGCTTTTTAAAATATTACAATTTTAATCTTTCGAATGTTATTAAGACACAATTTAGATCAATAAAAATAAAATTTGTAAATAACGATGTTGCTTTTTAAAAATCGGGAGAAACAATAAAGAGCGAACTGTTTTTTATCTACCCAAGTTTATGGATTTTCCAGCATTCCACAAAACATTTTCTAATTTTTTGTGTGTGCAGCAGAAATCTGCTACTGCATTTTAAATATTACGATCTTTACACGTTTTAAGAATATTAAAAATAAAGAAAAATTCATAGTCAAATACTCAATAATAATTAAATTTAAAATCGTATTAACTCACCCCTATAATAAGAAAATTAAGTAGCCTATCTATGCTGGTGCGCTTGAACTTGGTCTTGCCGGAGTTCTGCATGAGCTTGGTGTCCTTGCCGGCGAACACCACCACGCCGTAGCACCACGACGTGTTGCGCAGCACGCACCCGCGCAGCAGGATCTTGTCGTTGTCCAGCGAGAAGTGCTGGTTGCGCCAGCTCAACGTGCCTGCACAATACACAAATCCATTCGGTTTTATACTTGATAGAAATGGAACGCAACTGTCAACTTTCCCACCAAAAATGATGTTACTGCGCGTCTTGTCTATTCCTTTACCCTGCCGCACATGCTCACACCCGCATTGGCCGTCACGAGCCGTGTGCGAGTGGCAGTATTTAAAACCTATGGCGCAGTACCAAACTCCGCATTTGCTCTCACGTGTCGACGCAGGTCGCAGGACGTGACGACGTTTTCTACGGTCTTCGTGTACTAAACATAATTGAACTGCATTTTGCCACTCATGTTCTTATATAATTTTAATTTTAATTTATTTACAATATCACATTTACCCAAAACATTATAGACACCAGATACTGACAATTCACAAACCACTGTTGTAAATATACCCCCAGTAACAGTCCATGTCCGATATACACATACATTTGCTATTACAAATAGGGTTGCTATTACTTAAAAATAAACAATAGCGCGATAAATGCACGGATAACCAATTATTAAAAAAATGGCCTAGTCTCACACAGGAATGGAAGTTGCGACAAAATATGGCGCAATTTATTATCTATATTTTGTGGTACCAGTAAGTTTATAGGAGTATCTAACAGTGGCGTGCCTAGGGTCGTGGACTAGGGCAAGCCCAATATTTTTTTAGTAAGAATATGTATTGGTACAGGAGCAAAATGGTATTAAGAAAGAAGAACGTGTTCATCATGCGATAGGGGGCGAGCCTATGCGATGTAATTCAATAAAAAAATATGTAGAAAACGACCCCAGATTCGAATCCGAGACCTCAACTTTGCGCCATCGAGGCAGTCCTAGACCTACCACACGATCTATATAAGATTAGGATAAAAACCAATAAAATAATAACTATCTTTATCACCGTTATGAAAAAATCTATTACAACAAGTTGTTTCGAAAAAATCTAATAGATGGCGCGATTTTTACGGCCATCTATTTAATATTGCCAAAATAATGAAGGGCCTATCATTAGTTTTAAATAGATGAGTAAAACAAATGTGTAAGTTAAATTACTTTTGGGCATGCATGCATACGTAACTTTATATTGTAATTATTTTGTACATTAATAAACGACACTACAATAGCACAAGTACGGCGCCGTGTTTAACTTCGCGGCCAGAAATTATTGTTAATACATTCATGTTATGTTTTTGTGTATGCATGTGATTTTTTGATTAATCATGAGCCCTGAATGGAAGCTAAGGAATATCTGAAAAACACTAAGATTACTGTCTTCGCGAGCATAATGTTAAGAAATCTCATCACATATTATGTATATGACGCATAAAGAGGTTTCTATATGCTGTTTACCGGAATTTTGAAAATATATTAATGCATTCACATGTTTTTGTCAATTACTATAAAAGTACCAGTTTAATTATTTAAATCACTATAGCCGGAACAATTCCAAAAATTTAAGTACATCGTTCGAAAAATATATACAACACCGACAGTATAACTTATTACTATGAGAACATCCAGCAATCTATGTAGTTATGTGCACTGATCTATAAAATTGTATTCTATAGTTTTCACTACTTTCGAGAAATACACAACAAATCAGGCGTAGGTTTTCGACCAGATACGAGTAGTTGTTTGTCTACGAAATGTAATGAATTTACCTTTTCCTCGCTGATCAACACTTGCACACACTTCAAATCATCACAAGGCACATTTTCACCCATTATTATACGTAATAAACGTAAAATACTATAATTAAACGAAAACTAAACGTAGATGTTCAGTGGTTACTGGTTAATCGTCCGCTCGAAAGACATAATAATAAGCGTGAAGCTAGCCACAGGTCATAAATGATGGTCAATTCCAAATTAAGTATTCTAATTATATATTAATACAAATATTTAAAACATCATAATACGGTCTCAAAAAATATAAATTTATTTTATATATTATCCAATATAACTTGTAGCAAAACATAAATATTTTTCGATAAATTTGGATCATAATATGACATGTCAAGTGCACAACTTCACTCCGCGAAGCCGGGCATTTTGCTTGGTACAAATTGCATTAAAAAATAGCTATATGTATAGGTACGTAGTGTCATGGTAGTAGCATTTCACCCATAGGTGCGACTGAGAGGGCAATATACGCCAGAAGCCAGGTAAAAGCACACGAGAGAGAAAAAGATAGATAATACTTTGGTGTGTTCCATCTTTTTAAGATATTGCGTCACGCGTGGACCAGCGTTGATTTTGAATGAAATAATTTTAAATAAATTTTATATTAGTTTTTGACCTCGGCGCTCGCTTAGGCGAGTTGCCGGGTGCGGCGCTGCGAACGCGGGTGCTCCGTTGCAGGCGCGGGGCTCCATTACGCGCGGTAAATTTAAAAATGATAGACGTTTTGCATAAACGAATGTATTTTATTTAAGGTACTAATTTGCCATTAGGATTGAGTATATGCGTATTAAGTAAGGCAAGCCGGGCTTTTGGGCTTGTATGGAAGTACCGCCACTGGTATCTAATAATGAAAACAATCTAAAATAGTAGCACAAAGCCTCCCCTTGAGGTGGTTTTAGTAGTGATGGGAATTATTGCTATTTAAAATTAACATCACTACCTTGTTATTTTTGAAGCCTTAGCATGCTCTGTTTCTGCTATTGCTAATTACCGCCCACCAGAATTTGTAAACAAAAAAACTGACCTTGTATTATAACCATTTCTCACATCTAAAATTACACACACAAAAGTGACTGTTGAATTTTTTTTTATATAATTTAAATTAAGTAAAAAAGACTCACACCTTCATACATTACACGATATCGTATAAAAATATTATCCGATCGGCTTTGTGAATCACAAACGCAAATCGCAAAATGAAGCTTATTTATATAACTTGTGAAATGTTATTATCGATTTCACTTGCTATTTGTGATTGCTATTGCTATTTATGCCAACACTAGTTTTTAGAATTATTATCGCTTCATGCATGCATATGTGATGGAAAAAAATACGTCCCATGTTATTCTATGATTTTTTGAGGCCCATATTATCTAATGACCAATTATAACATTGCTATAAAAACAGTTAATATGCTTTAACATTTTTTTCATTGATTAACTTTTGTGTTGTCTTAGTTTAGTCGTCATTATTCAGAACGCTATGATCTCCTATAATTGAAACAGTACACTAGAATACGACTGTAAGCTTATTTTATATTTAAATCTTCAATTGCATATAATTCGCATCGGAGATCTCTGGAATGAGGAAAAATAAAATAATTACTTCAATGAACGTTCTACAATGTTCCGCGCCATATTTTGAATTACAACAATCATTTTATTGTAACTTGTTGTCGCTTATCATTTTGATTAAGCGTATACTTTTAGTTAGTGATATTACTATTATCTGATACCTAGGTTTCTTTTTTAAATACGTTACAGGTAGGACAAATATATACCCAATATGCAAATATTTACACATCGGTGAAAAACTAGTACAAATTGGTCAGTGAGTCGTGATATATCTTGTCGACACACTAGGTGACAAGTTTTTTTATTTATCTAAATTGGATCATTGTTTATTCATGCGTGGCATATGCGTCAGTCAGGATATGCAGTTTAATATTATAGGCATATTTATACAGGCCGAGTTACTGTATTAATGGCCACTACTGGCCTTATACATTCATTGTAATGCGAAACAAAGACTCAGGAAGGAAACACTTATTCGACAACACGTACAAAACGAATTACATGTAAATGCCAACATTGAAAAATGAGTATGTAGGCGTGTAAGTGAAGTTCAATGTATTCCAATGAAACTGGAAAATGTGGTATCAACCAGTTTTATCCTTTGAAAACTGCACTCGCTACATGAAATTAAGAAAATCTGAAGGTACTCAGTGAAATATTTAAAAAAATGATGGCGTCGATATATCATAATCAATACGAAAGATATCAAAAACAATGATAAAATGATTGTTTTAGGAATCGCACAGTTTGTGCGTCATCATAATTGAAGTAATATAATCAGCCGGAAGTTTATTAATAACTTATTATTAAGTAACGCTAATATTAGGTCAACAAAACACTTAAAGCAGGGCAGTATGTTGATAAGTGATAACTCATGCCGATAATATCACAATCCCAATGCTATGTTGCACGAATACGAACATAACGTTTTCTGTACAGTAGAAATAAATAAATAACTTTATACTTAAAGTTCAACGCCTACAGACATACATTAATGTACGATAAGTTCTGTGTTAGGCTATTGGTTATATTTCTTTGTTTTTCACTTGAATAACATTTCTCGCACAGCAAGTTGAACCAATGTATTGTGCAGTTAAACCCATTAGTTTTGTTCTCAGCCCAGTAGATAAAAGGCCATAGTCAATTTGGTATTTTCATCACCTTTGCCCTATGAATAATTGTAACATTACGATGCGGCACACCTTAATGCGCATAGGGCTTAACAGGTAATACTTCCATCGAAACCCACACATGAATTAGTATTATGTCGACATTTACGAATACACGTTGAAACGGGCAGTTACGCAAAAATAACAACAGCCTATCACAAGCAACATGAGGAAGTTGCGTGGTCATATTAATTGATGGTTTGGGTATAAACCACCGTGCAATATGTCAAAGATTTATGTAATCTACTGTATGATAAATTAACCGCATCGAAACTATGTCAAGCATATCGATGACATCCTGAATATACAGGGTATATCAAGACTGCTACCGAAAACGAAGCCGGGTGGTAGTATAAGCGACTTCAGACACAATGCAACAGAAAAAGTTGCAAAAAAAAAAGCGACAATTTTTTTTTGTAATATTTTTCCTACGGCCATATTTGGGTGGTAAATATTTTTTTTTCCTAAAATAATAGTGTATACCCTTTTATTTATAAATACTCTAATGTATAAAAGAGTTAAAATTATTTTAACAAAAACTATGGATTTACCACCCAAAAATAACGATATTTAAAAAAACATAAAAAATAATTGTCGCGTTTCTATGCGAAATTTTTAACTGCATTGTATTTGTAGCCACTAAAACTACCACCCGGCTACGTTTTCGGTAGCAGTCTTGAGATACCCAGTATATGAAAGCATAGATTGGATTGAAGATATTGATAAAAATGGCTTAAGGAAGGTACGAGTAAAATTATAAACCATAATTTCAAGTTATGCAAATGGCTTGGCATTATGTACTTAATTATTATATTAAGTTTATGAAACAAAACTTCAAAATGTTTAAAAATCAATAAATGGACAGAGCATTTGTAAAGATTACAAGCATCTAACTTAGGAACAAAGCAAACCCTAGATTTCAAAGCAATTACTTGATTTAAGGTTAATAAATAGCGAGGGGCGTGAGTCACGAGGTCTGTGGAGGCAACGACCTCAAAATGTGTAACACGACCTCTTTTGCAGAGTAATATTTTTGGTCAAATACTTTCTTCGACTAAGTTGTTTTTGTAGAATTGTTGGGCGAGCTAAGTTGATTACTTCGTGAGTCACAGCTCGTAAAGAAGAAACAGTACTACAGTTTTTCCATGTTTTTCTACTGACGCGATAAAGCAACCTAAGTAAGTGCAGTACAGCTTAAATCAAGAATCTAATGGCGAGATGATATCATCCCGAATAATGTATTCGCAGGCCGAATACGAAAATCGATAGACTTCAACCCCGGGTTGTCCATCATCGTGTACGATGCACGCTATCTGTTCAAGATATGGATGCACTATCAAAAATGTAGATAATATATTACACAGGAAAGTGGCATACTGCAATTGGCTATTGAAATCAGGTATGTGACGAAAAAAGGAGGCAATAGGGAAGGTAGGTATTACTACACCAGCAAATATTCCTACGAAAATGTTTCGAAGTTATATAAAACGAATTAGTCGAACTAGAAGATGAATTGAATAAAAAGTAAATTGATATGAGGGCTCGTCCAATCATCGTGTTAGTGTCACGTGCCACTCTTTATAAACGACGCGGAGCAATAAAACTACTGCATTGCGAACAATATTGGTCAATCAAGAGGCTTGTTCTTCGTTGAAATCATTTCAGCTGGTTTCTAGATGAGATTTCAATTGTATGGTAATATAAAATATTGATATTGTTATATAAAATATAATTTATGATAACCTTCAGAATCAAGCTATGCGATAAGATTCCATTAATTTTAAATACTAGCGTAGGTGTTTGTCATACTCTCCAATGCATAACTTAGTACATCATATTCATTTTATAACGCAATGTATGATGTAAAATCAAAAATATAAATTCAAGGGAAACAGTAAAAATATAATATGTAAAAAGAGTTTTCTTCTGGGTTTTGTTTTTAGTGCAGTTATCATGTATTTTTTTGCACAGTGATAGTTTATGAGTCGGAGAGTGGAAATGTAAGATTTCATCATGATGATTTAATTATGTTATATCACTGATAATACTGTAATTACCTTCAAACTTATTAAGTAAATTATTGGGCGTTTCACACACAATCTCGCCATCGAACGCGCCCAATTGTGCGTCGTCTTGGCCCATAGCTGCTGTCTCCAAAAGGCACTGACGACATTTTAAATTTGTCTCTCTGAAACAAAAACAACATGTTAAATCCCGTTAGACTAATGAATAGTATCTTAAAACTTAAAACCATAGCAGAGTAGATACATTCGTATCGTCACAAACTTCGTTCGTCCGAAGTTTCGAACTTCGTTTCGGATGAATATAGTACATAAAAATGTAAATGTTCGGATTGCCGTTATATTTGAATCATTCATTCTTCGATCCGAAGATTCGAATTTCGTGTTACAGAGAAGGTTTCGAAACGAAAAACGTCACGAAGATTCGAATTTCGGATTTATATAGTAGGGCCCCAGGTTTAAAACGAATATGAAGGCTTTCTGATTGAGATGCATTAATTAAAAAAAGAAATAAAAAAAGTACAAGCTTAATAAATGCCTGCAAATTAGAATGCAAATGCATCAGGAATATCAATCAATATTTTTTTACGTATATTACGCGACGCATTTTAAAACAATATACAAGTCATGTCAACAATACAAAAAATCTGCCGTCAAGTGATTACGTATTGATGTTTTTCAAAGCGAAACGACCTTACAACGGTTGCAAATTATGCGGTAATCAACGCGGATCTATCGTATGGAATGATAACTGGATATTTAATAACGCAAATCAGTTCTAGGCTAACAC
Organism: Hyles euphorbiae; assembly: GCA_023078785.2. Lineage (NCBI taxonomy): Eukaryota > Metazoa > Arthropoda > Insecta > Lepidoptera > Sphingidae > Hyles > Hyles euphorbiae. The sequence continues at coordinate 10,615,259 of CM041049.1, read as the reverse complement.
ATACGTAGCTGAATAATTGCAAAGTGAAACAAAATTTTATATCGGCTATACTCAATAAAAGGGCTATGGTATTATCAGGAAAACCTCAATGTTCAATAATGCTCCTTCCTAGTATAATTAATAAAGAAATATAAAAGACTACAATGTAATTAATAAGATAAGTATTAATAGAATTGTACGTAGTCATTGGCTGTAATTATTCATATTCAATCACGACCGTCACTCAGTCTACCTAGAGTTCTTGATTAATAAAAAATTCATTACACCTACGGCTCACTTAAGTAGAACAATATCAATCAAATATGATCTGTCATACACATCACACTATTTCATCATCATCATCATCATATCAGCCACAGGAAGTCCACTGCTGAACATAGGCCTCCCCCAAGGATCTCCACAATGACCTGTTGGAAGCGGCCTGCATCCAGCGACTTCCTGCAACCTTAGTCAGATCGTCCATCCACCTTGTAGGCGGGCGTCCGACATTTCGCTTCCCTGTACGTGGCCTCCACTCAAGAACCTTTCGGCCCCAACGGCCATCGGTTCTACGAGCTATGTGCCCGGCCCACTACCACTTCAACTTGCCAATCCTATGGGTTATGTCGGTAACCTTGGTTCTCCTACGGATCTCCTCATTTCTGATTCGATCGCGCAGGGAAACACCGAGCATAGCCCGCTCCATGGCTCGTTGAGTGACTTTGAGCCTTTTAATGAGGCCCACAGTGAGAGACCACGTCTCGGTGCCGTATGTCATCACTGGTAACACACAACTATCGAAGACTTTCGATTTTAGGCACTGAGGTATTTTGGATGAGAAGACGTCGCGAAGTCACACTATTTGTTGTTATATATTACAAATTATTTTGTCTATAATAGATGTAGCAATAATTATGTTTATTGGTGTACATATTTCTATTGCATTAGGTAGTATGTTTACCGTAATTAGGGAATAATTTTGTCACAAAGGTGGAATTATAATGTGGTATGTGTTATTTTCAAATATATGGGGATCGAGCTTCAATGTCCATACCATTATGGAGCGTTAACAACTTATTGGTGCAATATAGCACAAGACCTCACGTTTCAAAAGTTTTACGAACTGCCTCTTACAGTGACTTGACCAATGCGGGGAAATAAAACTCAATCAGTAGGAAAAATGGTTTTACCACTTCAAGTACCTCTGCATGCTTAACCGACCTAAAATATAAATAACTTTTGTATAACAAAGATAACTTAAATAGTTGTGGCGACGCCAAAGACCCGCTTTGTTTGCCTTTGAAAACAAACCGGAAAGTTAAAACAATTGAAATTTCTGTGCCTTATTCGTGAAAGATGACGTTTTGTTGAGTCATAATCGTAATTAGAACAAAGTTTCAAGTGTTAAATACTTGATCAAACATCGATGCCTAGTCATAATATAAACAAGATATTAAAATATGTAAACAAACTTTTATTATGAGGCCTCGCTCCAACTCTGTACCCAAAAGCATAAACAAAGAATTTTCCGTGTTTCTATATTAAAGCTAAAAGTAAAATATATACGACAACCTTTTGAAAATGTTTCACTTATCTTTAGTGTCATGCAAAACACTTGACTGAATTTAAAAACATATCTTGACATATGAAATATTTAATTATTTTGACGGTATAGTTTAACATATTAATATGTAAACCCTGAGAGCCACTTGTTCATCATTGAGACATCTCAAATACCGCGCTGATTACGCAAGCGATGACATTTCTAACCGCTGTCGTTGCAATTTATAAAATTGAAACATATTTTTCTTTTAAGTTCCATATAATTGAATATACACTGCAAGTGTAGTTCATTTATTTGGTCTCCTCAATAAAAAGATTGAAAATTGGAATCATAAAAGCGCTGGTTTGGATAAGATTTTAAATACAGTTTTTAACTACAACTCACGAAACACTGTGGACTGAGTTTAAATAGGAAGATTTAAGTCGTACTATAGATTTTACTAGCCGGGGTATATTTAATTGCAGCGACATACCTAATAAATGAATAACCAAATAAGCAGTACATAGCGTGAAGAAGCAGGTCTGTGAGCCGGCATAATTGTATCGATGACATAAGACCACTATCTGATGCCAGACAATGCTCTATCTAAACGGCATTGCGCTTACCATCAGGAGCAATAAAGTCACTTTGTGTGTGCCACGTACCAGAATATAAAAAAATATAACATGACAGCCGGGGCGCAGTTGGTTAGACGCCGCCTATGAAACGAGAGGCCGCGGGTTCGATCCCCGCACGGAGAGAAATGTTTGTGCGGCCCACAAATATTTCTTCCGGGTCTGGGTGTTTGTGAGACCGAAAAGTCTCTCGTAGTTCCTGATACCCACGACACAAGACTCGATCTTAGTGTGGGGTCAGGACTATGTATGTGACTGTTGGGTGTTATTTATTTATTTATATATTTCATCAATATTTTTAGGGACCCTACCACAAAAAGTAAAATACAAAGTTTATGCGTAAATTTTTCATACTTATGCATATATTGCATTATCTGTATGAATTATTATGGAACGTCTTCGGCCGGCTGAAACGGTCTAGTGAGCAGGATACTGCAATGAAATGCGTAGAAGTCTGGACGTGGAGAGTTCCCAGCCTGCACACCCACTATAACTCCCGAAGACCAGAATCAATAGGGGCAGGCCAGGAATTGACACAGAGCACTCTAAGAGCTAAGCTCTCTCTCACTAACCTGTCTTTATTCTAAAAAAACAAATAGGAGAAGTGGGCAAGAAACGCTGTCCAAATATCTACAGCAAATCGTTCCGCAAAATATTGAGATAAGAAGTATTATTCTCCACGACGTATCCGTCGACGGCGACTCTTACACTCTTCTTTGATGAGCTCAGATGTGGCTGGAGAATTCGAGTTTTGTTTTAAAAGTATTACACATCTACACGTGTCGCAACACAGCTGCCCAGAGCTATTATAAGTGTAATTATAGGAAGTTCTTGGGCGCGCTTTACGATGTCCACACTTACAATCTAGGTCTACTAATTGAGCGGATTCGAAAACATCCGTACTGGTTTGGACGATCCAAATACGTATAAATAATAGTAGGTCAACTCACCCGTCCAGCTCAGCGGTCTCTATGTAACAGAGGCCGTTGGGCTCGGAGCTGCTGAGAAGCAGGATGTCAGCGGCGACGAACTGATCGTTCTCCAGCCTGATGACGTCTCCCACCTGAACAGACGCCCACTTCTCCTCCACAAGCTTTCCATTGCGCAACGTCTTTGCTCGCCTGTGATTCACTTGAGAATCGTTCTGGTGACGTTGCTGAAAATTATTACGTACATTTAGGACATATCACAGGATAGAACATTCTTATTTGGCGAGCTACATCTTATGCTATTATTATTCCCGAAAGAGATGATGTCAGATAGGCAGGCATTGTTAAATAATATGCCAAAACATGCTTTTACATGAATAAAATTTCATGTTACGCTGATCCCATGTAATAGTTTGCATAAAGTAGGGGAAAATAAAGGCTGTGGATATTAGAAATCATTCTACAATTTATTTACGATTTAAATTCAGGCATTTTATGTAAGCAAAGTCAACCTTTTCTTAGATTACTACTTCTTACTTCTTTCGCCGGGGTAAAGTCCACATCCTTTTTTATAACTGTTATCTCTATAGTCGGTACCGACCTTAAAAATTGACTGCCTCATCGATATGGCCTATATTTACAGTTGATATAACATAGCCTATGGCTCTGTGGAAACCATTAAATGCACGATATAAATTAGCGGTATTTAAATCATGACACATAATACTTCTTTCACGAGCGCACAATGTATGTTGTTAAAATTACGTTGTATTCGTGTTTACGTTATACAAATGAAAATCGTGTGATTTACAGAAACATTAGTAATCCGAGAAATTATAAACACCATTAATTTGTTTGTGCTATACTTACATCACAAATATATTTTCGTAAGGTCAGTTTTATTTTATGTTATAACTCAAAACAATCGTAATAAGATCATAAAAGATATGGCTCAATAGAACTTTGACAAGTTTATTGAATATCAAAGTGAATCATTTTTAACTCGCTCATAGATAATCCTGATGGACATCTATAATTTTGCACGTCAATACTAAATAAATTATTTGAAGAAAGTTCTAGAAGAAGTAATTTAAAATCCCATACGTCAGTGGAACCTACTCAAAAAACAAATCAATTTAAAACCGCATTGTGCGTGTGGCCGGCGCGGCGCTGCTAACCATCTATTGCTATTGTTCTAGTTGTTTTTTGTTGCCAACTGCTAATAATGTCTGCGTCCTTGGACCACATCAAAGGATACAATGGAGCATTCGTGACAATACTCCACACGTACTGGAAACTCCCGTAAACTGATCACACTCTACGCTAGTTACCTAATACTGGAAGTTTATTATACTAAATTAATACAAAGCTATCACTGAATTTGATCAATAAATCGCTATTTGCACGCAATAATTATACCATAACATCACGAAACTATATTGTCCAACCTCGTTAATGTATGAAACGGGCTATATCCGCTATAGGGTACGCAACTAGAAGAGATTTTAGTTACATGTTTAATTTCGTTAATGCAGATTTTTAAAGCAAATTAAGACATTAATTCTAATGTTCCAGCTGATGCTTTTTCTGTAATTTATTAACGATTAACGTGAATTCCGGTGTCTTTATTACACATATGTATCAGGTTTAATTTATTGGTCCGCAGTCAGTGTTCAAGTTTATTTTTAAGACAATTTATTGAAACAACAAACACACGCCTACTGAAAGTCTGGCTCAATTCATCAATAGAGTGGTCCGCTTTAATATCAAAGAATATTTCTGCCGTCTTCCTAGCAGATGGATGGTATATACAGAAGTAACCCATCTATTACTCTGCGACTGCTTTATTGAAATAATATAAACTAAGCCTAAAGAGTTCTATAATAAAATGCTTCAATGAAATCATTAAAGCTGGCAGATTTGCGATTACCATTCATTAAAAAACCGAGCTTTCGAACGCAACAGCGGCAATTTGTTCAAATTGCTCGTAAGTAATTATAACGAGCTAGTGCCTGGTGTATTACTCACGGTATACTAGCGTTGCCGTATATTCCAGTAGATCGACAAAAAAATCTCCTTTAAACCTATAAAATCGATGTTGAAAACAGCACTGACACGTTGATATGCCATCAATATTTACGTGTTCGTTTCTGTTTTTTTAGCCTTAGTAAGGTCTTATTTATTCAACTTTTTATGTGTTCGAAAAACCTTCTATAAGTTGTCTGGGACTGGAAGTTTGATGATAGCTAGGAGACTGTCCCGCCCTCACACCCACCACTGCAACTCCTGTGAGCCAGGATCAACAGTGGCACGCAAAGCAATGACACCGAGCATTGAAGCCCGGCGAGTCTCCGGGAATGTCTAACTTGTCTTTAACCCGCAACGAAATTAATCAGAAAGTTAAATTAATAGGAGGAGTTGGAAATAAATTATTGTCCACTTCCCTCCGTGCAAAGCGGGTGACAAAACATTGAACTGAAGAGGTAAATAACCTTCCAAAAAAAGACTTTTACAGCCGGAGAAGCCAGCTGTAAAGCACCACGGATCAAATTATTAGTACATTTAAATGGGACCTATTATGTGAACTGTTATGCTTGATTCCAGTAATAGGTATGGCAAAAACGCCGGAAAGCACGGAAGTTCTTTCTAGTCTCTACAAGGTCCATGTAGTATACAACTCCAGATGATATTTGCATACTATCGAGCATGGTTTTACGCTCATTATGCCAAAGACTACACTCCCAAAGTATATGATGCGCGGACTGCTCATACTCGCAATTAGGTGTTGAACATGGACACGCAGGCGACGCAACAAGCTTAAAAGAGTATAGTTTAGACTTAAAGTTACCATGGCCCGTGAGAAATTGTGATACGCAATAATCGACATCTAGCCATGTCTTTGTTAAACGATCACGTACGCAAGGAAAAAATTGGTATAGATGCCGGCCCTTCAAAGATACCTCCCATCTATTTTGCCATTCATCTAATAGTTCGCTATATACCACTGAAACCGGTTTAAATAATCTGTCAACTTTTAAAAGTTCACGTGCGGTGAAAAAACTTTTATCCATATTCTCTCTATTAGAGTAATACATCGCGGCGCGACGTTGCACCTCCAGATCGACTGGAAGTACACCCGCTAGGACAGGCAAAGCTTCGGTACTAACAGTTCTATATGCCTTGCACAAGAATATCAACGCCAAACGTTGGCTCTGAAGCAGTTTTCTTCGCACAGCACCGATAGTAGCCCTATCAGCCCATACGGGAGATCCATAACAGATACATCCTAAGTAAGTTGCTCCATAGATGATTTTTAGTGTATTGAAAGATAACCCCCACGTTGATTTTGATATTCTTGTCAAAGCAAAAAAGTTCCTTTTCGACTTTTCCCCGACGTTCTTAATATGTTCAAGAAAGGAAAAATTGATGATAGCTATGTCTGTTTTGGCACTAATGCTTCTTCACTAATTCTTGGAACGGAAATAAGTTTGGCGGACCGTAGTGGCACTAGGGTGGGTTCCCTAAATCCTCTATCTACCCTCTCACGCCTATAAATGACGTGAACCAATGTATGTAAGCTTTCATACTTTGTAAACTACCCGCAAAACATAACATGCATGTTCATTAATTACAAAAGACCTGCCAACAATCAAAATGTGATTACTAATTTGTTTACCATTGATTCGTAGCATTGAGATAATATACTAGAGGGGCTACTGCAAACAAAATGTTTGTAACAAAATGAAATGTACATTATATTTCTGTCTCTGTCACGCCTACGAAGTAACATAATCTTCCCTCTCGCTTCACAGTGTACCCGTGTGCACGCACCATACGCAGAGGTTTTGTTACCGATGTCCGCTCCAGTATACCTCAATGATTCATAGTTAGTAGCTTTTATTACATGTAGACCAGATTCATTATATGGCATAGAATCGATTTATATATTATTACAATCAAGTGATTTAAGATGAAATTGTCTTACAAGCAACACATGTGATGAGAACACAATACGCGTGCATTAGAACCATTAATAATATTAATTGATTGATTATTGGTACAGCAATTATGAAGAGTAAACACACAACGGTGTGGCACACGACAGGATTAGATTGCACTCCGGTTTAATAGGCATCACTGGAATAAACAGCCTTGACCTAAAACCAATTGACTGCGAAGAGTGTCAAAGAGTAAACATGGAAACTGGGTTGATCCAAGCGTACTATGTTTCGCGACTCAATATTAAGCATACGGTTTCTAATAATTCATGAGTACGTGCGAATAATTGCTCTAAATTGGGCGGTTAGACGATATTTACTATAATTAATTTACATTTATTAAACATTAATAGAACCTAAAGAAGTTAACAAGTTTTAAAACTAGAATTTAAATCAATAAGCGTATTTCCGTCGTGGCTCTTAATGACTCTAAATCAAACAACACATGAGTGTAACGTTTGAACAATAACTATCAATTTGCATAGTTACACATTCATCAGACGTTATAATTTGAGAACGATTAGCGTACATTACCAACAGTAAACTGACTTCCTCTTACAAAAATGCGTTAATTTTATGTGAATCAGTCAATGATAAGATCATGACTGTAGGAGTAAAAAATAGGCTTATTTTTTTAAAATAGAGTCAACAATCAAAGCTACACTTATAGTCTAGCTCCTACAATTACGCGTCTTGTGTCGTGGGTATGAGTAATCACGGGAATTTTCGATCTTACATCACCCAGAACCGAAACAAACGCTCGCGCATTTTAATTTTTGTGACGGAATCGAGTCCATCGAGATCGAGACCATGACCTGCATCCCAACCATCTTCACGTTGGAGGCTGTCAAACTATTTCATATTGTTAAGTAATGAATACGAACGGTACAATTATCCCTAATATAAAAAAGGGTATTAAATTCGACCTGTAAATTTTTAATATAAAACACATGAATATATGTACATATATGTAGAAAAGATAACCGGTAAGAGTTTATAATAGGGCACTTCATCTAGTTAATGCTTAGTACGCGTAAAACGGCACGTATCAACTAATATTGGAAAACAAGCATTTGCACTTACAAAGTCGTCGTAGGCGTCTTTGACGGCAGTGAGAGCGAGCACGCCAATAAGCGGTATCGCTGTCGTGATGGGCGTGAGTGACGAGATGGCCGGGATCAGCTGCAGTACCAACAGGCAGAGGAAGTAAAAGTTCGCCAACCGCTGAAATTGCTCGAGCAAGTTCAGCGGAAGGAACGTTATGATCGAGTACTTCGATGTCTTAATGTAGTTGTTCTGCAAAGAAATACGACCTCTTTAACAATTCACTTATAAATCACAAAAAATTCAAGGCTTTATATAATAATAGCGATGCCTTGAAGATAATATAAAAATATTATATTCAGAATATTTTTACCATTACATTAAATCTTATCAATGATTTTACGTATAATTCTAAGAAAAGCAAATACTACTAGCAAGTTAATTCAGCTCCGAAATCAAAACATCAAGAAATTAACAAAAACGATCATGTACACAAACGTAGCATTCTGAGCAAATTAATTTGTTCAATATAACACGTACAATGTACATCAAAGCAAACGTTAAAATAAACGCTAGGAGCAACATTATTAAAGTTCAAAGAAAGTTAAATTGCACGCACAACGTGGTGATGTTCAAATGCAAGTGAGTGGCAACAACTTACGGCATAACGGAACTGCGCGTTATATTCCCTGTTGTTCGCTTTGATTCTCCGTTCATTCTCTGAAACAATAAACAAAACAAGTAAACCTTCAACAATTCCACTTCCAGCTGAATATGTTAATATTATGAATGTAATTAAAAGAATCTCGATGTTCGCAAATGTCGTTTGCATAACTAACAGTGTTTAACCTACTTATTTCAGAGAAACGTCATCCGTTAAACATGTAATATAATACTCTTATTTTGTTATTTTTTTACGATTATTACAACTAACATGGCTACAAAATAGTCATGTTGGGAGTAGTTTTAATTACTATTACATAATTATAAAATTAAAATTATTTCCATTAAACATACTAAACAGGAAACCGGTCTCAAGTGTTATTCTTTAGTAGTATTTTAAATAAAGATATAATTTTGCAGTCCTAACTCTGCGCCTGACAAAATAATCAATTTGGTATATTCGTTAAAACAGTCACTTTATTTCAATGCTTATTACAAAATCATTCTCGATACATGAATTGATGGTTTAAGTATCTGAGTGTTTATAATTTCCTGCTACGTTAAGTTAAAAGTCCTCGACGCACAGTACGCGCTCCGAGCGCTTGAATCGGGAGCGGAACACTTGAACGCAACGATCGTAAAATTAAATGCACGCCAACAGCCAACCCTTTAAGAATGGAAAATAATTAGAAGTTTCCAGCTGACGCAATAAATAGCGTTGGAACGTGCCTTGTCAGTTGTCACAGCTGGTCAGGATAATTAAGTGTCCATTGAAGCGTCACTTAACTCGGCTTGTTTAGTGCAGTTCAGTATAAGTGGTAGATGTAAAAACCGTGATGGCACCGACAGGTATGATATATTGCGGACTCGCCGACGATATTTTTATAACCTTCACTTAAGATTCATATTGGCTTGCTATGTAAATGCCGCGAGATTTAACTATTTATTTTTTCCGTACACTGTTTAAAGAACAAAATAATTAGCTGACACGCACCAGTGCGTTTTGAAAGTATCAATTATCTCACTTATGTAACATTTTGCAATGAACTAAAGATAGCTTGAGCTGAAAAAGTAATTAATCTAGAAGTATTATATTGACAAGGGAGTGATCATATTAGAATCTACGCTAACATTATTACTCCGTAGAATCTTGCTAACATTGTTATGAGAATACATTCCAATAATTAACTTTATTATACAAAATTCAATTTAAAAGTACGTAATCCTCACACATTTCTTGCTATTGCAATTATGGCTAAGTACAAGTAATTACTTTACTCGATAAACTTCAGATCTCCGTAACCTTTTATCATTATTATCTTTTGATATACAATATATCAGCCCTGTAATTTAACAGTTCTATTGCTAGACACAGATCTCAACAGATCAATCACAAGACAGAAAAGAACCACGCCTTAGTCCATTACGAACGCATGGAGTAAGTTAACAGAATATCCGAAATTAATAATTATTGGTAAGAACTGTCAAGTATGCAGGTTTGCTCATAATATTTTCCTTCGCCGGTAAAGTTAAAAATATCTCGCTATCAACATACCTAACTTCCAAAAGTAAAGAGTTAGTGCCTGGAAACAGGATCTGCGGTTTTGATCTTACCAAAGTCCAATACACTCCTAACTTATAACTTTGCCAACATATTATCACGAATTATGAATTTATTTAGAACATCGAAAATATTTGCACGGTAAAGAGAACAAGACAATATTAGTCTAGGATTTATGAATTCATTGAATTTCCTTTTGGTAGTGGCTAGGGGGCGAGAACGTCTCGACGGCGGCGGGCGCCTTGGGGACGCCGATCGATCTCCTCTCCCGGTTTACGACCAATAATGTTTTCAGGGGCATTTCAGCGTACACAGCCTCACCGCCACGCATTACAATGCAAACCGCGATATTTTACGTGATGTTTAGCAACATCCCTGAATATAAATATGTTTATTCCGCCAGTGCTCGGTGTGTTATTTCCTACATCAAGAGGGTAATAAGATATGCTGAGTTATTTTCTGTTTAGGGGATATGTTAATAGCTTTCAATATAATAATATGCTATAGCTCAATTTGCTATACCGAGAGATGTTTGTCTAAATCACTAGACTGATATAATCGCCCGCAAGTGTTTAAGTTCATTAATTCGTTAGATATTACTCACCAATTAGTACTAGGAAACAACATTAGATATGATGCCTTTTGTAGAGCGTCAAAACACTATACAGTGTGCAGTGTACTATAGTCTACAAACGGATGATGACTCATTGACCAAACCATAATCGCAACTTCTTCGATGACAACACGAGTGATTCATACAACGTACTGATCAGTAAATACAATTTATACCCGAGCAGAAAATATGACTATTTAATTACCTTGTTATCAAAAGAATCCTTAATTAGATATGACTTTACTGGTAATTGACTTTACTCTTTCAATACCAATAACTATTACATTTGTATTGCCAATATTCAGTATCAGCCCATATACGTCGCACTGCAGGGCACGGGCCTCCTCTACAATCGAGAGTACGATTGAGAGTAGTAAGGCCATATAGTCCACCACGCTGCCCTGGTGCGGGTTAGCGGACTTACATACCATAGATTTTTATTTTTATAAACCGCTATGGTATGGAGGTTTCCTCACTATGTTTTCCTTAACCGTTTTAGTGCGTGGTGATTGACTATCAATACATGATACATGACTCCGAAAAGTCAGACGTGTGCCTTGGAATTCGAACCCGCGACCACCGTGAACATGTTGGCAATCGCGTCTAGTCCGTTTACCAACAGGCTACTACGCACTTGCCAAGATTGATCCTTAAATTATTTTCGAATAATGTTAACTTGAAGAAATATAACCTACCTATAACTAAAAGGCCTAGATATGCCTGAAAGAGTTGATGATAAAAAGCCAGTAGATCATAATATAATTATAAGCCAAATTATTCTGGAACATGGCTAAGAATCACCAACCTGTGGTAGTAATTCTAGTAGAATACACACCAACGCCACATAAACATTTAAATAGACGAACTCACCCCGAGGAATGAGTTCGTTCACATTTTTATTCAATATACTTTGTATTATCGTAGAAACATTACCTATATTGTGACCCAGATTTCCAAGCTCCTAAGTTATCAAACAATGTTTTATGTGAAGAACCTTAAATCGCTTTTAGTTTCATGAATTTAGAGCACGAAGTACGGCTCAAGTTTTTAATAATATGTAATACACTTAGTATAATGAGTTTCAGCCGTGTTATGAACTGTATAGCATTCAATATATGTCGTGTCTTAGCATTTAGTGACTAAACGATTAAATACTTCGCATTGAAATTGTAAAATATTTCCGCGACTAGAGAAAAAGTGTTGGTTAATGAAATATCAACCGCTTCCGGACTCCGAATGATTTTGACCTTCGTAAAATGAATTTGCATGCAATACAAAAATTTTAGGAATTCTTGGCTATTAAAATTATCTCCATTTTTTGCTTTACGCAGCTTAAAACGTGTTATATATAAATAGGTACTAATATCCACCAAGGGGTATCCAAAGTCCACCAGGGGGTATGTAAAGATTACCTTAGTAGACACTTTTACTAAAAGCATGGTCCACTAATGCAGAAACTATTTCTTACCCGGTATTTTATGGTAGGCAAGCGTGTCGCCTTGCTGGGCACGAATTCCGGATTAAGGTATATCAAAGGGTTCGGTTCCTCAAGGTTCACATACAGGCCACTATCAGACACAATGGTCTTAGGCCTCATTAGGCGAATAAATATCTTAGTGACTGTAATTATAATTATAACTAAGTTATGTTCGACCGACACACATAACAGAATAACCTATTTTCAAATATGGGTATATGGCTTATGGGTATCATAAGATACGAGTCTTTGGTCGGTATCTGTATCAACCAATAATTATCCATGTGCTGCATCCTACTGTTAGACACGGGCCTTCTCTTCGATAAAGATTAAGAGAAGAGTACGATTAAGAGAAGTTAGGCCATATGGTCTTTTGTGCCATAACTAGGGAGTACATTCAAAAGCTCCAACTACAAGATAGTTTTTTGTACAAAAGTTTCAGAAGCAACTAAATGATACAACATCTCTTTAAATGGTATTGCTTGACAATTTAAAAGTTCTTACCAAAATCTAATTAAAACTATCAGGAACTAACAGGAAGTCCATTGCTCAACATAGGCCTTCCACAAATTAAAACTATAGTAAGACAATAAACTTGAAGCGTTTGTTTGTTTATAAATGCTATTATAAATTGGACGTTATTAGTTAGAAATTCCAATAAGTTACAAAAAATATTCTTCAAAAATATAATTTCAAAGCCCAATTCTTGAGCAAGATTTTTTCAACATGCTACGAACCTACATACAATACGAGTGGGAAATGAGATTCTCGTCAGAATTAACATAATATTATGTACATACGCCTTTTTCCCAGAAAGGGTAGACAGTGGTGCAACCAGGATACCCACGTTTTGCCTTCTGTCAACCACGACCACCACTGTGTTCCACGTTTTGTCTTATTTTCCATCCCATGTGATAAGGGGCAAAAAGCCCATAGCCGTATCGGGCACAAATTCCTCACTCCGGCTGATAATTAATATAAAAAAAACCAATATCACTTTGCCCGATCCGAGATTCGAAATAGCGATCACAGCTTTGCAATCATACTGCAGTACAACAGCGCCACCGCGACTTTCAAAATTACAAAAGTACATTGAGACATTATTGTCAAAATGTAAGATGAATGAATATCTGTACGATATTATTTGCAAAACACCAGTATAAACAGTAGTGGATAAAACCAAATATTTATTCTATGATATATTCGGCTGAAAATGTTCACTAGATTCATCGCTAGGAATTTGCACAAAACAGCCATTGTTTAAACACTTTCATGGAAAATCCTAGCAGTCCCTTCTGCAAGCTCCATACATCCAGCTAATTTTAGCTCTTTACCAGTGCCGTACGAAATTGTATCATCAAAATTATACAATCAAGTAGTATACTGCACACAGTGAACTCTTGCGTCCTTGACTGCCATTCACACAAATTGATATTACGCCCGCAAGCCGTTGGATAGGATTACTGAAACAACTCTGCGGATAAGACACTTACTATGTGCATTACATTTTTTAATTAAGTTCTGTTATTAAGCGGCGTATTTGATACTGCTGGGGAGCCTAAGTTATATTGATTATTATAGCTGTTTTCTATGCGCACATTATTCTCGTAGTCATGAAAAATTAGGCATCATATTGCGCAAATAATTAGAGCATCTAATGTATTATAGTTTTATAAGATTTGAAGGAACATGAACTTCATAATATTATAAATAGTTTACATATTTGAACGCACGCGTAACCGTTAGCAATTAAAAAAAGGCCACACGTCAATTTCACAGATCCCGTTAGCATGCTCGATACGTATCATCGCGCTGTTATGTAACGGAGCTGACCAGTTCAGCCCACCACGTGAACAAACAACACTACCTAAACTATCGATCATACCATACTAATGTCTTATACAAACTTCTTCCTACACGTATAAATCCCAAAGGAAACACGAGCGGCGCGGCGCGACGGCCCAGTTTGCAGAAACGTTATCGTATATTCCACATAACGTCTCTGCACAAACGCTACGTACTACCGTCCATGATTCATTCATGTATCAAATCTGTTTTCCACATGACGAGTCTGCTTATTCACATGAAAAGGTAAAATGTTGCAAATACATATTCCGTTAAGGCGTTTTCACTAAAGTATTAATATCACTCACACAGGACACCTTGGATGTTAAACAAAAGCCAAACGGTAATATATCAGAAACAACAACAGGTGAACTCAGTGCACTAGAACTGCAAGTCAACAACGGCAATAATGCATCATTCGATCTTGTTGACACCGCATGTCGTTTATGAACGAATTGCATTATAATTAAATTTAGTAAAGCGAAACATTGGCGGGTAATCGATAAAGAGCGCGGGGTCATACGCGAAGCGCTGAAGCGCCGTCTCGGCCCAGCCCGTGCCGTTGACCGTGCCGGGACCTGCCGCCTGCCCGACACCGACCTTCACTACTGTGCACGTCGCTTCCACTCCTGCATCATTACAATTAACCACCGAGTTTGTATGTTACATTCACCATTCCGACGTCTGACGCATTGTCGTTCATACGAACGCACGTCCACACAATAATCCGTGCCGACATCACAAAAGAGTCAAATCATAATAGATTTGCACATAATTAGCAACAACAACGTCGAGAATAATGAAACAACAACTGATTGTGTCGAAGTGACGTAAAGGTTAGGGAGGAATCGATAGGTACCGACCGCAAGACACGAAGGTCCGAAAGCGGTGGTTATGCCTGGCGCGGCGGTGTGGCGGCGCGGGCTGGTCGCGGCGCACCAGCTTGCCGAGCAGCTCGAGGAGAGAGAGGCGCAAGGGGCGCGGCGGAACGCGAGCTTCACCACCTTCCGCGCCCAGCACCTCCAGCTCGACGGCCTCGGAGCGCGCGCACATCCGCGCCGCTACCGCCGCCCCATGGCGCGCGCCGCTCCGCGCGGCCACCCCGCCGGCTGCGGCCCGCGCTCGGTCCCACGCGACGCGCCACACGCGCCACACGCGCTACACGTCACACGCCGCGACGCGCGACCCGCACGCGCGCTCTCACTCGACGCGAGGCCGAGACTCGTGTCGTCGCTCGCTGCACACACTAGCGCCATCCGCCCGCCTCGCCGCGCCGGCCGCCCGCCATCCGCCGCCCGCCGCCCGCCGGTCGACCACCGCCGCGCGCATGTCGTCTGCCTTTTCATTACGCTGACTCTTGTGTTGCCCTTCTTTTTCAGTGTTTACTTCGTGAAAAACTCACTAAGATTGCCAGACAAATGGAAATTTTAAGCTTTGTGTCCACTATCGACTGACCTGGGTTACAGACCGTTGCTTGGAGGCAATATTTCGCTGATTTATAACTCTTTGTAATTTCCATATAGATAAAGAATACGCATTGGAGCATCAAGAAAGAGGAGATGATGTCATTTTCGGAAGCCCAGCACATAAACTATAACATGTAGTTGGTTATTGAGTACCTGATGACAGAAGGCTCTGTCTTGACAAATTGGAAGTAAATATTTAAAGTATCGTAATAAAGCGATTTATGACATAAATAAATATAAAATTTATCAACAAGCTAAAATAATAAAAAGAAGATTTAAGCAAACAAGAGCAAGAGCGCGAGTGGCCTGGGGAACTTAGCAGAATATTGACTGTTATTTGGCAATGTTTCAAGTAGACTGGCGCTTACGGGATATAAACAATAGGCGCCGGACACGATTATGTCTATCATCAAACTTCAAAGACAACGATTTACTTGCGAATCGATTGATGCAATCGGGCCCCTATAACTATGGCAACAATTGGATAAATCGAGTACACGCACATAAATTAAAAGATAGAGTAGAACCATCGTAAAGAACCATCACCTATTTTAAACCCACCATCGCGTATTTAATGGGTTACACACGCATATCAAATACAATGTGCCAATATTTAGTTATCTAACCGTGACAAGCAAACACAACGAAGATACAAATAGCATGTTTGAAGCTATGGGTAGCATTGAGAAGTAATGTTATATATTATTATTATTCCTATTGCATAATATTGTGCCATAAGATTGAACGATCCACCGCTCGCATAACATCATCTTAAAGATTCAATGCTATCAGATCATTGTTCAAAGAACGAGATCAATATAAAAAATCGTTTGTGCGAATTGGAATCTAAGAGCTTAAGATTTCACGACACAAAATCCACGCTTCTTCTGACACAACATCGCGTAAATACAGACAGTAGTTAATATTGTAATTTGTTATAAGAAAATTGGAACATAGTTTTTACAAGAATACGTAAACAGTTACCAGAGTAATGATGTATTGAAGTTTGTACATAAAAGTCGTACAAGCATGCTTAGTCATTTAAAGTAGACGTAAAACTATACTGACACAGCTAATCCCCGTAATGGATACTGTGTAAAGAGTACGTACAATTTTAAAGTTGCTTTTGGTAGAACCATGTAGTGTTTCAGATTTTACTAAAAAGATTAACCAAGGTTTAAACGTATAAATGTTTGGACGTTTTATAAACTAGTCGCTACAACTTGGTGCTATTTTGTAGAACATTTATCGAAAAAATGCATTATTTTTCGTTTCTTTTTATTGTTATGCCACACCTACATTTTTTGTGATCGCATATAAAGATTGTTCTGCATGTTGTATTAACATTTGGCTTTCAAATTTACGACCACTCGTCTACACGAAATGAATTATATCGAACCGCAGCCCAATGCAGAAAAGCTTATTTTTTAAATTAAAATAAATGTCCATTAGATATCCAATATTATGGTGGGTTATACGATCTATTCGCTAACATGAAAATAGCAATCGTGTTACATTTTCTTTATAGAGTAGGAACACTATTATCAGTGTTGCTCTTCAAGTAATATTCTGAACGCGCAAAACGTGAAATTATTATTCGAAAATTTCATACAAAGCGGAAGTACAGAGCCACAAGATTTCAAGATTCCATCGGTTAATACTGCGTCCAGTAGTAAAATAGTTTATCGAATAGTTCTCTTAGACAACCAAACGGTTTAGTTGATTGTAACGGCCTTATTCATAGATAATTTATAAACCTACTTTAGATAACTAATGTTTTGTCCCCTTCGAACGACTTCTGAATTCAGTTTAAGCGAAAAAGACGAAATATAAGATATCGAAATACATTTTTAAACGATCTATGAATAAAGATGTTAGTTATTACTGTCGCCCATGAACATCTCCAACACTTCGATGATAAGTGCGTTGCCGACTGACTTCTTAAAATGGTAGGAGACAATGAAGGACGGGAACAGGAAAGATGCATGGGATTTCAGTCATCTTACCCATATAACGAAAATGACAACAAAGCGGTTGGTTCATTACGATTTACTGGGACACGGTGATACCATTCCAAGTGTAGTTCAAGGTAAATTAGGTACTCTATGGCCCACCCACTTTTGAAGATTAGTGTAACTAACAATTACATTCAAAAGCGTAAATGTCGATAGTGATTGAGTACACGATGTCCCTCGCGAATTTTGTGGCATTTAGAACATAATAGACTTTAAACATTCCATGTCACTGCACTCGGTTTACAATTAAGTTTCCACCCAGTAATTACACTGTAGTGATGATTATAATAATAACGGGAGTGTGTTTTATGTGTTACTATGTAATAACCGTGTTGTAGCCATGTTGTAATTTGATTACTGATGAAAACGAAACGAGGGTTCGATTCCTCTTTCGAGACAATTACTTGTTCCATGAGTATTAATTGTTTTATATTTGAGTTATTTTGAATCCTTAAAATCATTTGTAGTATCCGATATGCACGACATAAGACATAGATTTTTATATGGAGTCAGGACTGTGACTGTTGGCTATTCTATAAAAAACTAAATTATCTATAATCATATTGAGTGGTTTATGGACATTACCAGACATATCAATCCTAACTAGACGTCTGTCTCTTCTTCCCTCTAGAACTAAAGTCTCCGAAAATCATAGTACTCAATACTCTGTATATTATGTAGAATAATCGACGGCAACGCTGATAATATTTTAGTATTTACAGAGCCGCTTATTTGTTTGGCTGCCCTGTCCTACTAAGAATATCAAACAGATTACAGACGTTTCCACGAAAATGCCTTGCAATAAACATAATATTATATTGTTAAGACATTAATCATTGCCATGTGTACGTTGGAAATACCAACTAACCCACTCGTAATAAACTGATCACTTAAAAGAGAAATCAATGAAGGATTGACATGGTATTAACAATAATATCTAAAATCAGATTTACCAACGTTCAATTATAAAACTTTTTATGTGGAAATGTGGCATTAAAATTATTCATATTCTATTTGATAATATGTATAGATCTAATTTATGTATACTATTAGAAAAATGCTTCCTAAACTAGAGTGATCGTAGTGACCTGGTATTAGGATCCACAAAGTAAAGACACCGTTTTACCAGCAAAAATATGTGGAGCCCCTTCATCAAAAAGGGCATTAAGCCGTCGGTCTCGCTTATTGCCACTTGGCAATGGCAGCACTCATTAAGCTGTCTTGAAAACTAGGCTAACCTGCAGCTCAATAAATTTCATTTATACCCAAAGCCATATGGAAACTCCGTAATCCACTCTTTCATATACAGAAAAAGTCTATGCCCGGCTCTCATACAAAGGCCACAGGCTCACGGCTCATATAAAATACCCAGTTGTAAGAATATTTATTTTTTATTAATGTGATTGGTATCACCCAGTTCAATCACGGCAACCCTGACCGGAAAGCATGGCATACGAAGTACCCTAGCCAGTGCAATTGTTTATAAACTATTACAAAGTAGAAGCAATAACCGTTTATAATAATGTGCACAGCGACGTATATAAACAAATCGGATCGTATGATTTGTATGTACCACTCGAGTACCAACCGGTACATACTGCCGCTTAACTCTGGTCAATATCATAAGCAATCGATAGTATAGATAGATAATCAAGGTAATTGCCTTATTATTAGTTTATGTCCTATATAGCTTACTTAAGAATACACCGTTTCACAATTATTTGGGAGAACTGAAGTGGAACGTTTTGCAGTATTTAGGATATGATATTCATAAATACTCAAGTTTAATAGATAAATATTACATGACGACTACATGTTAAATACGTCTATATCTATTGTCTTATATAAAATCTTCATATATGTTTAACCTATAGTTGTATTCTAGAAGTAAACTAAGATGAAGCAAAAAATTACAATTTTCCTTTTTGTCGTCCACATACAGTTAAGGAAACCATGGCGTCAAATCTTACTATATTTATTTCCGCCATAACAAGATCAATCAAGCTAAATGGGTATGGATATAACTACATGGGTCCAATAAAATACTAATAAGAAGATACTACTTAAAACGACAATTAAACCAATATTACGTATATTGATGTGAACAATGTAAAGGATTTACGTATTTAATGAACACCAATGATAGTAATGAGCTTCTTGTTGCGAATTGTGATAATAATGAAAGACTATAGGCGCAAAATTTAACATCATCTTTACAAAGCAATTTCTCTTCTAAATTATATGTTTCTATACAATATTTTACATTAACTTCAAATTATATTTAAAAGCAAAAGGAGCAACATTCATAGAGCAAAGTATTTTAAAATTGAGAATAATCTTGAGAAAATTCTTTGAATTATTACTCGTCGTGAAACGAGGCTTCTTCGGGAAAAGTGAAGTTTCCTTTACAACTCGCAGGCGATTATTAAGAAAAACTATCACAATGAGCGACTGTAATGAAAATGTCTGAGTTAATGTTGAACATTAAGGGAAATGTATATCACAACGTAATAACAGTATAAAAGAACATAGGGCTTGTGATTGATTCAGGAAAACACATAAGCTACATATTTTTGGTTAATATAAACATAATTACCCTACGACTGCCTACACGACACCCACAACTCGGAAACAGATAAATGTGAAACAGATTCCAAAAATATCCTAAGGTACCTATAACATTCAGAAATTCAATGTTATTATTTATTGTAATCATTTTAAACAATATTATTTTATTGTATTTATATATTCTCTCAAATTATATAATTTATATATTCCACTCTCAATCGTACCCTCGATTGTAGAGTAGGCCCGTGCCCTGCAGTGGGACGTGTATGGGCTGATACAGATACAGATACAGATATATTCTCTAGAGTGTCCTCATTACATAGTTGTCATGTTGTAGAAATTACCTCGTGCAATAAGGTAATGTGTGATTTATTTTATTTGTGGTATTAGTTTCCTCGGAGTGCGATAAAGTCATTTGATATAAATATCTGAGTGATCATATAAAAGCTAGGTAGACGTAATAAGTTCATACACGAAGAGAGGCACTGTTAGTAATCTATTACGTAACGGAACAACCTTTTGCCCTTTCAGTTTGACGAATGTTTTATATGTCACGTTTGTTATAGCGAAGTCAGCAAATTAATTAAAACTTTACGAAAATGCGAAAATGAAATGGAAAAAAAAATGCCTCTCGCGGGATTGGATCCAACTAGGATCTTTTTATTTTAAAATACTGTTTAAATGTGAACGCATAAACAACTCGTGCTTAGCTTGCAGACGCAGACCTATATTTTTTTTGCAATAGGTAAACATATAAATAGACACTAAGTTGTACACGTCACATGACAAATACAAAGCATTTGATTCACGATTGATCGATTGTTTAGTTTACTATCGCTATCTCATATGAGCTTATACAATTTATGTAATTCAAAGATCAGATTGTGATTCAGATATAAATTACCATTATCAGCTTATAGCAGTCCATAGGATATCGGCATTTCCAAACACACACTAACGAACTAAATCTTTAACCTCATTAATTCTTCCAGATACAAATTACAATAAAATTCAATTCTACTGTGAATTTGGCTGCTTTCTCTGGTGCTTATGGTTACACGTGGTCGAGATACAGTGTCACTAGATCTAAACATCCTATTATTCATGATGTGACATCACGGAATTCAATAACAATCGACGCACAACCTGCCCTACTTCGCTACGAGTCTTTCAACTTCCCCTTTTTTGCTTTAGTGTTGTTTTATTACATCGAATGTTAATTTATACGAAGCAAATTATTTTACGTTTGTCTTTTAAATGTTGGCATTCTAATTAACTAATTACAGTTGGACCGGTAAAATTAGGAGCTATTGAGTATTTACAACAATTTCGATGGATAAAGAATGCGATGCAACCAAAGAGCGATATTAATGGGTTCACACTTTAAGAATTCAAACTAATGCAGCGTATATCATATAACATATTGATAGTGGTTCTTTCGCGTTATTAAACTTTGGTGGGACCGATGACTCAGTTTCTCAAGTTTGATAAACTTAAATCTTCGTCATCTAGATAAAGACGACAAACCCTGTATTTTAATACAGGGACCGAAACCCATTCGACATAACGGTACCGGTATCGACGAATTTCGGTTACCTTTAAGATTTCGGTAACCGCTATGACGCAATATAAAGGTAACCCTTATATACGGGAACCGTTTTAATATCGGTAACCTAAAAAGACCTTGAATGCAAAAGAAAATGCGTTGTTGTTGCATAACAAATAAAAATCATACTTGTCGTGTTGTTTACACAGTATCGCTGGATACGGTTCATTTCAATTTTGGTGGGTAATTCTGTTGAAAAAATCATGAAATGAGTAAAGATAATTGTGTAGTATAGTGCCATAATGCTTAGTAAAGACAAACGGCGGTATAACCACACACAGGCACTGCCCCCGCTTTGACTTATAAGGAACTTCGCATGAAACATAAAGGTAACCCTTATTTCGGTTACCGGTATGATACCGGTTAAATTCTAGGAATCGAATAAAATTGGCGGATACCGGTTACCATTAAAAATACCGGTATTATTTTTTTCGGTTGATACCAAAAAATACCGGTATTTTCGATACCGGTTTCGGTCCCTGTTTTGATATACTTACCTCAATACTATACACTTTAATATACTAAGGATAATTGACCAGCAAACAATTTGAAGTTTGAAATATTGAGAATGCAGAAGACAATGAGCAAAATAATCGTTTCGTGAAAACTAAAATAGACGCGATGCAACAAAAACAAAATTATTTATCAGTTTTATCGGCTTTCATAAAGCAACATTGTGGAAGTTATCACGGTTTAAAACTAGAAACACGCTTAGAAAATGTATTTCATTTCCTATGCAAAACTGATTGTTCAATATCTTTCGTGTAAACTATTATTAATAAATCCTGTAAACTATTACAAACGCGTAAACTATAACTCATTTGTACTACACATGTCAGGAATACTATCAAATGCAACAAAGATACGACATCGTGAGACCGAATTAAAAAACAATTCCAACATTGACACTGAAAACGGACCCAAAGCGGGGCGTAATACAAAATTTATTTTGCACTAGGCAGAGAACAATACGTTCGCTCAAATTAGAGTCATTAAATTGGTCCATAATGATAGACATGAGAAGCGGCTCGCAACCTTGGAAGCAAGTGTCCCGAGGGCGGTGGAGCGCTGGACAGTACACTACTCACCTTGGCCATGTGTTCTCGCCGAGGACTTTCCCATGTCGGCCGCACCATCGACACACATATACACACACACTCGCGCGCGACACTTAACACTAACACTGTGCGTATGTTATTATACTTAAAGGTCGGTGTAAAAGAGGCGTATAAAACGTAAGACGTTATACTATAGAAGGACACTTATGGGTTATGTTGGGTCTCCTACGGTGTAGGAGGTATGGTGGTGTCGAGACGAGCGGAGGGCCGCGCGGAGCGATCGGCATCCTGCGCTCCAGCGATGCGCTTCGTTTTCCTGGAACAAATAAATCAACTTATAGAACTTGCCTATATCAAAACTTTAGAAAACTAATCGGAGAATACATAGCGGCGATGAAAAAATTCTCAAGAAAGTATTATTGACAGAGATGTTTATACATATAGCTATAAAAGATTATCTTCCAATTTTTCTTTCCTCTCTTCAATGACAGGAAGTCAATTCAAAGCCAAAAAATGTTCTTCTCTTAATGTCACGATTTTTTAGAAAATAATTTAACCAAACACTGTCCACCTTCACCCAAATACTGAAGCGATATTAAAGACGCGACAAAGACAAACAATCTTTCAACGAAAGCAAGAAAAAACGGTCTAACCAACGACGAGACTCATTCAGTGTGAAATCACCTCCATTGGCAAACAAACAAACTGTAGCGGATTAAATGTACTTTCGTACAGTCAACATCATAAAAATCACCGCGTCCTTGGCGAATTTAAACAGCAAGAGACTCGTAACGAATTTATCTTAGGCGTCATCTGTCAAGTCGGCGAGACGAACTGACATACATACATACATTTACGTACGAATTATTTGTCGCACGTGATGAGATTTATCCCTAGGGAAATTATTTTCCGGGATAAAAAGTGCCATTCCTCTTCCTATGTTATAAACAACAAACATGACATGAGCGAATAAGAAATGATTCCATTGCTGTAACTAAGTATCATGTCGTAGGTCGTGGGATTTACTTAAGGCATTAAGCAACAATTAAGATAAGATTAATATAATTCAAACGGATAAGGGAAGTCTTAATC
Organism: Hyles euphorbiae; assembly: GCA_023078785.2. Lineage (NCBI taxonomy): Eukaryota > Metazoa > Arthropoda > Insecta > Lepidoptera > Sphingidae > Hyles > Hyles euphorbiae. The sequence continues at coordinate 10,591,167 of CM041049.1, read as the reverse complement.
ACTGATAATAACGAAATGAATTTTACAAAACATAATATCAATGATACAAGCCGCTTCCTACAGGTCAATGTGGGGAGGCGTATATTGAAAAATGGACTTCCCCTGGCAGAAGAGAGAGCGAGACAATATCACAACTAAAATCTTTGATTAATCTTCATGCACAAAAAAGAACAGAAATAATTAACTCAATTACAAAGAAAAGTTGGTCTATTGAACAACTTTAATTTACATTCATACGCGCACTATACTAACGAATAGCTATAACTATTAATTTAAAGAGGTCAGCATCTTCGCAATAAGTTTTAATAATATCTGCTTTCAAAACATCGAATTAATTAAATACTACACGGACCTTTTTTTTTTTTTTTTTTTTTTTTTTTTTTTTTTTTTTTTTTTTTTTTCCATGGGGAAAATCCTCTTGGATCCCTGTTTACCTTGGGGATGATAAACAGGGTAAGCCGGATTTTTACCGGCTAAAAACCCCATGACCACCTTCAGCACAAATAAGGGACTTCGGGATCTCACGAGGAACACACCAAAGCCCCTTTAGCACTTTGCTATCTAGCATTACGTGAGGTGAGATGATATTGTTCATCACCTGTCTTTCTCGCGTCTGTGTGGTATGGTTTACAGCAATACAAGCCCCATTACATTGACCGCCTGAAAACCAACATTGAATCTACCAGTCTTCGTCTGGTTAAATGTACCATCACGGCTTATTTAACGCCGCCTTCGTCTCTGCCTTCTAGTGGGATCAACCCTCTCTCTCTCCCTCTCTGCAGCTTCTTTTCTTGTCATAACACTTTCACAGAATGAGGCCATGGCATTCCAAGAAGATTCTGCACTTAGCATTGCCGAAATAACTGTAGGCAAAGCAAGGTCTTGGCCAATCTGGTTGGTTAAGATCTGACGCTCAGCATCCCAAGCGGAACACTCCGCAAGAGTGTGAGTAGCAGAATCTTGTGTGTCAATAGCGCAGTGATGGCAATTTGCCGTCGCCTCTCAAATACTACACGGACCTACAGAAACTATACCAAGAAGCTCATTGTTGACATATGAATGTCTTCAATTAAAACAATTGAGTTTTATTCCAACCTCGATTAACAGTTATTAAAGTCTTTGCAAAGAATACTTGGGCCTTCAGCCTATAAGACTAACGTTAACCAAGTATCTACACGGTGATCATGATCATGAGTCTGGAGGACGTATGGTAATGATAATATATAACGCTATCAGTTCAATGTCATACTCATATATGAAGTCCGCCCTAGAAACAGAACGGCAACCAGTGCTCGTAATGAGACAATTAAAGTCTATTGGGAGAATTGAGATGCGGCGCAAGGAACACCAGTCTCCGGCCTCACGTGGTGCAGTACGAATTGTCTCTGAGTTTTTTAATATACCTCTTGTTCTATTAGACCACCAACCAATTCGAAGACATTCGGATAGCAAATATTGATATACCAGGCTCATAAAACAAGAGTAAAACTAGCCACTTCTCATGAGTAAACAAAAGGGCATAAATAGATAAAAATACATCCAAGCTATAATTATACAATTTTATAACAGTGATAAATACAATTATTTAGGAAAGGATTTCAATCGACGCGATATACAAATAGATCTATATATAAAGAAATATTACAATTTTTGCATTAATCACAATAGTATTAACCCATCTGAATGAAGTCGACATTTTTTGTTTGGATGAATATATTGACGACAACGTTGTTGTATTTGCACGTAAAACAAGACTATTGTCAGTTCTATGGACACATATTGATAAAGATTAATCAGATACATTTCGTAGAAAGAATATATTTATTTAATGATATTATGTGTAGTTGGAACGGGTTCATACGCTATTTAAAGTTATTATCTAAAAAAGGGGATTTACTACTGTTCAAAATATTCTGAACTGGGAAATGAAATGATAACAATAGTATTAACTATTTAGTAAAATATTACGTTGTATTATAGTATCATATTTTTTAGAGTATGGAACAATAATTGTGTTCCTATGGCAATAACAATTATTGTTTAAATTATTTTCGCCTTAAGTACTTCAATTTTGAAACAGCATACAAACTCTTGCACACTGTTGATTTTTGAATGTTCGGTAAATAAACAAAATTTATCTACAAAATTAAAAACAATCCGATCGTGTCATGATGAATCTCCTGTTCTTTAACAAGTATTACATAACTGTCGTCTGCTGACAAAAACCGGTATCTCTTGTGTTTATGCCCTTCTAATTTCATCGAATAGAACCATCCAGACTGGCACTACGCATGAGAAGACATTTATTTCATTAATATCTAGCACCTACGTAAGCTCATAATTAAACCGTACGAAACAACGGACCCGTATATCACGGTGACATCATTATATCATGGGTTAGGCCTTGAGAGCATCTGCTATGCCTATTACAGATTTATATTTCGGACAGTGTGTATTCTTTATGACGCGAATGCGAAAATTACGATTTTTTTATGCCCTTGAATACACCTGGTATGTGTAAATGATATTAACCATTTGTAATCAATCATAATAACTTCCCTGAACCGTAAAGTGTAATTTTAGAGTTGTTATTATAATAACAGGGTTTGGGTACTGGCCCACCACATTGCCCTAGTAAGGATTTATGAACTCTTAATACGTTGGTAATACGAATAATTCTTTATATAAACATAGGAACATTGCAGACATTGTTCTTCTAAGTAAAATAGCTCAGAATGAAATAGACTCCTCATATCTTCTCTCAAAAATACTCTTAAAAGTACCGCTTAGGACAATTAGATCGCCCGCAATTTTAGCTTTACCACATATGACTTCAATCTATGGACAGAACTCATTTTTTGTAAGAGTGGCAAAGAAATTTAACGAATTAATTAACATTTCCTGGGATCTGGACTTATTTCATTCTAAGCCTTGTATGCTAAAAAATAAGTTAGTGAAATATTGGTTTAATGGTTCTCTAACTGACGGTAATTAGCAACTTATTTATACCCCTGTAATCTAGATGTATAAGTTAAGTTTGATGTAATGTTTTTTTTTTTTAATTTAGTTGTAATGTATATTCATTGTTTAACTGTTTTATTAACTGTTGATTGTTTTTCTTTAATATTTTTACATAAATAAGCAAGCTTTATATTAGTTACATACTTGCGAAAACATGTTATGTGTTAATAGCCTATTCCTAGTTAATAAGTCTTATTGTAATATTACTATTAACGCTTTGTTTTCCGAATAAAAATAAAATAAAATAAAATAAAAATAAATAAAATACTCGTAAATTAGGTATTTTAAAGAATACATATCATGTATTTACTCACAATGTTTTCCATCACTTTTAAAAGCACCTAGTAAGCAATTAGCTACTTGTTTGTGCATATTATGTAACTTGTAAAAGTCAAAATTAGTACAGGCAACGAAGCGACGGGTTTCTCTTGTCCGCAATGCATAATTTGCCAGGAGTTTTTTTCTTTTCATGAAGAGGTGGCATATGACCCCACTAAGTTAAAAACCCAAAATACTTACAAAAATGGCGTCCGCTAGAGCCGCCATTTTGGAAAACGCGTTTGAAGCCATATCTCCGGAACCGTCCACTTCAGGCCCATCATGCTAAGGACCTTACTTGTAGATAATTAAATTTCCCATCTTTTTTGTTCAATTATTTTTTTTGTACCATTAACCGTTCGCGATTTACAATGTTATTAATATTCGTTTCATGTCTTTTTGCCGATATCTTTGTTAATAATTGTTTAAACAAAAAATTGTTAATAACTAAACTTTTTAAACGATAAATTCTCTTTTAACCTATACTTTTTTCTTCTAAAATCCATATTTTCAAAGTTATCGCGCATTAATTTCGAAAATCCTATGCCTAGGCAGTCGACGCCAGCTGCACGCCTGAACACGTCATCCATTCCAATAGCATCAAAGATGCCATTTGCACCACCTAGTTTACTGGAATGCATTTCATGCAAATGCAGAACAGGTTGTGGTAGAGCCTGTGGGTGCCGAAAGGCAGGCTTGGACTGTACTGTAATTTGTGAGAACTGCTCTGAAGAAACGTGCAGTAATCAGCCTGAGTTCCTAGTGAACGATGCAGAATTGGGCGATGACGATGAAGATGTTATGAATCACCCCAATGGAAAATTAATGGAAGCATTGAAATCTTTGTATGACATTGAAGAAGATGAAGAGGAAGAGGACAACGTCATCGATATAGAATCTTCACCACCTGCGAAACGGACGAGAGTTGAAGAAGATGATTAATTTTCATTTTATACCTTTTTTGCAATACATTTTACATGGATTTTTAACAAAATTTACTATTTCCTCATTGCTTTGTTCCCTTATGCCATCAGTATTTAATTAATTACGTGATAATCATGGAGAAATCATTGGATTTCATAATTACGCTATGCATCCTTCGTTTCCATTGACCTTGATTCGGTAGTATACCATTCAACGCGCGATAACTTCTAAAATATTGATTTTAGAGAAAAAAAGTATGGGTGAAAAGTTGTTAAGAATTTATTGATTTAAAAGTTTAGTAATTAACAATTTTTTGTTTAAACAATTATTAACATAGATATGGGCAAAAAGGCAAGAAACGAATATTAATAACCTTGTAAATCGCGAACGGTAAATGGTACAAAAAAAATATTGAACAAAAAAGATTAGAAATTTAATTATCTACAAAAAAAGTCCTTAGCATGATGGGCCTAAAGTGGACGGTTCCGGAGATATGGCTTCAAACGCGTTTTCCAAAATGGCGGCTCTAGCGGACGCCATTTTTGTAAGTATTTTGGGTTTTTAACTTAGTGGGGTCATATGCCACCTCTTCATGAAAAGAAAAAACTCCTGGCAAATTATGCAGGAAAAAATGCTTCGTTGCCTGTACTAAATTGTGCGCGTGTTAGACATGCATCTCCGACTTTTGTACTGTCATATCTGCCTGTAGCAGGCTGAAACCTCATCCGATGAATTCTCATTAAAAAATCTCGATAATGATTTCCGTTTCTAACCACATGCTAAGACATAAGCAATTACATGCAAAACATTCCAATATGAATAGATAATGGATGAAATACCTCTTATTAATTAATTATTATTTACACATAACATAGTATACGTATAACGTAATGTATCTAACAGCTATGATATCTAATTACCAGGGGAACAGAAGCGTGACGAAACAAAACCAATCAAATGTCAGAAGATAAAGACGCGATGATATGTAAGGTTTTCGCAAGCTGCTCTCGTTATGCGTGAACTATTTATTCGTCAGTGCCTTTCACTCTGTTTTATTTCATAACATTTCGTAATATATGTATTTTAAACAAAATCGAGTGTAAATACAAATAAAACGAGGCACTATATCAACAGTGTAATACGTGGTTGTTGGTATGAACTGCTAACCACAAGGTCTTTAAGTATGTACAATAATTCTGTGATTTCTTTGGCTTATCATGCCATATTGTAATTAATACTCAGTACTGGAATTTGTGCTCGAGTCGGCGATGGGCTGGAGGAAATTTGAATGCGACTACAGGTACCTCGGTCTAACTTCACAGAGATCAAAGTATGAGAATATGTTAAAATATGTACCTATACATATTGTATGCACTCGTTTGTATCTTTGATCTATTAAAAGCTAGTAAACAAAAAATATCTATATCCACTTTAATTTTACCTAGATTTTTAGTTTCCTCACTTTCAATGAAGCTGTAAAAGCTTTCAAAGGTTAGCAGAAAGAATGTAATGGAAAAAATCCGTGCCTTTGATCACTTATAGTTCTCGGAAGCTCCGAGAAAATGGATTGATAAATAGTACAACATTTAATTTCTTTATCTTTTTTGTTCGGAAATTCAATCGTATAAAATAATACTATGCCTTTTCCCAGGTTGATGTTAAGATTATGAGATAAATCAGATCTATCAACAGTTTAAAGGTCCTATAAAACTAATGAGAGTAGGAATCACATCTCAACATAACCTGCGGTTTACACATTATAATCTTTAACGTATCATGTTTAATCTGACTCTATTCAGTTCATTTAACACATTTATTTCTTCTTGAGATACATAATACAGCTCATACACGACAATACCAATACAGATTGGACAGTGAATAAAGATTAGACTAAAGACTTATACAATCAACCACTGATCTCGACTAATAATATTTTGAAATTGATATAAATTGGGCTGAATATCACGCGATTGCACACGCTGCAATCAAAACAGGAGAGTGAAGTAAAGTTCGTTAACTTGACAATTACATCTCATAGTCATATATACATATATCATCAACATTTTATTCATGCATATCTATTGTGTAAACTGTAAACCTTCATATCAAAATTAGGAAAATTCAGTAATAAAAAAATGTTTGTACTGTTATCACACAAAACTGCGTCAATTATGGTGATATTGTGAAATAAGTGATTCACTCTTTGTATAATAGATATTTACTTTTTATTAATTTAATAATGTTTGACAATATTATAATCTTAATTATAGTCAATCCATTCGCAAACAACACAATACTTGTCAACAGTTTCATCCACAACCACCCAGACATTAATTAAACTTATCGGACGTCGGTATCCTACGTTTATGTAACTCCTTGTGTTTTACTTTTATCTGCCAGTTAAACATTTCATTGTGGTGGAAATTCATTTTAGGCTTTACATTTTTGCCCATGTATGTTTGATGTATATGGAAATAAATCACATCTATCAACACACTCATCCAAGTTCTAAGAATTACTGTACTAAGTACTACAAGGTTATATAAAAGTATTCTAAAACATATTCATAATCCACAGGATTAACAGGGAAGCTTGTTTGCTATGACTCAACTAGATTAAGATCTTCGTTATACAACGTTGATGCGACCGATGGGCATTTAATTACACTATGTATGCTATACGTCCTTGGTATTAATTCGGCACGGCACATAAATTAATAATACCAAAAATGAGGTTTTGTTTGTTTCAAACAAACTAAATAGCTTCCAAATAAGAGTAAAACGCAAGCATCCTGTGTAAATAAATTTCATTGACCTGTAGATACGAATAGATAAGAACCTCCTCCTTTTTTTGAAGTCGGTTAACAAATTGGCAACGTTGCGCGCGGCGCTTGTTATTGTCTTGTACTTATTATTGTGTGACTTGTGTAAGAGCGGCAACAACGCGCAGATTTTAGTACGATCTATCGTAAGGTGAATGACCATGCGTTAGGCGTAATCAGCTGTTAGAAAAGCTACATCGTGTTCGAATGGGGCAAAAACTTTAAAAAAACATTTATGACTAAACTACTGCTCCTATTTAATTGATTTTTAGTACAGAGCTTCAAAATGGTACCTAGTATATGCAGTTTAAAGAAACGCCCATCGGTCGCATCAACGTTGTATATGTAATTTCTATTACGACATTGATTTGCTCAAAATATACGTAGTTCTGAGATCATTGTATTTATCTGCATTACCCTTCATATGTCCTGCAGTTGCCGTTGCAGTTACACGCGCCTGCCTTCCCTAAACCCATGTATAAAAAATGCGCTCATCTCATGGTCAAAACTCTAATTACGAATAGCTTACGGGAGATGTAAAAAGGAGTGGTACGTAAATAATAGTTTAGTTTAAACATTGTAGAATAATGTTGCCTTCACAGTTCACACGCATGTGGTTTTCCCAAAGGGCAGACTCAAGTTCGTGAAAGTTTGGATTGTTGCGAGACAAAATATTTATACTGGAATACGCTAGCTATGTCTGTACGATGTTTCTCTTTATAAATTACAATTTATAAAGCATATAGCTTAGAGTATTTATATATAGAGGGAGCGCTGTCATACATTCGCGATTTAAAAAACGTAGATATTTTCTTGTTCGTAATGTTGGTAGCGCACCTATATTAGTAACAATTGAATTAATTATTTAGCAATAAATTTCTATAAATTCCTTTAATTAAGCCGAAATTATATTTAGCTATTATCCTTTTAAAACGAGTTTGAGTGGAATTAAATAGACCTAAACTATTTATTTTTATTATTTTTTTCAAATATTTTATGTATGTTGCACAACCTGTTCCAATATTAGCAAATAGGAGGGCAGAAAAAGGTGGCCCGGCACCACCATTTTTATCTACGTTTTTGAAGTACCAGCGCTCCCTCTATATATATATATATACTCTAAGGCATATAGTTTAGGAATAGCTCTGACTATATTTTGTCTTTGAATAATATTTAGAAGTAATGTTCTGTGCGTCAATCAGTTAACGAATATCAGGCGTCTTAATTATTCAGTTTCTTTTATACAGGGTATATCAAGACTGCTACCGAAAACGAAGCCGGGTGATAGTTTAAGTGACTTCAGACACAATGTAACAGAAAATGTTGCAAAAAAAGCGACAATTTTTTTTGTTACTTTTTTCCTATGGTCGTATTTGGGTGGTAAATTAATTTTTTATCCTAAAATAATAAGTATACCCTTTTATTTATAAAAACTCTAAGGTATAAAAGAGTTTAAATTATTATTTTAGCAAAAAATATGGATTTACCAACCAAAAATGATGATATTTAAAAAATCATTAATAATAATTGTCGCGTTTCTTTGCGAAATTTTTAGTTGCATTGTGTTTGTAGTCACTAAAACTACCACCCGGCTTCGTTTTCGGTAGCAGTCTTGATATACCCGGTATAAAGATTTATACCTTTCCAAATTAATATTTATATAAGTTGCGTTCCCAGCGTGGGCTGAAAAGCATGTACAGGGAATAACGTAAGAAAATCTATTACGTACAAGGCAGACAATCAAGCCATACAATATAATTATTAGTGTAACAATTAACAAGAGAGGCACTGCAACTTAATCAATCAAATTAATAGACGTCATTGGAATGAATAATTGACATCTCAATTAAACCGACCCATACATTTTACTTTCTGTTATAAGTAACACATTACACAAATGCGTGATAAAAACGTTTAGCAAAAAGTGCTTCGGTGCATCGGTTGCTAACTAGTACCCACGCACGTAACACGGGCGTTTGAAATGTACCAGTAAATACATGATAAATAACTACATAACAAGCTGATTACACTGCGTTTTCCGTATCACGCTAAAGCGCTATGGATCCGAGTTTTACTACGTCTGTACATCCGGTACGCAGTGTGGAATGCGCGCGTCGCAGTTTCCAAAACCAATTCAATATTGTTCACTATCATATGAATGGTTTTGGTAAATGTAAAACATATTTTAAAGGTGCAGATGTAACGTCATGAATACAAACTGGATTGAGAACCGGAATTATATGATATGGAATAAATAAATTACTGGTAAATCCATAGACGCATTTTCTTTTCTGCATCACTACAAAGTTAATTTTAACGCATACCTAACCTATACCAACATCTTATAATCACTTAATATATACTATACATAATATAGCTTATCTTATATTTATGTCATCAGAATGTTTTTGTATTGGAATGAGTGGCGAGACGAGCATTCTATTTGCCTAATAGGTAAGAGTTACGAAATGAAACTAATAATACAGAGCAATGCTTGGCATTCTACTGCGCTCGTCATCCTGAGACATACGATGTGTATTCTCATAATGTCCAATAGTTACTCTGACTACAATGTCCTTTAAACCTGAATAAATCATTGCATTTACGCTGATGTTGGCGGGAGAAATAGACATAGAACTGGTTCCTATGACCAGTACAAATAGTAGGGTTAAAAACTGTTGAATGGAAAATCTAATACATAATTTTACAGATGAAACTTACATTGTTCATAAGTTCTGCTGCAGGACTGCCGGGTTTATCCGCTTTAGTATAGGCAAATAAACCATTATTTTGGAGGTGATTTAAGCATAATGAAATAAGGCTAACTGAACCTTCAATAATTAATATGCCAAAATATAGGAAACTTTAAAACAGTCTGTTCAAAAATAAGACACTACGAATGTAATTAAAGGTCATTCAGCGATAGATATATTCATTTTTATAACACCGAAACATTAACTAAAACAACATTAAACCACCTAAAATAATCAGATAACGTTTTTGTGGTTGATAAAGTAATACCGTAGAATAATACAAGTACAGCCAATCGCAAAAATGTGACGGAATTATTACTGGAAATGTATTTAGAACGCGTAAAACGAGAAAAGCATACTTTCACATGAAACGTAACGATATTTCACACGAGTGTACAGAACAGGGTTATATGAAAGATTTTGTGTCAGATTAAGTTTAACAAAAAGTCACTACGATAATTAAAAGCACTGTAGTGTGTAATGCAATAAAGCGTTTTGGGCACGATTTAATTAAAGCTAATGCATTTTGGTAGTACTTAATCAAACTTATAAAGTGAAAGTGGGTATGACATTGCACTCCACCTGATGGTATATGCAACGCTGACTTAATCAATTATATCTAAGCCAAAAGAATTATGAAGCGATTAATGAAGTTATATGACCACAACCGAGTCGTTTTTGAGACAATAAATAGATACAAATCTTCAATTTTTACACCTAATAAAGAACTATGCATCATTCTATATTTCGGGCACGACGGCGTTAACGACATTAACCTGTAACCAACTTTAGATAGTTTACTACTAGTACTGGTGGTAGGTCTCTCATATGTGAGAGGCCATCTGCGTAGGTACCACCGCAATGTCTATTTCTCCCGTGAAACAACACTGTGTAAATGCACTGTTGTGTTTCGGATTGAAGGACATTGTAGCCAGAGTAACTACTGGACATATTGAGACTTAACATCTTTTGTCTCAGGATGGCGAGCGCAGTGGAATTTTGCTACTGTTTATGAATGGTCGTATCGCTTACCATCAGGCGAACGGCTTGCTCGTCTCGTCATTCATTGCAATCAAAAAAAAAAGTTTAATAACTTAATAATTATTGAAACATGAAGTTATTAAACTATGCAAAAGATGAAATAGAACTAAAAGCTACCAAATAGATGAAAGGAAGGAAACGTGTTAATTATCTTCAGTTAAGGATAATTAATTAGATAGGATTAAAAGTACAAGTACAGAATATAAAAAATAATCTAGCTATCAGTAACAGACTGTCTTTGTTTCTTATTTATTGTCATAAGCAATTTTTGTTGACATTTCATACAAATTCATAATATTACAAACACTTTCAAATACCGTCAGATTTTTCGTGGGGAGTGCAAGAGGAAGAAACATGCGGCTCTACAACCCAATACATCGTCAGGTAGTTGAAAAATAATTTGGAGATCAACGCGGGCAAGACTTAAATGGGATTTGTACAGATCAGAGCAAATTTAGACAATCTTAATGCCCTTCAATACGAGCATATGTTGTACATTTATATACAAACATATTTAAATATGTACGCCATTGACAGGTCACGACTTTAGCTTCAGAAGCAATCAATGTGCAGTTCGATTGTGGGGCTTTAGATAACAATATAATTTTCATTATCATTCGCTCTTTCTACACAGTGCATAGCATTGTCCCCTGCAGATTCCGAAGCCCGCCATGCTGTTCTGTCTTCAACATTTGGCTTGGCTTTTATGCCCTACAAAGTAAATAATATTTAAAAAATCCATTCAAGGTAACATTATTGCCTACTATGTAATGAAAGAGAAAAAAACGTTTTCAACACTTTTTGAAGTTTCGAAGGTCGCCACACGTCGATCATAGCATGTCTGTATTAACAATGTGTACATTAACTGTTTGTCGTATTATTATTAAATCCGTGTAAAGATGTGGGTTTAATCGATCGGTTGGGAATAGTCTATTTTCCTCCCAGATTCGAAAAGTACGAATCTACGGACTTCGTAAACCTATGTTTTGTGCATCAAATAAAATTTATGGCCAACATATCTGGTTCTACGGTGATTGCAACAATAAATAAAGTTTAGGTAGCCATGTCATCGAATAAATTCAATGAATAACGAATACATATTTGCAAAAAATAATTATAATTTATTGGTAAACCATAAATATTTAAAATAATTATACATAATACAAATTCATTGTGTGGTAGGCAAGGAGCCGGCTGGAAAAGAGGAGAGCGCGGATTCGATTCTTGTAATGAGACAAATAGTTGTATTAGGTGTGGATAAAGAAGTTTTTAGACTCTAACAAAGTAAATCGATAAATATAAAAAATATAAAATTTGAAGTGACATTTCTGATAATGACTATGAAGTAAGAGTTAAATACGTTTAAGTACTTGTACAGTAATATAAAATCTAAGTCACTTGAATGACGTGTCAAAGTGACAGTAAAGTAAAATCAATAAAATAAAGTGATTGATTAGTGAAGGAAATTAATTATAAATATTTTCAAGCTCTAAGAAATACAGTAAATTATAAGCAGATTTTTTAGAACGGCTATTGTTGAACTAATTATTGTGTTGTATAATGACGACAACAAACTAGTATTGACAGAAAACAGCAGAAAAAACAAAGAGGAATAATTGAAAAAAAAATACAATAAGTAATAAACCTACTGTATCAGCCCATATGCGTCCCACTGCAGGGCACGGGCCTCCTCTACAATCGAAAGTAAGATTGAGAGTGGTTAGGCCATATAGTCCACCACGCTGGCCTAGTGCGGGTTGGCGGACTTTCATACAATAGAATTTTTATAAATCGCTATGGTATGCAGGTTTCCTCACGATGTTATCCTTCACCGTTTTAGTGCGTGGTGATTGACTATCAATACACACATGACTCCGAAAAGTCAGAGGTGTGCCCAGGGATTCGAACCCGCAACCACCTATTGCAATAAAATAATATACCTATTTTTTCGCTTGGTACTTATTACAAAAATATTTATGATTTTTTAAACGAAAACTTTAGGATATGTATCAGTTATAAAAATATAATTAAATAATGATTGAGGAATTATTTGACTTTTATGCTATTTACAATTACTGTTATGGGGTCAAAATCAAGTTTATTTAACTTCCTTTATGTAAGCTCGATGTGAGGCCACTGCATGCACGCGGTACATGACATAATTAATTAATGACTTTTATTTTATATTTAAAAACTGAAGTGTCAATTATATACAGGACTTACATGATGAAAATAGGTTCTCAGCCAGGCAAATCTCAATCCAAAGAGACGATAAGCCCGTTAAAAATACGTCACGCACACAATACAAAAATAATTCCTATTTTTAATAACTTCCGAAAATAATGAATGATAATATTTAAATGTAGTAAGGCACTTGAAACGTTGCGCTAAATATTTTTTATGCAACTATGTTTCGCGGTTTTATTTAATAAATAGTGAAAAAGGCGGCGCGCAGCGTACGTGCGACTCGGGCCGATGAACGAAACGCACTGTTTTGATAGTGTATTTTAGCGTACGTAACATCAAACCCCAAGGTGAGTCGCGGCTCTACCCGACTCGCCACTCGATATCACTTTCAATGAACATTTTGTTCACTTCCACATCCAATGCCGTTTTTGATAAAGTTAATATTCGTCCCTCGCATTCCTTCAAAGCCATGCTCTACAAACAATTTCCACGGACGCGCTACATATGAGAATTTTATTCTTGAAAAAGAAAAAAAGAACTATGAACAAACAAGTAAAAAGTTGATATCCTTCACTTAGTTTGTAACTTCAAATTGGCTGTATTTTATGAGAACGCTGTTAACGGTATTGAATTTGTATAGGAAGTTTTGTTTTTAATGACATATATAGACGTTAACAATACTCAATACATAACTAACGCAAGCCATTCAGTACGACCATTAAACAGCAATTAAGAACATTATAATTACCTGCCAGTAAATATTAGAAGCATACTTCCGACCTTTTAGGAATTGCCATGTAACGGTACTGAGCGTGACAATATTAATATTTGTATAATAGGAATTAGTAAAGTCACTGTGTGGCATTTAGGAGACCTTAAGAACGAAATGTGAGCGCAGACGAGTCGTCTTTGTTTCACAAGGAAAAAAGCCTGAGCTTTACTAGATCGAGGCTGATGACAACATTCCCTCGCGAATTGAGGACATGTGCACCGAGAGCGCCGCAGCCCGCAATAGCGACGAGTGCGGCAGCACCGGCGACGCTCGGTGCGCCGAGCACTTGCGCAACCGCACGCTTCACTCGACGCACGGCACACACCACTCTAACGTGCCGGTGCTATTGGCGAATACCAACACGTCATGCATCGCCTTTTTGATGCATGCATTCACCCCAACAAGTACGGACCACAATTTGTTGTCAGCCATACTGCCATACAAAGCGTTGCACAGGAATAACTATACACAAAAAACATTGAATAATCAACGCAAGGGATAATTGGTCGTTGAAGTCACACACATGAACACAATGCTCGTCGCTCGCGATCATGGCAAAACACTATCGTGTGTCTAGATAGGCAAATGTAAAATTATAATTTTGCAAGTCATTTCTATCTTTGTGGGCTTTTTCTTTAACAGTTGCCAGGTTCATAAATAATAAATTAGCAATAAAAGCGGGAGGCAACCAAGAACTTTATTCGTTCGCCATATGCACCATCGAAAACAAACGCCGAAGAAATTAAGAACGGTGCTTAAAATTTATAATTTATACACCATTTTACGGTTCCAATAAATCAAGATTCTCCGTGAAAAAGTTCGCCATTAATTTCGCTCGAGTTTGCTATTTTTACGATTAATAAAGTTTCGTATCAACACATACATCAACTTAGCGAAATATCAGGAGCACTGCATAATGAGAATAAATTCCCTAGTTCTTTTCACGCGTGCTTAAAGTTTAAAAATAAATTTATGAATAATCAGTAACGTAGTCACGCAGGTCTGGCACAGGTCCAGCTATATAGGTTTTTATCTGGACAACCGCATTATTATTTGATAGGATTGTCACATCTGTTGTGTTTACCTAAAAATGTGACATACCTACATTATTTTTAATATTTACATGTACTAATCTGATAAATAGAGAATAGAGTGCGTATCGTCTGTTGGTAAACGGACTAGACGTGGCTGCCAACATGTTCACGGTGGTCGCGGGTTCGAATCCCAGGGCACACCTCTGACTTTTCGGAGTCATGTGTTTATTAATAATCAATAACCACGCACTAAAATCTGCATACCATAGCGATTTATAAAAAAATCTATGGTATGTAAGTCCGCCAACCCGCATTAGGCCAGCGTGGTGGACTATATGGCCTTACTCTACTCTCAATGGTGCTCTCGATTGTAGAGTAGGCCCGTGCCCTGCAGTGGGACGTATATGGGCTGATATAGATACAGAATCTGATAAATATAATGCTAAACTAGCTCAATTTTGTTAGTAAATAGTTTAACATTGAATAAATTTCAATTCAAGTGGAAACATAGACTGTCTTAGCAAGACAGTCTATGTTATATATATATATACGCAGGGAATAACTTTTGTATATTTATGTGTTCTTTATCTGAAATTACGTGTCAATCTGCAAAATATACTGTAGAATATTCCACCATTATACCACACATAATTATTATTCAAGTAAACTGTGTTTTTTCTCGATTGTTCATTCCATTGACCATTACCTTACTCTATTCCCGCGTAGATTGCTGTGAAAAACCCAACCCCAAACAATAAACACAAAAATACACACAAAATACTTTAAAAAGTGCGTCATATATCAACATGCCCTTAACCAAATCAAAACCGTCAAATTAGGCCGTGCGGACGTAGGGTAAGTCAACACAACCAACCCTTTAGACAACATTATCATGCGCGAAATAAAGCCTTAACTATTTGCGTGAGAGTCCAAATTCGCATACATTTGCGTGTTTCCGCGTTCTACTTTTAGGAACATTAAAGCTTAGTCCCGACCGTGATTGAGTTAGGCGTGGCAGCCACCATGAGTCTATGCCGTCACCCCACCGATATAGTCAGGCTGTAACTCGTGGGTGGAAACCGCTGATAGGGTTCGATCAGCTCGGCCATTCACTGAACCAACACGATAAAGAATTATGTCTCAGGTGAAAATTGTGTCGTGGGTGTGACATACCAAGCACACGTACACTATCATTTAGCCCCACATATTGTTTCATTCCCATCATTTAGTACGCCTAACTGATTACTGATATCATATTATTTATTAAAGAGACACGTTCCAACGTCTATTTGACAAAAGTCTCACAAACTATAACGATAATTATACAGCAAGCCATTTATTAACTATGGCTATTTTCTAGTCCATGCTAGGTATGTATATCATAATCATTATAAATGGTCAAAATACTTGAATATGCAATTTCGAAAAGGGCACATGTCGGATATTTTGTCAAATACGTTTTTTTGTACCAATGTGACGTAAATGCTTGTTTACACACATTATGATCCAAAACAGCACATCTCTGGTGTTAATTCTATTGTAAACGTCATGGCCTGCACAGAGAAAATTTCGAAAAGGTCACATCCCTGGGAGATGTGCCCTTTTTGAAATTCTTGATATAAAATTTGACCGCCATGTTTCTGTCTTTTTTGTTATAGTGTAATTTAATCAAATATTACATTATACCAAATTACATTAACGTGAAAAAAATCAATACAGAAGACATTAAAGATTTAAAGAAATGGGCTCAAATAAAATTTAAAGCTAAATAAAAATTAAAGCCTTTATCAGTGAGAACTTACGGAAAAGATGTACCGAAAAATCAAAAGGCTACTTTTCAAGTGTCGACTTATTACGAATTTGTTTTTGACCTAAGTAAACCTGGTGAAGTAATCGCAAAAAACTATATAGATAGTGACATTTCCCACGAAGTTTACGTTCTTTCAAAAGTAAAAGTGTTCGAGATACGAACAAAGAAAACCGTAATAGAGGTTTAAACTATTTTATTAAACTTGTTTTTGTTTGTTACAAAATTGCCGTAACCACTATGTGTCGTAATAAAAATCTGGTGTGTCGTCGTAGCGCACCGCGAAGGCACAGGATTCGCGGAGGTGGCAGGCCACGCGCCCCTATTGGTTAGACGCGCGATAACGTGACGCAGCGCTCACGCGATTGGAGAATCAGCCGCGCAGCGCCGGCGCACCGCCAATCACACGTGACGTCAGCCGTCGTGGAATAATGGAAACGGCGTAAACATCCTCCCGCCGTTGAAAGCTTGTCTTTCAAGCATTGTCAGCATTGGGGAGGAGACACAGTCGATTGATGGCACGTCTGATGGTTCCTTGAGCCGTTTTTATGTCAGCCACCCGAGGAATGTTGTCTTCACCAGGAAAAATTTTGCTAACGCGTCCCAAACGCCAGCACAGTGGAGGAACGTTATCTTCTTTAATCAGCACCAGGTCGTCCAATTTTAGGCTTTTGGACCTTTCTCGCCACTTCATTCTCTGCTGGAGTTCGCAGATGTATTCCGCGGACCATCTACGCCAAAAATGTTGTTTAATTTTCTCTAGTCGTTCGAATCTATTCAAGCGGTTTTCGTCGTGGTCAGCGTAGCTCTTTGAAGGGAGCGCCGTTAACGGCCTACCAATTAAAAAATGAGCTGGAGTTAGGGATTGGAAGTCATTAGGACTAGGACTTAATGGACATAAGGGTCGGCTATTTAATATAGCTTCTATTTGTGCAAATACTGACGTTAATTCTTCAAATGTTAGGTGAGACTGGCCTACAGTTCGTCGAAGATGGAATTTCGCTGATTTGACACCAGCCTCCGCTAGACCGTTGAAGTGAGGAGCGTAAACCGGAGAGAAGCGGAATTCTATCCCCTGACGAGCGGCAAAGTCACTGATAGAAGCACTATTGGAATTTAAAAAATTGCCAACATCTTTAGAAGCGGCTACAAAATTGCGCCCGTTGTCGCAATAGATTGTTTTGGGTAGTCCTCTGCGAGAAATAAACCTTTTTAAAGTTAATAAGTAAGCATCTTTAGTGAGTTCGCTGACCACCTCTAAATGGACGCATTTGTATTTGAAGCAAACAAAAATACAAAGATAACATTTAGTTATCTTACATCCTCGACCCTTTCGATCAGTTATTAAAAAAGGGCCGGCGAAATCAACGCCTACTGTATTGAAAGGGAAACCAGGGTCAACCCGATCGGATGGTAGGTTGCCCATTATATTAGTCATTGTTTCGCCTTTGAACCTACGGCAGATGAAACAATTTTTTGTGACATCTCTAGCTATCTTGCGACCTCCTATAGGCCAATAGCGATCTCGAACGGAAGCAAGCAAATGTTGCGGGCCGGAATGTAATAACTTTATATGTTCGTTCTTAAAAATTAGCTTAGTTAAATCATGTTCACCCCTTAATAGAATGGGATGCTTCTTGTCGTAAGAGTACATAGATGTGCCTATGCGCCCACCCACACGAAGCAAGGCTTGATCATCGAGAAAAGGATTTAGAGAAAGTAGAGAATCTTTGGTTTTGAGAGGTTTTTTGGAAAGTAAAGAATTTATCTGGTCAGGGAAGGATTCGTATTGAGCTATTTTAAGGAGACGTGTCATTGAACAATCAATTTCGTGAGCTTTTAAAACACCCGTTAATTTGTTTTGGGGATTTCTACAATTATGGTAGAAGCGCAAAATCCACGCGTAAACTCTTTGTAAAGAAGATAGTTTTGAAAACCTTTTAAAAATTGAACCAGTTTCAAAAATATCTGTCTTACCTATAACAATGCTCATTGCTTTCATTTCTGGTAAATCACCTTGGGAATTTGGGGTGATTGGCCATTCAGATTCAGGTTTGATTAAAAAGGACGGGCCGTGCCACCATAACCGAGCATCTACCGCTTCTTGAGGATCTACACCACGAGAAGCCAGGTCTGCCGGGTTATCTAATGTTGGGACATGACGCCAAGATGACACATCCGTTAATTCACAAATAGATGCAACCCTGTTAGCAACAAAGGTTTTGGTTTTGTTAGGATTTCGTAACCAACCCAAGACAACCATAGAATCAGTCCAATAGATTAGGCGACTCATTTTTTGCCTTAAAGCTCCGACGACGGCGATACTAAGTTGGGCACCCAACAAAGCGGCACATAGTTCCAAACGAGGAATGGTGCAAGACTTAATAGGAGCAACACGTGCTTTGGAGCATAGTAGATTAACGAGCACGTTGCCATCTTCATCCCAAGATTTTAAATAGATGCAACTTCCATAGGCTAGCTGAGAGGCGTCACAGAAACAGTGGAGTTCGACGCCGCACGACTGATTGATAATGACCCATCTTGGAATTTTAAGGAAAGAGAGGGTGCTTATCTGTTGATAAAACCTTTCCCAAGAAAGTTTCATTGCCTCGGGAACCGGTTCGTCCCACTCTAATTTAGCGGCCCATAATTTTTGGAGAAAGATTTTGGCCTTTATAGTGCACAGAGATAAGAGACCAAGTGGGTCAAAAATCTTGAAAATTGTGGAAAGAATAGCTCTTTTGGTGTGAATCAAATCTGTGGAACAATTAAGAGGGAAGTGAATTTTATCCGTTGCAGGCGTCCAACCAATACCTAACGTGCTAGTAGAATTGCTAATTATTAAATTTGGCTCATTAGAAAGAGAAGAAGTAGAAGGCAAAAAATCAGGTAAGTTAGAGCGGAATTTTCTTAAAGGAAAACAGCCTTTAGCCAATTCAGAAGAGACTACCCGGTGTATTAGACGAAGCTCATCTTCAGTATCGGCACCCGTCAGCAAATCGTCGCAATAAAAATCACTTTGAATAATATCCTTTATTTGGGAATCCTCGCACTCCTCCCCTACCTGCCAAATACATCTCGTGGTGAGGAAGCTAGCACTAGCAAATCCATAAGTTACAGTTTTTAATTTAAGAGTTTTCAGAGGTTCATTTTCATTATTGCGCCAAAGCATAAGTTGGAGATTTTGGTCGGATTCTCTTAAAAGCACTTGCCGGTACATTTTTTCAATATCTCCGGAGAGTACAAATTTATATTGTCGGAAGCGCAGCAAAATATTAAATAAAGAATCTTGAATAGAGGGCCCGACCATTTGAAGATCATTTACCGAAAAGCCAGAGGTAGTAGGTTCAGAAGCATTGAAAACTACTCTTAGTTTGGTGGATTCGCTCTTTTCCCGCAAAACGGGATGATGGGGCAAAAAATAAGAATGTGGAGGCTTCATTTCAGCTGACTCAGATAGATGACCAAGGTCGGCATACTCGTGGATAAATTGCGAGTATTCTTTTTTAAGACTAGCATTTTTCTTAAGACGAGCTTCCAGTGAGAAGAATCTTTTTTTGGCAATGTGGTAAGATTCCCCTAAACAAGATAAGTCGTCTTCCCTTAGTGGAAGACCCACACAAAACCGACCATCGACATCTCTTTCGGTGTTATTGAGAAAGTGAATTTCACAAAGTTTTTCTTCTTCGGAGAAAGGTTTACAGTTTGGGACGTTTTCTAATGTCCAAAATTTCAAAAGTTGTTGATCAATATCGGAAACAGTTTCCTGTTTGAGAAGAAAATTACATGCAATTGGTTTAGGAGTAGGCGGCTTGCACTTTGTGGGCATAGGGCCCGATATCAGCCATCCTAGTTTGGAGCTTCGGAGATTAGGCGTATTAGTGCCTAGAGAGCGCTGATTATTACCAATTATATCCCAAAATATATCACAGCCAATAAGCATTTGTATAGGAGATGGTTTGTGAAAGTAGGGGTCTGCTAGTTCTATACCATGCAGATTTAGATTGCTTATATCTAATGGAACTTTAGGTAAATTATCGGTTATAGATTTAAGAACGAGACACATCATTGACACTTGGAAAGTGGTGTTATTAGAGCTAAGTTGAACAGCACAACGTTCGGGAGTAAGCTTTAGCGAGTTGTTCCCAATAGCAACTATACTTATATTTGAGGGCTGAGAAGTTAGATTTAGTTTTGATTTTACGTTTTCATCAATGAAAGATGATTGGCTTCCACTGTCGAGCAAAGCTCGAACATTAATAGATTTGTTAGTTTGAGGATTTGTTAGGCGTACCATGGCAGTACAGAGAACAACTTCAGAGCAAGATAAAGCTGACATAGCAACGGATGTGGAGTTTTTTGGCAGATCGGTGTGAGAAATGTGGAGAAGAGTGTTGTGCTTCCTTTTGCAGTGTCGACAAGACCCCGGAAGCTTGCAGGAGAGGACTTCGTGGCCTGGTTTGAGACAATTTAGACAAAGTTGAAGAGTTTCAACCAAGGAGTTCCTTTCCTCAGGCGTTTTTGATTTAAAGGTGGTGCACTCGTAGAGCCGATGAGCGCCTTTGCATACAACACATTGGAAATTGGATCTTGTAGGAATAGTTTCCTTGGTGAAAGTAGCAACATAGGATTTCATTTGATTCTTGACATGAGGTGAATGATGAATTTGCTTGCCCTTATCTAGCCTCTCATTTCTATTGGTGTTAAAGGTTTCCAAAACATTCGCGCGATTTTTCAAAAAGGTAAAAAAATCTTCGAGGGATATTATTTCAGGCAAGGTTGTTCTATGCTCTTCCCATTTAAAGGCTGTGCGATTATCCAACTTAGAGGTGAGCAGGTGAACTATTAATACATCCCATTTATCTGTAGGCAGTCCCAAAGTACTGAGGGCACGTAAATTTTTGTTAACATTGTCAATTAAGTGCCGTAGAGATTTGTCAGATTCACGGAATGGAGGAATATCAAGCAGGGATTTTAAATGATTTTTTATTAGTTGGCGTTTGTTGTCATAACGACTACAGAGGAGTGCCCAGGCGATTAAATAATTACTTTCGGTTACCTCTAGATTACTCAACATTTCGGCGGCCTCACCCTCTAAATAAGAACACAAATAATGAAACTTATGTATGCCCTTTATTTTGTTGTTGTCGTGTATTAATGAAATGTAAATTTCTTTAAATCCCAACCATTTAGAATAAGACCCTTCAAATTTAGGCACTAAGATAGTAGGCAATGTAAAGGAAACGTTATCGCAATTTGCGTTGTCATGCTGGCCCTCAATATAGTAAGAACAACTAGAAACATTTTTTGTATCTTGTTCAGAGGGAGTGCGGTGCGATTTTAAAATGTCCTGAGCGATGGCAATGCAGTTGTCAAACTCCTGCTCCAACAAATCACGCGCGGTCAACTCGTTAGGTAAACCAGACTCAGACAATATCTCGATTTGGTTTTGTACACTTTCAAATTCCACAAATAGCGCTTCTATTCTAGTCGTCTTCATGACAAGTTTGTTTATTTCCATGTTTGATAATTTTTCTAATGTTAACAAGGTATCCAAATGAAGTCTAAACTTGGTTAGGCGGCCTTTAATAGAACCGCGTTTAACGGTGAGTTCCTTAAGACTCGACTCGGCACTCATTGCAACAAAATTAAACAACAATAGTTAAAATAAAAAAAATAATTAAATAAAATACGTCCCTCACTTCTTTGTCGGGCGGTAAGCAAATATCAAATCGGTTTTACGCAACGAGTAGGCAAATAAACGCGTAAAACAAATAGAAAAGAAACAAAATGCAATTATAAATGCCAATAAATTTGCACTCGATAGATGCTAGTTAGTATAAATAGCTTGGAATTTAAGGTAAGGTCGAATCGGGAATGTTTAGGGAATGAGCAAAGCCGTAACGGTACTTCTGCAATTATTCTAGGTTTCTTTCCAGATTCGTCCTTTCAAAATAGCGTAGTTTCACTTAGCTGTAGTGTCACGACATATATCCTGTTTCTTTGGCGTTTAGGGTGCTGGATGGTTCGATGAGTTGCTCGATTTGTCCACTCCAGTCCTCCAAGTATTTGTAAGTTAACAGGCACCGGAATACATTCTGTAGTTTGCAGGTCCTGTCACGGTCGCCACTTTTGTTCGAGATACGAACAAAGAAAACCGTAATAGAGGTTTAAACTATTTTATTAAACTTGTTTTTGTTTGTTACAAAATTGCCGTAACCACTATGTGTCGTAATAAAAATCTGGTGTGTCGTCGTAGCGCACCGCGAAGGCACAGGATTCGCGGAGGTGGCAGGCCACGCGCCCCTATTGGTTAGACGCGCGATAACGTGACGCAGCGCTCACGCGATTGGAGAATCAGCCGCGCAGCGCCGGCGCACCGCCAATCACACGTGACGTCAGCCGTCGTGGAATAATGGAAACGGCGTAAACAAAAAGGTACTTGTAGTAACTTACCTAACCAAGCAAATTTCGCTTATAGTGGAAAATTAGCTATAAATCATCTAAAAATTACTGACATTTCAAAGTTAAAATAATACGTAACGACAGAATTTATAGATTTTTATGAACAAATTCTATAATGGCCAAGTACTACCGAAAGAGAGCCTGCAGAAGAAGATTTTTAATAAAAGTTCATTACTGGTCATTAATATTAATACCTAATATGTTTAATTTTAGATGCCAGAAATCAAAATTACATATATTTCAAATGTTTTTATTTTATTTTATATATTGTACTCTAAGAGTATCTATAACAATTGTACTCAAATCAGTTAATTTCGAAAAGGGCACATCTCACAAATATAAAGTGTCTAATAACTCATTGATATTAATTTTAAAATAAATCAATTTAGCATTTTTCGAAGAGTTATTAATATAACTCAATACTCACTTTTAGAAATTATGCACTAGATTGAAAAATAATCAGTTTTTTTCAATTCCTGAAAATTTTAAGTTCTCAGAGATGTGCCCTTTTCGAAATTGCATATTCACTTATGAAATGATTATTTCTTTGCATATGCGTATAATATGCGAATGACATTTGATGCCTTCTCACCGTGTAATTCAACGGAATAAAACCGGCCCGTCCTGCTGTTGGCACTAAAGTAACACATTTATCACGCTATATTAAATCTATACTACACGAGCCCTAATCGTACATTTCTGTCATTTAAAAAAAACGATAAATTACATGTTTTAACATTAAAGAAATAATAAAACAAATTACATGTTTTTCAGGCCACAAATCGCCGTGGTGTGCAAATTCTGGCCTCATGGCGGCACTCCTTCGCACACGACCTTCGCCGGAGACAATCCACCCTACTTCCGGATTTAGGTCGCGTTCGTTCAAAACTTAACAAAATCATCCATCAAGCCGATGACGGCCGCACAATGGACACCTGTATTGTTTGATGTTCGTCTAAATGGGAAACGAACAAATGTTTGGAAAGCATCGAAATTGTATTTACATAGGTTGGTGTAAATTTTTCTATAGATTACAGATGTTATGATCAAACTTATTAGACATGCGTAGTGAAATATGATTTTGGTATCATTGGAAGTTATAGGTATATTAAAGTAAAAAAAGGCTGCCGGAGACAGCATAACTGCGTTTAACAATCATTTTAAAATAATGATGTTTATTAAGTATTTGTAAAGAAAGGACAGGAAAAAGGCTTTGCCCAGCAGTGAGAATTAAGGGGCTTATAATAATAAATAATTATTAATCTTTCACCGTGTTAGTATGGACAGGAATTTCCCAGACAAACGAAACCGTAGAATTTGGAGTCCAACTTTTCACTAGAGATAATATTTATATTAAGATTCCAGTTTTACCAACCAAATAACAGAAACTTTATCAAATACGAGGTTGTCAACGTGCATCGGTCCTAAAATAATAAAGTAAAATCACTAAATTATTTACACAAATCCAAAAAAAATAACTTACCTGAAGCGAAAAGTCGCAACGGGGCTTACAAACCGTGCTCCATTACTGCCATAGCGATTATCTGTTAACAAAAAGTAAGCCATTAGAGCATCGTTCAAGTAATTACACTACACTAGGGCAAGACTCACGCAGTTTGTTACGAAATTTATTGTTTAAGCAGACGGCGACATAAACTTGTATTTTATAGTCATTTGGTTAAAGAAGTAAAAGGAATGTGGAAAGTTAATTATCGGATTAAATACGTAGTTCAGCATAACTATAAATCGTTAAAAAAATACCCCTTAATTAATATTTAAACACAAGCCGCCTTATTACAAAAGTGGTTTATCTAAAAACTTTAGTTTAAATAGCAATAAACTATGGTTTATATGAAATTCATATTACAAAAAGTGGTTTAACGATAAACCATGGCCTTTTTTATGGTTTATCGCTAAACCTGAACGCCCCCTAGTTTCACGGTGGTCTAAATCGTAAACTTCCAACTATTTCTTTTGGATTTAGTGTCTGTTTCATCGTATTATGTTACTTTTACTCTAAAATTGATATTAATATGATGAATTTGTTCGTTATTAAGGATTTTGAAGCCTTTGAGCGATTAAAAACGTCATGTCGGCCCAACAAAATACGTCTACGCGTCAAATACTGTTTTAATTTTTTCCGATAAAAATATACGCATAAGGATAGGTTTACCAAACATTTTGCAATGTAATTATCCATATAATAATGTTGGTTTACTCACTTTTTTTCTCACTACTCAAATTCATAGACCATTTTTCATTTTGTAGGTCCACCACAACACGATATTATTAAATTAGATTACTATGTAATTACCTAAGCGACAATTATTTTATATCACTTCACTTCACATACTTCGTTGACTAAATAGTAAATACATTCCAATGCTAAATGAACTTATTTTAACTCGCGATAGTTTTGTTTATTGTTATGGTTTCACGTAACGCGCCAGAATGTTACGTTCCATCACACGTGTTTGGATGTGTGACTAGCTAATATAACATGAACCAAATGAAAAAAATAAATAAATTATAATCGACATACCAACCAATATTGACATTCTAGCAAAATGTCCAACCCTCAATAGGTTCAATACGCCTAAACATTATTTAATCATTAAAATTTTATTAAAACCTATTCTTGTCTGTGGATATGGAACGTTGCGATGGAATGATATCATGTTGAGCGAATATTATTTGTATTAATCTGTGGTTGGTGTATAAACTACGGTTCAAAAGAATGAACCAAGGGAACCATGGTTTATTTATGTTTTGTAATACAAGTAAATTTAAACCATGGTTCTGCAGATTAGACTGGTTTTGCTAGACTTGGTTTAAACCAAGGTTTATTTCGCTTTTTGTAATAAGACCGAAGATATTTAAGACTAAAATCGCAATCGATAGTCTCTGCCTACCCCTATTGGATACAGGCGTGACGATTATGTGTGCATGTATATTTATGCATAAAGATTAAGTCCGGCGGATTAAAAATCTTTTTCAGCTATTGCCTCACCCTTTCCACATATTACGTCTGTATCTGTATGTATCAGCCCATACACGTCCCACTGCAGGGCACGGGCCTCCTCTACAATCGAGAGTACGATTGAGAGTGGTTAGGCCATATAGTCCACCACGCTGGCCCAGTGCGTGTTGGCGGACTTACATACCATAGAAATTTTATAAATCGCTATGGTATGCAGGTTTCCTCACGATGTTTTCCTTCACCGTTTTAGTGCGTGGTGATTGACTATCAATACACACATGACTCCGAAAAGTCAGAGGTGTGCCCTGGGATTTGAACCCGCGACCACCGTGAACATTGGCAGTCGCGTCTAGTCCGTTTACCAACAGGCCACCACGCACTTATTACGTCACTTCATTTTAAAACTCGGTAGTCAGTATATACTACACATGGTAACTTAATGTGGTTTGGCTACTTGAGGTTATTAGAGCATTGGCCAATATACAGACCATTAAAAGGGTTTCTGCCGCGATTTAACGACTGCCGTCATTGCCACACTTCGTCTTCGTCAACCATGTGAATTCTAATGAGGTATTATAGCTCATATACGTTCTGTATACTGAGCTGCAATACTGAGTTACGCTACTGTTCGATAAAGTTAAGCTGGCAGTAAAGTAAGCTAGAGCGAAAGAATATTTAGTATCAGGGGAGATTTTATAGAATTTTACCGTCATTCAAACATTTCTTAAATTTTATGGTGTACATTTTTATACTACAACAATGAATGATCAGGCATAACAACCAGGAACCAAGTGACTAGCTAATGTAAGGAGCGGCCAACATAAAACCAAATCAACCGCAGATGTTTATTTCGAAATTACCTACATGATGCGTCAAAGGATATATTTATTCATATTTATATTTATATATACTTTATTGTACAACATAAAAAAGGAACAATAACAGATTAAATACTTAATATATTGACTATCAAGCCACTATAGCCCTATCCCAAAGAATTTTCGATATTCTTTCAGTATTATTCAATACAGCAATAAGGTTTTTCGATGTGACGCAGCTAGGAAAGGTTTGAATATGACGCAGAAAAACTAAGTTGCGAGAATCACGTCATGAGTTGAATTCTAAGAACCTGACGTCCGCAGGCAGATCTTTCCAAGAAAAAGCTCCAGTCAAAATAAAGGCTTAGGTTCTTAGGAACTTTCATTTACAATTCACTGGAACTCCACTTAATTACGTTACATTATTTTACATCATAACAAATAAAGTAGTAAAACCTTGAATACAAATATTAATAAAAACGAAATTAACTAATAGAAAATGAAATTTCAATTTGTTAACCCATTTCTGTATCAAGATAGGAGTCGAAAGAAAAGAACGCCCTTAAATACCAAGGTTTCTTGACACTCGCTTTTTCAATTATCATACTCCTCGTATAAGCCTACTATTACGAGTACTCAACTTCTTAAATATTAATGTTAAAAATACATTAATAAAATATATAGCTCTCGGGTTCTTTTAAATATAAATATGACATAACTCTAATCAAACACAGATTATAACTAACAGTATACAAACAACCATTATGAGTCACGGTATGTAAACAGGACAGGCCTTTAGTGATTAATTTTAGTAAACATATGGACATATTTAAAAGCACATAAGCAAAAGTGAAACGTCATTAAACTTAATTATTGTGATGGCATCAAAACGTTTTTATTCTCAATTTAATTATGTCGCGAACGCATTCCGATATTATTAATGCATGCAATGTTTGGATACATCGCTATCTCAGCATCTTTATCTATTTATGACATAATAACACCTATTGCGGGAATTTCGGAAATTATTGTAGTCTCAATTAAGATTTAATCTCTTTTAGTAATACTTACGTCGCGTCGGCGAGACTAAAACGGAGCGTTACAAAATTAAGCATTTCAAACTTAAACTGACCCTGATTCATTCCTTCTAATGTAGATATTTATCGATGATTACACATATTTAATGGTTCCTAACCCAAAACATTATGGAAACATAACTATGTTGCGTCCGTCCGGAATCTCCGGATATATTAAATCGTAAAAATGGGTCGATTCTCGGCGGGATCTTCGACGGCTTTTCAGTCGTACAACCCTGCCTACGACAAAGATTAGAGTGGGCGAGGGTGTGGCGGTTGTACCGCGAAATGTCGCGCCATTTCAGCGCCCGATGACGTCACAGGCCGCGCCTGACATTTGGGCTGGAGTAACAAAGAAGCCCTACCTACCCTCGCCATTGATAACAGAAAAGCTTAATAGCTTTAGCCAGCTATTCGCTCCGCATGCCTGCGCGCTTCTGCCGCAATCTTTTACCTTGGCATTTAGATATAGGTACATATATTGCAAACCTACCTAATTTAATACTTTCTACGCGTAAACTAATCTTTGCTTAATAAAATTTTAGTGCGACAATGTGACGTTTTACTAACATAAACACGATTTAGTTTTCAGTATGCATCTCGCTTCCAATTACTCTTTGCAACAAGGTAGACCATTTAAAGAAATTACATTACTTGCTTTTCAACAAATCGAATATTGCAGTTATATATTTTGTGATCGATGTATCTTTCCTCTTTGCCATTATGGCACTATATAAAGTTTGCAATGCACCCTGAGGTCTTATATTTTGCTCATCTCTTAAAGTCTTAAGGGTTGATTGGAACGTACATTTAGTTTTATGAATCCCGATAAGTTTGTGTATCATTAAACCTTTACGAAGTATTGCAGTCAATATAAGTAATCGCCACTTAGAGGTATGAAACATATTGCTTGTGTAAGTATTGTAAGTAATATTGGCTAAAACATTGCGTGCAAGCGGTTCATATTGTTTTTATGCGTGGGTCAGTAAACTGTTTAACTTGGCCGAAGTTATACGATGCAAGTTCTTTTATGCGACTTTTAGTGAACCTTGTGAACGGAATTGAAGTGCTAATGATATTAATGCGCTTAAAGTCTTGAATCCCCCTCGCATTATCTTCTGGAGATAAGAGATTTATTCCCGACGCCCCGCAGCTACCGGTGTTTAAGTTCGTTTCATTACATTTGTTAAGATAACTTAGTTTTTCTTGGACCTGACATGAGTTCCGATGCGGTACCTATTGTTACTTTAATCGATATTAGTATATATATAATACTAGCGGCCCGACCCAGCTTCGCCTGGGTGCATATATTTTTTGATTCCACTCCACACCAAATACATGTTGTTTTTCGTATAAACTCTTGTATGCCTAAACTTGACGTAGCTATCCTACTGTCCGGCTCAATCCCGTCTCATCCGCCGGTTCAGTCTCTTCCCAATCTGTCCCGTCCCTTCTCTTTATTATCCATCCCGTTTTATAACGTGCATTTACATTTCGTCCTAACAAATCTGTCATCTATCCCAGCCCTCTCCCGTACCTTCGATTCTATTTTACTTTATGTCCCTTCTCTCCATAAACATCCATATACATCTTATATATAAAATAGGAATGATTAATAGTTAATATGAGAGTTACACTGAGATAGCAAAATAATAATTGTCAACGTTACTACTACACTGGATGCATAAACAATAATGATGGCCGACAACTGTGTAGGGAGTGAGAAAGAAAGGAGACCGGCTTCGTTCTCATCCCTACTCCGTGCTGTTTACTGGGTCAGAAGTGACACCTGTAGACATCTGGCGGGGATAACTAATTAAATGACGATTGATCAGTTTTCGACCGGAGAGGAAAAATGATTAAATTACTAAAATGGCTATTAAAAAATAAGGGTTGATCGTAGAAGGGTGAAAATTGAGGATTGTATGTATTTTTGTATGTTGTATCATAAAAAAATAGAAATTAAAAATTTTGTCTAAAAAATAAAAATAAATATTTAGGGGTGGACTACCCCTAACATTTAGGGGGATGAAAAATAGATGTTGGCCGATTCTCATAGATACCGGATAAGCACAAAAAATTTCATCAAATTCGGTCAAGCCGTTTCGGAGGAGTTCGATTACGCACCCCGTGACAGAAGAATTTTATATATTAGAAGATACGGAAGGATGGGTTGCATGCGAAATATTTATTTATCAAATCTAAATTAAAATATATTTTAAGACAAAGTGGTGTTTTAATATCATACGAATAGGTTATATTATTCATATTGTTAAAGCCTTGATAAGATTTACTCTTTTTTCCTCTATTTTCCATACATTTTCAGAAACCGGTAACGTATCTACGATCCCTAAGTATTTGTAAAGTTTAAGAACACACTAATAATAGTCAAGTATGAATCATATTTTTTTTATCAATAATATAAAATGGCAAAAGTCATTATATAACCATTTAACTGGCGGTATCTAAAAATGTTGCAAAACCAGTTTCTTCGTCGATGACAATAAATTGGTGAAGATTTGTAATTACATACCTAATATAGCGACAAAACTCATATCGATATCTCGGAACTTGAATGGTTTATGGCACAGTTTAAGCATTCTGAAATTCTAAAGTCATTTTCAGCGACTGGATTCTGCTGAACGCACACCCTCGATCAGTTTTTTCAGAAACCTGTTGGATACACACTACATCCGACAACTTAATTTGGTGGCTCCAAACTTTATTATTGCGTCAGTCCATCTTATGAAGATTAACGAACATAAAAATTAAAAAAATATGCATGCGCTCAATAAATCAATAAGCTCTTTGTAGCCGAAAGTATAATAGCGTGGTAAGAGATCCATGATCTAGCAATTACAATTATACCTAGTAATTTATTTTATTCTGCAATCATTTTATCTTTAAAAATATACAATTTAACAAATATAATGAAAAGTTAACAATACTGGCAATAAACTGACAACTGGTAAAAAATGTTTTCGCGTCCCAATTTATACGAAACTGCAGTATTTGTACTGCGGTAATACGTGTTTAAATAGATAAACTAGAAACAGTCAATTCTTATCCTACTTTTATTAAGTCTTACATTTGTCGTTCGAAGTCGACTTATCCAACATGGGCTTTACATTCCTAAATATTATATCACATTGGTATATCGTGTCATAATAATCGTGATTCAAAATAACATTTGGTTAAAGTTTGGTAGGGTTGCAGGAAATCCCTGGATGCGAACCTTTTCCAACAGATCGATGTGGAGATCTTTCAGGGGAGGCCTATGTTCAGCAGTGGACTTGTGATTGAATTGATAATGATAATGATGAAATGGACATTTCAATTTATGGTCTCAATCTTGACAAGCATATATTTTGAGAACCAAAAACCGGAGGGGTAGGTAATTTGTTTCCCCAAATAGCCATAGAACACAATATTAGAAAATTCTTTACAATGGTCTTTTTACATGGGCACGGAATTTGGTTCAACGCACTAACTGCAGCTATCAGGTATATTACAGTCTATACGGTTAATGAATCAAGATAATATTTGTGGGTATCCATAGGCAAAATATCAAAAATCTTCCAAATTCTACGACTACAAAGTATCCCGTTTACCTAACTAAACTTGAAAAAAACTTATCAAAATAACTTGACGTTGTTTGTCATTACTTTAGTGTTAGTTCACATATAAGTGGGAGGACAGGTGAGTGATGACTCGAAAAGCTTAATTCTCAATCTCATGCCATACTATAAGAATAATTAATTCATACTAAAGATAAAAACTAACAAATTAAAATAAATTGTATCAATTATTTATTAATAACTATTGTTTATTCTTCAAATAACTACCATGCATAAGTACAAACTTTACTTGTAAATTAACAATATTTTAGATACGTACTTATCCCCTAAAGTGTATGACCATGAGTTCAACTAAAAGTAATATTTAAATTAATTATTTTTTAATATTAAGTTGTATATTTTTGCTTAATATTTCTAATAATAATCACATGTTCCAGGTTGGTAGAAGATTCTACAGAGAAAGAAAATATTCGGATTAAAGAGTCGTAATAGCAGTCGCAAGCATCAAGCATGTTATAACAAATAGCGAAATACTAACACTGATACAACAGACATGGGCCTTAAACTTAAAAGTGAATTGAAATTCACACATTTTTACACGCTTTATATTATTTTCACTAGTATGTTATTATCTTTGTAACCGACTCCTTTGGGCGCAATTTTGACCCCATTTGAAGGGTCAGATTTCCTTCAAACTTTGTAGATTTGACGAGGACTCATAACAATACAATAATTTAAAAACTATATGACTTTACCTTATCCAGAACCTTCAGATTTTTTATTGAAAGAGTTATGAGTGTGTCATTTACGCGCAGCTATCTTCCTTTCATATAATAGCCGTAAAGTCAAAACATTTAAAAAAATAAAAATACACGCTTTCATAAAAGACCCAACTAAAAAAGTAAAAATAATTTTTAATAAGTTTCAGATTAGAAAATGGAGTGAAATACATTCATTTTATTGTTACAATGCATGTGGTGCTTACAACAATTACTTATCCTCAAGGGGGTAAAAAGTGTGAAAAGAGTAAAAAGCTGTTGTATGGAAAATGTAAATAGTTAACGCGACATTGTCAAACTTTGCACCATAGATAAGCGCATTAAACACAAAACACTTCATACTTTATTTTCTTTATATTAACCCTTAAAGGGCTAATAATAAGAGTTGAAGTTTTGTAGAATCGGACTGACGTATATTAACGCACAGCCGAAACTACTGAACCTAGGAACTATAAATTTTACACAGGGGTTCCTATCATGACGTAGGATAGCCCTAGGAAATATTTTTTTAGAAATTCAACCCTTAAAGGGATAAAAAGGGTGAAATTGTGTTGTATTTAAAAACGAAACCGTTGAAGTTGCAGATGTCAAACTTGGCACTTTATCTACAAACAAAAATAATCACCAGCTCTCTTTTCATAAAATTAATCCTAAGGGTTGAAATATTGTATGAAAAATCGAACCCGCTGAAGTTATTCAAATAAAAAATTGTATTTTAGCTAATTATTTTAAACAAAAAAATAATGGTGTTGAATACTTTTGGAAAAATGGCACTAAGGGTTTGAAATAATGGATAAAATTTGTATGGAAAAATCAAAAAACTACTAATAATGCTTACTTAGGTTAAAAATTCAAAATTTATCCAATTACCAGTCTCAAATTCGACACTAAGGAACCATTTTTCAAAAAATCTAAATCCTAAGTTATAATTGGAAACAGTGAGCGCCATTTGGTACTTTTTGGTTAATGACCCGATGGATCTCAAAATCGATATCTGAAGTACCCTCTCTTCCGATATTCTAAATATAATCAGAAATGAAAATGTTAGTCGCGATTTCCAACTTGGTATTTGGGATTTGCATGCGTATTGTGACGCTTAGTTTCGATTTCGATTGTGACAACTATCTTGAATTGTTTACATGTAAATCTAATATTAGTATGCTTTGTGTTAGATATTAGTTGTAATGGAGTAAATTAAAGGATAACTTTATAGCTAAATAGAAGACAATAACCCGGGAGAATGTTGTATTTTGATTTTTGTAATACAGTTCTTCGATATGATGTTTTTTTTTTGCTTATACGTCCATATTATCATAATATACACGAGGACGAAGTTACGAGCAAACTAAATAACTAGATTTATAATTCTATATTTTAGTCTCTTCAAGTATTTTAAGTATGTAAACTTAAAAGTGTAAATATGTCACAACAATCTATTAGCTTCGCCAAAAAACATATTCCAAAATATTTTTTTTACGATCGTCCGATAGCAATCATTTAAATCAATATATTCAACCTCATATTTTAAGTGTTAATACTTAATTTATGAAGTCGCAAACGAACAAATCGCAGTATAAAAGCACACAATAGTAAAAAATTGATTTCACGTCAAAGAGAAAACAATCCACGGAAAATAAAGATATTCCGCAAGCAGAAAGTTCAAGGGCAAAGATAGCCGATATTCTTCTATTGTGAATTATTGATATTCTAATTGATCGTAGTCGTGTGAGTATTTGCCAGACGGCGAACCGACGTACAAGCCCACGTAATGACGAGGATTCCCACGATACATAATATGTACAAATTGTTTTGTAATAAAGTATAATGTGTTACATGTTAAGTGTTTTTATACATGTACAAATCCGTGAAATATTTTTTATTCTTTATTGTACACAATAATATAACAGTATGTATGTTATAAGACAATGAAACAGCAAAGTACAAATGGCAGTTTTATCACACTAAGGCACTCTACCAGACTAACTATAGGATGCCTTTATGAGGAGATAGAAATAAAGGGTGGTGTAAAATAAAGATAATAAAGTATTATAATGGAGACTTGGCTGTACAAAATTATTTATTTATTATTCGCAATTTATTAATTATTCATGAATGTGGGATTGTTTAACAATTTCGTTTAGTACCTACATAGTTAGCAACCATTGTTCATAGCTTTTAGAAATTCCAGAGGTATATTCATGCCATTAAAATGAATTTTTACTTGAGTACTCACAAGGTACTCTAGGTTCTTGAGATTAACCAATATAGTTTAATTATATGTTTTTTTTAATTCCATTTCTCATATTTTATTTATATATTACGTAGGGCTGTAAGATAAGGCAGCAATACATGTGATACAAACAAAATATTATTTTTTTATTTAACACTATTAAATTAGCTACTTATTACAGGTTCGAAAAAAATCTTTTATTACACGCTTTATATTAGCTTCACTTGTATGTTTGTATGTTTGTATATTTGTATGTTTGTATATTTGTATATTTGTATGTTTGTTTGTAACCGACTTCTTTGGGCGCGATTTTGACCCACTTTAAACGGCCAGATTTCGTTCAAATTTTGCACACCTGTCAAAGACCGATGACAATACAATAATTCGATTAAAATATATAATTATCCTGATTAGATTCGCCAGGATTAATTATTCTTATAATTGATGACCATTGCTACATTCATCGCTAGATGGCGTTAACATTGTATACTTCCAAGAAGCTTATACCCAAATGGAGATTGCAATCCGTATAAAACACTAAAGCACAAAAATTTGACCTTGAATGCAATCGCTGTTGCCTGCTATCCTTTTCTTTAGAGTGACAATGAATGAAGTTCACGTGAAGTTCATTCATTGTTACGCTAAAGAAAAGGATAGCAGGCATCAGCGACGTCATTCAAGGTAAAATTTTTGTGCTTCACTTTTATATACGGAATGCAATCTCCATTTGGGTATAAGCTTCTTGTATTCTTCAAGTGTCAAATGTTACTACTGACCAACAGATGGCGTTATTGATTGGAAATACAGCCGTAGATGGATGTTTTTAGTCAAAACAATTATATAATAGTTAAAAAAAACTAAAATACACGCTTTAATAAGATATACAACTAAAAAAGTAAAAATAATTGATACTGAATTTAAGATAAGAAAATGGAGTAAAATACATATATTTTATTGTTACAAAGCGTGGGGTGCAGGAGGATAAGTAATTGTTGTAAACACCCCACGCTTTGTAACAATAAAATATATGTATTTTACTCCATTTTCTTA
The DNA here is from genome assembly GCA_023078785.2 of Hyles euphorbiae. Taxonomy (NCBI): domain Eukaryota; kingdom Metazoa; phylum Arthropoda; class Insecta; order Lepidoptera; family Sphingidae; genus Hyles; species Hyles euphorbiae. The sequence goes on along the minus strand of CM041049.1, from coordinate 10,555,513 downwards.
TCTTAAATTCAGTATCAATTATTTTTACTTTTTTAGTTGTATATCTTATTAAAGCGTGTATTTTAGTTTTTTTTAACTATTATATAATTTTTATTTACACAAAACAGGTTACAATCTTGAAGCCGAAATCTTGAAACATTACCCCAAAAGCTAATAAGTTCACAATTTTTTTTAATGTTAGATTTGTATTTGTATCCTTTTGTCCATTTGTTTTTTTAAATGTTTTGTACCAATATAATTTTACTAATAATAGCTTATTATTGTTATAATTATAAAAAATAACATAAAATGATGTAAAGTAATAACAAATAATTCATCAAGCCAAACCATTGTATGATATCATAATCTTCTACCCCACAAGGTCCTCTTTTGATAACAGGCCTTCCCCAAGGATTTCCATAGTAAGGGCTGCTTACATCCAGGAACTTCTTATAATGATTATTAGAGTGTGTCTATGTACCCAACCAACTACCATCAACAATAATTAAATTACAAAATTAATAATACAGTTCTTTTTCTTTCCTTTATACATCAAGCATAACTTACACATTCATTTCCATATCAAATATATTTTTGATGCATAATTATTGTATGACGATTTGAATTATCACAATATAGTATGTATTTATGTCATTCAGATACCTGTAGAAATCACACCATGCACACTAATTTGTGAGGCATGCATAAATAACCAAAGTTAAGGCAAAGTTAACAAGAGTTGTATAAATAAATACACCCAACAGTCACATACATAGTCCTGACCCCCCGTAAGATTGAGTCTTTTTTGTGGGTATCAGGAACTAAGGGACTTTCCAATCTCACATATACCCAGACCCGAAACAAATGCTTATGATTCACACAAACATTTGTTTCGGTGTGAGGATATAGCCTGCAGCCTCTTGTTTCACAGCTGGTGTCTAACTAACTGCGCCGCGAAGCCTGTCAGGTGAAGTCATGGAGAGTGGTAATAAAAATCAATAGTAACTTGAAAACATAAACAAATTAGTGGCTAGAACCTTATACAACCTTACCACAGCAAATTCTTATCCAATGAAAAAGTATCATATAATGAATTAATGGATGAATTTCATTCATGTAATTCTTACATACATACATAAACTCATGCCTTGTTCCCAGAAGGGGTAGGCAGAGGTGCCAGGGCACCCACATTTCGCCTTGTATGTTCCGTCCCACAATGTGATAGGTGGCGAGCCTATCGCCATATCGGGCACAAATTCCTGACTCTGGGCTGATACTGAATAGAAAAATCCAATATCACTTTGCCCAACCCGGGATTCGAACCCGAGACCTCAGCTTTGTAACCGTACCGTAGTACAACTACGCCACCGAGGCAGTCTTTAATTCTTAATTGAGGATAACTAAATATCTCACCAATATAAATTAAGGATAAACACCCACTATTATCGATGAAATAGTAATTAAGTTATACAAGAAATAAAAAAAATCAGCTTGTTACCTAAATAAGTTACTAATAGTTGTTGCCTTGGTAGCATAACAGGTATATCCTTCAATTTCAGTCTTATTCCCAAATCATTATAAAACATAACATTTAAGATTAAATTACACGGATGAAAATAACAATGACATTTAATTGGAATGATATGAAGGTAATAACGGGAAAATACATTTAAATCTAATACATGAGGAAGGATACTGTACACTAATATTAATAACAGGAAGTATAAAAATGTATTTTCTACATAATGACCTAAAGAACAAATAAGTAAATAATTTTTTTTTAAGAATCATACATATAACTTACACAACCCCTGATTTATAAAGAACTGAGAGTCATATTATAGGTACTAGTCAATGGAATAAATTTCCAAAATATGATAGTAATTACAAGTTCGGCGCGCAAAGATGAATTTTTCTTGGATATGTTGGTCGGAAAATTAATAATGTGATATATGTTCTTGTCTGTCTTGTCTGAAATATGTTCTTGGGGGTGTATTTGATATTTTATTATACAATTTTATGATTAAAATTGTAACCATAATATTATTTCAAGTGAAAGTATCACTTCTAAGCGAAAGTTGACACCACTCTGCAAAATAACCAACAGTAAACAAAACAAAATATATGTGTACAACTTACTTTTAGGTTTTCTTAAATGTATTTATAGTCACTTAGCTCTGCTTATTGTGTAAAACTGTAATAAAACTACACACCTTCGTTTTTTATCGATAAACACAGTAAATTACTCCAACACGAAAATGACAAATTCGACGAACAGTCAACGGTGTGACCAGTTTACAATGAGTTTTCAGCTTTAAACTTTCTTCACCATAATAGTATAGGATCCCGCCATACATCGACCTTCACCGAGATGTTTATTTGATGAAACGTATTTTATATGCAATTTAATATGTCAATAAATATATTGTATATGGGTTGCCTTGCAAATTTCAGTCCAGAATACGATAAATTAATTATTAAAAAAAATAAAATTTTTACACATTTCACCTGTTTGATTATTAAACAAATTCTATACCAATCGAAAGTATGAAACCCATAGAATATGTAAACGTTAGGTTGCCTATTTTTTTCCGGTCACAACCCTCAGGTTGCCAGGTATAAACAGATAAATCGCTACTAGCATTTTGCACCGGTCTGATTATTGAATGGAAATTAAATGAAAATAAAGATCATTTTATTACGAACACGGTGGTATAGGGTTGCCTGCGAAAAATCAGTCCCGAATTGCGGTTGTCGAATTTAGAAAAGTGAAATATTGCTCCGAGTGACCATCCCATGCGATAGAAGAGGACACAGCATAGCAGCTGGTCGAAGTCCGCCCATTTAAAGAAAGAGGGTGCGCATGCTATTTATTGTTGAGAATGAAAAGGACAGCGATAGACTCGTATATGCTGTGCATCATTTTGGAGTAGATTGTGGTTATAGTTGCAATTGAAAAAACGTGCTACTATTTATTGTTAAAAAAATGGCGAAAAAGTGTTTTTTGTGTGATTCGGGTGATGATTTAATTAATTTTGATGATGACATTTTTAAAAACTGTTGGCCCTGGTGCGGTTTCTGGTTGGTTATTGGGAAAACGACCATTTGGTAACAATAATCCAAAAGAAATGACTCGGAATCTGACATTTTTTTTTTGTTTTTACAATTTTTTACAATAAACAGAAGTAGTTTTTAATTGTTGTTTTTTATTTTATCTTCTAATAATAAAGATAAAATTTGCAAGATTAGTATTATATATGTAATAATATAACCTTCGTTTTTGCTAAAAATGTATATATACTTTAGTGTCACATAAAATATGTATCATCCATCCATCCATCCATCAGCCAAAGGAAGTCCACTGCTGAACATAGGCCTCCCCCAATGATTTCCATAGAGACAAGATGGTCCGACGACCTGGTAAAGGTCGCGGGACGTCGCTGGATGCAGGCTGCCTCCAACAGGTCTCTATGGAAAAATATGTATACACATAAATAATTAATTGATTAAACAAAATTAAATAACTTTTCCTCTATTTTACTAATAAACTACTCTAAAACACAGCATATACGAGTCTATCGCTGTCTTTTTCATTCTCAAGAATAAATAGCATGCGCACCCTCTTTCTTTAAATGGACGGACTTCGAACAGAAGTGCGTGGTGGCCTGTTGGTAAACGGACTAGACGCGACTGCCAACATGTTCACGGTGGTCGCGGGTTCGAATCCCAGGGCACACCTCTGACTTTTCGGAGTCACGTGTGTATTGATAGTCAATCACCACGCACTTAATCGGTGAAGGAAAACATCGTGAGGAAACCTGCATACCATAGGGATTCATAAGAATTTCTATGGTATGTAAGTCCGCCAAACCGCACTAGGCCAGCGTGGTGGACTATATGGCCTAACCACTCTCAATCGTATTCTCGATTGTAGAGTAGGCCCGTGCCCTGCAGTGGGACGTATATGGGCTGATACAGATACTTCGAACAGCTGCTATGCTGTGTCCTCTTCTATCGCATGGGATGGTCACTCGGAGCAATATTTCACTTTTCTAAATTCGACAACCGCAATTCGGGACTGATTTTTCGCAGGCAACCCTATACCACCGTGTTCGTAATAAAATGATCTTTATTTTCATTTAATTTCCATTCAATAATCAGACCGGTGCAAAATGCTAGTAGCGATTTACCTGTTTATACCTGGCAACCTGAGGGTTGTGACCGGAAAAAAATAGGCAACCTAACGTTTACATATTCTATGGGTTTCATATTTTCGATTGGTATAGAATTTGTTTAATAATCAAACAGGTGAAATGTTTAAAAAAAATTTTTTTTTTAATTATTAATTAATCGTATTCTGGACTGAAATTTGCTAGGCAACCCCTATACAATATATTTATTGACATATTAAATTGCATATAAAATACGTTTCATCAAATAAACATCTCGGTGAAGGTCGATGTATGGCGGGATCTTAGACCATAAGAAATTCTTATGGTCTGAAACTTGAAAATGATAAAGAAGGTAGACATCAATTAAATTCAATATTTTTAACGGATTTGTATATCACATTTTCCTACCCCAAAAATATGAAACCATAATTTATACAGAAATATTTCCCAGTCTCCTGAAAAGTAATGTTGTTCAAATATGAATTGCATTTATTTACTAGGTAAAACTCAAATAAAATAGTAGACATTAAACTTATTCAAATAAGGTAATATCAAAATTAATTTCAATAGTATTTAATTCATAAATACAATTAAATATGAGCATAATTATAATTAAGAACTATTTACGTCCATGAGAACAACTACTGACTGATAGTCACACTGTTTGCTGATTTCGAACATGATTTATAATCTGTAAATTGTAAAATGCCAAATGCCATTTTGACAAAATAAAGCTTGACATTTCGGCCCGTGGACGGCATGCCTGTTTACTTAGAGTAATTACCTCTAGAGAGATTCACGCTGTAACCGCACATGAGACATCAATAGCTATATCTAGCAACACAAGAAAATAAGCGCCATATTGTGGCCTTGATTTAAAATAGACCCTATTACAATGATATTAGGTTGCTTTATTGCTTGAACGACGTCGCTTTGTCTGGCGAAATTCTTTTTTCGCCCAACAACAAAACGCGGCACGTCACATGAAACAGAACATTATTTTGCATCTCATTCTGACATAAAGAAATTCGTATCGGTGTGTCTCATTTTTGCGATGTACAGTACATTTAGGCTCTCTCTAGAGGTAATTACTCTAAGCCTGTTTAACTCCGTATTGAACATTTTTCCATGGTATAATCTGTGGCGCAATTTGATTGCAAAACAAACCTGACAGTTCAGCGTTCAGCTTGCTCCCCTCCCGCAAGCCCTGCATTCCCTTCGGTCTCCAATTGCTCTGAAAACCGGCGTCTGCGCCGCCATTTTGGCCGCCATTACAAGTTGTCAAGTTGTTTGTTGTGTGGTTTGTTGTTTATTGTGTTACTGAGATTATTACTGCGTATAGTTTTAATCTTTGTTAAATAAATAGATTGTATTCAAGGATTTGTGAAAGTGCTGGAAAAAATGTTAATATTCATGTTGAGAGGATTCATAAAGTAGCAGCAGAAAATATGATTTTTCTTTTCTCACGGAGCTACATCTGTACCAGAAATAAAAGCTATATCAAGACAGCCTTACGGCATTAATATGCGACCGAGGCACATAATTCCGATAAGCTTTTAAAAAAATGGAATTAGAGACAACAAATAATCATATTTTGCGAAATCAAAACCCAGGTTAGTAACTCAAACAACTTGTACTTTATACGCTTATGTTCTCGATATTTTGATGATAATGGTAACAAAGTGTACTGTTTCTTTTTTGCAAATGGAACCAATAATATAGGTGGGGCGAATTTACATATATCGCCACAAATATAGTCTTGAATAGACACATATCTCATTAACAAGAAATTGATTTCTATGAAACCGATTGCCTTCATACCAAAATGAATACATAAATACATAAATCAAATGACCAATATGTCATACTTGAAATAATAAAATAGATTAAGGTATTTGATCATTGAATATTCATCAAAGTCATAATTTGTATGTGTATGTATCAGCCCATATACGTCCCACTGCAGGGCACGGGCCTACTCTACTATCGACAGTGTGATTGAGAGTGGTTAGGCCTCACAGTCATAATTTATGTTCTTTAAAATAAAATGGAATCAAAGGAAATTAACTAATTAATGTCCTTATAATCATCAGTTGTCTGAAAATTATTTTGTAAAATATTACAGTAAATAGTAATCATTTAAAATCAAAGCAAGAACACTTTAAAGTGTGTTTCTAATTCTAATTGTATCTGTCGAGTCAACATTGTCAATTAATTTCTCTAATTTATTTTCAGTTCAAAAGCTGCGTTAAAGTTTTCTGCAGAACTATATCTGCTGCTCTCCTTTACACAACAAATTATTGTAAGTATTGAAAAATCATACAATCAGTCCATTTTATTTGATAGTTAATTTAATGCAGTGTAAAAGACTTTGTTTGTGTTCATGAACTTGATGAAGATTTAAGCTTTTGTTTTGTGTCATATAAAGTAGATATAAACACTGTAGGAATTGAAACAAGTTTTTGATTTCTTATGTTTATGATTGTGCATTTTGAAACTTTTTAATAGAATGAAATAGAATCAACTATACCCCATTAGTAAGTCAAACTCAAACTATATCTTTTTGTTATTATTGATATTTTTCATTCCAGCAACATACACCGATGAAAACTCAGTCTGCTCGACGACAAATAAGACTACTGCAAAAGTGGCCTTTTTAAAAATAAATACTACTATCAATGCAGTAATAGAAAATCCGGAGTATCACACATTTTGGCCAGAAGCAATAAAAACAAGAGAAAAGTCAGTACCCTCTATAAAATATAACTATTACTATACTGCATCGGTTTAGGTACTTAACTAAATGTAAACAAACCCGAACATGTGACACATGGTTGTTCAACATTTTATTGCAATGTCCAATTTACGAATATTTTCTTAGTCAACCAAGTAACAAGTATTTACAACAGTTAACAGCAGCTGATAACAAATAATAATTAAAAAAGACTAAAGAACAACGATGAACACTTCCAAACACTTCACCACTTTACGAAAACAGTAAGTACATTAACGCAATGAATAATAATTGGCTGCCATAGATAACATATGATGATGCTTAGTTATCCAACCTAAAGCATTATCTTTAATTTAAATGGTAGCATTACGGTAAAGTCGTACTACTAGATTTTGTAGCATATTATATCTTGTAACTTTTATGAAAATGTTTTGGATGCCTGTTTAGGTCTTTTTTATAGATATATTGCATTATGCAAAATCAGATAATTTAATTATGATCTTACATAATTTAATTGTTTCCAAGCTCACACATTCATAATTATTACGATCGTTATAATAAATTGGGCATGCAATGTAGTATATATACAGGGTGGACAAGAAAACGGCGCACCTGCCAATATACATTATAGTATATGGTGAAGGCATCTTAATTAAGACGGATTTGCATGGCGCTAGCGAATATTAAGAAAGATGCCGAGAAAAAAAAAACTAACGTTACATATGCTAACCCTTAACACATTACGCTAAGCGGCTAAAGTGATTGAACCTTGCAACTGAACGGTAGACACTCAACAATAAATAAGCAGAGCTCATTATTTACTTATAAGTCGTGCGATTGTATACATAACGCTCAGGGTACATAAAAAAGATATTAAATTAATACTGTCAAGTGTCAACAGTCACATACATGGGTACTAACCCCACACTAAGATACAAATCTTGTGTCGCGGGTATTAGAAAAATAATTATGGTTCATGGAAATTGTCTCGGGGCAGAAACCGAACCCGCGGTCTCTCATTTCACAGGCAGTTCTTACCAACTGCGCCACGGAGGCCGTCGGTGACCCATATGGGCTGGTTAGTTGTCATTAATGACCACTAAAATAGTTAACTGACCTTGTAATGTAAACCGTAATGACCTTGATAGGCAAGGATGGAAGCGCAGGATCCGCCAAAACCCGCACGAAAACACTGTCACAGTTTGGTAGCACAAATCACTTTTTCTTTTACATTTCACATAACACAAGTTACATCAAAAGCTATCAAATTGGGTAATGTTCAAAGCATAATGAAATTAATAAAATTTACTCAAAATAACTGAAAACGAATTTACAATAATATGCACACGACTAATACATGCACACGCGATCGCAATCCGAATTCAACTAATAAAAAATAAATTATTATTTTGATTTTTGAAAGATAAAGGCCTGTTCACATTAGATACAAAGCTTTCCTATTTGAGTTCATAATAATTCATGTGAACAATTAGTATTAGTACTGTATCAGTTCATATACGTGCCACTGCAGGGCACGGGGTCTCCAGTGCAGTAAATTAGTGCTTAGTGTTTATTGATTTCACTAATTTTATCTCACAGAAGTCTCATATGCAAATTCTATGCTATAATGGTAGACGACATTTCTCTAGGTATAAGAATTTAGAAGAAATTTTATCACTTTAAAGTAACATTATTTTCAAAACACATTAAAGTAATGTTAAATACAATAATAAGCAAAAGTAAATAGGCAATTTGTAACTGACTGGATCGGTTGATGACATATTTAAATAATATTATAAGCTCTTGAGCAAGTAAGGACCATTCTATCAGTCCAATAAGATCTTTTTTTTAACGTAACTTTTATATCGGAGTAGGTACTTAATCAAATTAAGTTATATCAAGTGTGTAGTGTGAACACACCTCAAGATGTCGGTCTTCTTTTGCAAAATGCTAAAAGTTACCGACAAAGAAATCGCCGTCTTTCGGCTCGCGCTCACAAAGGGCGGCGGCAACCTCAAAGGAAGAATAATCGAGCCGCGTTGGATCCGACGAAGTACACTATGACCGGCGGCTTCCTTTGACTAATAGGGCCGAATTGGGCCATCATTTTAAAAATCTTATTTTTTATTAATCAGTGTCATCAGATTATTTTTTCAATGAATATTAATTATTTAGAAAATTTAAATGTTATGTAGGTATTACCAAAACTTTTCTAATTATAATTAAATTCGCAATCTTACATGATTTAAGCGATGACCAGTGTGATTTCTTGGTGTCTTTCAGTTTGGATTTGTGACACTAAGGAAAATAATGACAAACAAAATAGTCAATCCATACACGATGCAACTGCACCTAAAGTTATTATGTTGTTAATTTATTGACGCTTAAATCTAAGTACGTCCCTGTTTAACTGATTTATTTATTTGAAATGAAACAAAAAATATCCTGTTTTGAAATTAGAGAAGGATAAATTATACAACTAAGAGTTCATGACCTTACCCATGTGTAAACAACGGTTAAAGCGAAGTCTAAGGAAGTTTTGATGCTGTTAAAAATGGTTTTCGTGGTATAATTCGTTAACCGTTCAATTAACGACGAAACGAAAAAATACGTATGTGTTTAAATCTTGTTCTTCATCCATTCCAACTGGTTTTATGCGAAAAAGTGGTGATTAAACTTAAAACTTTAAACGGTCATAACTTCAAAACGGATAGGTATTTTCCAAATATTATTTTTTTATTACGATATTAATATTATGCCCTTGTACCCATCTGAGCAAGTGCGCCATTTTTTTGCGCTCCCTGTATAATAGTTATTTACGTAAACATTTTTTGGTCTTCAATAAATTTAGAAATGAAAAATGACAATGTTAAATAACCTTTTTTATGGTTTGTTTACATTAAGTTAAGTACCTAAACTGATAGAGTATAGGTTAAAATGGTTTATGAGGGTGTGGAAGTGTTTAAAATAATATCATATTAATATATTGAGACACCACAAATATTTTAATTCCGACCCTATTGAAAAGAAAATCAGACAAATTAGTATAATTATAGATACAATGATGCTAACTGCCACACCTCCAGTTGAACCTCCAAATCTTTCATAAATAGTTTCAATTGGTATGATGATTAGACAAATATAGCTATAATTTTAAATAAATTATTCGAAAATGGAATTTATGGACAGTCAAATCATCAAAAGAAAATATGTGTTATTGGGAATATACTAAAGCAGGCTCATTAAGAAGGCACGAAAACTCACTTGCAGGCCTATGCTGCTGGGTGGTTAGTAAAGAAAGTAATTAGTTACATAAATGGTTGTGAATGCCAAGATAAGATAACGAGAGATGTAAGTCTTGGCATTTACAGTTGGATCAGTATTTGATAATTTGAGATTGTTCATAAAATAGGCGAGACGAATGATTTTCAAATTATATTCTAAAATATGGGCACACATTTATTATATACGAAAAAATATATATTTCAAGAATTAACTAAGGCTTAACATAGTTTTAAGCCATTTTTCTAATAATTTTTCAATAGTGCACAAAAAACGCTAGTAGGTGTCATGGCGTCCTTTGTGATGTCACTACTAGGTAAACATGTCATTGTGTACTACTTAGTCTGTGGTCCAGTGGCTTAACAGTCCATACATTGCTTTTTTTCTTTGGAATGAAATAGTTCCTCCATTTGCAGTAGATGTCGCTTCTCTCAACATCGCGTAATTATTGTTGTTAAGAAAAAATATGAATAGAGAGAAACAAAAGTATCTGTATATAATTATAATCACAAGAAGAATCATAATAAAAAACAATACAACCGTTAAACTGTTATTTTATTTACTTAGAAACCTTTGCTTAACTCTAGTCATGTTTTCTGTAAACTAATTTCCAAAAGCCTACTCAGTAAAAATTTCGGGCTTTGGAAATTACTGGGGAAAATATTTATAATATAAATTAATTAAATATTGATAAAACCTATGTCCTATTCGAACGTCGTGTACCGACAGAGGGCGCTAATTCCAATAATCTGACTGTTAACTCTATCTCCGTATAAAGAATGTACTCTGTGACTGCGAGTCAAAGAATGACACATGAGTTTACTTCCTAGTCTATGGTCATGTTTACATAGGCGTGACATCATGCGTTGTGAAGAGCGTTTTTGTCAAAATGGCCGATTGCTATATTTTGTACTTTGATTTTATTTAAAATCTTATTAATCTCCAAGTATAGATTAAAACTGAATTATCATTTGAAATCCTTGTAATATATATTTTCCCTTAAAAACATAATATTTTTAATTTTTTGATACTGTCGTCTCGCCTATTAGGCACAAGTACCTATTTGAAGGAGCAGTGATGTTGTTTAACAGCTAATACTGATAACTTAATTTAAATGTATGAATTTAAATGTATCTAAATGTTACCAAATAAGCTTTTCCAGAAAAAATAATTACGTAATTTTTCTTACATAATTGATAATATCGAAATTAATCGAGTTAATGAAATATGTGATTTGGGCATTATTCACGACCATAAACTCATATTTGACAAACATGTAGATAGAATTGTTAATAAAGCATCAAAAGCATTAGGATTTTTAATTAGAGTTTCATCAGAATTCAATTCACTTAAATGTATTAAAATACTGTATTGTTCTTTCGTACGTCGTAGCCACTTAGAGTATGCATCGCAGGTGTGGAACCCTCGGTATGAGATTTATAAATCCCGTATCGAGGCCATACAAAAGAAATTTTTACACTATTTGGACTTCAGGGCTAGACAGGTCTCTAATGATTATATTAATTTCTGTAAAAAGTATCATTTCTTACCATTATACTTGCGACGCGACATTAATGACATATGTTATTTGGTGAACATTGCTAATGGTAGCATTGACTGTGAACAACTTTTGAGTGGGATATTTATCCATGCTCATTCAACTACGCTGAGACAACGGTCATTATTGTCCGTACCATTTGCAACTACCAATTATAGACGCAATGCTTTTTTGTTACGTAGTGCCAGTAAATTTAATGAGGTGTCATGCCATTTTGATTTTGATTTGTTTTGCACTAGTACATGGGTAGTAAAACACAAAATGAGCAATATGCTTTTTGAAACTTAATAATGAAAGGTCAAAAAGTACACCTTGTGTAACTCAAAATGTATATTTAAACATTATATATTGTAATGTTTGATTGTTACTTTTGGTTTTGTTTTCTTTTCTTTGTCAATAATTTAATTGAAAGAAAGAAAGATAATTAATATCTCTATCTGTCTCATAGAAAAAGTAGTTCATTCCTTAAATTAAAATAACTTATATTAGCTAGCATTTATAAATCGGTGCACATTATGTAGACACTACAGTATCTTAGTATCTATTATTTGAAAGCTTGTTATTGGCAAATTCGTAACACACTTAAGATTTAAATATTTATGTCTGTAGGTAATTAGTCTGTAAGCTTTCTTAAAATTGTAAGATAAAATAAAATAAAAAAATAACTGGCTAGTGAAATCTAGAATAACATGTAAAAATATTTTTTCTTTAAATATTCGTTGTACAGAGTATTGACATTTCTAGAGTAACGAAAATTACTATGTTACATAAATTTCAGCAAAAATATGTATTATTTAAGTACAAAAAAACCATTAAAAATAAATCATTTAATAAATATTTTTAAGTGTTTTATTCACAATCTATATATTTTTCATCCAAAAAGTTACACTTTATTATTTTGTTAAGTCTCTATAGGTCTACCAGAATCTCATGGCATTTTGGGAAATTTGAATTTACGCATTGCAACACTGGGGTAATTGGATGAACATATTTTGATATTTTCAATAATTGTAATTAATTATTATTTCAAATTGACATTATTTTTTTAGTACAACTTTGTAAATAAAGTACATAATGTTTTAAGTAAAAATATATAGGTTATTTAAACATTAAAATTACTTCAAAATTGTACTTTTAGATTAATAGCTAATTAAAATAGGCAAATAAGATTTTTTTTAGTTTTAAATTATAATATACATACGTGCCTTACGAGTATTTATAATATAGAAGGAGCGCTGGTACTTTCAAAACGTAGACAAAAATGGTGATACCGAGCCACCAGTTTCGTTTTAATTCTCTCTTATTAGTTCTCACTTAATCAAACAACTTTCAATTTCCAAATTGTAAGTAGTTTGATTATGAGTCGGTTTTATTTAAATAATTATTAGATTCGATAAATGTTATACGAAAGATGCAACATTGTAAATTGTAAAATAAACACGTATAATTTTATTTTCAGCCTTCTTTATTTCATTAACACTTTAGTCAGAGCTTACTTCTAAATACATTACTTATTAAATACATTACTTCCTGTACATCTTCTGATGAAGACGATGAAAATAAAGGAATAATAATAAATCGTTCCTTATCTAAAATCTCTGGGAACTCCTGTAAATAGGTATTTAATGCATTACTGTTTAGTTTCAAAAAATGATATCAAAGTATATACGATAAAACACATGCACATATCTAACACTAACCAAAGAAAAAATGAAGTATCAAAACTATTCACTCCGACTTACTTGTTAAAACGACGTCGATTTTAAAATCGACGATTTTGTTTTTTGACCAAATTATTCACGGATCTGGCGATAAACCTTGTAAACCATGTGTCGCACTTGTGATTGTAGAACTAATTTGTACATTTTCGCTAAGAAAGGATAGAAATCTTAAAATATTCACATCGAATGACATAACTCAAGTTTTGAATCAGCTGTTGACCGATGGTATTGCCACATAAAAATCATTATGTTTTTTTTTAATTTTAAGCCATGAGATTCTGGTAGACCTATATGAATCACATTAAAGTGATTCATAGAGACTTAACAAAATAATAAAAACGAAAAAAATATCCTATGCAGCCACGCGCAAGACTGAATACAACTGCCTTTGCCTGTATTTTATTTATATTAAAAAAGAATAATCTTGATAATCTGTCAACTGACATTCGTGATCGAAAGAATGAGCGGCTATGGCTAAAGATTATATAGGCCAGTTATCCGCATGCCTGTACAACTCCGAATTGAACATTTTTCCATGGTATAATCTGTGGCGCAATTTGATTGCAAAACAAATCTGACAGTTCAGCGTTCAGCTTGCTCCCCTCCCGCAAGCCCTGCATTCCCTTCGGTCTCCTATTGCTCTGAAAACCGGCGTCTGCGCCGCCATTTTGGCCGCCATTACAGTTGTCAAGTTGTTTGTTGTGTGGTTTGTTGTTTATTGTGTTACTGAGATTATTACTGCGTATTAAAAATTAAAACTACTGTATTTATTAGTAAACTGTATTTATTAATAGATTGTATTCAAGGATTTGTGAAAGTGCTGGAAAAAATGTTAATATTCATGTTGAGAGGATTCATAAAGTAGCAGCAGAAAATATGATTTTTCTTTTCTCACGGAGCTACATCTGTACCAGAAATAAAAGCTATATCAAGACAGCCTTACGGCATTAATATGCGACCAAGGCACATAATTCCGATAAGCTTTTAAAAAATTGGAATTAGAGACAACAAATCATCATATTTTGCGAAATCAAAACCCAGGTTAGTAACTCAAACAACTTGTACTTTATACGCTTATGTTCTCGATATTTTGATGATAATGGTAACAAAGTGTACTGTTTCTTTTTTTGCAAATGGAACCAATAATATAGGTGGGGCGAATTTACATATATCGCCACAAATATAGTCTTGGATAGACACATAACTCATTAACAAGAAATTGATTTCTATGAAACCGATTGCCTTCATACCAAAATGAATACATAAATACATAAATCAAATGACCAATATGTCATACTTGAAATAATAAAATAGATTAAGGTATTTGATCATTGAATAATCATCAAAGTCATCATTTGTATGTGTATGTATCAGCCCATATACGTCCCACTAAAGGGCACGAGCCTACTCTACTATCGACAGTGCGATTGAGAGTGGTTAGGCCTCACAGTCATAATTTATGTTCTTTAAAATAAAATGGAATCAAAGGAAATTAACTAATTAATGTCCTTATAATCATCAGTTGTCTGAAAATTATTTTGTAAAATATTACAGTAAATAGTAATCATTTAAAATCAAAGCAAGAATTTTAAAGTGTGTGTTTTAATTCTAATTGTATCTGTCAAGTCAACATTGTCAATTAATTTCTCTAATTTATTTTCAGTTCAAAAGTTGCGTTAAAGTTTTCTGCAGAACTATATATGCTGCTCTCCTTTACACAACAAATTATTGTAAGTATTGAAAAATCATACAATCAGTCCATTTTATTTGATAGTTAATTTAATGCAGTGTAAAAGACTTTGTTTGTGTTCATGAACTTGATGAAGATTTAAGCTTTTGTTTTGTGTCATATAAAGTAGATATAAACACTGTAGGAATTGAAACAAGTTTTTTATTTCTTATGTTTATGATTGTGCATTTTGAAACTTTTTAATAGAATGAAATAGAATCAACTATACCCCATTAGTAAGTCAAACTCAAACTATATCTTTTTGTTATTTTTCATTCCAGCAACATACACCAATGAAAACTCAGTCTGCTCGACGACAAATAAGACTACTGCAAAAGTGGCCTTTTTAAAAATAAATACTACTATCAATGCAGTAATAGAAAATCCGGAGTATCACACATTTTGGCCAGAAGCAATAAAAACAAGAGAAAAGTCAGTACCCTCTATAAAATACCACTATTACTATACTCCATCGGTTTAGGTACTTAACTAAATGTAAACAAACCCGAACATGTGACGCATGGTTGTTCAACATTTTATTGCAATGTCCAATTTACGAATATTTTCTTAGTCAACCAAGTAACAAGTATTTACAACAGTTAACAGCAGCTGATAACAAATAATAATTAAAAAAGACTAAAGAACAACGATGAACACTTCCAAACACTTCACCACTTTACGAAAACAGTAAGTACATTAACGCAATGAATAATAATTGGCTGCCATAGATAACATATGATGATGCTTAGTTATCCAACCTAAAGCATTATCTTTAATGTAAATGGTAGCATTACGATAAAGTCGTACTACTAGATTTTGTAGCATATTATATCTTGTAACTTTTATGAAAATGTTTTGGATGCCTGTTTAGGTCTTTTTTATAGATATATTGCATTATGCAAAATCAGATAATTTAATTATGATCTTACAATATTTAATTGTTTCCAAGCTCACACATTCATAATTATTACGATCGTTATAATAAATTGGGCATGCAATGTAGTATATATATATATAATAGTTCTTCTAGTCTTCAATAAATTTAGAAATGAAAAATGACAATGTTAAATAACTTTTTTTATGGTTTGTTTACATTTAGTTAAGTACCTAAACTGATAGAGTATAGGTTAAAATGGTTTATGAGGGTGTGGAAGTGTTTAAAATAATATCATATTAATATATTGAGACACCATAAATATTTTAATTCCGACCCTATTGAAAAGAAAATCAGACAAATTAGTATAATTATAGATACAATGATGCTAACTGCCACACCTCCAGTTGAACCTCCAAATCTTTCATAAATAGTTTCAATTGGTATGATGATTAGACAAATATAGCTATAATTTTAAATAAATTATTCGAAAATGGAATTTATGGACAGTCAAATCATCAAAAGAAAATATGTGTTATTGAGAATATACTAAAGCAGGCTCATTGAGAAGGCACGAAAACTCGCAGGCCTATGCTGCTGGGTGGTTAGTAAAGAAAGTAATTAGTTACATAAATGGTTGTGAATGCCAAGATAAGATAACGAGAGATGTAAGTCTTGGCATTTACAGTTGGATCAGTATTTGATAATTTGAGATTGTTCATAAAATTAGGCACAAGTACCTATTTGAAGGAGCAGTGATGTTGTTTAACAGCTAATACTGATAACTTAATTTAAATGTATGAATTTAAATGTATCTAAATTTTACCAAATAAGCTTTTCCTGAAAAAATAATTACGTAATTTTTCTTACATAATTGATAATATCGAAATTAATCGAGTTAATGAAATATGTGATTTGGGCATTATTCACGACCATAAACTCATATTTGACAAACATGTAGATAGAATTATTGTTAATAAAGCATCAAAAGTATTAGGATTTTTAATTAGAGTTTCATCAGAATTCAATTCACTTAAATGTATTAAAATACTGTATTGTTCTTTCGTACGCCGTAGCCACTTAGAGTATGCATCGCAGGTGTGGAACCCTCGGTATGAGATTTATAAATCCCGTATCGAGGCCATACAAAAGAAATTTTTACACTATTTGGACTTCAGGGCTAGACAGGTCTCTAATGATTATATTAATTGCTGTAAAAAGTATCATTTCTTACCATTATACTTGCGACGCGACATTAATGACATATGTTATTTGGTGAACATTGCTAATGGTAGCATTGACTGTGAACAACTTTTGAGTGGGATATTTATCCATGCTCATTCAACTACGCTGAGACAACGGTCATTATTGTCCATACCATTTGCAACTACCAATTATAAACGCAATGCTTTTTTATTACGTAGTGCCAGTAAATTTAATGAGGTGTCATGCCATTTTGATTTTGATTTGTTTTGCACTAGTACATGGGTAGTAAAACACAAAATGAGCAATATGCTTTTTGAAACTTAATAATGAAAGGTCAAAAAGTACACCTTGTGTAACTCAAAATGTATATTTAAACATTATATATTGTAATGTTTGATTGTTACTTTTGGTTTTGTTTTCTTTTCTTTCTCAATAATTTAATTAATATCTCTATCTATCTCATAGAAAAAGTAGTTCATTCCTTAAATTAAAATAACTTATAATAGCTAGCATTTATAAATCGGTACACATTATGTAGACACTACAGTATCTTAGTATCTATTATTTGAAAGCTTGTTATTGGCAAAATCGTAACACACTTAAGATTTAAATATTTATGTCTGTAGGTAATTAGTCTGTAAGCTTTCTTAAAATTGTAAGATAAAATAAAATTAAAAAATAACTGGTAAGTGAAATCTAGAATAACATGTAAAAATATTTTTTCTTTAATTATTCGTTGTACAGAGTATTGACATTTCTAGAGTAACGAAAATTACTATGTTACATAAATTTCAGCAAGAATATGTATTATTTAAGTACAAAAAAAACCATTAAAAATAAATCATTTAATAAATATTTTTAAGTGTTTTATTCACAATCTATATATTTTTCATCCAAAAAGTTACACTTTATTATTTTGTTAAGTTTCTTTGGATCACTTTAATGTGATTCATAGACTTAACAAAATAATAAAAACGAAAAAAAATATCCCATGCAGCCACGCGCAAGACTGAATACAACTGCCTTTGCCTGTATTCCTTATTTATATTAAAAAAGAATAATCTTGATAATCTGTCAACTGACATTCGTGATCGAAAGAATGAGCGGCTATGGCTAAAGATTATATAGGCCAGTTATCCGTCTGTTTCTAATTGGTCTGTGGTTATCCGTCTGTTTCTAATTGGTCTGTGGTGGACGGCAATAATATTAATATTCTAAAGAACTTAAAAATTTAACTTTTTAGCAAAAAACGTATAACTAGATTTCTAAAGAATCATAATAGTTGCTTAATTCATATTAACATGAATATCTCCATTGAGAAAAAGAGGTCAGATTGTGCTGCTTTGCCGAAAGGCTGGCAAAGAGAAGAGGTAATAAGAAAAACGGGCCTCTCCGCCGGGAAACTTGATGTTTATTATTACAGGTAAGCAGTAGCCACATAACATATCTATATACGGCTTAGAAATAATTTGGAACTTGAATTACCTACTGACAGATACTATAGTAAACACTACATAAAATATATCTCTCATCTCGTGAAAGTATAAAAAACAATATTAAGTAAAGTATAGAATGTTGTGTTAGTATACAACTGTCTCAATTTAATTTAGATAACTAAATAAATGCATGCATGGGGTTTCATCTATCCCATGTTTTATATGAATATTGATACTAGGTGTCTATGCTCTGTGAACATGCATTTAATGCACATGGTACAATTGTTTATTTGTTTTAGAAAGTTCACAAATTCCATATAACAATGATTGAAACTACATACCAAGACAGAATATCCAATCATTTTTTGCTATAGTTGCAAACTAAATAATCTGATATATTAATGAGTTAATTGTAAAATGTATAATTTTCAATCCTATCATGCACAGTAATATATATGTTATAAAATGATTTGGTAGCTATATCTATAACTAAACAAATAAGAAGAATTATTGTAATGTAATGAATAGACCAACAAAAAAAAAACTTGTGACAAAAGTTTACAATAGTGTTGGTATTTAGGATAAAACACTACAGAAAATAAACAATCTGAATGAATATCCAAAATGTTATTTTGTTAACAATATTACCCATACCTATGTAAGGATTAAGTTGTTTTAGTAGTTATTTTTTTAATATTACACACAAAATTATATAATCGCATAATATAATATACTGTTAAATCTAAAAATAAAATATTTTAGTAAAAAAGAAGTGCTGTAATAAATTGTTATTCTTTCCAGCATTAAGGCATTTGATTGCTTAATGCACTTATATCACTAGTCTTGTAACAAGGCCAATTAAATGTCTAACTGAACATTACACATTCATCACTAAATGAGGGTCTAATGCCACGCTATGTATAACACCAAGCTCCATAATACCTCTCTATGACAATAACATTTTCTGTAGCCCAACAGGTAAAAAGATTCGAAGCAAGCCCGAGCTTGTGCGTTATCTTGGTGATAGTGTCGACCTGTCGTGTTTCGACTTCCAACAGGGTCAGATAAACACAGTGCTGCTGTGCAAGGCCAAGAAAGCACGAGCGCAGTTTGATTACAGGTTCCGACTAGTGTGATATTTTCTTGTGTTGTGAGTTAGTGCGCTGTGCTTCTGTGTTCCATCTGTATTTATAACGCTATTTAATGAATAGAAGCTTGCCAGTGTGCTAGACGTCATTCTTAAACTCTACTCTGATTATTCTGCCTTTAATTAAAACAATCAATGATTATCTGTAGTTTTGGCCAAAAGTGCACAGCTTTAGTTAGTGTACATATTACATATTGTTTTAAATTCTAGGCTTTGTAGAGCTTTTACGTCACCGCCACCACTAGGTGCGGATCTAGCATATTGTTAAGTGGAATACATTTCCCCACACATTTGGCTAAGTTTTAATATTAATAAACCAAAATTGAAACCTAGGTCCGCACCATTGTAAAATAATATCCCTCACCATCACATTAGCTTGCTAACATCTTTTTCTTCCACCATTAGCAAAACAAACTCATAGTGCCAAAATAGGCTTTGCTTTTCGTATTAATGAGTTATCAGGAAACATGGAAAAGGTCTGAAATATTCCATCACCTCATAATTCATATATTATACACCCTTTATTGAAAATGTATCTTCATTTCATATGCAGCAATATATGTGTGTATGGTACGTCACACAGTTATCTTTAGTTAAGTGGTATTTTTATTGTTTATATAATAATTATGTTGTTTGTTTGGTTCCTAACTTGAGCATGTGTTTGTGGGTAATATTTGTCGCATGAGATGTGAATTTGTTTATAGCTAAGTGTACAGATATTTTAAGGAAACTGGTAGAATGTGTGGATCATATGTCTGTTTATAAAGTTCTAATAAGAATAAAGAGAAACATTGACAATTATAATAAAGGAGCATTAAAGGAATACTATATTTTTATTTAACATTGATTGCCCAATAATATGAGATTACACACATTGTTTCTTTGTTTGCTCAGTGATCTTTTGTGTTTTAATTAGGGATGTTGCGGATGCCGATTTTTTCACATCCGCGGATGTGAATGCGGATGCGGATTTTTGAAGGCTCACATCCGCGGATGCGGGTGTTTAGGATCCTATAGAGATATAGTATGTGAATCAAATGAATTTTGAAATAAAACTATTCAAAACCTCCTCCTTTTTTGAAGTCGGTTGATGAGTACTTATTAAGTATAACGCCGCCTTTTCTGAATCAAGGCGGTTACGAAGAGGTTCGTAAAATAAACTCACGTTGCTCAAAATCAAAATCAAAATCTTCGTCCTATCGGCGATAATATCTTAAATTCTTCTCGATGAACATCACTTAAAAGGATTTTCATCTTAATGGACCCTTTTTTTTAGTGCGGTAAGAAAGAAATTCTCTTTTGAGTACAGCTTCTGTACTAACATTTTCTGGTGTTTCTCGAGTCTCATCTTCACTAGAAGAATCTAACTTCATAGCAACAACAAACGCGTCGGATCATGTCTCTATTTCTTTCGCTCCCTTTGATCAATATCACATGCGAACGGCACGCGCCATTGGCCGGCACTGCCAAATTTCTGTCTAGTCCCAACTTGTATTACATCCGCATCCGTATAAATATCCGCATCGATTATTGCGGATGCGGATGCGGATCCAGATGTCCAAAATCCAAATCTATGCGGAGGCTCCGCACTTGCGGATGCGGATGCGAATATTCGCAACATCCCTGGTTTTAATACACTAAATGTAATTTTAGTTAAGAATGTAAGAAAAAATTAATATGGAATATTTTTAATGATAAGCTAACATGAAAGTAATTCTAGCAAGAAAAATATTGAAATGTTCATAGTTTAATATTTTTTTACTTTGCTGTAATTACTTATGTACTTAGAATGTTAAATTGATATGTATCTAAATATTGGTAAATTGTAAAAAAATAAATGTATAGTGCTAAGCATATTTTGTGTTCAATGCAGGGGTGTCCGATCTGATGCGTCCCTGGTGCCACCAATTCGTCAGACTGCATCAATATTCAAGCAACCAGTTACAGTGTACAAGACACAAGAGAGTAAAGTAAAAACTGATCTCAAACATGGTACACAAGAGAAACCAAAGCAACTCTTTTGGGAGAAGCGGCTAGAAGTAAGTCAATTATTTAATATTCAGTTCCATGTTTGCAATTTTTATTAATCGTAATTTCTTATGTTATCACTAGCGGCAACAGTGCAAATACATTTAGTGGTGGACTCAATTGTGAAAAGTCATTATTGAGTCCATTTAAACATTTTGCAAACAAAATATTTCATTAAAAATTGATCCAGCCTTTTAGGAGTAGTTCAGACAAATACACACAACAGAACAATGACATATAGATACAACCATTGAGATAATACTAGAGGCGACACTGCAAACAAAATGTTTGTAACGAAATGAAGGGTACATATATTTCTGTCTCTGTCTAGCCTACGAAGTAACATATCTTCCCTCACGCTTCAATGTGTACCCGTGAGCACGCAATGTGTATGGACGCAGAGATTTTGTTCCCGATGTCCGCTCTGGTAAAATACCTCAGTGGTTATGACTGAAGTTTAGTAAAGTTAAGATAATATTGTCTATAACCGTTTAAGACAAAATCTATGGAATTATATAAGTTAATTTACGCGTTTTTCGCGGTCATATTTTTGAAACTCCAAATGTACTGATCTATTGGCCTATTCTTAGATTTTTTGTTTTATTAAAAAGAACTTTCGTTGAACTTCTATTTGTATCTTTCAGGGTTTAACAGCGTGTGATGCAAATGGAGTAATTGGAACTACAAGTTTACCCAAGTACATCAAGTCTCTGGGGCCGTATATATCTGACGCAACCACAATACAGTCTTTGGCGACAGCCCTGCATGTATCTTCGCAATCTATTACGGGTAAAGAATTCACCACTTAATTTTTATCGTTTCCTTCTCACCGCATTTACATACCTACACAGTCAGTTAAATCAATATATCAAAACATGCATCAGCTCAGTCTGATCAGACTGATAACAGATGTGTTTAAAAATATTATAATTAAACTTTTGTATTTCCAGGACAGACGGGTTCCAAACAAGCGATCATGGAGAATCCGGGAGTTTTTCTAAATCCTGAACAGCCGCTCATCGCTGCCGTGACGATAACTAAAGAGGACGTGAGACGCCAGGAAGAGCGTGTGCGCCGCGCGCGCCAGCGTCTGCAGGACGCGCTGGCGGTTGCCTAGGGCAAGGCCGGCGACGGGGAGGCGAGTGCCGACTCCGTCGCCGACCTCTCCATGCCCTCGACGCAGCCGGACAACACGGAAACCTCCCTCAACCTCCACGCCGAGTCCACACTGGACAGCAACGAGTAAAATAAGCGAAATCATAGAATTTCATCGATAAACTTTCTACAACATAATAGGTAAAAAGTATTGTGCAGCGTAAGAGTGATTGGATTTAATGTCATCTTTTGAGAGTGTTGGATGATTTTTCGGATAATGTTCTAGTGCAAAGATTAGAAATGAATGTAATCTACAATTAAATGGGTAGGAATAATAAAATAGTTGTAAACTTTACAGTAAAGTAAATCATTAAAGTAAGTGTAACTTTTTACAACTTTAAAATAGGCTTAGTTGGAAAGCTATCAATTTGTATATCGTGGTTGTAAAGAAAGAGTTCAAAATATCGTAACTAGGATAAGTAATTTTTTAATTGGTATACTAGCATTGAATCGGAATATTATTGCTTTTGATTTACAAAATTTATTGACTAGTTACAATGAATAAGAACGAACTCTGTGGAAGACGAAAGCAATTCATAGTTCTTTTTCGACAAACAAGTATCAGATCAACTTTCGGTTCTAATTATTATTATGTTAGTAAACAAGTTCGGTTATAAAATATATTATAAGTTCCAAATGTATGTAGAAGATGATCTTCTGTCAGTTTACATCATGCGATTCCGTAAATATTATATTTATTGATCTGAAATATCTTTTTTTTTTACACAATGCATCGCCTTATATTTGATATTTAGTTCAATTTATTATTTACAAGTCAAAAAAATTGTTTCCCCCTTGGCTGAGGAAGGAAGAGGCCTTTTTTTCAATCCTATTCATTTTATTTTTATTACCCATCAGTTCATGCATTTGCAAGTAGTAGGTACGAGACTGATAGCTAGTTATTCTTACGTCGAGCACTTACTTTGAACTTCGTTATCTAGGAATATGAATCTGTATCAGCCAATATAGGTCCCACTGCAGGGGCGGGCCTCTCCAATCAAGAATACAATTAAGAGAGTTAAGGCTATAAGCCCATGACTTTTAATACTTTCGAATCGTTATGGTATGCAGGTTACCTCACTATGTTTTGCTTCACCGTTATTAACTATCAATACTCACATGACTGGAAAGTCAGAAATGCGTCCTGATGTTTAAACCCGCGACCGCTGTAAACGTGATGTCAGCCGCGTCTGTTCACTCACCAACAGGCCACCACGCACCACTCGCTTGTCTAGAAAAGTTGTTTTTAAAATAGGTTCAAAAAATAAAAGATGCAAAATTCGTTTCTTTTCTGATTTATTTAATACTATAAGATAAAAACAAATGCAGTTGTGCGATCTAGAACTATAATTGCTTAAAATATATTTTCACAACCATAAACTCATTATAATTTACTATATTCTCAGAGAAATAATTTTATATCTATTAATCGAACTTCATTTGTTTCTGTGCCAAAAATGTTTAATTAATAGCTAAGCAAGAAATTCAACTGGAAATTCTAATGGGCCAAATAGAGCTCATTGAATAGACACGCTAGAATGCGTGATAAACGATTTAATCCAATATGAACAGTTTATTTAAAGTAAAGCATCGCGCCATTATTCAGTAACGAGTAGATAACTATAAAGTGAATCCTGAATATCCAATAATTTATAGTTGATAGAGATCTGATTATTTCATAATGGACGGCTGCTGCGTATTGGACAAGCTGTGCTTTGTGCAAAACTGATAAAAATTGAATTATACAAATTGATTACTAATATAAAGGAATGTAATGGAATCATTTTAAATATAAGGCGCTTATAATAAATTCCTTAAACATAATAATCTACAAAAACATTGTAATAAATATTAGGTAATGCTTTGGTATTAATTATAGTTATAAATATTAAGTACATATATCAAATTCTTACATTGACGTGTAAATATAATTGGCTCGTGGTAGCATGCCACATTGATTTTATCACAAAATTTAATAAACAATTTAAAACATGGAATTGACTTTTTATTTTATTGAAAAAGTTAAATAACAAGAAAAACAAAATACATCTAGAGTATTCCACCAGCACAATTCGTATGAAATGTAATTTATGAACCAGAAGGTACTACAAATACCAAAGTACACATCAATACATCCCATGTACATCCATAACATGCATATAGTTTCTAATTTATTTTTTGTTACAGGGTAGTTGCACTATTCAAAATACATATTTTATACCAAATTACACCACGTGAAATAATGCATACATATATAATTTAAATAAAAATCTATGGCTATTATAATTTCAACAGTTCAGGAGTCGCATTTTAAGAAACGAAGAACTGGAATATTTTAGATTTATTAATGAAGTTTTTATGTAATCAATTACCCTATTCCGAATAAGTTTTCGGTCTAAAAATAAACTTTTACATCCTATTCATGTGGTTATGGAGATCTAGCTAGTATTGTCAAGTTAATTCACAAAACTATAGAAGCTTATTTTAGATAACTTTGTTGCTAGGTCCCTATTTAATATAATGACTAGAATATTCATGTACGTGACCAATATCTCATCATAGATCATTAAGCAACTTTCATTAGTCTACTTATTTACTTAATCATAAAAAGTTTCATATGATTTGCTGTATTATGGACAACTTTAAAGGCCCCTTTCCAAGCAGAAAATGACTAATATCATCATATACGAAAATTGTATAAAATTGCCTCATGCATAAAATGTACAATGTTATTTATTCCTACAAATACATTAGCTAAAAAGAAAGGCAATGTTAGCAAGGCGATTTGTATTAATGAGTAAAATTCTTTGTCTTTTTAATTTATGTTATTTGATTATATAAAATATTGATATGTAAAACAAATGGAAAATTTCTGGATATAATAGTTAAGATACGTCTCTTGATATGTTTTGTTAAAATAATACCTAATTATGTCCAAGGATAGAAATTTGAAAATAAAACTGTGCCTATTAAATAGTATCCAATAAAATAACATTGCAAGGTTCGCGACTGGAAATCTGGCATCCGTCGAGATATTATGAAAGTCTTCCATTTGCTGTACATATTGTCAACACCTTCTAAATTGGCTATTGATAAATAATTGGAGGGAATCCTTTTCCCAGCTCCAATACGGCGAAAGTGCTCATTAATTGTATTTTGATCTGAAGATGGTGTAGGACTTACATTCATTCTGCTTGAGCATATCCAATATAAAACAGGACTAGCTGATGCCAAAAGCCTTGTTGAGACTTGAATATGTACAAAAAATATGCAAAAAATAGTTAAGAACATTATGTGAAATATGTACACAAACATTGAAGGATCATTGGCCCCAAATCCTTTAGAATATTGCTTTGGCCTGTAAGGCATCTTAGTTGTATATGCAAATATATTAAATTTTATCCCAAGGGTTAAACAAAGCTTTAAATTATTTATAATGTAACATGTGCAATGATATAATATAAGAAATATTATTGGAAAAGCAAGAATGAAATTGGGAATTTGTTTGAGTTTATAATATTTTAAGAAACCAACATCCCAGTAATGAGACTGTATGTAAGAATATGATAAAGGTAATGAGTAGTTACACCATGGGCTCTGTGCTGTCCCAGGCAAGATAAATTCAGTGTTTGACAAAAAATCTGGCAAATTATGATCATGCTGTATGCAGTATTTAAAATAATTATATGTCTGTAAAAGCATAAATGGTAACAAAGCTACTATCACAGCCAAAAAAAGTGCCATAGAAGATATGAACAATGGTAACAACAATACAGGTATAATAATTTTATGCTTTAATGTTTTATATTTGTACATAATTTCAGGTAAAGTTCTCTCAACAACATTCTTCAAACTAGTGTAGACTATGAATCCTAGATTGACAGATCCATTAGATCTAGTAATCATTGAAAACCCTGCTGGTAAACCACATAGAATATCTATGTTAGCAAACCTTAATGTTTCATTGTCAGTACATTTCAACATTGTATAAAAAGACATCCATGCAAACAATGTTTCTGAATATGGAGCTGAGAAAAAAATGCTTGCTGGATTCACACAATACAATATTACTGATTTGTAAGCTCTACATTCATTTCTAAGAACTCTTAAACTTAACCTATGTAATACATCTGCTGACTTTATGAACATTACAATGTTTAATAAGGAAGCAGATAATAGTAGAGAACTGTGAAAGTTTAAGAATGATCCAAACACACTGCTTAGTCCATAAGCAACATATCTTATGACCAGAGGGTACAGAGGGAAGAATGCTAAACAATTCTCGTATGTATATCCATATTGAGCAATGTGTAAGAAGTACTGGGCATCCCATCTTTTCAAACCACCAAATAATTTATCCACTATAACATCACCGTAAGTTTTACGTAACGTCGGGTCCTCAGGGCTCATAAAAACGTTTGCATCGTGGTCAGGTATCAAGATGTTTGAGATTGCTTGTAAAATAATCACAACTATTCTTGTACTCAAAGCGAACCACAGTATTTTCTGCCGTGGAGAATACATATTATTATTTCGCCTGTAAGCAAAGAGAAATCTTTATAAAGTTATTTCATTATTTTTAAAAATAAAAAGTATTACGAATTTAACCACCTTCAAAATTCAACCAAATGATAATCATGCCATGGTTTAATAAATAAAATAGTAAACTTTCCGCCCAATTAAATAAAAATAAACTCTAACCACGGCAACGGCAAACAAAACCTATTTTTTTGCACTAATGACATTATATAGTATTTAGTTGTCACTTGTCAGAACTCTAAAATGCCGCATTAGGGATGCTCTAGATAAAATTCTTTATTTATTTTTATCATGATTTATATTTATATTATAGCAATACAGCTGAATAACATATTTTGCGATTTAATTATTTAATTAATTTAGTTCAGTATATAAATTATTTCATGTGGGTAATTAATATCCTTACTAATATTATAAAGGTGAAAGTTTGTAAGTATGGATGTATGGATGTATGGATGTATGGATGTTTGTTACTCTTTCATGAAAAAACAGCTCAACAGATTTTGATGAAATTTGGTATAGTGATAGCTGACACCCTGGATTAACACATAGGCTACATTTTATCCCGAAAAATGTAGTGTTCCCGTGGGATGAGTCAGGAAACCAAGTATACATATTTTCTACTCTTTCAAATTCGAATAGTTGGCACGGGATAGAAGACGACAGGATTTAATGCTATTCAATATATGGGACGGGAAATATAGTCGACGGCACGCGGGAAATATAGTTAGTAGACACGCGAAAAAATATGTTGTTGATGTGGATTGGACTCAAAAACTATCTGCACCCGGGCGAAGCCGGGCCCGACAGCTAGTTATTTATATGGCGCTTAATGGGTCCAGTCGCCGTGATTATGGTGTGTTATGGTGTAATTTCCCAGACATTTCTATTTTTTCGGAAAAATTACAGAAGAAAACAAATAAACTTAAAATGTAATAATTCAATTTCAGAGCTATATCGAAGCTTTTAAATCTTAGAAAGCTTCGCCATCACAGCATGCGGGTCTATTGTATAATTTCAACCTCTATCAGGGGCCCTACTATGTTAATCCAAAACAAAGTTCGAAACTTCGGACCATCGAAGTTTATATACGATACGAATGTATCTACTCTGTAAAGCTCGAATTTGTATAATGTACATCGTAACACAGTGTAGGACGCCCTCCAATGAGATGGAGTGATGATAACCGAAAGATGGCTGGTAGTGG
Source organism: Hyles euphorbiae (assembly GCA_023078785.2). NCBI lineage: Eukaryota > Metazoa > Arthropoda > Insecta > Lepidoptera > Sphingidae > Hyles > Hyles euphorbiae. Next base: position 10,526,746 of record CM041049.1, on the reverse strand, counting down.
TTGGAGACGATGGGCTGAAGATCGAGTCCAGTGGCGTGCCATAGGAGAGGCCTATGTCCAGCAGTAGACGCGAATAGGCTGATGATGATGATGATGATGAACATCGTAACCATAAGTATATGGTTACGACAAACATAAATATATGTAGGTACATTCGTATCGTATATAAACTTCGATCACCCGAAGTTTCTAACTTTGTTTCGGATTAATATAGTAGGGTCACAGGGCCAAGCTCACGAAATAGAAGCAGCTCGTTAGACCTAAATTACCGATTACCTTCTCCATGACGTTCCTTTTGAGCAGCCTACTCCTTCACCACTTAATATACCCCGTGCAGCAAGAGAATGACAAAGACAGTAGAGTCAGAAATCCACATTTAAACCAACGCAAGTAAACAAGAGGAGGGGGCGGGCGCGTATGGAACCGTGATTACCAGATATCCCGATGTCCAAAATTTTACCAATTCATTGTCATCTTTGATGACGATACAAAACCGTAGCAACTCCACCCTATAGTTTCAGACATTCATAAAGCTCTTTAGAACGTAGTGATTACTTACTCTATGAAGCTCTTTTTCAATACTAATCAGATAGGACTATCAGATGTATATCTTGTGTCAAGGGTCAAGCAGACATCATCAATGCAATGAGTTTGCCGACGAGGCGGCAAATCGGACAACTATCATTCACCGTTTTTTTTTTGTAGCATTGGCCCGGCAATCTGTCCAACAGGTCACATGATGGTAAGTGATCACTGCCGCTTATGAACATCCACAATGCTTGGATCATGGATATGTTGCTGGTCCATCTGGTGTCATGACTGACAAAAGTATGGCTCTACAACATAAATAGGAGGAAAATATCAAGGTGTGCATAAATGAAACTATGGTGTAATTTCAAGTTTATTTATAATAATTGCATTCTGTCACATTATAATATTGTTACACCCAGATTCATACAACTTCCGACAATTCTAGCAGTCTAGAATACATCACAGAGTACAAGCCTATTTTAAATGATTATGAGAAGCGAACAATTTACTATATAATTTACATTTGTTTCATAACACTACTCGAAAACAACTGGCCTTTTGCAATTACATCTTTATTCAAAATACTATAGAAAGATGAACTAGAATGAAATCAAAATAGTTTGTATAATAATATCGGAATGCAATTTCAATCAACCAATTACAAGGAAATTATGTTTCCTTGGTAGAAACTTCAATTTAAATCAAAGTGCACTCATGATGATTCATTTCCTGCACAACAAAATATTTTTATTTTGATATAATTATTTCTGGGCCATTTAACATACTCCCTTCCTTACAAACGTGAGCAATAGTAATCCTTTCATACTTTTTACAACTTAAATTTTATTTAATATAAACCACTACAATAGGCTACAAAACAAAAGTTTAAATTAAAATAGTTTTACCACCACATTGTGATATGAAAATAAATTGCAAAGGTTACATAGAAAGAACGAAAATGTATATAATTATACATCTAACAACAAAATCAAACTAGTTTGGTGCAGATTTGCTGCTCTCTTCTAAAACCCATGTAATATGCTCAAGCGAAACATATAGGTCTTTTATTCATGGCAGGAAATCATCAAGCCTTGCTTGACAATTTATACGTTTGTGACGAATTTTACGTACGAATCTTAGGACATACACAGGAATGAACATTCGTACTTGCTACACATACACATATAGACAAGATTTTATTGCGTGAACTTTTTTATATTTTTCTCCTTTTTTTTCGTCGTGGCAAAGCAAAACTATTTACATAAACCTATACTATACGTAGCTTTACGCAAACTCATGAATCCACAATGTAAAAAATACATAACAAGAAAAGTAATTAAGTTAAACTGTAAAAATACATATATTTCTATACATGTATACAAAATCGAGTGATTATTCTCATCTTGTATGAAATGATAGTTTGATACTTATAAACAACAATTTTGCGTATAGTGTCTAAATCGAAAAGGAATGAATAAAACTTTAAATATGCAAAGGTAAAACCTTAAAACTTCGTGAATTAGGTCACAAAAGCTATTAATCTTTTAAAGGAAATTACTAAACTATAATTCTTACACCGCTGCGTCAACAGAAAAATAATTTATCAAACTTTTACTTTATCAATTATCGCTATGGATATTTAGTACCCCAAAAGAATACACTGTAATAAATTAGTTTGAAATCAATCATGGATGTTATAGAAGACCGAATGAGTTCGTTTAAACTAAGGTTTAAACATATTCCGATAGCGTCATTACATTTTTTATTCTAAAGCAAAACAGAGCAAATAGTTCACACTACATATCCCCCCCAAAACCATTAATTTAACATAAAAGGGAACCATTGTCTAGAAAAACAAACATGAGTCTCATTTCAACCCTAACTTTGTCGACACTATCGCAAATATTGAAAACCAACAAAGTTTTTTTTTTATTATACGTGTACAATAATAATTTGACGTCAATGATAAATAAATCAAGTGTTTCACCGACATTGATATCGAGTGCAAAGCGTATTCCAATACGGTTATTTGCCTATGAATTGATCTAAGAACAGAAGTGAAGAGAAATAAATGCATGTTTGTATCAAGACAACGGTCGCCGGTCGGTAGAATAGAGTAGGTGTAAGCGAGCAGTGAGCGGGCGCGGGCGGGGCGCGCGAGTGTTAGCTCATCGACAGCTGACCCAGCGCCAGTAGCCTCTCCACCGCCGCGTTCACGTCGCCGAATGTCGCGATCAGAGCTGCAACGTGCCAAACAATATTTATTTCAAAACAGTACATGTTTATTTAGGTGCTCTATTCAAGCTGTATGCATTGCAGACATATAGGAATAATGTACATAGTAAAACAATATTGATTTCTTTTTAAATTTCATCGCCCATACTTTAAATAATTTTGGTAATATTATATTAGATTGAAGCCAGATTTGTCATCCTACGATTTCTGATATTGGTGATAGTTGACAACCACCCATTCTATTAAATTACTATGTTTATTGCAAAGTTGAACAATAGTTTAACATACTACATACTTTATTAAAATTAAAGTAATTATGTTACCTTGCAGATTGGCATCCCTATTGAGAAATCCCATGGCCGCGAGTTGCTCAAGCTGCTGTGAGTAGCGCTGCTCGGGTGGCTGCTGAGAGTTGGTCTGGTTGTTGGACATGGCGGACATCATCCGCTGCATAAACTGTATGTGCACGAAACATTAATTATTAATAAATAATAATAAATACACCTAACAGTCACATACATGGTCCTGACACCAGATTAAGATTAATTAAGTCTTGTGTCGTTGTATCAGAAACTACACGAGACTTTTCGCTCTCAAAAACACCCAATCCTGACACAAATATTCGTGGGCCGCACAAACATTAATGTTGATGTGGAGATCGAACCAGCGACCTCTGGTTTCACAGTCGGCATCTAACCAACTGCGCCAGGAAGGCTATCAATATACCTTTTTTATGTTCTTATTTTATTGTACTTATTTTTATTAAAATGATGTGATTATAATGCACTTGATGGCAAGTGCAATCCAAATATGCTATACAAATGGAAATATCGATGAGACGGTTACATATTTATTTCTAGTGAACACATTAAATATTGGCCTATTCCAAACAGGATATACAACAAATGTACAATTCATTAAAAATTAAAATGTTTAATTGACACATTGATGCAATGAAAAAATCTATATAACAATAACTAAATTAATAATATATTGTTAAACTATGTGATATCGATAATTGTTACTTTTATAAATATTTACAGTACTCTTATCAAATTACTGTATTATAAATTAAACAACTCATATAGATCTATAACTTACGGGGGAATATTTAAACTGTTTCATAGTGAAGGAGCGACGTCACGCACAAGTCTGCGGCGCGCCACCCACACACACAGACAAACTTTATGTCTATAATATTAGTGATTTCATTGCGATTAACGGCCGATGCCAATAATCAATCGAAAAAAATTAGATTGAAGTCAATCTGTTTTGTTGTCAATTGTTTTCTACTTTTCGATTGGTCTCCTGTCATGTTGCCATAGTTTATTCACTACTGAGGTTGATTATTGGCAATATAGTATCAGAAAAACGATTGAGCTGTCAATCTAAAACGGCAAATTTTGGATTGGGTTTGTTTATTGGCAGCGGCTGTAAGAATATGTCATGTCTCAATCATGCTAGAAATCACATACGTAATATTACTTAAATGTCTAACCATTTTCTTTTACATTTTATTTATGATTTAATTTGGGGCAAATAATCACATTGCGCGAAACCTTTACTGGTTTCTAATGGGGGGTCGTAAATTTTCTTACAACTGTTTTTCGAAGCCCATGTAGTTATATGAGCGGTCACGTACTAGGTCGCCCGTTCCCGAATTGCCATTAATAAAGTCAAGGGGACCCCGATTAACCCATACGTTTTTGTTATTGCTTTGAATAACGAGACGAGCATGCCGTTCGCCTGATGGTAAGTGATACGACCGCTGATGAAAAGTAGCATGACCAAACACCTTGATGCTTAGCATTCTACTGTGTGAGACATAAAACGTTAAGTCTCAATATGTCCAGTAGTTACTCTGGCTACAATATCCTTCAAACCGAAACACAACAGTGAATTTACATTGCCGTTTGGCGGGAGAAATAGACATTCGGGTGGTACGTACCCAGGCGGCCTCTCAAATATGAGAGACCAACCTGTGAATATCATCAACGATGTCTCAATATGTCCAGTAGTTACTCTGGCTATAATATTCTTCAATCCGACACACAACAGTGCATTTACACTGGTGTTTGACGGGAGAAATAGAATTTGCGGTGGTACCTACCCAGACGGGCTCTCATATATGAGAGACCTACCCATGAATATCATCAACAATATATTACTGGTGGTAGGTCTCTCATATGTGAGAGGCTGTCTGGGTGGGTACCACCGCAATGTCTCCCGTCAAACAGCAGTTTAATGCACTGTTATGTTTCAGATTCACTGCAATAAAAATAGTTAAAAATGAGTAGTGTTTATGGGGTACAACCTGTGAGAACAGCTCTGTGTTCTGCTGCGTGCGCGCCTGCGCGGGGGTGTGCGCGGGGTTGTGCGGCGGCGGCGGCGGCGCGGCGGCCCCCCCCGCGCCCAGCCCCAGCCCGCTCACCAGCGTGGGCGCCGCCGCGCGCAGCTGCTCCATGCCCTGCTGGATCTGCAGCAACGCGTTCAGCGCCTGAACAAACAAATAATAATAATAATCAAAATTTTATTTATTGCACAAAACAATCGAGATAAAGGTATAAAAAAACTTTAAATATTACACTTAACAATATTTGGCATATCTGTGTTGAACATTACAAACATCAACATATATAAGTTATATTTAAAATACACATAAATTAGCACCTTATTTACATCATGAAAAAATCAGAAATTTAAAAACAAACTTTATTTTACTCTACGACTATATTTATAACTGACTATATTATACACTACGACTATATTTTACATTTTAAACTAAACTCATTTGCAAAAAAAACGGGCACCTAAGCAATGAACCATTTCAAATGTTACTATTGGTTTGTTTGATAATTATAGGTAGTTTTACTTTCACAATTTTGTAAATTAATAAGCAAATAATCGTTTTCGTCAGTATTATCATAAAATTTTGATAAAATTTATGGGTTTTAATGCTAAAGTTCACTAGTAGTGTATGCTCGCTAGTAGTGCATATACTCGTGAAGTAAAAGTTAACAAAGATTTTTGTTTGTTTTTTCTTTAATAAAGTAAAAGCAGATAAATGTTTAGTATCGAGTGTGACCCCCTCTAGCTGAAATCACAGCTTGAATTCGTCTGGGTATGCTAGCGAGAATATCCCGGATACTTGCTTGCGGAATACGTTCCCACTCCGCGGTAATCACATTCTTCAGCTCTCTGATGGTCTGCGGAGCCAGTTGTACTGATCTCACGCGTCGTTTCAGAACGTCCCAGATATGCTCTATAGGATTGAGGTCGGGACTTCGAGCTGGCCAATCCAAACGACGAATGCCGACCTCTTGCACATACGCTTCCACATCGCCAGACCGGTGGGCGCGAGCGTTGTCGTCCATAAAAATTGAGTCTTCGCCTAAAGCGGCCAATGCGGGTTGTGCATGAGGAATTTTCATTAACCTATATAATGAATGGTAATATTGTATTTACCTGTGGGTTGGACATCATCTGTTGCATTTCTGGGTTTTGTAGTTGGGCGAGTAGCTGCGGCATCATTGTGCGGATTTGTTCTTGCAATTGGGGATTGTTGGCGAACATTGGATTCTACAAGAAATACATTTTTTATTAGTATAAATTTTATATTATTAATAATTATTAACATTTATGTCGCATACATTTAGCAGTGACTAACAATTTCTTATTAATGCATGTAAAATACTCAATAAAATAATAGTAAATATTGTTCGTCAATTTGAACTATCATAGCATAGTTTTTATCAACCTATTCTGTCCCACAGCAGGGCAAAGGTCTCCCTCAACTCCTTCCACTTATCCCTATCAGTTACTGATGCCATCCAAGTGCTGCTAAATTGGTCTAATTTTGTAGTAGTATGAATTTAATTTATTTATTTTATTTTTATTTTAAAACATGGAAAACTTATGGCTAATAACAGAATGATTATACACAGTATAAATAACATAGAGCTAATAACAAGTTTAATCCTTCATTGCACTGTGGGGCCGTCCATTAATCACGTGAGGCTTGAATTTCGGTCAAAAATCACGAAATATCACAAGGGGGGGGGGGGGGGAGCGGGGTCTAGTAAGATATCATGTGTATTTTCGACACATAATTTTGATTAAAATGCTACATAATATATTTTTCATATGATAATACGATTCTTTTATTATAGCATGGTCCTCAATTTCAGAATAAAAAGGGATTATACTTTATACCCGTATTTAAAGATATTTGAGAAATTTTAAGACTTATTTATATGTACTAAAATACACGTGACGTTGGATAGGGGGAGGGGGGGGGGGGTCAATCAAAATCTCACCACATATCACCAAAGCGGAGAGGGGTCAAAAAATGCTTAATAAAAGATCACGTGATTAACTACATATGTAGATATTACACAATAAATATACAAAAGGCGTAGTATGAGTGTACCTGGTTGATGAGTTGCGAGGCCATGTCGGGGTCCGCGCTGAGTGCCTGCAGCATGGTGTTGGTGTAGGGCGCGGACAGCATGGACTGCACGAGGCGCGGGTTCTCGGACATCTGCTGCAGTAGGGACTGCATGCCGGGCGTGTTGATGAGGCCCGGCCCGGCGCCCGGCGCGCCGCCCGCCGCCGCCGGGGCGGAGCCGCCGCGCTGCCACGGGTTCGGCAGCGGCTGTCTGTTCTCCGAGCCTTGTTGAGGGTTCGTGCCGTCTATGGAGAAAATATATATTAAACAATTTACTCCCGTATTTTATTATTCTAGCTTTATCCTACAGGTACTCTATAATCAGCCCTCTCTGTCTCCTTTTTTAATAACCATTCAATGTATAACCCTTGATTGATAAGACCGCCATATTTTGTTTTTTTAATGTAATAACTATTTTTAAATACAATTAGAATAAATTGCAGAAGTAGGCTATTTTCCCGGTAGTTAAAATCACCAATTAAAGTGGAGTTGGACATAGCATCTGTAATTAAGTCCCTGAAAAAGTCATGACCATGAGAGGCGCGGCGCGTCGGGAAAGAGGCAGACCACCCGCCACATTAGTTGGATGACATTGTGAAAGAGGCAAGAATATAGCGAATTCGCTTGCTACCGGACAGAAAAATATGGTGTGCAAATGAGGAGGCCAATACCCAGCAGTAGCTTAACATGGGCCGATTTATTTATTTATTTATTTATTTATAAACTTTATTGTACACCAGAAAAAAACAAATACAATAACAGAAATTAAAAATAAGTACAATCGGCGGCCTTATTGCACTAGGCAATCTCTTCCAGGCAACCTTTGGATGGAGATAAGACACAGGAGAGAGAAAGGGCAGTCTAGGGTGTATAATGAAAAAGAAAAAAAAAAAGGTATATACTAACAAATTAAAAACACAAAATAAAAGTAATACATTCATATAAATATGTACAACATACATACATACATACATACATACATACATACATACATACACAAAATAGACATAAAATATAATAAATATATACATAATAAATATATACATAATAAATGCCAATGGAAATAGTAAAAGCACATTAATGAGTAAATTCAGTGAGAGAGATAGTGCTCCTTGACTAGTGACTTAAAAGATGACAATGTTCTAGCCCGTCTCACGACATCTGGAAGTGAGTTCCACAATCGAACAGCAAGTACGGAGAATGATTTGTCCATAAATGTCGTGGTGTGTACGGGCATTCTCAGTTTCATGTTCTCCGACGACCTCAGGGATTTTTCATGGGAATCATGAAGAAATATAAAACGGTCTTTGAGATAAGAGGGGGTGAGAGGGTTAAATAATATATTGTATAAAAGTGAAAGAGTGTGAGTATTCCGACGAAGCCGTATGGGTAACCACTTGAGCTTAAGACGAAACTCAGAAACATGGTCATATTTGCGTAAACCAAATATGAACCGTATGCAAAAATTTTGGAGACGCTCAAGTTTATTAAGTTGGTCTTCGGTGAGATCAAGATAGCTGACATCGGCATAATCAAGGATGGGGAGTAGGAGTGTTTGCGCAAGCGAAATTTTCGTGGCAACGGGTAGAAAATTGCTTAACCTTCGCAAGGACCTTGCTGAAGCAAACAGCCTTCGACTTAATTCTCGAAGCTGAGGACCCCAAGTGAAGGACTTGTCTATAAGTAGACCTAGATTGCGAACGGTGTCGTTGTATGGGATGGTGATACCATCACAAAAGACAGGAGGAAGTTTAGTCCAATCTAGCTTTGAAGACATCCTGGGGCTGCCAACAACAATGATCTGGGTTTTCGAGGGATTAATCTTCAAGCCGTGAGCTTTACTCCATTGACAGATGTGTTGGATATCAATGTTTATTGCTGCAATCGCGTCAACCATCCTGTCTAAAGTAGCCTGAGCGTAAATCTGGAGATCATCAGCGTAGAGGTGGTAGGAAGATTGAAGTTGATTAGTTATAGAGTTAATAAAGAGAGCAAAGAGAAGAGGAGATAGCACGCCGCCCTGAGGAACGCCAGCAGATACAGGGACCCAGGAGGAAAAACTTTCCTCCACACTGATGCGTTGCCGGCGTCCATACAGGTAACTATGAAACCAATCAACTGCCATTGGAGATATGTTAAGAGAACGTAGTATACAAAGTAACACATCGTAATCAACGGTGTTAAAAGCATTACTGAAGTCCAGCAGAGCAAGAACAGTCAGCTTGCCTTCCTCCATGCCAGATCTGATGCCTTCCGTAACATGGATCAAAGTTGTAGTGGTGCTATGACCAGGACGAAACCCTGATTGGAAAGGATTAAGGAGTTTATTTTTGGAAAGGAAATCATAAAGCTGAGAATGGATTAGACGTTCTAGGACTTTAGAGAGGAAAGGAAGTATGGAAATAGGTCGGAATTCAGAAAGTAGAGAGGCATTGGGCTTTTTGGGAATTGGGATAATATGGGCTTCTTTCCAAGTAGTTGGAAAGATGCCTGCGGAAATGGAATAGTTTAGGATGTGCGTGATTATAGGAAGGGTTTCGTCTAATATAGGAAGAATCATGTTACGGCTGACACAGTCACTTCCCACGGCATTAGATGAGATGATGATGATGATTTAGATAGATAGAAAATAAAAATATAACTTATCCTTACCAGAATTGTCAACTAATCCAGAAAACGGGTTGCCGGCCATACTGCTTGCCACATTCAACATGGGCTCTTGGATGTCTCTGTACATGCGTTGCAAAGCATTGTAGCCACCTAGAAAAGAAATAGATCACAATATACTTGTGTATTAATTACATTATTTATGTTATTTTCCTTCTTCACAAACCACTATATAGTCCATATTCTATGCTGTTTTAGTGGTTCACACAGACATCATAATGGTTGCTGGTATATAATACCAATAAAATATAAATGGCTATCTAGCCTCAGTCATTGCTACACGGATATGGTTGAATAACAGCTTTGATTAATGTAACACCTGCAACATGCGGCATAGCAATTTGGTCATTGAATAAATTCAACATGGTCTCCGTCAATTATATTCACAGCAATCTGTTGGAAAGATCTCTGTTTTACTTTCTTTAATTTTAACATCATAAATGCTTAATTTTGTATGAACAAATGTAATTACCGGGTATACTCTCGAGGTTCGATAGTGCTCGGTCGTGGGACCTCATCAACTCCTGCAGCATGGCGGGGTTGCGCGCCAGCTCCATCGTCTGCCGCAGCAGCTCCGGGTTGTTCAGCATGTGACTTATCTCAGGATTCCTCTGTAGCAAGTTAGTAAAATGTAAGATTTAAATGTTATGAAGAAAGATAAATAGTATAAAACGTTACACGAATGACTGGTATGAAATATTTGTGTGAAAGAGACGACGAATCAAAGTACTTAAGATGGAAAAAGTTAGAAGACGCCGTTGAAGTATCGAAGGACGGAATAGCAGTGAACAGTTTGGACGATTCACGAAGTAAGAAGAAATTTAAGATGATATACAAGCATCAAATAATATAAAAGCAATCTTCTTTGACCCCTAATGGAACTATTCCCACTAACATAGAATAAATAAACAAATAAATACGCCCAACAGTCACATACATATTCTCGACCCCTCACTACGAGCGAGTCTTTAGTCGTAGGTATAGGGAACTACGAGAGAAACAAATAGCTGAGGATTACATTAATTTTTGTCTCGGTGCGGGAATCGAACCCGCGACCGCACGTTTCACAGCCGGGATTTAACGAACACCACCACGGAGGCTGTCACATAAATAATATATTATTTAAAAAATACATGTTTTGGCTCATAATCACTTTTGAGCACAGGACTAGTTTACAAGGGATAGTTCTATTCACAGGGCTTAGGCTCCTTCACGCTGGTCTATCGCGTGTTGACGAACTTTAGGATTACATCTTTATGGTATTCATTTAGGTTGCTTCACAAAGTTTTCCTTCACCTTTAGAATGCGTAGTAAGGAGTATGGAGCATAACAAGGAGCCGGTAATATATTTTAAAAGGGGTAGAAAATAGGTTTCAAAGTGACCATTAGTGCAGAAACAGTAATCGCAATACAATTACTTTCCAAATAGTCTAGCTAATAGCCTAATTAATTAGAAGTCAATAAAGCAAAGGCTTTTATTTGCAACATAAACCCAGAATCCAGATTGATTCAGTCACACCAATATTTGGTTTCATTATATGAATCAATATATCCATGGAACATAAGAAAGAGCACATAATTTAACAATTATAAAATTGTAATTTCCAGAATATTTTATGCTTTTGTATTAGCTTTTTTCAAATGAAAATTTTCATTGAAATTGATACACATGGTAAATGGTATTACTTGGGTATTGTCAATTTACTCACATCTGTTATCATTGATTGATTACGATTGTATGGACTTGAGCTTTCACACACAACTCACCATCAATTGCTGTGACCTACTTTTTTTTACAAAAATAGCATTGGGGCCCAGCTTGCCCAGAAAACGTTATTGTTTTATTGTTTTAGCCATAGTTTTTTACATACAATTTTTTCTACACCTGTTCTGTGAGGTAAAATTTAGTAACAAATGGAGCCCAAATTCAGTTGAATATATGTATGTATATCAAATAGGAAGAAAAATATGTTCATTCCATATTTAAACTCTATGTATATGGGGCAGCACATCAACATACACCATAATTTCTTAACAGTATATATTCTAGATTATTATTATTTACTGTGGCCTGTGGGCTTAACTACTGTTTTATTTAGTTCAGTCACATAATATGATAATTTTCTAAGATTATGATTGACTCATACTACTACTGCTGTTTGCGAAAATAAAGACATTGCAGTGGTACCTACCCAGGCGGCCTCTAAGATACGTATGAGAGATGTGCCACCAGTGAATTAAGTATTTATCTCTCTTCCTTTATTTCATTTTTTGTGCCTATCTACCTAACTAGTGTTATTGCAACTATCTATTTACATCAGATACTGATTTTACTGGTGGTAGGTCTCTCATATGTGCGAGGCCATCTGGGTAGGTACCACCGCAATGTCTATTTCTCCCGTGAAACAACACTGCTTAAATGCACTGTTGTGTTTCGGATTGAAGGACATTGTAGCCAGAGCAACTACTGGACATATTGAGACGTAACATCTTATGTCTCAAGATGGCGAGCGCAGTGGAATATTTCTACTGTTTATGAGCGGTCGTATAGCTTACCATCAGGCAAACGGCTTGCTCGTCTCGCCATTCATTGCAATAAAAAAAAAAAAATATATAGTTAATATTCTGTATCAGCCCATATACGTCCCACTGCAGGGCACGGGCCTCCTCTACAATCGACTACCGATTGAGAGTGGTTAGGCCATATAGTCCACCACGCTGGCCTAGTGCGGGTTGGCGGACTTACATACCATAGAATTTTTATAAGTCGCTATGGTATGCAGGTTTCCTCACGATGTTTTCCTTCACCGTTTTAGTGCGTGGTGATTGACTTTCAATACACACATGACTCCGAAAAGTCAGAGGTGTGCCCTGGGATTCGAACCCGCGACCACCGTGAACATGTTGGCAGTCGCGTCTAGTCCGTTTACCAACAGGCCACCACACACTACATAATATACTTACTTGATAGTTAATATACTTACAGCCATTAGGTCCTGCATCTGTGGGTTGGATGTGATGAGTGTACGCATATTTTCCGGATCATTCATCATTTGCTGCACAAGTGGGTTGTCCAGGACTTGTCGCAGCATATCAGGGTTAGAGAGGAGTTCTTGCTGCATGCGAGCCTGCAATCAATGAACAATTTTAGATATTAATGAGTTCAACATAAGTAAATATATGATGTCACATGTGTATCTGTGTAGTCAGGTAGATAGTTGATTCGACATTTAATATTTGTGCATGTAGCTTGTCTTATTTAATTCTACTATGTTAAAATCACTTTATCTTAGAAGTGTAAATCAGTTGGGAGAATAAATAAGAATTAAGCCTTGCTGGAGTAGTATTATTTAAATAATGAGGGACTGGTAAAATATTAACTCAAAAATGCTAGTACTTTGTGTTAAATCTCTTGTAATATTTAAGTGGAATGTTTTCTTATACATGTTGCAAATAGATTTCACAACTAGTTACTCGTCTTATATCATGCTTAATGAGAAATACTGAACAACCCTCATCATGTATGTACAACCTGGGATTGAAACCCAAAACCATAGAGACTATATTGAGCATAACATGTGACCACTAGACCAAATTTGTGATGGAAAAACGATTATTATAAACCATACCATATTTATATGTTACTCCTATTAATATAATTTTATTCACACAAATTAACTTAATTACACTTGCATAATAATTAACAACCTTCATAACAAAAATGTAGTCTTACACAATGTCAAATTTTTGAGGCCATTACTAAAAATATAGGAATTTTAAGCCATATACAATACATTAATGGTTCACCTGTAAATCCATAAAAGTGCTCTGGCCAAGGCCCAAACTTTCAAGACCAGCGAGCCCACCAAGAGAATTCAGGCCAAATGGTGTGGCACCAACATCAGCTGAAACACATTATTATGTAGCAAAACTATTTATAAAGTATTGATTTCATAAAACATTCGCATTCTTAATACATCAATTTTAATTTATTAATGTCCTAGTGTACCAAATTGACTGAGGCAATGATATTGATGTGTGAAGCAATTACTTAAAATTTTGTGTAATGTCATTATAGCCACTTTTAATTGCATTACATTTATAAATTATTATAAGCAATTAAGTTCTTGTATTTAAATCTATATACACATACATTTTTAAAACCTATTTTAGTTACCAAATGTTTTATCTTCTTCGTTCATACTGAATTCAAAACTTGTTAATAAGTGACCAAACATTTGATAATTCAAATAGATTTTTCAACTGTCTATGAACGGTTAACTAACCCACATTTATTTTAGCACATTCATACTTCAAAACAATTAAAAATACTTTAATTCAATTGAATTTATAATTATTATTCTTTGTGAAGTCTACCAAATCAGACACTAGATAAGAAAAGAGCACTAAGGGGTAAACACCTCTTACATTGAGGTTGTCCATTATCGGCAGGTGGATTCGTGCAGACTGTTCAGTTATATCAATAATTAATCATGTTTGTTAAACCAAACTTAATCATTAGTAACTATTAAGATCAAAACTTGTGTTGTAAAAGCAAAGTAATGTTGGAGTTAATAAATAATTCATTTACTGGCCTAATTTTACAGTGTATTTTAACTATGAGACACTATTACAATAAGTAATTATGCCACATTGTATGTACATACATATATGTATGTATGTATGCCTGTGTTAATCCCTAAATTATAAATATTTTTCATCATACTGACTATCAATAGAAATCTCACATAAATGTGAAATACTGATCAAACTATATGTAACATTGTATATTTTGTATAAAATTTACTGATACAACTTGTAAATCATGGATAAATGGTAACACGGTATGTGGTGTACCTGGAGGTCGCCGCGCCGCCCCCTCCGGCTCTGGCCTCGGAGGAGACTTGATAACCAGGTGAACTGTCAATCCATCCTTGATGTTGTGCTGCTTCAAGGTGTCCGAGTCATTCATGATTTTCCCGGCGAAAATTAAGCATAATTGTTCTGGTTCAGCACTGAACTTCGGGGACAACACTTCCTTGAGCTAAAAACATATCACCAATCGACATTTACATTGCGGAATCACTAAATAAATGTCGCTACTGACTGCGTGTCCAATATTTATGTTATTACGCCATGAACGACATTTCTAGCAGCGCCTTACTCACTTTTTTAATGTCAGCATCCTCTTCGATCTCCACTTGCTGTTTTTCTTTGGGTGTTTTCACTGTAATCGTAATTTTTTTGGGGTCCTCTTGTCCCTCTGCCATTTTGGCAAATCTAGAATGACTCTGTACTTTGGCGGAAAAGCAGAAATATGTACAAGAAATATATAATTTGACGATTTGCGTTGGGTTGACGGCTGGAGGTGCGGTTCACTATGGAAATCTATTGGAATCTAAACTATCTTATATGCAATGAATTTTAAAAATTAACTTTATGTATTACAGAGTAAAGTTTACTTTCATTACCACGTCATCCATAGTGAAGTTATTTACCAATAGAATTTATTTTCCTGACTCACTCTTTCGAATAAGCTTGTCTATGATTTGGAGGTAGTGATGCCCACTTTCGTATCACACATTATTTTTTTACTACCATGGCAACATTATTATGGAATGTGTATCCGAATTAAATCATCAGTACACAACTTTTCCGGATATTCCGGAAAAGCTAAAAGTGCAGCGGAAATTATTTTGACTTGCGAGGTTGACATGAAACAAAAACAAAAAACAGTTTTCAATAATGTGTCTCACAAAATTTTAATGATATTGCACCATAAAGATTGGTAAATATTTGACTAATTTGGTACTAAATATTGAAAATCATATATATTTTAATAAACGAGAAAATGTTGTTTTTCAGCGCTAATTCAACATTGTTGTAGGTCTCCGGGGTTAGGCGACTTTTACAGTTCACAGATCATTGTTAGTGCATGCCATAAGATGCCTAAAAGAATAATTTAGATAGTTTGAACCATCATAAGTTATTAAATACAGAAAATGGAGGTATGTTTTGGTGATACAGTTGATATTGAGTGTTGTGAAACGAAATAGTTGACTGTTTTCATATTGCAGGTAGAGTTGAATGACACTTTCTTGCGTGATGAGGACCAGCAATCCCTTCACAGTTCTAAACAAACATTTCCAATTTTAAATAAAAGAAAATACGATAAAGTTCAGGGTAAGATATTTGTATATTTTTAAAAAGTTTCCGTGGCGCAGTCGGTTAGACGCTGCCTGTTAATCAAGAGACCGCGGGTTCGATACCCGCACCGAGAGAAATGTTTATGCGGCCTTAAAATATTTCTTTGTGAGACCGAAAAGTCTCTCATACTTCCTGATACAAGACTCGATCTTAGTGGGGGCTCAGGACTATGTATGTGACTGTTGGGTGTTTTTTTTATTAAATAAATCTACAATATACCTTATTTAATAGAATAAGCATATTTAATAATCAAAAATACTGTTTTTCAGATGAGAAAGCTTTAGCAGAACTACAAGCTAAAGAAGAAAAAGAACAAGCAGAGAACATTGCATCTATGCTAATGCAGAATTATGATTCCAAGCTTTACGGAGAAGATGATACTTCTCAACCGACCTCTCGTACTGCTCCTATAATACCAATGGAGGCAATGCGTAAAAAAAAGAAAAGAAAAAGGTATGTTATAACTATTATTTTTTCTATCCTTACTTTGGAAATAGTCAATTCTGTTTTTATGGATAAAGATGTCAATGCTGAAGTTTGATGGCATGCATTTGAAAAGGCCTACATCCAGCTGTGAACGGCTATGAGCAGTGGGATGTGGTAATTTTGAAATAAAACTTCAGCTGAATAACAACGAACATGTTTTTTTTATTTTTTGTAGATCTCAAATAACAATATGTTTGATAAACTGCCGGTACGAGTCAATAAGAAAAGTTGCCAGTGCTTTTGGGATGAAGGAGGTGTCAGAAGAAGAGGCATGGAATTTCTACTGGACAGACATGAGTGTATCTGTTGAGAGAGCCAAGGAAATGAAGAGGTTCCAGCGTATCAATCATTTTCCAGGAATGCTGGAGATTTGCAGGTCTGAACTTAATATTCATGATAGATAAAAATAATAAGAATACCATGTTTAAAACTGTTATTTCTGTATCATCCGATATACGTCCCACTGTAGGGCATGGACCTCTTCTACGATCTAGAGTACGATTGAGAGTGGTTAGACCAGGTGACTATATAGTCGACCACGCTGGCTTAGTGCGGGTTGGCGGATCTTACATATCATAGAAATTCTTACAAATTCGCTATGGTATGCAAGGTTTCCTCACGATTTGTTCCTTTACCGTTAAAGTAGGTGGTGATTCATTATAAATACACACATGACTGCGACAAGTCAGAGGTGTGCCCTGGGATTTGAACCCACGACCACCATAAGCATGTAAGCAGCCGCCTCAGGTCCGTTTACCAACAGGCCACCACGCAATTTTTAGCAAAAGTAAGTACCGAGTGGACGGACGACTTGGCTAAGGTTGCAGAAAGTCGCAGGATGCAGACTGCTTCCGATTCCAATTAACAGGTTGATGTGGGCCTATGTTCAGCGAAGAACTGTCTGTGGCTGAGATGATGTTAGATAATGATAAAGTAGAGAGTAATAATTATTATAAAGTAAACAAAAACTTTTATTTACTTTATAATGGGTAGGTATGTAATTACCCTGTACTTACATAAAATATCTATCTTGATAACTAATTAACTGATACTCTTATGGGTATTTCTTACATTCGATAGCGTATTGTCGTACATACATACATGAACGTCGCGCCTGTATCCCATAAGGGTAGGTAGAGACTATATATATTTGAACATTGCTCGATCCTGATCCTTACTTTTCGCACATATCGCAAACACACACCACGCTCTCAACGTCATGGAGACGCTACACATTCTGTTAATCCCATATTTTAACTGAACACTCAGGAGGCTGATAGGTCGATAGTTCTGACACTTCTGCTTCGATCCCTTGCCTTTGTACAGGGGAACAATAACGGCATAGCTCCAATCAGTTGGCTAAACACCTTTGCTCCTACACAAATTCAAAGATATTACAAAGCATGCGAGCCACCGCCCCCTGGTCACCCTTTAGCATTTCGACTGATACGCTATCGAAACCCGGCAGCCTTTACCATTTTCATGCTTTTCAATGCTACATCTATTTGTCTACCTTTCAAACAATTCTTCATGGTATTATTTCCATCTTTTTAGCATACATTCCTCTTCCATTCATAAGTTGCCCATTCTTATCTCTATACTAGCTCCGAGATACTCCTTGTATTGCTTTCTAAGAAACACTTGATGTTTTACCGAATGTTTGCATTCAATGTCACATCAATAATTTCTTTTTCATCATTCTTCTTCTTTTATACTACCTTTTGTACACCACCTGTTATTCTCTCGTATTCCATTTTTGCCTTATATATCTACATACATCTTCATTCGTCTTTGACACCCTGTGATCACCTTTTATAGCATATCAATAATTTGTTATTTTAACATTCTAGGAAAGATCTGTTAGCAAGAAATTTGAATAGGATGCAAAAAATTTACCCAAAGGAGTATAATTTCTTTCCTAAAACGTGGTGTTTGCCAGCAGAGTGAGTATAGCCTTTAATTAATTATTATTGTTTTTTTGTTTCAAAAGTAATAACAGTAATAAATATAAAATATCTATTCCATTTTACCTTCTTCGGGTTGTTGAAACATTTGAGCTTCAATAATGACTAGCTTTTATCTCCCACACTTCCTCTCTCTATTTTTTTTTTCAAATCTTCGTCAATGAACATCAGGTATATTTTATATATTTTTTTTAAACAATGTCGACATTACTGAAATGGAATTAGCTCATATTTATTGGTAACCGTTGTTCTAGTTTTGGAGAAGCTCTTAACTACAGCAAGGCTCGTAAAAATAAAACTTTTATAATCAAACCAGAATGCGGAAGTCAAGGTCGGGGAATTTATTTGACCAAATCCCTGAAAGATATTAAACCCACAGACAAACTTATCTGCCAGGTAACTTCTTGTAACATATGCTTAAATAATGATTAATTAGTAGATACTTTTTAACTACACATCATTTCATACAAACATTGAATTTCAGGTATATCTATCGAAGCCGTATTTGGTCGACGGCTATAAATTCGACATACGAGTTTACACCCTCATAACTTCATGCGATCCACTGAGAATCTTTGTATACAATGAAGGACTTGTTAGGTAAACTATTTCATTATTTTCAAACGACACGTGGTTTTATCCGTTTATCTGTTACTTTATAATTTTTGTATAAACTCTTCCATAACTTTTATTTTTCAGATTTGCTACTAGTAGATACGCCGATCCCAATGTGAATAATACGACAAATGTATTCATGCATTTAACAAATTACGCGTTGAATAAACACAGTAGAACTTATGTGTACGACTCAGAAGCTGGGAGCAAACGGTAAGTTGCCTGATCATATGGTTACATTTTGCACGGAAATCTTCATTATCACTTATTTCATAGTCATCAGATAAAATAACAGATTTGGTGTCGTTTTCGACCGATAAGCGAATTGTTAGAAGCCTACGTTCCTTTTTTCTTCTTTCCACAACTCTTTTTCATTTACTATCAGAAACCCCCCAACGTACCTACCAACCTATGTCGTCAATGTAAGGATTCGTAAATCCCTGTAGTTATTTACTTTCACGTGAATCACTTGCTCTTTTTGCGGGATATATAAGAAATCTACACTCGGAAGTTTTACGAGACATCGTCAGTTAGGTATTCATTAGGTAGACGTAATATGAGTGGCTGGCTACAAGCTGGATTCCCGCGAATATCCGGAAAAAACGCAGAAAACCGAAGATGCGATGAAAAGACGAGTTGGATTAATTCGAGGCAAAATGGCAAAAGCCCGCCGAGAACAAAGTCAAGTGGAGGAAAAAAGAGGAGGCCTTTGCCCAGCAGTGGAACACTAACTAGAAAAAAGATGCAATTAGTTACTCAGTACTCTTAAACTGTAACTTTTGATTGGTCAGCAAGATATCGACTTTGAACAAGATCCTGCTATCGCAAGGGGTCGACCTGGACAGGCTGTGGCACTCGATAGACCAAGTGATCGTGAAGACTATCATATCCGCCTGGCCGATACTCAAGCACAGTTATCATGCGTGCTTTCCTTCACACGATATGGTTTAGTTATTCACATTTAATATTCCTTCATTAGCAGATTTCATTAGTTGTAATTTTTTAAGTACTACCTAAACATGTAAAAGCTTATCCATTCAGATTTTTCAGAAAATTTAAAATAGCCAATAGACCGAGACGTGTTACATAACTACTTATTAGATATTGTGCAAGTGTAGTTCCGAACTACGCCACTGTTAATACCTCATTAAATTTGGTAATCTCATGAATTTATTCATTCATAATCGTAAAGCATTCTTGATCCATTTGAATATATCGATCATGTTATTTAAATATAACTACCCACCATATTATACGCAAACTAATGCAGCACTGATTTATTAAATCTATTGTTGCAAAAAGTATTGCAATCGTCATGCCAATGCGATTTTTTCCCAAAATATAACTTGCTTAGTAACATGCAAGAAATTACTTTGCTTTTAAAGCATTTCATTTACCTACTCTAAGTCATTTACATAAGTATATTGAGACCTATATCAATCACCGAAAACATTGATGATTGTGTGAAACACGAAAGCTTATTGCAATTATTTGGTACTAATTAAAACGAAGTTACCAGAGCTATTTAATTTTCCAGGCAGTTGTGACGTCATTTGATACTTATGACGAGCTTATGAAAGCAAAGTATACAACTGCCGAATACATGCCGCGGCTTCCTTATATCTTCCGAGTATTGGTTCCTTATTTGTCAGCAATACTTCAAGAGTAATTAAACTTTTAGGTACATGCTTGTTTCGAAATTCTTGGCTTCGATATACTTCTGGATCATAAACTACATCCATATATCTTAGAGGTGAGATAACATCCATAAACATTAATTAATGAATTCCTTCTCCAACATTAATAAATTTATTCATGCATTGAAATTATTAATTATCAAGCTTAACATAAATTATATTTTTAAATAACTGAGCCATTTCACTTTAGAACTTATACCAATGCAATATATTTTATTTTTGAAGTATATTGATGTTAAATATTAAATTAGAAAAAAAAGAAGGAATAAAATAACCACAGTATTTAAAAAATATTTTAGGTGAATCATTCTCCCAGTTTCCACACGGATACTCAGTTGGATCGCGAAGTAAAAGAGAATTTGCTAACGGACACATTCACAATGCTCAATATTTGGCAATGCGACAAAAAACGTGTCCTGGAAGAGGATCGCAAGAGGATTAGGGACAGACTTCTTCAAACCAACAAGTTAGTGCTAATTAAATAATTTTGTAGGGAAACTTCATATGGTCTATAATATTATGTATCATTATCACGATTGACATGGGCAATGGGACAAGTGCTTCAACTGATGGATTGAATTATGTGAGTTGAACATGAATGGGCCGGTACTAGATTTACCGAAAATATTTGCACCAGTGAGAAGCTGGTTCGGACTCCTAGTATTAAATAACATTTAAGATAAATTTTACAGGTTTGCAGAATTTACTCCGACTGAAGATAAGGAGCCAGAGAAAAGTCCTTGGCAAACACAAATCCAATGGGAAGAAACGCACCTTGGGAATTTTAGGTTCGTTCTGCAGATTTAATTAAACAAAAACTTTAGAATCTGTTGGAAGATAAGTTAAATTATATTTAGTGATATTTGTAGTCTGATTTCTTATAAAGAACATGCATAAAATTGAAGTCATATAATTTTATCCAAGAAATTTCTTCCAGGCGAGTGTATCCTGTAGGAGAGCAATATGCGTCATTATTCCAACAACCATCAGGGTCTCTTTACACGGGCACGGCGTCATCGCGAGCTCGCGGAGACTGCACGCGCATACAACGAGAAGAATTCCAGGTCTGACATAACAATCTATGTATTCCCTAAGTTTAAAAATACGGCCATATTTTGACATTATGCCTGAATTAGGTTGTTGTCATAAGATTATGTAGTGTTGATCTGTATTTGTTGTTCATTTAGCAAACGAAGGCAAAAGCAGAAGCACTCAAGAAACCTTCGCAACCGAAACCCTTGAAGGAAGGTGAGAAGAAACTCTGCGAAGACTCGAGCACGGCCACCATGTCCACAGCCACCGCCGTATCTGTTGGAGACAAGGGGAAGCCCAAGACGAAAGAAAAAGATAAACGCAAAGAAAAGGAAAGAGATGAAAAAGATAAAAACAAGCTAACTGCAAAACCGTCACTTGCGTTACAACCTGTAAATAATTGTTTATTGTTTCCAACCTTAGTTGTTTGGCCATAAATGTACATATTAGCATGTTGATCATCGCCTTGTATTTTTATAATATTTTTATTGTATGTGTTGGCCATGCGATATTTTTTTTTATAAAACACTATTATTTTATATGATTGATGTTCTCAGGTACAAGAAAAAGATAACAAGCCGACATACGTGCTATGTTCCTTTGAGCCAGATCCGATCGTTGAGAAAGAAGAACGTGAACGAGTTAATCTTTTGGCACAACGAGACTTCCTCATACGAAGTTATGGAATGCTAGAACAAGTTTGTATATTACATCCTTAACTATTACAAAATTTCAAAATTACCATTTTATACAATAAATTCGTCCTATTAGTTTACAAGGGTTGCAGGAAGTCCCTGGATGCAGGCTGCTTCCAACAGGTCGATGTGGAGATCCTTAGGAAAGGCCTATTTCCAGCAGTGGACTTCCTGTGGCTGAGATGATAATGATGATGATTAGTTTACGACTAATAGTTATGGTTTACGATCCTATAGGTAGTAAAAAAAAAACTATTGTCCACTTCCCTAAAAACTTCAATATTCAAACCTCAAGGGCAAGTCTATATATCAACTCTTTGTATCATCGTTGTAAATAAAATAAATATTCTCTTTGTATTGCAGATTTATCTAGTAATGAAAAAAATGGGTACTCTGAGACCCGAGGACGAACGCAAATATGGTGTCTATGGACGTCTCTCTGTTGTTTCTAACTCACCCAAGGTAATATCTACTAACACATGTCTCAATGTTCTCAAGCCACTTCAATTATTAATGAGTCTTTGGCTAACACAATGTTTTAACGAATCAAAGGTAAAAATAATTTGTGAATTGGCTCTTTGAACATTGTTATCATTTAATAATATTCCACATCTAAGCTCTACCTGCTTTGATAAAATATTGTGTTTGCCTACAGAAAGTGTGAACATATGCAACGTCAAAATAAAACTAGTACAAAAAAATTAGATGTAAGAACGTAAAGAAAGGACAAATAAAATTTTGTGTACAGAATGTCATATTGAAGGAAAACAAATTAAAGGCTAACCGTAGACGTACCACTTCCAATAATGGGGACCATCTGGATGATGGTGAGTTAATTACATATGATATTTTCACATAACAATAATAACGTACAAACAATCTACATAAGAAATAGTTTAACGAAGAAATGTAATATAATTTAAGGGAAATATTTTTGCAATTCAGTTCTTGGTTTTTATTTTTAGTAGGTATTTAAAGATGATTTATTCTTAACATGTATGGCTTTATAAATATTATAATATTTTTATACAACAGAGTTTCAAGTAAAATGCACAGATGCTGTGATCTTCGAACGCCCTTTGGTGGTTATGGAAATAGAAAATCGAACTACTAAAACACACCTCGTTCGTATGGCCTACACACTGCGGAAAATGAGTTCGTACGTAACGTATTGAGCCGAAAACAAATTATCGTACGTCGTACGTCTTATGCATAGAGTAAATAAGCGGCCATAGATACTAAATGCGGCTAACTGGCCAATCACGACAATGAAACATACAAGCTCACGTTCAGATTGGTGTATGACGGGTTTCTCTAGTGTCTATAGCCGCTTCTTTACCCTATGCGTAAGACGTAATAGGATAGTTCGTGTTGGGCATTATTGTTTTTAAAAAAAATGAGTTGTAATGAAAACCATTTACAATCGAAATTCTTATTTATCAGTAAGTTATCTTTGTTACAGGACTGCTACACCAATCCCTCTATCCAAATAAGTCAAGGATTTGCTTGTGATTCGGCACCGATATTGCAATTAACTGCTCATATTGTGCACGTATTTGTGTATCAATAATCAATGCCAAATCTCGCCACACAGCGGAATGCAATGATGGTGCTTATTAATTACTCATAAGGCATATTTTTACATTTTAATTTGTTTTATTTAAAACATTTATATTCAACATTATATCATGTCTAGATGTTCTGTAAATTTTGGTGCATTCAATTAGCAACAACTAAGCTTGTTCATAATAATTATAAAATGTTATTATATGCATGTCCAATAAAATAAAAATATTGTTTATATCAAATCTATATTTTCTCTTATACAAAGTTGAGGTTTATATTTATTTATTACATCTAATTTTTTTATTGTTGTCTGTCAAACTGAAAGTCCTGCTTTGCTATAATTTACAAACAATATAAAACATTTACTCTTCTTTGTTTCATTCATTCCGTCAATAACAAGTTGAAAAATTGATTTGTTTATAATCTTATTGAAAATACATTGAAATAAACACTGTTTCACATTTTTCATACACAAATACATATCTAGCGATTGTCAAATTGCACTTTAGTCATCAGTCGTCATTGTATTAAATTGTGGCAGCATTTAAGTTTTAATGTCAGGCGATTATTCTATTAAAATTGTAGACGTTTTGCCAGTGAGCCTCCATCAATGTTATCTAAAAGTTTCCTTTTGAGGGATGGTTTCTCTGTCTCCATTTTGGTAATATTTGAGGGCATAGGCAATTTTGAACCCACTGTTGGTGCAGGCTTGTTGCTGTAAAGATAGTTCATTTTTGAAAGGCTGTTTTTGTAGTGAACATCTCCAAAATAAAGACTACTGGTGGATCAATAAAAACTTACCTAAAATAAGACATCTGCAGGGCTTGCGTGCAATCGCATCGTTTTGGCGGATAAAGAGCTAATAGACTCTCTAACAATATGATGAGATCATCGGAAGCTGCACTGAATATGTGTCGTAATTGTTGAGTGGGAAATTGCTTAAACTGCACATAATCAGTTAAACTCTTCATGCCCTGAAATTTAGATATTTATAAAATAAATTACTATAATGCAAGGGTTTTTACCTACGAGATGAAGAGACAAGAGGATGTACTATAATATAGTATTGTACTAAATGCTGACTACTTAGCATAGTCCTTTATAGACTACAAGCCCGTGGCAAAAATCGATGGGTCAAATGAACCACTAGGAGACCTATTTGGTAGGATACAGGGGCATAAAATAATAATATTCAGCACTATGCCGTCACTTGTAAGCTGTCCGTCTCAGTGCAGATGAGACTTCAAAATCATCAAGGAGAGGGGTTCATTTTGGTCATTTATTTTTGTACGGCATTTCTACCATCGATAGGTCCATGAAAAATAATAGAAAGAACACGTAGTGCCGTACAAAAATAGTGCGTCACAAAGTCGGAAGAACGTTAGATATTCCGGCAAATTTGTCGCTAAATTTGGTCATTTGATTTTAAACGGCATCGGTTCCATACAGTCGCTATACCTCTTCTAAACCATTATTCCGCAACGCCGTACAAAAAATATGCGACAAGGACGAAAAATCAGCGGTTGCAACTCACTCCCTTTCAGTGGTCCGGGGGGTGATTTGAAAAAATACGGCATCGGTTTCATAACATTAAGTAGCACTCAAAATTACTATTTAAAAAAAAGCCGTCACTAAATTATTGTTAATTTTAATGTATACATAAATTCCTTATAAATTTGACTTTTAAAGCTGAAAGGTCATTTGATCCTGTACGATAACCTGTTTTTTAACATGATATTGCTAAATACAATTGTTATTTAGTATTGCCATTCAATAAAAATGTTTGAAAAGAAATGGAGAGGAAAATAAAATATGAGTTTTCTCAAATCATTTCAAAAGTTTAAATTATCGTAGATTAGTGAAATACAGCAACTTTCTAAATATTATTGTTGTTTTAAATAGTTCTCAGGTAAACAAATGAAGAAAAAAATTATGCCGTACATTTTAATGCAGAACATAATTTTTGGCTGATTAAAATGGCACTACCATTTCAGGAGTACTTTATGGTCGTATGATAGTACACGGCATTAACATATTTTTGAAGAGAATAATTAATAACATGTATAAAAAATCATTATGCCGGCTTTTAAAGTGAAACAGTGTATATTATATCCAAAAATTGAAAAACTATAGCTAAGCTCAGTATTTATATTTTTGTAAACTTTTCGATGTCATATACTGCAAACATGGACATATTTTTTTGAATTGTGTTATTAAATATACTAAATGATATATACAGAAATGAAAAAATAGGTAGGTATGTCTTTCAAATTTTAAGTCAATATCTGAATTAGTGACTGAGTCGGTATCGGAATCAAGGTCCTCATCGACGTCCGTATCCTCTTCTCGATTACCTTCTGAAACATGAATATGTGTCATCTTATTTTGCGGACAAATAAAGTTAAAAAAAAAGGAATTAATAATAATAAGTTTTTGTTATGTTTATTACCTTTTATCAATGTGAACTTTCAGATATGTACGAAATTGACTTTTATAGATGATCGCATTAGATACAAATAAATTGTCTAAATGCTGTACAGTAAATATCATACTAAATATCACCCTAAAGTATATTTTATTACATGGATTATTCGAGAGATATTTTCCGCTCTACAGACCTTTGGATCACCAAAAAATGTACGGCATGTGAAAAAATGTTATCTATGCATTAAATACTTCCAAAATAAAGTTATCCCATATTGTGTCAAATCACCCCCCGGACCACTGAAAGGGAGTGGGTTGCAACCGCTGATTTTTCTTCCTTGTCGCATAGTTTTTGTACGGCGTTGCGGAATAATAGTTTAGAAGAGGTATTGCGACTGTATGGAACCGATGCCGTTTAAAATCAAATGACCAAATTTAGCGACAAATTTGCCGGAATATCTAACGTTCTTCCGACTTTGTGACGCACTATTTTTGTACGGCACTACGTGTTCTTTCTATTATTTTTCATGGACCTATCGATGGTAGAAATGCCGTACAAAAATAAATGACCAAAATGAACGCCTCTCCTTGATGATTTTGAAGTCTCATCTGCACTGAGACGGACAGCTTACAAGTGACGGCATAGTGCTGAATATTATTATTTTATGCCCCTGTATCCTACCAAATAGGTCTCCTGGTGGTTCATTTGACCCATCGATTTTTGCCACGGGCTTGTAGTCTATTATAAATCTTTGGAACCGGTCAATGTTTTAATGGTACTAGTCTTCATATGACTGCATATGTAAATAAAAATAATTACATTGGTCTGCAAAAAAAAAATCTCCTTTGGACTAATTTGCCACATTGTCATAATATGTTTGCATACATGCATACTTAGATTTTTGATAAATCTATGTTCCTAGTGAGGAATCAAACCCAATGATTTTGAAAATAAAAATTACATGCTGTCGATGCTCACATGCTGTCAATAATGTTGCTAATAGGGAAGTAAGGAAAGGGTTCGATTGCTCGCTAGGAATATTAATTTATCAAAAATCCAAGTATGCAGTTTTAGTTTTCATCTAAAACGGGTTCGTGACTCCTTTCAGTAACTTTCGCTATTTCTTATAGTTTCGGATTTGGCCATCCATCCGTGCTCGCTTGAAATATTAAACCTACAGCTCACTCTAGAACTGAAAACAGATCTAGAGTCAGCTAGTTGAACTCTATATACTAACAGTATTTATACAGGTTGTCCAAAGAAATGGCGCACCTGCTGATATACGTTTTAGTAAATCTTCTTTACTTCTATATTAGGATGAATTATCGTAGCTTACTCTGATAATAACAAGGATGTTGACAAACCAAGAATGAACATTTCACATGCGTCCCCTAACATATTACGCCAAACTTCTGAGAGTTTATGACATCGCCTATATGTAGAAGTGTTAAGGGGAAGTCTATGATAGTTTTGTTACTGTTATAAATTGTTTTTATGGTATATTCTGATAACCATTTAGTTACCGACCAACCGAAAAAATACGTATATTATGTTATAATTTTCTTCTTTAGCCATTCCAATTTATTTAATGCGAAAAAGTGGTGATAATACTTAAAATATTAAATGAATCACACCAAAACGGATAGATATTTTCCAAATATTATTTCTTTATTATCATAAATATTTCATTATGCTGATAGCTATACTTTCAATTTAATGTTTTTGTTTATAATATGACAGCGTTTTGTTATCACAACCGGCAGATGGCTGATTGTACCTTTTATTTAATTTTAATAGTTTTATATTATATATTTAATATTATTTTATTTTGTACTTTAGGTTCATACATTTACCTTTTCGTTTTATTCTTCGTATTACTTTTTATTATTATTGGTATTTTTTTTTTGTGTTTTTTTTTTATTGCCTTTATTCATGTCTGTGAATTATGATAGCAGTGACAGTGAGTTCCTCTCTGCGTGCAGTGACGATAGTTTCGTCAGTGTTCCATCACTTGCAGATAACCTCGCATCTCAGTTCTCCGATGTCCCAAGGAATTTTGATGTAGTCCATTTCAATGCCCAGAGTATTCCGGCTCATTTCCCAGATATGCTGGCTAGTTTTGACTGTACTCATATACATGCTATCCTGATTTCTGAATCTTGGTTAAAATCATGTCTTTCCTCTTCCGCTTATTCCCTCCCGGGGTTCCACCTTATCAGGAATGATCGCACGTCACGTAGTGGAGGCGGGGTTGCTATATATCTCAGAAGCCAATTCCGATATGCTATAGTTAGTGTATCTCCGCAACCCCCGCCATCTGATGCTTGTGAGCATATTTTCTTAGAGGTGGAATTCTCGCTAAAAAAAAGTCCTACTCGGTGTTTATTATTGTCCCTCGCTCCATATTGACTTCTTCTCTTCTCTAGAAATTATCCTTGAAAATCTTGTTCCTACGTACAGTCAAACCATAATCATGGGTGATTTCAATACCTGTCTCCTTAAGAACGACCGTCGTTCAACTTCCCTTATTAATATAGTTAAATCCTGTTACCTTGCCATTCTTCCACTCTCAGCAACTCATCACTGCCCCAACTGTTCACCTTCCCTTTTAGACCTTATTTTTGTTTCCTCCTTAAATCATGTGACTAAACATGGATAATGTCCCGCCGGCGCCTTTTCTTCCCATAATTTACTATTGACTATTCCTTTCTTTTCGCTTCCGTCCTCCTAAAGCCCTACCCAAAATCCTCCTGCAACAAAATTTTCGAGGGATGAATCTTGATAATCTTCGCATGGATGCCGACAACATTGACTGGAGTTCGCTGCTACTTGCTACCTCTATTGATGACAAGGTTAATATTTTTACTAGAAAAGTGATCGATCTTTTCGACAAGCATGCTCCTGTCCGGCCTGTAAAACTAAAACATCTACCATCTCCTTGGCTTACAACCGAGATAAAAGAGCTGATCTCTAATAAAGCGTCGGCCAGGTCTAGGTACAATCGTAGGTTGTGAGTTAAATTAGCAGAAGTACGTCTCAATCCGCAATCATTGCAGTAAGGTGTGTAGGACCGCTCAACGCCTACATATTCATAACTCTGTCGAAAACGGAGACCCTGCTAAGGTTTGGAAATTTCTCAAAACAATGGGAGTGGGTAAGTCTAAACAAGATTCCTTTTGTAAGTCTATTGATTTAAATTCCTTACATAATCATTTTACTTCATCGTCTTTTCTTGATAAGGACTTTCGATCCTCAAGGCTCCCGATTGTTCTGCTTTCATCATTAAACAACTTGCTGCTTGCGATGTTAGAAAGACCATTGCACTCATTTCGTCTAATGCGACGGGAAACGACTGTGTCAGCCGTAATATGATTCTCCCTTTCCTAAACGAAATTCTTCCAATCATCTCCCATATCCTCAACTATTCTATTTCCTCTGGTGTCTTTCCTGTTGCTTGGAAACAAGCACATATTATTCCAATCCCTAAAAAATCCAATGCAACCAATCTTACTGATTTCCGTCCTATCTCTATTCTTCCTTTCCTCTCCAAAGTCCTTGAAAGCCTAATCCATACCCAGCTGAACGATTTCCTTTCCAAAAACAATCTCCTAAATCCTCTACAATCGGGATTTCGTACTGGGCATAGCACGACGACCACACTGACTCATATTACGGATGGCATTAGATCGGGCATGGAGGAGGGCAAGCTGACTGTATTAGCATTGCTCGACTTCAGTAATGCCTTCAACACCGTCGATTACGATGTATTACTTGGCGTAATGGGTTCTCTCAACATATCTCCAACGGCAGTTGATTGGTTTCGTAGTTACCTGTATGGTCACCAGCTGCAGCGCATCACTTTTGAGGAAAGCTTTTCTTCTTGGTGCTCTGTTTCTGCTGGCGTACCCCAGGGCGGTGTACTATCTCCTTTACTTTTCGCTATCTTTATTAATTCCATTACTATTAATCTTCGCTCATCCTACCACCTTTACGCCGACGATCTGCAAATTTACACTCGGGCACCCTTGGACAAGATGGTCGACGCGATAAGATCAATCAACAACGAAACCCAACATATTTGTAGCTGGAGTGATGCCTATGGACTAAAAGTCCTTCTAAAACTCAGCAGTTGTCAGCAGCCCCAGGATGGTATCAAAACTTGCTTGGGACCAACTACCGTCTGTTTCCTGTAATAGTATCACTGTACCATATAGTGACACGGTTAAGAATCTTGGCCTTTATATGGACAAGTGTTTCACCTGGGGTCCGCAGCTTCGGGAACTTAGCCGTAAGATTTTGGCCTCTGCTGGGTCTTTGCGAAGGTTACACAATTTTCTTCCCATTACAACGAAGATTTCCCTTGCACAAACTCTCCTACTCCCCATCCTTGATTATGCCGATGTCAGCTATCTTGATCTCACCGAGGACCAACTTAATAAACTTGAGGGTCTTCAAAATTTCTGTAATTGATTTATATTTGGTCTTCGCAATTATGATCATGTTTCCGAGTTTCGAGTTTCGAGTCACATTCGAAGTCCTTGAGGTCGTCGGAGAATCTGAAGTTGAGAATGCCTGTGCACACCACGAAGTTCATGGATCAGTCGTTTACAGTCCAGGCTGTTGGACTGTGGAATGCACTACTAATTGAAGTGAGACAGGCCCCAACACTAACTGCATTCAAAAAAATAGTCAATGATCACTACCTATCTCTCTGAACAGCCAATATGTAAAGTCTAATTTTCTGCATTTGAACCTAAAGGTAATTTAAAGTATGTTTATTTATGTATGTATATTTATTTATATAAGTATATATATAAATATATGTGTATATTTATATTTGGTATATGTATTTTATTAGGTATCATATATTGTGTACATATTAATTGTAAATAATTTGTCTGTTATTTTTTATTTTTATTGGAGCTTGTATCCTTTATTTTCTATACTGCCCTCTCTTCTTTTCCTTTTCTTCTATCCATCCAAAGGTTGTCTGTAAGAAATCGACTAGAGCGATAAGACCGCCATCTGTACTTTTTGTTCATTATTTGTAATATATTTAAGTCTTTATCCTTTTTGTGTACAGTTAAGAATAAAAATACATAAATAAATAAAATAAATATTATGCCTTTGTATCTAACTTAGCAAGTGCTCTATTTTCCTGCACTACCCGTATTTTAAGCAGGAGATCCCTGCAGACCAGAGTTATTACACTCATAATATACTTTGTTTTGTTAATATTATGGTGATGTTGAACATAGAGAAAACACATTACGATAACCAAAATCAAAATACAACATTTTGAGAAGTCGTATAATTACGCTGTTGTCAGTCATGCCTCAGCATAAATAGTCAGACTTGTGCAGGGCGGTACCACTGTCTCACAGTAGATTAGCACAACCGATAGATTAGCTGTCGCATTTCGTCTGGTGAGTGAGATTACCAGATGCTCAATACTCTTTCCCTCTTTCCATTATTTTTCCTTACCATTGTCAACACATCTATGAATTATGATCCAACCATTATGAATGTCCATGGGTGGCAGTGATCACTTACCATAATATGACCTGTTTGCTTGTTTGCCAGACCTAAAATGTAAAAAAACATACACCAGCAATTTCAATAAAACCAAATAATAAAATATAAATAACTAACCGGCCAGATCTCTTCTGTAGGTGTGCCGAATACTTGGAAGATTCGCGACAATTGGTCCAAGTCAGTTTCGCCAGGTAAAAATGGCACCCTCAACAATAATTCTGCCAGTATGCAGCCAATGGCCCACATATCAACACCAGTGCCATACTGCCGTGCTCCAAATAGGAGCTCTGGTGCTCTAAAGAATATTTTCATGATGAAACGAACCATTATTTCACTTATATTGTTCAGAATTATAGGCAGATAGTGAATGAAGCAACACATAGTATATGCATAGTTTTTGATAATATGCATTTATTTAATTATTACTCCTAAATCTACAGAAGAAAAGCCAAAATAAGTTAAAAACATTGAATCATTAATGTTGAGAAAATAATATTACATGCAGCATGGTTTTCAAGTCAAGTGCCTGCACAAAATATATATGTAGTAAAGTATGAGTACCCTCATGTGCAATATCTATGCAGCTATTGTTGTTCACACATGGTGTTATTAAGTCCATAATATGCCAGTCATACCCATGGATAATTACACTCTATATTATTATAAAAATAGGTATTATAAATGACAGAAAATATTGTGCAGGAATTAACAGCATAAATCTGATTTGAATCTTACCTATACCATCTGGTGACAACTTGATGAGTATTGATCCTTGATGGGGATCCAAAAGCTTTTGCAAGACCAAAATCACCAATCTTTAATATACCCTCTCTATTTATAAGTAAATTGTTTGGTTTCAAGTCTCTGTGCAATATCCAGTTTTGGTGTAAATATTCTAAACCTTAAGTTTCACAAAAAAATATTATAATTACCTAGGATAAAGAAATTGTTTACAATATGTACATACAACAACATTTTTATCATAAAGGATAATAAAATACTCATGAAGTAGTAATAAATTACACTTTATGCTAGTTCTAAACTAAACTGTGATCAAAAAAGTGATTACTTCTGAAATAGAAAGCCATCTTTTCTCCATATTGAACAAAGATATGCTAATATGCTGGTGGTATTGTATTACTTATATAAGTGATAGCATATCAAAATTAAATAAATAAATAAATAACACCCAACTGTCACATACATAGTCCTGACCCTACACTAAGATAGAGTCTTGTGTCGTGGGTATCAGGAACTACGAGAGACTTTTTAGTCTCACAAACACCCAGACCCAAAAGAAATATTTGTAGGCCGCACAAACATTTCTCTCGGTGCGGGGATCGAACCCGCGGCCTCTCGTTTCACAGGTGGCGTCTAACCAACTACGCCACGGACGCTGTCGAATTAGCATTTATATTTTTAATTGTGTTCAAGTTTATTAATACTATACTGTGTATACACATTGCTCAAGTATTTTTCAATAAAGTTACTTGACTATTTCAAAATAAATTATTCAATACATAATTCCCAGATTCAACATTTTTTGTCATATTTACCTTTCAGAGTCATAATCATATAAGCCTTAACATTAGCAGGGGTAAGTACAATAGTGTTGTCCTTAATTATTATCTCCAAGTCAGTGTCCATGAAGTCAAACACAAGTGAGACATTTGATTTTTGTCCAAATACATCTGGAATGACATGTTTTCATAGAAAATGTTAAAATTCCGTAACAGGCAGTATCTCAAACACATATTATGTTAGTGGAATTTTATGATGCAGATTTATTTTACTTTAAGATCAGATAATATTATACATACCCAGTAATCCTATGAGGTTGATATGTTGTAATTCTTGCAATAGTTTAATTTCCCTAAGAGCCGTCCTGTTAATGCCATCCTGAGCCTCTAGTCTGGAACCTATTTTAATTTTCTTAACGGCTACTATCTTGTCTGTTTTCACGTCTTTAGCTTTATATACTGTTGCAAACTGTTGGCACACAAGGAGACAGAGAAAATGACGTTTTCAAATAAACAGTCCCTTGCTAATCGATTTTGAGGTTATTAATTCGAAAACAAAGCATTAATCGGTGAAATATATGTATAATTAAAAGAGAATAATTACGATACCATTATGGTATATCATTTTACCTGTCCCTCTCCCAAGAAGTCGATTTTTTCATATCGTAAAATAGGCTCTTCCATTATTAAGCACTTCTGGATTCGGCCCTTAAAATATATGTCTCCGAACGATAAATTAAATAAAACAAATCATGTTCTAACACTTCACTTTTCTAAGGGTTCATTAAAATGCCTATAAACTCCATAACTTAAATACCACCACAAAATTTAACCCACAAAACTGAAATGAAATTTCAAAATTGACAACAATACAAGAAGTGTTACTAGCATGAGGAAAAATTGTAACGTACTCTTTTAGGAAAAAATGTCGACCATGGATGTCGACATAAAAGGTAAGTAGATTAATAAATAAAATAGTAAACAATTTTGACGTTACTATGAAAATGATATTTATGTTATCCATTAATTATACATATTTATGTATTTAGCTGAAATAGTTTCTAAAGCCACACATAAGTGGTAATTAGGCGAATATTTAATTAAAATACAATTATACATAATTCTTGCATACGATTTGCGAAGGTTTATGGCAGTTTGTAAGGTGTGAGATCATCGTGATAAAAGAATTTTGAATTTCATTCAGGGCGTGGAGGTTTGTTGGAAACGAACCGGATGCGATTGTAGAAATATTCGCGGAGGTCGCGGGTTCAAATCCTAGGACATGTGTGTATTTTACAGTGACGGAAAACATCGTATTGGAACCTGCACCCAAATATACCTTTATAACCGTCAATCTCCACAGCTACCGACGTGGCCAAAGGACTTGACTAATCTACCTACAGATTAGTCCATTGCTCAGCGTAAGCCAATCTACAATTAGATCTGATACCCAGTGCATGTGGGAACTTAGATATGGATCAGGGATGTTGCGAATATTCGCATCCGCATCCGCAAATGCGGAGCTTCCGCATAGATTTGGACATCTGCATCCGCAATAATCAATGCGGAAATTTATGCGGATGCGGATGTAATACAAGATGACACAAGACAGAAATTTGGCGGTGCCGGCAAACGGCACGTGTCGTTCGCACGTGACTCAATAGAGAATTCCTTTCTTATTGCACTAAAAAAAACGTTCAATTGGATGAAAATTCTCTTAAGTGTTTACCGAGAATAATTTGAGATAATATCGCCGATAGCACGAACATTTTTATCCACTCCGCTAAGCAGTGTTCCTAGAAAACAATTGTTTAGCAGCGTGGGTTTAATTTACGAACCTCTTCGTAACCGCCTTTAATCAGAAAAGGCGGTGTTATACTTAATAAGTAGGTACTAAATAACTGACTTCAAAAACGGAGGAGGTTCTCAATTCAACTGTATGTTTTTTAGTTTGTTACCTCATATCTCTGTACTGGATAAACCGATTTTGATTAGGTACTCTTTCTTTGATTGAAAGCTGGTGCTTGTCATTACGTCAATGGTGAAGATCTGATGAATATCTTCGGACGTAGATAGGAGAACTCCACAGAATTGAGTAGAATTCCAATGGTTCTTAGCCTAGCCTAGCTATAGCATCGCGAATCATCCTGGGCAGGAAACGGTGTTCTTTTTTAAGTCAGAACCCAAAAGACCAACTGCCAGACAGCAATATACAGTGAGCTTCTTCTGCGTAGATCAGAATGCAAGAACAAATTAACTTTTTAATTTAATAATTGTAAATTAAGGGTAGTTAAATTGTAACAGTCACTAAGCTGATGACTCAGTCTGTCCGTGACCATGAATCCTGTAAAATAATCAAAACGTTGGGAAGTTAAAAAATATAAAAATTTAACCAAATCACCGATACAATTCGTGAATAATAGTTTTATTTCAATATTTATTCACATACTACATCTCTATAGGATCTTAAACATCCGCATCCGCATCCGCGTCCGCGGATGTGAAAAAATCGACATCCGCAACATCCCTAATATGGATTAGTTTATTTATATTCAATTTGGAAATCCTTGGAGGAGGCCGTTGTTCAGGTGTGGATTTCTTATGGCTGAAGGAAGAGAGAGAGAAAGTGGTATTGAATTCTTTCTGTTCATATCAGCCCAGAGTCAAGATGTGTACCAGATATGACGATAAGCTCATCCTTTATACCATCATGGAACTGTAAATACAAGGCAAAACAAGGGTGTCCTGGTTTCACTGTGGTTTCACCTATGTCAGTATCTTACTACTTACTAACAATAAGCCATTCCTGACTCCTCTAATACTCCTGTCCTCTCCCATAGGTACTTATATACCGCTTTACTACAATTAAGAAATCTAGGTCCCTGAGTCATTATATAGACCACTAGGGATAAAGCTAACTTACGCAGTAGTAAATACTAAGGATAATATGTACATGGCCTATATTTCTATACCTTTTGGCTACTTGAGCAGCTTATCCAGATACTTATTAACTCTAAATATAGATGTAGCATAAAAAACCGGCCAAGTGCGAGTCAGACTCGCGCACGAAGGGTTCCGTACCATAATCTATAAAAGAAACCCTAAAAATCACGTTTGTTTCCGTTTATTAAGATCGTGTTAAAAATAAGTAAGTCAATAAGTCAAAAGTACCCTGACGAAGAAGTGGATGAAGCGAAAGTAATATATCAGTATCGAGCAAAGTGGTGGTATTGTCTCCGCCTGCCTTCTAGCTATTACTATCAAGCTATCACGGTTTATGAATTACAGCCGAGTGACAGACAGCGGAGGCTTAGTAATAGGCTCCCGTTTTTACCGTTTAGGTACGGAACCCTAAAAATGTTCTATACTACATCTTTGATACTAAATACATACATAAACTCACGCCTATATCCCAGAAGGGGTAGGCAGAGGTGCCAGGACCCACATTTCGCCTTTTATGTTCCGTCCCACAATGTGATAATTGGCGAGCCTATCGCCATATCGGACACAAATTCACTGGGCTAGTAATGAATAGAAAAATCCAATATCACTTTGCCCAACCCGGGATTCGACCTCAGTTTTGTAACCATACAATACAGTGTAAATGCCTGGACATAATAATTGAATGTGTTACTTATGTCGTTTTTAGGTACGAGTATATAGATAGATAGTAGCTGTATAAATTATATACGTGTCCTCACGCATGGGGTTTGTGTAGTCTGATTTATTTCATTTTATACCCACTGGCATTAAATATTTGGACATAGAAAAAGTAGATTTAGTAGATCATACAGTACAGTAACAAAAAACGGCAGAGGTCGAAATTCCTACATAGGACGCTTAATTCGTCATGTGTATAAGCTGGTATTAACATTATACATATTATAGTGTATATTATATATTTATGTAGTATCAATAGTGTAGATACAATAATTTTAGATAATCCCTAAATATTTTTTCCCCTGAATAGTAGAATGAGTAGTGATGTTAAAAACGTAAAACAGTATACAAATGACCAAATTTAATTAACGGGGCCTACCTATGCTATGTTTCGAAATATTACCTTGATTTATCGTTAAAATTCTTGGATGTGTATGTAGGGCACATAAATAATATATGGTATTAATGAAATGTTGCAATTTCATTGATATATTCACACATATTAATTAAACCATAAAATGATAAATAAAAAGATATGTTATATCCACAGTACTTTATTTGTTTCAGCACATAATCATAAATACTGACCGCAGGAAACGAAGAAAATTTTAATTATCTGTGAAACCACCGCGCAGACGCAAAACTAAATGCAAAGTAGATTCCTTCTGAATGTTGTAGTCGGATAATGTGCGACCATCTTCCAACTGTTTACCGGCAAAGATAAGTCGCTGCTGGTCTGGAGGAATGCCTTCTTTGTCCTGGATTTTTGCTTTGACATTTTCAATTGTGTCCGAGGGCTCGACTTCCAATGTAATTGTCTTTCCTGTCAAGGTCTTCACGAAGATTTGCATACCACCGCGAAGACGCAGAACTAAATGCAAAGTAGATTCTTTCTGAATGTTATAGTCGGACAGGGTGCGGCCATCCTCAAGCTGCTTGCCAGCAAAGATAAGTCGCTGCTGGTCTGGAGGAATGCCTTCTTTGTCTTGGATTTTTGCTTTTACGTTTTCAATTGTGTCCGAGGGCTCGACTTCTAATGTGATTGTCTTGCCTGTCAAGGTTTTGACAAAGATTTGCATACCACCGCGGAGACGCAGAACTAAATGCAAAGTAGATTCTTTCTGAATGTTATAGTCGGACAGGGTGCGGCCGTCCTCAAGCTGCTTGCCAGCAAAGATAAGTCGCTGCTGGTCTGGAGGAATGCCTTCTTTGTCTTGGATTTTTGCTTTGACGTTTTCAATTGTGTCTGAGGGCTCGACTTCTAATGTGATGGTCTTGCCTGTCAAGGTTTTTACGAAGATTTGCATACCACCACGGAGACGGAGCACCAAGTGGAGTGTCGATTCCTTCTGGATGTTGTAGTCGGATAATGTGCGTCCATCTTCGAGCTGTTTACCGGCAAAGATAAGTCGCTGCTGGTCTGGAGGAATGCCTTCTTTGTCCTGGATTTTTGCTTTGACATTTTCAATTGTGTCCGAGGGCTCGACTTCCAATGTAATTGTCTTTCCTGTCAAGGTCTTCACGAAGATTTGCATACCACCGCGAAGACGCAGAACTAAATGCAAAGTAGATTCTTTCTGAATGTTATAGTCGGACAGGGTGCGGCCATCCTCAAGCTGCTTGCCAGCAAAGATAAGTCGCTGCTGGTCTGGAGGAATGCCTTCTTTGTCTTGGATTTTTGCTTTTACGTTTTCAATTGTGTCCGAGGGCTCGACTTCTAATGTGATTGTCTTGCCTGTCAAGGTTTTGACAAAGATTTGCATACCACCGCGGAGACGCAGAACTAAATGCAAAGTAGATTCTTTCTGAATGTTATAGTCGGACAGGGTGCGGCCGTCCTCAAGCTGCTTGCCAGCAAAGATAAGTCGCTGCTGGTCTGGAGGAATGCCTTCTTTGTCTTGGATTTTTGCTTTGACGTTTTCAATTGTGTCTGAGGGCTCGACTTCTAATGTGATGGTCTTGCCTGTCAAGGTTTTTACGAAGATTTGCATACCACCACGGAGACGGAGCACTAAGTGGAGTGTCGATTCCTTCTGGATGTTGTAGTCGGATAATGTGCGTCCATCTTCGAGCTGTTTACCGGCAAAGATGAGTCGCTGCTGGTCTGGGGGAATGCCTTCTTTGTCCTGGATTTTGGCCTTTACGTTTTCAATTGTGTCCGAGGGCTCCACTTCCAAGGTGATTGTTTTTCCGGTCAAGGTCTTTACGAAAATTTGCATACCACCACGAAGACGGAGTACTAAATGAAGTGTGGATTCTTTTTGTATGTTGTAGTCGGATAATGTGCGTCCATCTTCGAGCTGTTTACCGGCAAAAATAAGTCGCTGCTGGTCCGGAGGAATGCCCTCTTTGTCCTGAATCTTTGCCTTAACGTTTTCAATTGTGTCTGAGGGCTCGACTTCTAATGTGATCGTCTTGCCTGTCAAAGTTTTTACGAAGATTTGCATACCACCGCGGAGACGGAGTACTAAATGAAGTGTGGATTCTTTTTGGATGTTGTAGTCGGATAATGTGCGTCCATCTTCGAGCTGTTTACCGGCAAAGATGAGTCGCTGCTGGTCTGGGGGAATGCCTTCTTTGTCCTGGATTTTGGCCTTTACGTTTTCAATTGTGTCCGAGGGCTCTACTTCCAATGTGATTGTTTTGCCTGTCAAGGTCTTCACGAAAATTTGCATACCACCGCGAAGACGGAGTACTAAATGAAGTGTGGATTCTTTTTGGATGTTGTAGTCGGATAATGTGCGTCCATCTTCGAGCTGTTTACCGGCAAAAATAAGTCGCTGCTGGTCTGGAGGAATGCCTTCTTTGTCTTGGATTTTTGCTTTGACGTTTTCAATTGTGTCTGAGGGCTCGACTTCTAATGTGATGGTCTTGCCTGTCAAGGTTTTTACGAAGATTTGCATACCACCACGGAGACGGAGCACTAAGTGGAGTGTCGATTCCTTCTGGATGTTGTAGTCGGATAATGTGCGTCCATCTTCGAGCTGTTTACCGGCAAAGATGAGTCGCTGCTGGTCTGGGGGAATGCCTTCTTTGTCCTGGATTTTGGCCTTTACGTTTTCAATTGTGTCCGAGGGCTCGACTTCCAATGTGATTGTTTTGCCGGTCAAGGTCTTCACGAAAATTTGCATACCACCACGGAGACGGAGTACTAAGTGGAGTGTCGATTCCTTTTGGATATTGTAGTCGGATAATGTGCGTCCATCTTCGAGCTGTTTACCGGCAAAGATAAGTCGTTGCTGGTCCGGGGGAATGCCTTCTTTATCTTGAATTTTGGCCTTAACGTTTTCGATTGTGTCAGAGGGCTCAACTTCCAATGTGATTGTTTTGCCTGTCAAGGTCTTCACGAAAATTTGCATACCACCGCGGAGACGGAGTACTAAATGAAGTGTGGATTCTTTTTGTATGTTGTAGTCGGATAATGTGCGTCCATCTTCGAGCTGTTTACCGGCAAAAATAAGTCGCTGCTGGTCCGGAGGAATGCCCTCTTTGTCCTGAATCTTTGCCTTAACGTTTTCAATTGTGTCTGAGGGCTCGACTTCTAATGTGATCGTCTTGCCTGTCAAAGTTTTTACGAAGATTTGCATACCACCGCGGAGACGGAGCACCAAGTGGAGTGTCGATTCCTTCTGGATGTTGTAGTCGGATAATGTGCGTCCATCTTCGAGCTGTTTACCGGCAAAGATAAGCCGCTGCTGGTCTGGAGGAATGCCTTCTTTGTCCTGGATTTTTGCTTTGACATTCTCAATTGTGTCCGAGGGCTCGACTTCCAATGTGATTGTTTTGCCGGTCAAGGTCTTCACGAAAATTTGCATACCACCACGGAGACGGAGTACTAAATGAAGTGTGGATTCCTTTTGGATATTGTAGTCGGATAATGTACGTCCATCTTCAAGCTGTTTACCGGCAAAGATAAGTCGCTGCTGGTCTGGAGGAATGCCTTCTTTATCTTGGATTTTGGCCTTTACATTTTCAATTGTGTCCGAGGGCTCGACTTCCAATGTGATTGTTTTGCCTGTCAAGGTTTTGACAAAGATTTGCATACCACCGCGGAGACGCAGAACTAAATGCAAAGTAGATTCTTTCTGAATGTTGTAGTCGGACAGGGTGCGGCCGTCCTCAAGCTGCTTGCCAGCAAAGATAAGTCGCTGCTGGTCTGGAGGAATGCCTTCTTTATCTTGAATTTTAGCTTTAACATTTTCTATGGTGTCGGAAGGTTCGACTTCCAAAGTAATAGTTTTGCCAGTCAAAGTCTTCACAAAGATCTGCATTTTGATCTGAAAAGAGGGATGATTCCAAATCAAATTCGTGAATATCAAACAACATTTTTGTTGACCTGTTAATACGGACAATACCTTTCCACAAAAAACCGTTCAACATTAAATTACACGCATTTGCAATAGTTGCTATTCTTATACTGGGCCAAATTATTATTCCGCATTCTCTTTACACATGCGAGCTTATAGATAAGGCCGATGAGTCATTTAGTTTACGGTAAATAGGTCATAGTAATTTGAAAACATTGTGAAATATGTGTTCCTAGATGGTTCCTAGATATTTATCTACTACGCAGTTTCGATGACTAGTATTTATGTTGGAATCCATTTTAGAAATATTAACCTTGTTCGTAATAGACCAAGGCTATAATAATTAGGTTTACAAAACCTCGCTATATCTTCAAGTACGTATATTATATTAAATGATCAAATACACCTTGTTTTACTTGTTATAAAAACTACTTTAAAGGATCCTTTGTAATATAGGTAAATGTATCAGACAAATCGTTTTAAATTATTATTATATGGAATAGTTTCTGCGATCACTTGAATACGTTGACATTCCTAGTTTATTATAACTTTTACAGCATACAAATCTCTCTGTTAACTGTGTGTAAAAGATTAGATGAATAATACTAACGGACAAAACAATATGGCGCACCGACGACTTCGATACCACCTTGTATTATACAGCACATCATTATGATTGGCTTCTAACAGTTATCAGGTACATACATGGTTTACAAAACATAGTACTTACCAGTAAAAATCACTAGAATTTTGAAAGATACAGCACTTATACGTTTAAAAATATTT
Organism: Hyles euphorbiae; assembly: GCA_023078785.2. Classification (NCBI taxonomy): domain Eukaryota; kingdom Metazoa; phylum Arthropoda; class Insecta; order Lepidoptera; family Sphingidae; genus Hyles; species Hyles euphorbiae. The sequence continues at coordinate 10,484,371 of CM041049.1, read as the reverse complement.
AATATCTACACAAAAGAACTCGGAACGCTACGCACTTATTCTTTTTTCAACTTCGTCGCAATACTCGTTTTCAAATGCGTCAGTACAATGGGGACGAACCTTTTTATACACTCTGGTTTCGCGTCGGATCAATAATGCCAGACATGACGAAGCAAACTCGATTATGTTTGTTCGTCTCTTTTTAACGCAACTAAAAGACAGAGACAGCATATTTCCCCTTCTAGAATGCTTGCGTATTTTCTTTGTGACGTGTTATCCACTACAAAACATTCTGCGAAAACACCCAAAAACCATTACACTATTCCAGTTTTGATTCCAGTCGAACTAATTCCGATTAAACATTTCGTACAGTGAACTTTATTTAGGTTTCGATATTTTATTGTTAATTAAGCGTAGGTCAAACAAAAAAGTAAAAAGAAATTCACACGGTATAATAGGTCCCTATCGATTTATAGGTAGTCCTTTCCAATCCGATAACTATACTTATTACCTTATTATATTTTCCAATGTCCTATTGTACATAAAAGTAATAAACTTAATTCCAAAACATACTTATAAAGTACTATGTTTTTAACATAGATGTATAACATGGTCCAAGGGTTATACTTACGTAAAGGTCGTGGAAACCTTACAAGTCATAGATTGTAATAAGTACCTAGGTACAGTAATAAGTTGATTTAATATTAGTAAGCAGTATGTATGTGATACGTCGAACGTAGTGCTCTTAGATTCTATGATCCTATTCTATGACATTATTATGTATAATTGTGTGTATCATATAGGAACCTGCATACCTATTTTACTAATTTAGTGTAATTTGCTTACTTATGTCCTACATCTATATTTGATGTATTTAATCTATATTTGACTGCCTCGGTGGCGTAGTTGTACTACGATACGGCTACAAAGCTGAGGTCACGGGTTCGAATCCCGGGTTGGGCAAATTCATTATCAGTCCAGAGTCAGGAATTTGTGCCCGATATGGCGATAGGCTGACATGCTAGGCATGACATGATAGGCTGAAATGTGTGTGCCCTGGCACCTCCGCCTACCCTTTCTGGGAAAAAGGCGTGAGTTTATGTATGTATGTATATTTGATGTAGCCTTTAAAGTCTAAACACAATAATAACATGCTAGGATAATTCAGTCGCTATTTTTCAATAAATTCGAGTCTTAATAACTCATATTTAGAAAGTAGTTCAATTAATAAGTTCGTCTATATTTAGCTTCATTTTTAACTATGTATATACCAGTATATACCTATATGTGTACCTATGCTAGGTAAGTACGTGGGTAATTAAATTTTAAATAATCAGAGGTGTAATCGCTAGACCGAATCAGATCCCTGCCTATATTTGGTTCAGGAAACCTTCTCAAGATCTTTTTATTAAGTGGAAGTTAGGTATTTATTTTAATAAAATAGCTGATCTATAAAATATTACCTACCTCTTAAACGAGTTACATATTATTAATTTAACAGATTGTTCATAGTTAATGTATCATTTCCACAACTCAATATTTACTTACATACATAGGTACTTAACTTTAATGTAATGTGGCAACCATAAGTGGTACCTAGGGTAATTTGAGGGACATTAACGGCCTTATTGAAATACAGTTTTTAAACCTGTACCCATTTTTTTAGTTAAGCTAGGTATATTATACCGGGTATCTCAAGACTGCTACCGAAAACGAAGCCGGGTGGTAATTTTATAAATAAAAGTTATAAATAAAAGGGTATACACTATTATTTTAGGAATAAATGCATTTACCACCCAAATACGGTCATAGGGAAAAAATAACAAAAAAAAAATTGTCGCTCTTTTTTGCAACTTTTTCTGTTGCATTGTGTCTGAAGTCGCTTAAACTACCACCCGGCTTCGTTTTCGGTAGCAGTCTTGATATACACTGTATATGTTTTGTACCTTTGGAATAGTTTCAGCGAAGAAGAAAGAACATGCGATAGGTAACTAATTTAAAACTCTGTAAATAAGGCCTTAAGTAGGTATGTACATACAGTATGAAATTTAAGAAATTTGAGTTACCTACCTACCTATTCTGAAAACTTTATTAGAAAACAATCTACTCATTATTTTGTGTAAGCACATACATATAAGTAGGTGAAATAAGATGTAGGCGAAATGTTCACATTGTAGGTAAACAAAACAAGTTGATAACGTTGGATTTAGGTAGATACTAAATACCTACGGAAAATGTTAACACGGATTGTTGATAATGTCATTGTTAAGCTCTCCAATTTGTATCACGACCACGAGATACGAAACAATATAATCAACACCGTTCGTCGATAACAATGGCAGACACCTACAGTTTATACTTACATAGGTATACATTAATAGAACGGATATAATAAATAAGACGCCGTTGAAATCATAACAACATAATTTATTGGTTTGTCTATACGTACAACTTATTATAATTACGTAGGTAGGTATCTTTAATACATCAATACACAAATAACATCATTTTTTCTTAGCCTCTAAATTTCCTTCCCAAGGCCGTGGTCCTCTCTTGTTTTCCCAGTTATCTATATCCAATTTCTGGATTTCTTCATATGTATCTTCTAAGGTCACCTTCTTGTCTTTGTGTAAGCCCATCTTTTCGGCTTCCTCTTTACTAACTCCTTTTACCTTTGAAAACTGGTATCTATAAAAAGAAACAAGTAATATAACTAAGCTTGTATTAATGTTGAGCAATGGGCGCAGCGTCGCTCGTGTGAACGACTTTGTTGACCTCTCTGGAAGGACATACAACTCATAAAAGTTCAATATTCTCATCTGCGTGGCATCGTGCAAAACGCAATTGGTCTTAAGTAAAAAAAAAAGTGAAATGATAAATATTAGCGCAAATAAATTAACATATTATGCCAAAGAAGTACCGTTATCGGAATATACTCGTTTCAGTCGTGATATGCCATCAAAAGATAAGACTACATTAGTAATAGAATCTTACCAATAAGCGATTTGCATACGAAAAATTTAGAATATAAATACCTACCTACAAACATTAATGAAATTGCTTCTAAATAACAACAATCTACAAATTATCGCACAACGTTAGTCGTTAGTTGGCGGCGCCCCATAAAATGCGAACTATGACGCAGTTTACTGGAGTTTTGTACCTACTGTGAAGAAATCAACAACTTTTGGTTGTTCTATTCGATATTGGATACATGCCAAATGTTTTCATCAGAATTCGTATATTTCTATGATTCGGTAAAAGCTGGAACAATGTGAATTCGTGAACTTTACCTCTTTTATAGTAACTGGCAAATATTCTGATCATTGTTCATTTCAACTTTTCCTCATCATGTACTCAACAAATTCTTAATTCGCAACAAATTTAGTAATTATGCTCATGAAAATAAAAATGAAAATATTAATTATTCAAAAAGTATTTTAGAAGGTCTTTTGAATTGTTAATAAAAACAATGCTGCAGATTGTTTTTGTGGCTATGGAGAAGAAACATCATCAAAACATGGTTGGCGACATGGTGGGTTAGGCATACAAAATATTCACTCTAACAAAAGTAATAGTCTATTGACGAAAGTACAGCTAGAGTAGCCCTAAGGCCAACGAAATGTCAACAATATTTATTATTTATGTGTATAATATACTTGTATTATGATAAATATATTGCTGGTGTGGATCATTTAAAAAATATATCACAAAACTTAGTAAATCATAGTGTTTACTGGAAAACATTATGATTTGCCATTTTTAGAGCTTCTATAATTCATATTAAAGTATTACAAATTAGCAATATACATCATAAAAAAGCTACTTTGTAGTTAGACAATATTATGTTTAAATGCAATTTCCAGCAAATCTATATAAAAGTTATATCCTTGATATGTTTTATCTTCATAATATGTCTAGTGTATGATAAAAAGAACATATTGTATCAAAAACATAAATAATATTTATACAAATCATAGTATGGAAATGGTACTTTTTAGATTACAAATATTCATTGCACAGGAAGTGAGTTGCTATATTACTTGTTTTGAGTCACAAATTTCATCATTGTTATGATGCAATAATGGATGGGATTTTGCAAACAAAATTTAATTGTTTGTTGTAAATGTATAATCACAAATTCACAATGACAAAAATTATTCCACAACCTTTTTTAGTCAATTCAATCTGAATAATTTTAGAATTCATCAATTTTTGTGTGTTTCAACAAGTATATTTTTTAGATATTTTAATGAACTCATAGACAAATTCACCTTATTGAAAAGGTACCTTGAATTTTCTTAAAACATTCTGTGGTTTGAAATGTTTCAACAATACAAAGAATTTATTTTTATCCATAAATTTATACTAAGCTTGAATTCATTTTTTGCTGAGAAACACGAAGAATACATTACAAATTCATAAAAAAAATTGTCCCCCCATTATGTTATTTGGATTTTGACATTGGAGAATTTGTAATATTATTTATTCATTTATTTATTAATCCTTTACTGCATACTTCTAGACAAATATTAATAATCTAGCTTTAAATATACCAATCACAAAAATACATATGGTGGTTTCAGTGATTTCTGACAGACCACCATTTGATAGATAAGGAAAAAGAAAAAAATAATAATAAAAGGAAAAAGAATAAGGGGCAGCTTAAAATACAAAGGATATGCTTTATCATATATACTCTAAGGCTTTATCATATATAAAAATAGTTGGTTATTACAACTACACTGTGTACCACGCATCTCTTTCACTTTAAATTGCCATAATTATTTAGTAGCAAATTGATCAAAATATAATATCTTCCAGAATTCCCTTGATTTAAAATAAAAGATAAATATGTGCGTTGTATAACATTATAGAATCTTCAATATAATTATTAAATTGTAGGTCAAATGTTTAGATCACATTTCGTACCACTTATCAGCTTAGCTTGTGTTGATATGAAGAAATCACGTTACTGTCAATTACCATGAGTTTTATTACATTACTTTCATCTTTTCAAACCACTGGTATTTTGTTTACAAATTGTAGAATTAAATATTACCAACCGGATTTGTGTCCATTCTCTCAGTCCAAATGATCCTCCTATCACAAACAATACGAAGGGTAAACCATATCTGAACGATTTGCGTTTGCTCAATGTAAGGAAATAATTTTTTAAGTTATCAAAACGGGCTGTAAACCCAGTTAACATTTTAAAAGGATATTATCATTGATATTAATTTGATGATAAAATATTTTTAGGTTACCGCCGGTGACATAACTTTATCAACATTTAGCTGTCATTGTAAAAAATCAATGATTACCTAATTCAGAGATGTCTTCTTTAGAGGAGCAACTATGGTTTATTATGATTGGTATTAGTCGATTATTGGATAATGGCCAAATTAAATACATACATACATAAACTCACGCCTATATCCCAGAAGGGGTAGGCAGAGGTGCCAAGACACTAGTGTTGAGTAGGACATACAAGAGGCAGTACATTTGTCCCGTACATGACGTCAAAATGTAAGAGCGGCTCAACTTTTTAACGTGTACTACTTCATATTTGGTGTCCCGGTACTCGTTACTCTACGTAATGAACTATAGGAATTAGGATGAGAACGAGAGGGAGTGACGCACATGCTAACAATACTATCTTACGTATGACCAAGCGTCAGTACGCCTCACCTCAATTGAAGTGGGACATTGTACTAGCTTAGTACAAAAATGAGCATACTCTTACAAACTCTTTTTCAAGTCATGTCCTACTCAACACTACAAGACACCCACATTTCGCATTGTATGTTCCGTCCCATGATGTGATAGGTGGCGAGCCTATTGCCATATCGGGCACAAATTCCTGACTCTGGACTGATAATGAATAGAAAAATCCAATATCACTTTGCCCAACCCGGGATTCGAACCCGAGACCTCAGCTTTGTAACCGTACCGGAGTACAACTACGCCACCGAGGCATTAATATTATTAAATATTTTATATTATATTAAATAATTCTTAATTAATAAGCATATCTCCAGGTTTTTTTTTTGCTTTTACAGAATAAGAAGTATTGGTGTGATTGGCGAAACGATCACGCTGCGCCACGCCGCGTAATGGTAAGCGTACGACCAAGAAGCTTATACCTAGAGAAGTGAGGTTAATGTGTGGGTTACTGGAAAAAAATCGATTAAATAAAAATAGATTTTTCTTTATTTAATATTAATCGATTTGTTAAAAATCGATTATTATTAAAAACAATCGATTTCTGCGAAAAATTGATTATTTTCTATCATCTAAAATGCTTTTCATATTCCAGAATTAATCTTCAGATATTCATATTAACAATTTATTAAAATAAAAATCAAATAAATTGATATGAATAAAAAATATCATATTCAAAACTAAAAATCAAAGTGAATGTTCCTTTAAACGTTCAATAAGGTAACCCAATTTATTTATTGATACAAATTTTCAGTACCATTAAACGTTTATTTTAATAAAAATGAAATGATGAGCATCGCAATAATATTGAACAGTATAAATTGACTCCGAGTTTTTTCATACGTCGCATAGCCACTCAAACGTCCCGACCTCCAACTTTGACGTAAGCTGTCATTTTTATAGGAAAATACACTAGTAATGAAAAAGCGTCCTAAATTCAAAATATATTACAAAAAGCGTTATGAAAAAAATATATATAATGCTTGAATAAACTACCTTTAATCTTACATTGGCCAAAAATAAATTAGCAATAGGCATATTTCAAAAAAAAAAGACAAACTCGTGTGTTGTTTGAGAACAACGACGAGTGGTGCGCAGGAGTTTATAAAAATGTAAATATTGATTTGTAACTCTCTTATTGTTCTTATATAGTTTATTAAAAGATACCTTTACATTAATAATTATCAATTATCTAAAAATAAGCCATATTCGACGCGTGATTCGAAGTTTTTTAGACACGAAAGTAAATCAGGATCGTTGTTTGTCGGTTTTCATTAAATATTTCTGTGTCAATTCTATGAAAAAATGAAAAATAAAGTGTTAGAGATAGAAAACATATCATAAAGAATAAGTAGGTGCCATTTGATAATTGAGAATATATCAAAACAATTCAATATTTTAATTGATTTCCAGTATTCCGTAGAAAGTCGCGCGCCATTTTTGTAAGATCAGTAATTGCGTTCCAAAGTTTTTGTTCAAACTAGACTGTGTGGTATGTTTGATGTTGGATGTGATTGTTATAAATTAAGTGTGATAAAGCCAATGATATGGTGATTTAAATTTTCAATATCAAAGAGAAAAAAATATTAATTCAGTTTAAATATTTCAATATTTCTTCTCCAAATATGCATCCAAACCGTGGAAAGACGAGTTGGATACATTCGAGCCAAAATCACAAGAGCTCGCCGAGGACAGGGTCAAATGGAATGACAAAGGGGAAGCCTTTGCCCAGCAGTGGGACACAATCTAGGCTATTAAAACAATATATATGTATATATATACGGAATGGAAACCGCCATCAGGGACCGCAAACCGTAACGTACATTACAATAAGATAATAGATGCGCGACTGCGAATAATCCGAACATTGAAATGATCTACTATTAAGCCAAAAACAAATTATAAGATGCATATGATATTCAGGGTCTCTCGGACGCGGCGCGGCAGAATATTCAATTTTCTAAATATCTTCAGCTACATCCATCAGCCGCATTTTATGAATTGTACCCGGCTTTACTAACGTAGTTATTCTGATATAAAACTAGTACATATTACAATTGGATAAATTTACTGAAATAAAAAAGAATAATAATAAAATGCATTTTTAATTTTAGGTTATCAACGGAAAAGCAAGAATGCTCGTGAGTGTTTTATTTTTTGATTTCAGTGATAGAGTGCATGCATAGTTTATGTCAATTAAGCAAATAAAAAACCATCACTAGTGCTAAGAGTTAACTTGAACTATACATTGAGCGGGCAGTGCGGAAATGGGGGAGACCGAGGGCCGGGCAGAGGCAGAGGCAGAAGCCGAGGCAGAGGCAGAGGCACTGTGCCGGGCTACTATGCCGGGCCAAATAAAAAAATACTAAATAAGTCGTACAAATCTTTAATTATTAATTTATAGGTTTGTAATTATCAGTATTTATTCTTAAATATTTATTCATTGATTGTAATAATAATAATTGTATATTTTTATTTTGTTTTAATTTTCAACCACCACTTAACTACCCTTATTCGTAATTTTTAAATACTATTACAATTTTTGATTGTAATGGATTACGCTATACCTACCAGTACCTTTACCTATACAAATCTCGTCGTAATTAAGGATATTTTCTTAAAAATCTACCATAAACTATATTTTGGTTTCTAAACCAAACACTATGAAAAAGGATAACAGCTTTGCATGTCTCGATCGCTAAAATTTCATTAATGCAAAATCAATAAATACATTAAAAAACTAGGTATAACAATGTTAACATTTGATAGAACTAAGTAATTTATATTCCATTCATGTTATTACACGATAGTAATTTATTTATTGGCCCTGCGCTGTTTTAAACCGGCTAACATTTGTATCAAATATCGTCTGGACAAGAACTTACATGGGCGGCCATCTTTCAAGCTTTTTTGCACCAGTGTTACCAACTTAGTGGATTTTCCACAAAATCTGGTAGTTTGGTCCTGGTTGGGAAAAATTGCTTTTAGTGGATTTTAAATGGTTTGGGGGCTGGCGAATTATTGAAAAGCTGTCATTATCAATTCCGACACATCATTGTTTATTGAAAATATGATTGTCATTTATTGTAATAAAATATCCAAATATATAATCAAATAAATAAATAAATACACCCAACAGTGACATTTATAGTCTCGACCCCACACAAAGAACTAGTCTTGTGTCGTGGGTATCAGGAACTACAACAGACTTTTCGGTCTCACAAACAGCCAGACCCGAAACAAATACCTCTACTTCACACAGATATTTGTTTCGGTGCGGGAATCGAACCCGAACAATATTATATTAATATATTAATTAGGAAATAGGAATATTATTAATATAATTAGAATTTTTAAAAAATAAAAACAGAAATACAAACCGAAAATATGACTTCCTGACATCTATTGGCGAATAATTATGTGTTAAGCCATTCTATGTGTGCCCAGCATTAATTGTGTAACAGGGCCATCTACCGATAAATATAGAGGTACCCAGCGTTATTTGTGTAACAGCGCCATCATCTACTTGTTTTGGAACTGACAACCATGTGTTTTCCATTTTGAGCATGAAGATATACCTCTATTTCATATATAGTAATGTACTCATTGACGTAAAATATATGGACGGGGCGGAGAGTACGAAAAGTATTGTCACGAAAGTGGTCGGCGGACCAATGCAACGTTTGTGACGACACAACGCACCGGTCTGTAAGTCGTCGACAAATGCCTAATTGTATCGTCGTGGTTGCAATAAAGATGACCGAAAGTTCACAAAAAAAAGATAACATTTCTTATCACCACTAAGTAAAATTATACTACCTTAAATCAGTATAACATTTATTTTAGCATTATTGAATTTCATGGCCACCATTGACGTAAAAATCCAACAGATGGCGCGATTTTTATAGATATATCTTTGACGTACTCAATGTACTGAAGGGCCTATCCTTAGTTTTTAAATCAATTAATGTACTCTGTGCGGTTCATATTTTTTAAGTTTTAACATGAAACTTTCGAGATACATTCCCTTTCTGCTGGTTTAGTTATTTTAACTCGGGTACACACCTACCTTTGCACACAATTTAAATCTTTTCACTGAATGACAAAGGTGAGAATTGTTATTTTGATTTTTAATAAACACATATTTTCAGCACAAACCTCACAATTAAATAATATTTTCAAAAAATCAACAATCTTACTGCGTCTGCGCCCCGGGCCGTCATGTTGTTTACATTGTAAGTTGTTGTAAACTTTACAACAACTTCGGAGTTCGGATCTGGGGGCACGGCAGTGCCCCCCTCCAAGTCGAGCTAAAAAGCGGCACAGCCGTACTATCCTTTTCTCGAAGCAATTCAGACCATTTTCAACCCCCCATAACTTCGTTGTGGTTAAAGCAAGAATCCTGAATTTTCAGTTACTAATTAGGCATTGTGTAAACACGGTATATTTAAAATTTCAATTAATTTGAACCAGTAGTTTAAGAATTATAACTTGTCAAACTTTCGCAATTTTGTCACTCACTGACTGACTGACCGATCATCAAAAGTCTAAGGCACTTCTAGCAGACATAGAACCTTCAAATTTAGAATATAATTAGTGTTTAGTGTCTAAAGTAAGGAAAAATTCAAACATTTCATAATTTCTGTCTAGTTTTCTAGATACACCAACTGCGTGAATAACTTTGTAATCTCATATAAATGTATAGGATTACAAAGATACATTTGCAGTTAATGATTCGTTGTACCCGTATATAATGGAACAATAGTTGTAGATTGGTATCTATATATATTATATATGAGGCATAACAGGAGGGGGGTATAAAGAGGGAAAGGGTGTATTCAGCCCATTAAACTGTACAACATTCCTCTAGAAAAACATGACAAAGATAACCTTGCAAATAAATAGACTAAATAGCTCGAAAACAATCACCATGAAAGAAAGAACACTAATAATCAAATCCGCTATATTTGTGATAAATTCATACCTACAAAAATAAGAAAAAACTATAAGACAAAGGCTTTAAGAAAAATCATTATATATATTCTAGAAATAAAAAGTACCGAAAAGGAATAAAGTAGGACTCTACAAAAAGACGTGAGATCCCATCAAAAACATCCTGTAAAAAAATCCAAGTCTCGCAGCTCAGTTTTTCTACCGCAAAAAGTTGTGAGATCCATGTAATACCAAGTCGATTAATTTATTTAGTCGTTGATTAAGGGACGTTCTGTATAAAGTTATTACGTAAGTTATTATCGTATCAATATTAAAAATTCTTTACGTTTTAAATAAATAGATCGACTTGGCCAGTAGCATTATGCATAAATTGTACGATACATTATGTTTTCATGCGATGGCCAAGTCGATCTATTTATTTACAACGTAAAGAATTTTTAATATTGATATGATAATAACTTACGTAATAACTTTATACAGAACGTCCCTTAATCAACGACTAAATAAATTAATCGACTTGGTATTACATGGATCTCACAACTTTTTGCGGTAGAAAAACTGAGCTGCGAGACTTGGATTTTTTTACAGGATGTTTTTGATGGGATAACAATTAACAAGTATTGTGAAATGCGTTGATAGATTTACTTGTATTTTCTTTTAGTGAAGTTGCAACTGTAATGACCAGAAAGGATTGCTTTGTGCAGTGATTAATGTGCAGTGATGAGTGAATACGTGTATTAAACGTGCAGTGTAAGTGACGTCAAGGAACCAATTGAATATTTGGAAAATAATGCTTGTAACTTATAAGAAATCATTACTCATCAATTCAATAATCAAAAATGTAAATATTCTCTCCAAATATTTGTTTGATTTCTATGAATGTAACAATCACAAACAGTAGACATTTCGTAATTTTATAAATATGTAGGCTCCACACACAGACACACACACAGACACGTACACAGATACACACACATGACACACGATAATTTAATTTTTGTATTAGATAAATAACGGCACGCCAACGCCCCGGCTCGGCGGGCGCTCAGGTACTCGTGACGTCATCGGACCCGCGCCAACGCAGCCGGCCGAGCGGCCGCGCCATTATCACACGTCACACTATCCGCGTCGCAATGCGCCTAGCTCGCCTTACCGCTCGCAATAGTTTCGGGATAATATTTCGTACCACTTTGCTGTGAGCCTACTCAGCCTCGCAATACTATCGCTCCATCTCCTTTATAGTATGTGTATACTGTTATAGGGACTAAGCAGTGTGTAGATATGACTGTAATAGCCTTACCTTAGTGAATAAGACTTAAAAACATGTAATCTGTGTGCCTCGGAATTAAATACTGCGCAATGCGTATGCTTGGTGAATTTTTATTTCGTCTACACCACAAATACATTCCTACAAATACATGTATTGTTGTTGCATCCTAATTAATTCAATTGAAAATGTTTATTATTATCTAAATTCATGTTTGTTCGATTTCGTTTTTTGTGTTTATTTACTACCCCTTCATATTAGTTTCATATAAATATTTAAATGAATAATGTGTCAAGTCAATGTACCAAATGTCAGAATTTTAATAAAATCTAATTTTATGTATGATGAAACATTTGTATTACTTATAACATAGTACACATGCTTATGTAAATATAATCCAATATAAGAGGCTTTACATTTTTTCGTATCTTTGGTACCTCCGATTCAGGTACGCCCAGTTGGGAACCTTGGTAAAATTGTAGCTACGTAAGGCAAAAGTGTACTTTATTTCCACTCAAGATGATGACATCTTGAGTGGAAATAAAGTACACTTTTGCCTTACGTAGCTAAAACAAATATGAATTTGTAATAAACACATTTGTATATTTCGACGAATACTTTTGAATGTATAAATGAAATGAAATAAATAGTTGTTTATATCATTTGAAGGGTTTTATTTGTAATATACACAAATACTAATATCTAAACTTTCTTTCTTTTTTTCTTACATCAATTGCCATTATTTTAAAAAACCCAAGATGCACAGTTTCGAACAAAAGTAACATTCGAAACCTTATTCGAAACTGTCACCAAACACTCGACAATTCTAATATTATGTAGTTATAGTCACACTATAAACATATCTTTTGCAAATTCAACCTTACGCGGATTGTTTAAAGTTGTTTATACAAAGCAGTGTACAAAATGTAATAAATTTTTATGACCGACGTTAGTCGGTAGGACAAGGCATGGAATGGAGACGAATATCCTTTTTACTTTTATATGAAGATGAATTTGTATTTGTACTTTTATCTGAGCGTAGATATGTTTTGGGCAAGACATGTATATAAATCAATAGAACAAATATTTATGTGTAAAATTTAATAGGTATTTAATTTTCGATATATTCGGCTTAAAAAAATGTTCACGTCTTTGCTGGCTGATGATTGATGTCCATTCTCCGCATCGTATTGGGTCACGAGGAAACCTAAAATATAAATATTTATATATATTTTCCGAGCGTTTCCAGACCTTATCATCATCTGCCTAGCTAGATTATTCTGATTTATATTATTATACCCAGACAGTTATTGCAAAAAAAACTGAATTCAAATCCCTTTTCAAGATGGCGGAAAATGCACATGCAGGAAATCTTGGTCGACAATTTGATCTTAAGCTTTTTTACCCTCGAAGTCATTATAACATATAAAGACTTGATACAAAAATGTACACAAAAAAGTTCAAATTAATTAATAAAAAAAAATAAAAACAGTAAAAAATTCGACTCCACTGAATACGATCACTTGGCAACATTAAATCGTAACCCGGAACTGAGAGTCACTAAGCAAACGCAAACTTAACAAAAAATGGTTATGTAATTATGGGTATATTTTTTTGGATTTTTATAAGATAAAAATAACTTTAAGTAGTAAAATATGGATATCAAAAGAAAGCTTATAGTATATACTTTATTTATAAATGGATTTTATTGGTATGTAATATGATTTAATGGGTGAAAACATGATTTGAAAATGAAATACCATTGAAATTCGATCTGTATAGAATTTTTATTATTTGTTTACAGCACATTTGAATTATATTTGTACAATAATTGTCACATCTAATAATTCTGCATAGTTTTAGATACTTAAAGCTATTTTTTATTTCCCTGTAGCTAGAATAGGTACAAGGATATATTGCTTTATGTTTATGAATATTGAAAAGGCGGGAATCGGAAAATTTCTGTCAAAATAAGTGACAGTGACGTGGACGTGTGAGTGGATAGATAGCACTGTTAATAAAAATCGATTTTTTACACGGATAATTTATATAATCGATTTATAAAAAATCGATTAATAGTATTTTAAAAATAAAATCGATTATAAGAAAATAATAATCGATTAAATAAAAAATCGATTATTTTTTAATATCGCTACTTATACCCAAATGGAGTTTGTATTCCTTCTCTTTCTTTGTTTGTATTCAAGAAGCTTATACCCAAATGGAGATTGCATGCCGTATATAAAAGTGAAGCACAAAAATTTTACCTTGAATGACGTCACTGATGCCTGCTATCCTTTTCTTTAGCGTAACAATGAATGAACTTCACGTGAACTTCATTCATTGACACTCTACAGAAAAGGATAGCAGGCAACAGCGATTGCATTCAAGGTCAAATTTTTGTGCTTCAGTGTTTTATACGGAATGCAATCTCCATTTGGGTATAAGCTTCTTGGGTTGTATGCAAAAAGCTTATACCCAAATGGAGATTGCATTCCGTATATAAAAGTGAAGCACAAAAATTTGACCTTGAATGACGTTGCTGTGGCCTGCTATCCTTTTCTTTCGAGTAATAATGAATAAAAATGACTTTGTTCATTCATTGTCACTCGAAAGAAAAGGATAACAGGCAACAGCGACTGCATTCTAATTTCTAGGTCTTTTTGAGCTTCAGTGTTTTATACGGAATTCAATCTCCATTTGGGTATAAGCTTCTTTGTTGGTATTTCTTTTGGCGTTTGAGTCGATTTAGTTTTTACTTCGAAGATATATTTCATGTTGTCAAATTTGTATTGTTATTGTTGTTTATTCGTCTATGCTATTCTAATCTGTACGTCAAATCCACTATAAGTCAAAATAGAAATTATCATTATTTCATCTACTTTTTGTTTTTATCGCTATAATGAATTATTGTACTATTTAAAAGAGCATGGCATCTTCTAGCAAGTCTAAATATGTATACTATGAAGATCCACCACCAGGAACGCTTAAGGAGAATGATTTCTTTTGTACAGAAAGAATAGTGCCAAGGAAAATCAAACCTCAAAACATAGTTTTGAGACTTATGGAAAGGGAAATTTATGGATCTCGAAAACCTGGCTCTCATTTCCATGTTGTGAGAGAGTTTTATCAAAACGTTTTTCCCAATTTGACTATAGTAAACGTAGAAAAACCACCTTGTTTCCTAAGAAAATTTAGTCCAGATGGCAAACATTTTATAGCTTTCTCCGCCGATCAAACGTCGCTGGAGGTTGGTATAATACTCATAATTAACGTTTAAAAAAAGATGGATTTCAAACAAATTGCATGATGTAACATAATTATAAAGTTTGGTTACAGATTTGTTTGTATTGAAATGTGTCTATTTTAATTAGGGTGTGATGGCCTGTTGGTAAACGGACTAGACGTGACCGCATGTGCGCTCAGTGGGCATGAGTTCTAATCCCAGCACCCACCTCTGGTCCTTTCGGAGTCATAGTTAATATCTATAGTATGTAAAGTCCATCAACCCACACTCACCTAGAGTGGAGGACTTTATGGTCTAATACGTCTCAATCGTACTTACGGTTTACTTTTGTCTTCGTTCCAGTCAAACTAAGTTATGAATACAGCATTTTTCGATATATTAAATTGATTATTGTAGAATTAACAGTTTAACTAATAACTTTATTGATAACTAAAAGACTTATTTGATTATATTGTAGAGTTATTAATATTTGTAACATTTATTGTTTTGTTACCTTAGTGAATGAATAAAACATTAAAAACATTTTAGTTTTTTTTTATATATTTATATATTTGATGTATGTTTGTGTGACATATATTCAAATGACAAACATAATAATACAATAAAAAATTATATGGCTTTCATACAAAATTGATATATTGTCAAACTTGATATATATCATAAATATCTGGGATTTTTATATTTATAATAAGTATTGGATATTTTTTAACCCTGTTAATTGATTTCAGGTAAATTATATATTATTATTAGTACAATTAATATTTACAGATGTTTTATTTTTAGATCTATGAGTACCGAGGTGCTTCTGCAGCAGGTGACTTAGTGGCTGGATACCCATCAGATTTATTAAATGCTGATGCTGATGCACACCATCGTATACGGACACATATTTTTTATAGGTTCTTTAAGGTTGGTTGTCTTCAGATTTCATTATCTATTTGATAATTATAAATTAAATTGGGCCGTTCTGTTTTATGCAACTTATCAGATGTATTATATACAGGATGATTTCGACCTATGACATTCAATTATAACTGAGCCAAACTCAAGTTCAGCTCATAGTATAGGATCCCGCCATACATCGACCTTCACCGAGATGTTTATTTGATGAAACCTATTTTATATGCAATTTAATATGTCAATAAATATATTGTATATGGGTTGCCTTGCAAATTTCAGTCCAGAATACGATTAATTAATTATTAAAAAAAATATATTTTTTACACATTTCACCTGTTTGATTATTAAACAAATTCTATACCAATCGAAAGTATGAAACCCATAGAATATGTAAACGTTAGGTTGCCTATTTTTTTCCGGTCACAACCCTCAGGTTGCCAGGTAACACAGAACACAGCATATACGAGTCTATCGCTGTCCTTTTCATTCTCAAGAATAAATAGCATGCGCACCCTCTTTCTTTATGAGCGGACTTCGAACAGCTGCTATGCTGTGTCACTCGGAGCAATATTTCACTTTTCTAAATTCGACAACCGCAATTCGGGACTGATTTTTCGCAGGCAACCCTATACCACCGTGTTCATAATAAAATGATCTTTATTTTCATTTAATTTCCATTCAATAATCAGACCGGCGCAAAATGCTAGTAGCGATTTACCTGTTTATACCTGGCAACCTGAGGGTTGTGACCGGAAAAAAATAGGCAACCTAACGTTTACATATTCTATGGGTTTCATACTTTCGATTGGTATAGAATTTGTTTCATAATCAAACAGGTGAAATGTGTAAAAAAAAATTTTTTATTTTTAATAATTAATTAATCGTATTCTGGACTGAAATTTGCAAGGCAACCCATATACAATATATTTATTGACATATTAAATTGCATATAAAATAGGTTTCATCAAATAAACATCTCGGTGAAGGTCGATGTATGGCGGGATCTTAGACTATCAGTTGTACTCATATTTTCACACACACCATCTGGCAGTAAGCAAGCCAGAAAGTAAACTAAAACAAAATTGCATTAGTAAATTCTTTTGTATTTATTTCATTTTTTTGAAGAGTCGGTAGGGGTCGACCTCACCGAACATATACCATCCAAATCGGTGATACCCTCAACAAGGGTCGGGTTAAAAGTACTCTGCACCGACGAGAATGCATGAAGATGTTGATGAAAGTGTTTGAAGCGAAAGTAGTATGCCAGGATCGAGCAAAGTGGTGGTCTATAGTCTCTGCCTACCCCTATGGGATACAGGCATGACGATTATGTATGTATGTATGTATGTACATTCTTTTGTAGCCAAAATTCACTGTAAATGTATGCCAGCAAAGAGAGGTCACTAGAGCAGAGCGGAACAACCTTGGACAAATGCCCTTTATGGACCAACAATTGAACAGGGAGTGTAGTTTGTTCACTGAAGATGGCCGCTATGTGATTGTGGGTTCAGCAGCACACATTCCTGATGAGTCAAGGCCTCACTTTTATTACATACATAGCAACAATGAAGCAGTCACACCCACTGTAAGGTATGGAGAAACAATAATATTATCAATTGTGTACAAATTCAGCATTATGCAAATTGTTTTGTTCACAATTACCACATTAAACTTGATTTAACATCAACGCTCTATTTTTGTCTTACTACCACCACAATCAAATTGTTTGAGTAGCTGTTCCTAATGAAAATCTTATTTGCATGAGTATATTTAAACAATGTTCAATTTCTTATACATTTTCAGGTCACCTTTGGAAGATTACTCCCTTCACTTAGTGGATCTGCATCATGGAAAATTATGTGATACAAAACATTTCAAAATTGACAAAATATATTTATCACACAACCAAGGCATATATTTGTATAAAGAAGTTTTGGCTGTATTATCAGTACAGCATCAAACCATTCATCTTTTTCAAATTGTTGAAGGAATGTTGATTGAAATTCGGAAAATTGGGAGATACTGTTATGATGACGACCCATTTGTTGTTGGTTCAGTGTTTGTAACATCTATAAATGAAAGACCATTCCATGAAGAGATAATCAATAGCTTAAAGCATCGACTACTTGTCTTCCTTTTCAAAAGAGCCAAATCTATAAGTGATGAAACAGGAGACCCCCTGGAATTGAGAAAATTTTATAAATATTTTGATATGTTTAGAAGCTTAAGAATGTGGAAAATGCAGTTGTTAGACGAAGATCACCTTTTCATTAAATACGCAAGTGAAGAAGTTGTCACGTTACGAGTCGCAGAGCCTAATAGTCAGTTCTCATTCTTTGTGATTTACAATATTAGCGAAAGTAAAATATTGGAAGTGTACGAGAATACGTCAGAAGCACTGTTGCAGTTGTTTGAAAATTATTGTGACTGTTTTAGAAACGCAAGATTGTGTGCTGATTCACAATTTACATGCTCGCCATCAAATAATTTATACGCGCGGTTGACGCAACAGAGATTTAAGCAAACAATAGTGAGGGCTATTTACGGCGGCCGAACCGAGGCGACAAAACGCATATTAGCGCAGTTACCTATCAGCGCTCAATCTTACAGTGGCTCGCCGTATCTAGATCTAGGACTTTTCAGTTACGATGATAAGTGGGTTTCTGTCATGGAAAGACCTAAAGCTTACGGGGAATATCCTATAAGGTAATTAATTGATGACCTATGTTGGGTATTTTATATCAGGTGTTATTTATATAAGTGCGTGGTGGCCTGTTGGTAAACGGACTAGACGCGGCTGCCAACATGTTCACGGTGGTCGCGGGTTCGAATCCCAGGGCACACCTCTGACTTTTCGGAGTCATGTGTGTATTGATAGTCAATCACCACGCACTAAAACGGTGAAGGAAAACATCGTGAGGAAACCTGCATACCATAGCGATTCATAAGAATTTCTATGGTATGTAAGTCTGCCAACCCGCACTAGGCCAGCGTGGTGGACTATATGGCCTAACCACTCTCAATCGTATTCTCGATTGTAGTAGGCCCGTGCCCTGCAGTGGGACGTATATGGGCTGATACAGTTATTTATTTACAATATAATGTCTTTCGTCTTTTGCAGATTTTATGCCCGAGATTCGGGGTTGCTTAAGTTTAAGATATACGCTGGGGTTTTGGGCCAATCAGTGCCAGCCAGTGCAAGAAGACTCGTAGCTTTTACATTCCATCCAACTGATCCATTCGCCATCAGTGTTCAGAGGACTAACTCCGAGTACATAGTCAACTTCCACATAAGAAACGCAGTGTTTAGCTGATATCCAGGGTATCTGATAAGTATAATGTAGATATATGTATGTACAATTTATAAATGTTATTAAATTTATATAAAATAGTTTTGCTTTTTATTAGTTGGGGCACCTACAGGCTAGAAGTCATAACTCAGGTGATGTTAGTTTATGCTGGTGGCTTTTAAGGGTCTCCTTTAAGGTCCAACCAGTCTCCTATATCATGATATGATAAATATTCACAATTCCTAAGCTCTAAATACCAAAAAAATAATATATATATACATGTTGAAGTGTGCGGGAGTCCAAAATAATCATAATTTTATTAGCGGTCGGGCGTGGCTGCGCCCGGGTGCTTATGATAGCATTTGTCGTTGTTGTATAGTTAGCGCGATGTCGACTATATTTCTCGTCCCATTAAATCCGGTTTTTGTCCCGTCTCACTCAGTCCCGCGACGAAAAGCATGCAATCCTGCCCTCTCCCATCTCGTCATCCGATTCGAATTTGAAAGAGTACCAAGTATTTATATTTTAATTCCTGACTCACCCCACAGGGTGACTTGTTTCGGTATAAAAAGTAGCCTTCGTGTTAATCCTGGGTGTCGGCTATCTCTATACCAAATTTCATCAAAATCGGTTGAGCCGTTTTTCCGTGAAGGAGTAACAAACATCCATACATCCATACACACTTTCATCTTTATAACATTAGTAAGGATAATTTTGATATCATAGAACGGGCAAAAAGAGATCCGTTTCAAGAAGACTCGTGTAATTTTATTGACATTGAATCATATTTGACATTACTAACGTCCACAGAATGAAAGCAATAGGATAAGAATAAATAAAAACAAATATGTTTACCACATACAATAACTTCATATAAGTAAATGATCAAACAATTCACGATGCAGTTCTATGGGTTTCATAATAATCCGCCTCTGGGTGACTTTAATCGACGTAATTACATATGTATATCTTTACAAATGCTTTCATTTGTGTATTGAGATTCGATTAGTACTTAAATGTTTTCATCTTCATCATCAACACAAAATCTTCGCTGAAATATCTGTTCTAAACGTTATCAAATGTTTTAAGAAGGCATTGTTGCAAATTGGTTTTGTTCATCAGTCATTGCTTTATTGAAACATAAAGTGGAATTACAAGGAAATCTAGTTCTGTATTAATTATCCATCTGGATTAGAAAAATACTGAAAGCATATGGAAACTCATGTTTAATTTCTAAATATTTTTCAGAAATCATAGGCGAGGGTGATGTCACGTCCCTGGTACAACCAGACGGCACAGTCCAGTACTTCTTCATGCCAATATCACAATGGTGGCCTCAAATGTACAATAATCCGATGAATAATAATTATGCAAATTCTACCTGGAATCCCAATATTTCGGCCTGGCTCGTGCGCAGTATAACAAATCCGTACGTTATGTTTTGAAGATATTCTGTGAATTATAGTTACTTTAATAGCAGGTAAAAGATGACTTGGTATGATTGAGGCATAAGATTTAGGTTCACTTTCAGCATAACGTAGAAAGTGTAGGTACGTTTAATAATTAATTTGTTGCTGCAATTTAGGGTGTTATCCGACTAGAAGAGAAATGTCACGCTTTTTCGTAACAGGTAAAAAAAAAGAGTTTTTTAATCCCACCCTAGTAATAATTTATGCAATATTTTATTTTATCCAGACCACCACAACCAATGTTTTGCCAAATACGACAAATACCACCTGGAGCACCAGTTCAGAAACAGCTATACGACTTGAAGTATACTAAATCTGATACTACATTTAAATTAAAGGTATTTAACATTTCATTTTAGATGAGAAAAATTAATTTATTATTGTGAGAAGTTAATACCTATCCCAACACCAGAGTCCTATGTAGATGAATCTAAAAATTCCTACGCAGTTCTATTGCACGTCGAAAATAAGAAAATTTATACCGTTCCTACCCTGCCATTAGACCTATATTTTATTCCTTGTGTTTCAGTTCCATAATGACGGCTGGACTTCCACAACCGACTTGGTATATTTTTACCCATCTCTGCGTTCACACAATCAGTTTACCGAATTCCAATATAAAGGCAGTGCGGCCATTCAAGTGGATTTGCTTCCATTGACTATTTGCCATTGCGAAAAGGTCCAAAAAAGATGCCTATGCGCACAGAAAGAACCTAACAAAAGTAGATTTGGTTCGTGCGAACATCCAAATGCGGCTGTAACGCGAATGTCGATAGACGACATTTGTTGTAAATACGAGAGCGAAACTGACGTCGCACCTAAAATACCGTCCAATAAACATAAAGCAACTAAAAAGAAAAGTAAGAAAAATATAACTTGCCAATGTAATGAAAACACTCAAAAACCGAGCACTGAAAACAAGCTAGTGACCACCTTTGCGGATCAAGCGAGTCATTGCTGCGAGCAAAATGAACGACTGACGCAGACTCACATGTCGACTTCAAGTGTTAGAGTACAGAAGGACAGCAATGACGAGATCAACCCTCAGGAATGGGTCCCGAAAATGTCTTTGGATAAAACATCCGTTAAATCAAAGTCGTCCAACATTTCGTTAAGCAGCAGTTGCCCAAGCGATTGCAGCTGCCGGCAGATGAAGTAATAATGAAACACTATGATCCTTGTCAATATTTATATTTTGTTATTATACATTTATCCCTTAACATTACAAGTACCTATGTATTTACAACAATGAAAATAATAGTACAGTTATAAACAAAACAATATGAGATTTAACTTTCTTCCCTGAATACAATAATAAATAAGACACAACTGCAATACTTGGATATCTCGAACAAATTAATGTATGCAAAGCAGTCGTATGAATTTATTGCCTCCTTGACTTAAGTATTAAAAATAAGTTGCGGAAACACCAAACGAAAGTTTAATTGTAATTCAAACTATACTTTGGCTCGACACAAGTGATTCGCAATAGATTACGATCGATGTACAATATTTTTTAAAGACTTTGTTTTAAATAGACAATCATAATCCTTATAAATAAATTGTAAAAACAATTTAACACTTAAAGCTAGTATTGCATAAGATCGGATATACGAACGGACATTCCCTTTACTTGAAATATAGTCTCTGAACCAAGTCACATATAGACACGCACGAGTGTAAACATCTCGACTCTTCATTAAAATATATGCGTATAAATAATATGTATACACGTACAGTTGGAAAGTAATTTTTAAGTATTTAACACCACATCAACTTTACAATAACTCTTAAAACTGGACTTTAACACACATTCCATGTGAGATTCGATTACTTATATCATAAGAAATTGTCATTTGTCATGCTGGACATGTTGTTTCTACACATTTTTCAAATGCATACGAGTAGCTCATTGATTTAATCATCAAATGTACATATTTTAATTAATTAAAACAGTCGGTAGATAAAATTGAAACTACATATTCCAATAATTGGTCCAGGTTATGGTTTTTTGAGAAAAGCCTAGGCATTGGCAAGCATGCTTAAGTTTGTAAAGATATGAAGCAGTAAGTAATTGAAATGTATAGATTTTTCCATTTATATTTTTTCTTCAATGAAAAGTGATGATTAAGATAAATTACGTGGACTAGACATGTAAATGTGAATGATCCTATCTATTAGGTTTCAGTGAATAAAATAATACGGATTTTAATTTTTTCTCATTATCATTAAGGTCACAATTTCATAACGTCCAGCGATGCCAAATTGACAGTATAATAATTACAGTGTATACATAATATAAAAACGGAAAAATCCCTAGTCAGTATCCTAAACGTCAATTTGAATCCATACATACATTTCCTAAATTTTACAATAGCACACAACCTTGGCTTTAACAAATTGTTTTCATCATTACGGCTAAGCAGTTTTACTCTATAACACAATGTGCAGAACCCAATTACAATTAAACTACTAAGGGCGTTAAGTGGGTCACGCTGGTTTAGTACGCAACGCGGACAGACCGTTTGAGGATCGAGGTACCAAGCCTGCACGACCCAAACAACCCCCAACATAGATTAGACACAAATGCACAGTATAAATACGTTGACAACATCAGACTTCAACGTTAAACATTATAAGGAATGAATTTTTCACTTAACACAGTTAGTAATTTTGACACAACACGAAAATACTTTAGTTGCAGTACCCACGCGTGGGACACACTTACACTATGTCGATATCATTAAACCGTATAATGTATACAAAATAAACAAATTGCATTTTGAAGTTTCCCTAACATACATTGTATTCCGTTTCATAAATAGGTGGCAAAGAGGAGTGCATTCTGTGTGACGTTTTCCATGTAATCAGTCGCCTTACGATTTAATTAATGTGCAAATACTAATATGATACAAACAATATTATAAACAATATATTGACTAGACAGTACGACAGTACCGACATGCGACACGACCATCACGGCCACTATTGGGTGGAATCTTTTCGACAGTTAGGAGATTTCGTCAATTTAGGCCTTCAACATTCACAATAGCAGAATCTTTAGTGTTGCAGTCTCGAGGGATTAAAAAAATACATATAAAATATACCATGTCGCTATCTTACACTGAGGTTAATATAGTTATGTGAGTTCGCGAATTTATAGATGGAAGTGCGAGAGACCGTCACTAAAAATTCTACCGTGTTATCAGGACTAACATTTGACACACTCCTTGATATATCTAATAACACACTAATTGTACACACCACCTAATTTATACTAGATTTACTTCTTAAGCGAGGAAGTTTCTTCAAATATAATTATTAAAATAATTTAGTACTTATATTTTTAATTAATAAAATAGCGTCCGCGGAGTTACCTCTACGGCGCGTCTTCAACTCGCTCGATGCAGTATTCATACGTTTCAGTCCATCGTGCTTGTGCGTCCCGTTCACTGCAAGCGAAAAAAACTGCTATAGCATACAATACAGTCAATAATAAGCACTATATGCTTTATATATATAATTCCAAATTTCGAAATCAAATCTTGGACACAAAACTATTTAAAATACTGTGAGCTATATTCTCACTGCAGGACAATGGGTTTGTAATTATTTATTAAGTTGTTATAAAGAGAAGTAAGACAATGTATCGTACCTTCAGAATTAGAGTGACCTAATCCAAAAAAGTTAAATTTTAAACAAATTTTTTTGCAATGAATGGCGAGACGAGCATGCCGTTCGCCTGATGGTAAGCGATGCGACCGCTCATGAACAGAAGCAAAAGCAAACAACACCTTGATTTACAAAGCAATGCTTGGCATTCCACTGCGCTCGCCATCCTGAGACATAAGATGTTAAGTCTCAATATGTCCAGTAGTTACTCTGGCTACAATGTCCTTCAATCCGAAACACAACAGTGCATTCAAACTGCTGTTTAGCGGGAGAAATAGACATT
Source organism: Hyles euphorbiae (assembly GCA_023078785.2). Taxonomy (NCBI): domain Eukaryota; kingdom Metazoa; phylum Arthropoda; class Insecta; order Lepidoptera; family Sphingidae; genus Hyles; species Hyles euphorbiae. Next base: position 10,459,587 of record CM041049.1, on the reverse strand, counting down.
GCGGTGGTACCCACCCAGGCAGCCTCTCACATATGAGAGACCTACCAACAGTAAATTTTGGCTTAATTTAATTTTGGCTCAAAATTACCTATTCCAACTCGTCTTCCCACCGCATCTTTGGTCTTTATGTTACAAATATTTAATGAATGTTTCCCAAAAATATGATATAATATTTAGTTGGGTCAGTGTATATTGTAAAGCTGCGTTATTGATTTGTATATGGGCACCCGTGCTCTATGACACTTTCCCGCCAATTTGTAAAATTAAAGTTATCACAAGTCAGTAATAAATTAGCTCATAAAGTGAACGGTTGTTTTATTACGTATAATAAATATATCAGTAATGTATTCTGATTTCTGACAGCCTCCGTGGCGCAGTTGATTAGACGCCGCCGGTGAAATGAGAGAGAAATGTTTGTGCGGTTCACAAATATTTTTTCGGGTCTGGGTGTTTGTGAGACCTAAAAATCTCTCGTCTGATACCCACTACACAAGACTTGATGTTAGTGCGGAGTCAGGACTATGTATGTGACTTTTGGATGTTGTTTATTTATTTGCTTAGAGTATTTATAATAATATAGAGGGAGCGCTGTCATACATTCGCGTTTTGAAAAACGTAGATATTTTTTTGTCCGTAATGTTGGTATCGCTCCTATATTAGAGAAAATTGAATTAATTATTTAGCAATAAATTGCTATAAATACCTTTGATAGCCGAAATTATATTTAGCTATTATCCTTTTAAAACAAGTTTGAATGAAATTAAATAGCCCTAACTATTAATTTTTAATTTTTTTCCTAGTAATTTATGTATGTTGCACAACCTGTTCAAATATTAGCCAATAGGAGGGCAGAAAAAGGGTGGCCCGGCACCACCATTTTTATCTACGTTTTTGGAGTACCTGCGCTCCCTGTATATTATAGATACTCTAGGAATGTACAGTACCTGGTGCGCGTGGTGCAGGTGGTGGTGGTGCATGGCGGCGAGGCGCAGGCGCGTGGCCGCGAAGCTGGGCCGGTGCGCGGGCTCGGCGTGCCACGCGGCGCGCATCACCTCGTACGGGCCCGCCGGACACCCCTCCGGCGCCTCCATGCGGTACCCGCGCTCCACGTACCGCACCACCTCCGCCAGCGGCTGCAGGCAAACACATCACTGGTGGTAGGTCTCTCATATGTGAGAGGCTGCCTGGGTGGGTACCACCGCAATGTCTATTTCTTCCGTCAAACAGCAGTTTAAATGCACTGTTGTGTTTCGGATTGAAGGACATTGTAGCCAGAGTAACTACTGGACATATTGAGACTTAACATATTGTCGCAGGATGGCGAGCGCAGTGGAATGCCAAGCATTACTTTGTAAATCAAGGTGTTGTTTGGTTTTGCTTCTGTTCATGAGCGGTCGCATCGCTTACCATCAGGCGAACGGCATGCTCGTCTCGTCATTCAAAGCAATAAAAATAAAATAAAAATAAAACATTCATACAATACTGCCACACGGATGTAGGAACTTCCTTCAAGTAATTATGTATTTACTTATTGATACTATGGCATGTGGCTACTTTTTAGTTAGCGTGAGTCAACTGCCAAACTATTCTTAGACAATTAAATACGTAGTCATGCAGTCACTTTATTTGTAGAAATAACCAAGTAATAGGTACAAGCCAGGAAATATACAGATTGAAAAATTTAAAGATGTAGGTACATAATGTACAATTAATATACTCACGATTCTAGGGTAAGGAACTCGTCCGAAGGAATAAATCTCCCAGAGTAAAATACCAAAACTCCACATGTCGGACTTGTTTGAAAATTTCTGAAATCAAACAAATCAATTTAAATAAAATATTTTAGATTAAATTTCATTGAACATATCATTAAATTGTAAATAATTTAAAGAAACAACACAAATAATTACGTCGAACTGGGGTGGTGAAGTTGCGTAGGAAATAGTAATAAACCAATCATATCGCCAACCAACCCGCATAAGACCATCGTGGTGGACTATTTATGGCCTGACCACTTTCAATCATACTTCCGATTGTAGAGGCCCGTGCCCTGCAGTGGGACGTATATGGGCTAATACAGTCAATCACATCGTATATTTATCGTCATTGAACTTATGTGATGGGCGATTTGTTAATTTCTTCACTCGTCTCAACTTGAGTGGAAACGCAGTCAAGATTTTTTGATGTGAGTATCTCTTTAAATTATACCGGGTACCTCAAGACCGCTACCGAAAACGAAGGCGGGTGGTAGTTTTAGGGACTACAAATACAATGCAACTAAAAATTTCGCAAAGAAACGCGACAGTCATTATTTATGATTTTTTAAATATCGTAATTTTTGGGTGGTAAATTCTTAGTTTTAGCTAAAATAATAATTTTAACTCTTTTATACCTTAGATTATTTATAAATAAAAGGGTATACACTATTATTTTAGGAAAAAAATGCATTTACCACCCAAATAAGGTCATAAGAAAAAAAATAACAAAAATAATTGACGGTTTTTTTTGCAACCTTTTCTGTTGCATTGTGTCTGAAGTCGCTTAAACTACCACACGGATTCGTTTTTGGTAGCGGTCTTGATATTCCCTGTATTATTGTACTAACGTTGTACTTGAGCGCCTCCGGTGCGGTCCACTTGATGGGCAGCTTGGCTTGCAGGCGCGCGGCGTCGGCGGGGTCGTCGAGTGCGACGTCGGCGCGCGCGAGCCCGAAGTCGGCGACCTTGGCCGTGCCCTCCGCCGAGATCAGCACGTTGCGCGCCGCCAGGTCGCGGTGCACCACGCGTTGCCGCTCCAGGTACTCCATGCCGCAACACGTGTCGCTGTGCACACACACTTATTGAACACCTCAATATATTAAAGCGTCGTGTTATTTTATTGAAATAGACACCAACGACATGTATATCATTCATTTTCTAATAATACAATCTTGGACAAACTACTGATATACACATACATTATAGGTGTACACAATACATATGGGTACATATAGTATAGATATGGTATACACACACATAGTAATCACAATATTATTCTTTATGTTGCCATGAAAGTCAGCTAAACACTCGAACGTTAACATTTTCACAATATTTTTTGTTTTAGTAAAACCATTATTTCTCGGTCAGTGAAGTATTGCCTCTATTTGAAAACCTTAGTGACGCAGTTGGTTAGATACCGGTTGTGAAACGAGAAGCCGCGGGTTCGATTCCCGCATCAAAACAAATATTTATGTGAACCAGATACTTGTTTTGAGTCTGAGTGTGTGTGAAACTAAAGTTTCTAGCTGTTCCTGATACCCACGACACAAGTGTCAATCTTAGTTTGGGGTCTGGACATGTATGATGTGTATGCGACTATTGGGTAAATTTATTTATTTATTACATCGAAACCAACTCGGTCTGAGTTAGAAATGAATGATTTGTTTCGTAAGGAATAGTATTGATTTTAGAAGTGTGTTTTTAAATCTTATACGTGGAATTCAAATGTTTAAACATTCGAACCTCGTGTCAGTGTGTATGATTGTGAGTAGTAAGTGTGCGAGTACTGACTATGCGAAGTTGATCTGGTTGAGCTGCGTGACGTAGTGCCTGCCGCGGCTGCGCAGGTAGTCGAGCAGCGAGCCCTGCGCGCAGTGCTCCGTCACGAGGCACGTGCTGCCCGCCGACGTGAACACCAAACCCAGTAGCCGCACCAGGTTGTCGTGCTTCAGAGAACTGTATAAACAATGCTTTTTTAACATTTACGGAGTGGATATGAGTCATTTGAGCCTGTACTGATTGGTGCCTTCAGTTTGAATATGACTTGAGTTAATACCAATGTGCTATACAATTGGCAATAAAAATACGTGAATGATATTCTGATTATTTATTGACCATTATTGGTATAATTCTAATTACGTTTTATATGGACTAGTGCACCCCATATTTAATAATGTTGTGACTGATAGTTTCATTCTATCCATGTCGCTTTGATTTTTTGTAAACGTTAAATAACAGCAATTAGAATTAATTTAAAAATATAAAATATAGTACATACGCCATAACGCTAGCCTCCGCTCGGAACTTGCTTGCAGCCTCGCGATCTTTCAATATTTTGACGGCAACCTTCTGCGATCCGTTCAAGATGCCCAGCATCACATCACCGAACTCGCCTTTACCAATGTTCTCACGAATTTCTAGATCACGTTCGTCTATCTTCCAACCTGCAAAAACACAGTAATATTTATTTGATTAATGTATATTTTTAGTTCAGAGTTATCATATATAATGTATAAAATGGAAATCGGTATAACCGACAAGTTTTAGATGTGACAAATTGACTAAATTTTTTCACAAAAAAATTTTTGTTTGTCGTAGAGGACTAGTTTCAAAATAAATGGTAATCGCCAGAGATTATTCTTTATCAACGAGTCTGTATACCAAGAATGAAAGTTCGGTATATATTTTTTTATTGCTTAGGCAGATGAATTAACAGCGAGGCTTTTTTATCCTTCAAAGTTAATATGATAAATGTTATTATACTGACGTGCATCGACGAAGTTCTGCGGCTGTATGGTGCCGTCGGTCTGGTCCGCGGAGGGCATCTGCGAGGAGTACGTTTGCTGGAAGGGCGCAGAACTCAACGCGCTCGTCACGCTCGGCGTGGGCGGGTAGGGAGGCGGTTGCTGTAAATAATCATGTTTTTTTAGAGTCGGTGGAGACGCCAGTGATATACAATAGTGTATACTGTATAATACAAACAAAAATGTCAGCCGTCATTATATAAAAACATAAATACTAATATTAAATCAGCGTTGGTCGCTAGCAGACACGAATATTCTGTAAATGCCTGCAAATTCAGGGGTATTTTTGTTATATAGATAGAATATGCATGATGTTCTGGAGACAGATAAGTGTCAATTGGTACGTACGCTTACTTACGTAAACTTCTAAAATGATAATTCACTCCGGTTAGTACGACTCTGCGCTCATATTAAACGGAGTACAAGGAAAACTAGATTGATTGATCTGCATATATTTTATAGTAATATGTGTTTATTTTAAAATACCAAAGTACTTACTTGTGGATGCGGTGGGTATGGCGGTTGCAGTACTCCGTTATTATTGGCGCCGTTCTGCGCCGCTTTGGGCAGACATCGTACCAGCTTTGTGCACAACCCATCCGCGTCTTGCAGGTAATGCTGAAAGCAATCATTACAATTATATTTCTCGTATACAATAAAGAGGATGATGTACACAAATATTAAATGAAAATTGCAATTTCAGCTTAATAGATAATACCTCAGAATGTCCCTTACATTAAAACCAGCTTAGTTACATTCAATGAAGAGGTAATTAATTCGATTATTGAGGATAATTGGAGTTATTGGCGAAAACAACCTCATAAATGGGATGGGTCACCATATTCCGAGAATATATTAAAAATTTAATTAAACTATAGTTTTATCTTTTGCATGAGTAATTGAAAATAGGCTGTACTTACATGTATTAAGTCTGTCATGTTATCGAAGAACTCTTCATCGTCTATAGTCAGACGTTGATTTTGGTTGTCCGGCGCCGTCGTCCATTTTACTCTGCAACACAAATGATTGGCTTTATTAAATAAAAATGTTTCAATTTCTAATAACTTACGTGGAATTAGTACTTTAAAAACACATTTATATAATTATTTGTTCTTTACTACTGGAAAATGTTCCAAACATCAATTTCTTTCTGTATCAGTCCATATACGTCCCACTGCAGGGCACGGGCCTCCTCTACAATCTACAATACGATTGAGAGTGGTTAGGCCATAGTCATTGTTTAGCAATGACAAAAAGGCAAATATAAAATAGTTTCCATATCGTCACCTATAATGTTCGACTCGTCCGTGGTACCGCACGCAGAGCGTGTGGTCGCCGGGGAAGTTGGTACTCTCGCGCACCAGGAACACGCCGTCCGGGGACGCGGACAGCAGCGCCTCCGCTCGCTCCCGGGATATCGCGCCGTGGTGCCACCTGCGCAAACAAAAATTAATCGCACCTTTACAATTACAGTGACAAAACAGTAGGGTTAAGACGTGGTCGCACCACCATCAAAAAGGTTTGTAAATAGTCTTAACAAGACTGTTTCGAAATCCTTGAGGTAGACCTATACTTAACAGTAGTTCGCTATGCCTGATAAAGATGATGAGTTTGACACCCACGACAAAATACTTCTAGTTTATTTTTCGGGCAGGATTTTAAATAAAAATAAATTCACCCAATAATCCTGACACTAAGATTGGATTCTTGTGTTCTGGAAATTAGAAAAAATGAGGACCTTTCGGTCTCACAATACGCGGACCTGAAGCAAATATTTATGGACCACATAAATGTTAGCTTTACAAGCAAAACCTCTTGTTTGACGTCTACCTCACAACCAACTGCCCAACGAAGACTGTTAACTATATGTATGTTGCTATCGCACCTTTAGGCCTCTTGTACACACACGGTTTTTCGCCGTGAAAATCTACGGTTAATTCGCCGTGTGTAGGCACGGTCGTTAGTGTTGTATGGATTACTATGAAAGCTTGTAGACGCGCACGGTGGCGCCAAGGTACGGCGCCGCGGCCGTGTGCGCCGTGACTGCCCCTCGGAGCGCCGCGTCTACGCACGGCGTGATTTTCATCAGTGTTGTATGGCATTCTATGGGAGTGTGTCGACGGCGCCGGACGTATGCACGGATTCGTGACGGTTTACATACGCTGATTCCCGATTTTGTTATAAAATGAGCATAAATCAAGAATTATTTATTTCATTATCATTATTGTTATCATTATTTCATTATTATTATTAATTTTATTATATAAATCGGATGTATCCAAAACCGTCTTTCCCTTTTTTTTCTATTTTCCGTTTCCTTTATATATAATAAGCACCGATAATCTTTTTTTTTTCGTGAGAAAATTAATGACGCAGCACGTCCTACACAGCCCCTGATAAAAACGCTACTAGCCCGTACCTGGCCAATGTCTCGCCCGGTGAATTTGCCGTGCCATGTACAAGCTCGCACGTTTTTTCAAACGTACGGCTAGCACGCCGTACGGTTGAACAACCGTGACGTGGAAAACAAGCCTTAGAGTTAGAGTGACCTAAATAAAAAAAACTAAATTTTTGGGAAACGCTCATTAAAGATTTGTACATAAGAAATTTTGTACTTATGGAAGATGCATCTAGAAGACCGATTTATATATATTTCTGCCTTTCATGCGTCAACAGTTCCTTCTTTAATAACGGATCGATAGGTAATTTTGAGCCAAATTATGATTAAAAGCCAAAATCTAATATTTTTGGATTAGGTCACTCTAATTCTAAAGGTGTGAAATAATAAATACACCCAACAGTCACATACATAGTCCTGACCCCACATTAAGATCAATTAAGTCTGGTGTCGTGAGCATCAGAACCTACGAGAGACTTTTCGCTGTCACAAACACCCAGACATGAGACACATATTTGTGGGCCTCACAAACATTTGTCTTGTTGTAGGGATCGAACCCGCGGGCATTTGTTTCACAGGCTGCGTCTAACCAACTGCGCCACGGAGGTTTTCAGCCCAATTCATTGATTTAAAGTTTTTCACAAGTATTTTATAGCAGTCAGAAAAAGTTAATTGTTTATAAAAGGAAAACTGAAGACCCAATACCATATTTTATTTACATATATCCCATCGATGGATCCATCCAGAATCCATGATCTATAATTATTTATTGTTACATAGATTGGTTTAAGGATAGTTCCATAAATTACAAAAGGGAAACTTCGGAGTTGTATGGATGCTTCAGTAGTGTTGTATAAACTGAAAGTGAACTTTAAAAACTTACTTTTTGAACAAAAATGTTTTATTTATATTTGCCCAAAATTAGATGTATAATTGTGCATGTAATTTATAGAAGGTTCGAGTAAAAATGGACAGCTGTATGGATTGAATCGCTTTTGCTCTGGCTGGTGTAATCACTGCGCGCGATTATTTTGGTATTTTCCTCTATTTATCTGTGCGATACACTCTTTAGTTAAAACCTAGTATAATATTTTTTTACCAAAAGTTGCATCCTCGTTTTGGTCTAACTGACAATAAACTGAATTGTGCACTGACGTTACATTGGAAGGAAACAGTAAAGCAGTATCAAACAAAGTTTTAAAGTAGTTTCTGATGGTTGTTTGTACTTCGTTACACTCACATAGTGACACTTACTGCCATTGTCTATACTATATTAAAAAGATTTGATTGTTTCTTTGCAATAAATAGGCTCTGAAACTACTGTACCGATTAGTATTCTATCTATCAACAAGGTCTTCTTTTGTTATTAACGCAGCCATAGTATAGGCGTATTGATATCAATTATGTGCGTTAATTTTATCATTCCCGACCAGCAATTTTGCCACGCTAAAAAATATTAAATAGTACTGTATCTGGAAAAAAAGTATTTACTCATTGTCTGTTTCGTCGTAGGCTATGATCGGTGGTACAAACAGTTTCACTTTGTGTGGCTTGTAGAAACACTCACTAATGTCACTCTCCATACCTTAACACAACTTCGCACACACTGACGCGCTATCACACCGGCGCTTGATAACGCCATTGATCTTATCATCTATTGAAACGCTTTCTTTCGACACGTCCAAATATTCACAATACAATTTCAACCGTAAATCAATGGAGGTAAGTTGAAAATCAAATGTACAATTTTGTATTGTACAATGTACAGATTTAATATTTTGTTCATTATCTCCTTGTATGATTTATCGCAATTATATCAGGTACCAATTTTCAACGCTGTGTTAAGTAAATATAAAATGTAACGAATTATTATTTATTTAGGCTATACAACAACAATATTGTGATAATAACTTATTTATATTCCACAACTGATTTAACTAAACAAGCATTTTTTTTAACATTGTTCAATTAATATTTATTGCAATACATCAATTGATTTAAAGTGTGTTCGCTAGACGTTACATTTCGGTACATAAACTCACGCCCATATCCCTGAATACATAGACAAAAATAACGCCTATGACAGTTTTATTCCCTTTTAAAATATGATGGAGCAAGCCTATCCGTGTCAATATAATATTCGATGTATAGATCAGAACTCTGTCTATATAAAATAGAAGTGTTCCATCAAGTTGTTTCGAAGTACGCCCATGAGATTACAAAAACATGTATTACAAAGAAAAATATAGATAAAAACATATGACTTGCAATAAAGATAATTGTGCAATTGTATGTAAACAGCGATGCACTGAACCATTGATGGTTTGCGATCTTGCCTGCGAGATATTTGTATTCATTATGATTAATGTGAGTCATTGGTGAGCCAACGTCACGTAGTGTTTATATCATGTGCAATATGTAGTTTATTTAATAAGAAAGTCACTTTTTATCAAAAATGTTTTACAGTAGGGTTACTGACGTACCGGTGTTGTTTCATTGAGAAATGATTTTGCATACACTAATCCTTATTCATCCCTTCGATGACCGAACCCTGAATTATACATTATTATATGGAATTAGAAAAAATATATACGTTTTAAGAATTTTTAGGGACACATGTCAAAGCTTTTCCTGCCTGTTATGACAAAAATCGTTATATTGTAGCGCCCTAAACTTCAGCATTGGGGGTAAACACCGAACTCAGAACCTGTGATATAGTTATTTATTTTATTATAAAAAAAATGATGTGTACTTACGGCCATTGCGCCATGTTGACGAGCCTGTTCCCTGCTGGCGGTGGGTTCTGAACGGACGACGAGTTCATCACCACGTCCGTCGGGCCTTTGGTGACAGCTGATCAATAAACAATACATAATTAAAATGTATTCATAACTTAGTAATGGCTTTATAATTTAGGGAATTTAAAATTGTCTGCGAACTGCTCTTGGGAGAATAATTTTGACATATTCACAGTTTCTCGATACAAAATATATAAAAATTAAAACGCTATTCGTCGAATAGAAATTGTCAGCGTTTAAAAATCAGCCCTTAATGGGATATAATACGACTAAGAAATTTTCTCACCCAATGCAAATATAAAATCATTAAAAGACTAATCGCAGTATATAGTCTTCGGGAATTGAATTTTTATGTACATAATATGCATTGTTTTCTATTCTGACTTCAGGTTGGTGAATTTTATCGAAGCATGTTAAGGTCATATTTTAAATATAATCTAATTTTTAATGGTAGAAAGTTACCCAAAGGAACCTGATGATAAGTGCAATGAAGCTGAAATAGATTAACAAAATAACGCCAGCCAGTAATTATAATACATAAATATTATCTATCTAGAACAATATTTGGCATTTAATATTTTTTACTTTAAGTAAATATAAAATTATAGTGTAACCTTCGTATACATTTTGATTGACTCTGGGGCCCTACTATATAAATCCGAAACGAAGTTCGAAACTTCGGACGATCGAAATTTATATACAATATGAATTTATCTACTCTGTAAAAGTTCGTATTTGTGTAACGTACATCCTAACTATAAGTCTATGGTTACGACTATAAGTCAATAACGACCATAAGTATATGTAGGTACATTCGTATCGTATATGAACTTCGATCATCCGAAGTTTCGAACTTCGTTTCGTTGAATATAGTAGGGCCCCTGGTATGCCAAGAACAATGGTCTCTAGACGTGTGCAATGTTTATATGAGCAGAGTAATTTCAACGAATGAGCTTAAACGATGGTTGCAGTTATAAACTGTTGCAATGACAGGAAACGAGTAATCAATAATAGCATCACTAGAGACCCCACTCGGAACCAATGCGGTTAGCAAATATAAGGTTGTCCCTATTTGGTTTCCCATATTTTTTTACCTGGAATACGATAGAACAAGTTTATTGAAATGGTATTACATTCCTTATTTTTTTCCATATTTCTTTATTCGTGTAAATTATAATGTATTCGATGTAACATTTTTTTGCATTGTGCGAAATTAGTACTATTATTAACATCATATATCCCTGCGGGCATGGAGATTATGACTAGGTATCACGAAATGTGCGATTTTAATAAAATAATTCATCTTCTTCACTTAATGTGAGTTGATATAATACACAATTTTGTATATTAATAAAACAGCGCGAATTTGTGTGATGTTGAGTTCGGCGTCCAACAGATTACACCCAGGGGTGCGTCTCGGGTGTATTATCTAGTTAAATATCACACACCGCGTGTAACGGCCGCACGGCATATTATAATTCGCGGTGGACAGCGTGTTATTTAATTACTACGTACGAATATTAAAGGTGTGACATGTAAAAATACATATTTATGATTTTTGTCACGAAAGTTGGTCCAACACTATACATCATTTGCTTCGCATAAACATATATCATGGAAAGAAAACACTGTAAATGTATGCAGGCCAGTGGCGTAACTACCCCTCCGGGGGCCCGTGGCAAAATTAATCAAATGGGGCCCTTCATCAAGGTAAAAAAATACTTAATATTGTAGTTAAATTTTAATGATTATATTTTTATTGTGGCCTTTTGGTAAATGGACAAGACGTGGCCGCCAATATGCTACTGGTGGTCGCGGGTATGAATCCCAAGGCTCACCACTAATTTTTCGGAGTCATGTGTGTATTGATAGTCAACCACAACACACTATGAAAATGAAGAAAAACATATTCAGGAAACCTACGATTTGTAAAAATTTCTATGGTACGTTAAGTCCGCCAGCCCGCACCAGCGTGGTGGACTATATGGTCTAACCACTCTCTTTCGTAGTTTCGATTGTAAGAGAGGCCCGTGCCTTGCAATGGGACCTATGTGGGCAATCTCCAATTTCTCTATGGCCACGAAAAGCTAAATTGGTAACTTTGTGAATATAGTAAGTCCTCGGCCTCAAAAAAAGTTATTTTTAATCGATTATTGCTCCTCATCTAGTATCCAATTTAAGCACCATTGTTCATACAAATACTTGAATCCAAGTTAATTTTCGATGTTTCGTGTCTTTATCTCATTTACAATTTGTTTTCAGTCGTCATTAACTCAAAACATTTTGTTTATTTATCAGCATTTTGTTGTGATCTGCTGGACATAGGCCTCCTCCAAATGGTGCCATTTCACCCTGTCGTCGAGTTGTCACATCCAGCATTTGGCAGCAATCTTTTGCAAATCGTCACTCTACCTGGCTGGAGGGCGTCCTACACTACGTTAACCAAGACGCAGTCTCCACTCAAGATCACGTTAACTCCAACGGTTATCGATTCTTCGATAGATGTGGCCACCGCAATGCCACTTCAGCTTGCTAATTCTCGTTTGCTATGTCTATAACTTTGGTTCTCTTTAGGATAAGCTCATTACGGATCCTAATCCTTCAAAGAGACACCGGGCATAGCACGCTCCATGGCTCGCTGAGCGACCTTAAGCTAGTGGACCAGTCGTACTGTGAGTGTCCTAGAACCGTAGGTCGTTTTAAAGCTTTTTAGTAGAGTTGACATGAAGACTCGTAGCCTCCTTCTCAAACTGTTTCTACCTAGTAAAGGGTCTGCTCCAGGTAGGTATACTCGGAAAAAGCTTCGAGCTGGTGGCCTCATACAGCGACAGTTCTTGGATCAGGGTGATGGTTGATCATTATTTTGGCTTGTTTTGAAGTTAATTTTAAGATCAATTCGCTGTGAGGCTGAAGCCAGGCAGTACAGCATCTGTTGCAACTCCTCCAGCGATTCCGCCATCAAGACTATATAGTCAGTGAATCGTTGTAGACGCGTTTGTTTATATTTATTTACTGTCACTGTCTCTTAGAGGAGACCATTAGGCTTTCATATTAAGTATAGTAATGTACAATGTGGAGCTTATAGTGTGCCTTTCTCACTCACAAATCTTTTCACTGCGTCATTCTTTTTTTTTTATTACACTTGTCTGTAATATATAGAGATTTAATATTTTCTACTCCTAAATATGGTTGAATATCATGTTAGCTTGTACTTTTTTGTGGATTTGGTTGTGGTTTTAGGTCTGAATATTCTTTATCGTCGGAATTTGCTATTTTTAGTTTCGTCCATATTCATTTCCTAGACTCATTAATAAATTGCTCGTTCCGAAAGTACTGACTATTTCAGATATATTTTTATTTATTGCTACAGAAACTCTCTTTTTCTTTCGTTTTTCGCTGCCACTGAAATAATTTCTAGAACAAAGCATGTTTAAATTTGTTTGGAAAATATTACCTTAATATTTATAAAACTATATTTATTTAGTTTCTAACTGAGTTTATACTATAATGAAACTAAAACAAAACAATGAAATCAAATATTATGACGAAATGTTTGCCAGGTTTAAAATGTAGTCAATTATTGTTTATTGTTACAAATTCCGTTATTAATGTTACGTTCCTCTCTGCTTACACCTTGTTGGGCTTTAGCCCGAGGCCCTATCGAGCCAGAGTCCTGTCGGGCCTGAGACCCTGTAGGACCGGGGCCCTCCGGGCCGGGGGCCCCCTAGGCCGGGGGCCCGTGGCATTTTGCGCACTCTGCCACCCTATTGTTACGCCACTGATGCAGGCAGCCCTAGTGTAGTGTAGTGGATACGTACCGGGCGTGGTCTGCGAGGTGTGCATGGCGGTGGGCGCGGGCCCCGCCGCCGCCGGCGTGCGCACCGACGACGACATTACCAACTGCAACAAAAACAAACAATATTATATCGCACCTTTAGAATTAGAATGACTTAATAAAAAAAAAATTGGCTTTCAACCATATCTTTGCTCATAATTACCTATCGACCCGTTATTAAAGAAGGACCTATTGAAGCATGAATGGCAGAAATATGTATAAATCGGTCTGTTAGATGTATCTTCCATAAGTACAAAATTTCTTATATTACAAATCTTTAATGTACGTTTCCCAAAAAGTAAGTTTTTTTAGTTAGGTCACTAATTCGAAAGGTGCGATAGCAACATACATATAGTTGACAGCCTTCGCCGGGCAGATGGTGGAGAGTTGGCTGTCAAACAAGAGTTTATGCTTGTGAGGCTAATATTTTAATATTAATATTAATGTGGACCATAAATTTTTGCTTCGGATCTGCATATTGTGAGACCTAAAGTTTCTCATATTTTGTGACTCAAGAATTAGAACCCAAGCCTCGAGTCTTAATGTTTGAATTATTTGATTTGTCTATTTTTATTTAAAGCCATGACCCCATAATTAACGAGTATTTAGTCATCATCATCTTCATCAGCCATAGCGAGTCTACTGTTAAATATAGGTGTACTCCAAGAACTTCGAAAGAGTCTTGTTGGAGGGACTATTTTACAACTTTCCCATGGTGGTGCGACCACGTCTTAACCCTACCATACTGCGCTTGCTGGTACGTGGTCTCCACAGACTAATAAGAAAAATTTTCGGTTTTACAAAACACAAGCTTGAAACAAATACTTGCGATATTGTAACCTACAGCCTCTCGTTTCACAGTCAGCATATAACACCACTGTTATGGAGGATGTTAATACATTATGGAGGATCTTATATTATTTTTATAAGTGACTTCAAGAGACAATGCAACTAAGAATTTTGCATAAAATAGCGGAGTTTTTTTTTTATTTTCTTCCTATCGTCATATTTGGCTGGTAAATCCATAATTTCTAATGTAATGGTGTACACCCTTTTATTTTTAAAGCCGCATGATACGCTGGTGTTAAACTATTATTTTAGCAAAAAATATGGATTACCACCCAAACCAAATGATATTTTGAAATCGATTCTTTTTTATTGCGAAATTTTTAGTTACATTTTTTTGTAGCCATTAAAACTACCATCCAGCTTCTTTTCGGTAGCAGTCCTTATGTATACTTTATGTAAAGTTAATTTAATTATTTAACCTTTCATGTTTATTTCAATACCGGGAAATATCTATTATGTAAAACTGCCAAATGCTTACGCGAGTAAACATTTTTTTTTCATTTTAATGTCGTAGCTTATTTGCGTACTACGACAAAACTATATTGCTGATTATGGATTCGTATGCAATTTCAAATAAATAAAAGCTAGCAATAATACATTTCATTAATGCAGCATCGTATTCCTATGTTGACATTACCAAAAATGGTAACGCAGCATTAAAAATACAAACATGTTTTTAGAATTCGACGAATCTTTACGAATTCAAGTACATATATGGATTTAAGTCACACTTTTCATTCACAAAGCTGGTATGCCAAATAAAATATATTTTATACGTGAAAACAAAAGCATTATAAGAGAACAATGGAAAATATAATGAAACAGAGGCGTGTACAAAAACTATCCGACCTACATAGCCTAGTAATGTGCTAGTTGCTAGTAAAACTAAACAAATGAACTCACATTGTGTGCAATGGAATTCTGCAGTGCTGTGGGCGAGAGAGGCGCGTGCGGCCCATTACTGCCGCCACCGTTGCCTCCGCACTGAAACAATGTTTCATATTATGGTAAAAATAACTTTCGTCTATTGTGGAAATTGTTTCTGTGTGGACTGCTTTGACACTGTTGCCATATGCACATTCACGATTCAACTGCAAGAAAACTATTTAAATGTTCGATGAGTCGGCGTTGTGTTTATTATTTTGACAGCTTCCTAGAAGCCGGCTGCAAAACAAAGCACCACGGCTTCGGGCCCGCATCGAGAGAAGTAAGAGACGCCAATTTATATGTTTTTATTAAAGAATTAGTATGATGCCCTATTGGTGGTAATATTAAAATTGTATAATTCTATTAATTCAGGATAGATTTGGGCAAAGGTCGAACAAAATAAAAATATTGATACGATTATAGGAGGTTCTTTACGTAACGATGATTCAAAGAGCTATTCGGACACTAAAATACGTGTTGAACGTGTATGTAAGAATACATTTTACTGACCACACAATGCATATATTACACAATACATACACCGTCACGCAGAAACGAAATGTTGTTTAATTTTTCATCTAAATGCACACACATTTTAAACATTTACGATACCCACGGAACAAGAAATGCAGCAACAATTCTAAGAGTAAACTTACATTTCCAATATGTTTGTCTGAAACCGCAGTAGTAAAAGTAGAAGATCAATAAGACTTCACCAACTTTAACACGTCCATAAACCCCGTTGCAGTGTAAAAGCGTATTTGCAAGACATTATTACATTTTGAATATGCACATTAGCCCACATCGAGAGCGCAGCGTGCGAGTATGTGTGACATGGGACCTTTACTTCTTCGACTAACTTTCTATACGATCGTGAGAAATCACACTTGAGTACAATCATCGTACGACACGCTTTTCCATGATATTCAATACTTTCTGCAAAAACTGTTTCTATTACTATCACACAGACTGGTTCACTAAAGCTGGATACACATTTAATTTTAAGGAAGAATCTTTAAATCCAAATGTATTAATCTGCGAATTTGTCTCGATATTAATTCTAAAGATCAAAGGTAAAAGCAATAAAATACTTACTTCTTACAACTTTTCGTAATATGAATATTATCAATAATTTGGCAGGAAGTGTTTGTTCTAACATTCTCCTATTCAATCGGAATAACAAACATTTCGTGAATCGTGATATTAGTTAAACTCCGAGGTGTTAGAAATAATTGCACATAAGCACTTAACTTTGTTTTATTAACCTAGTTTGAGATAAATTTCACAGGGTTTATGAACATTCAATAATGAAATAGTGTTACTCTTAATTATTTTTTATTGCAATATATGCCGAGACTAGCATGCCGTTCGCCTGATGGTAAACGATACGACCGGACACCTCACGGACAGTAGCAAAACTAAATAATACCATGAATTACAGAGCAATGCTTGGCATTCCACTGCTTCGCCATCCTGAGACAACATGTTAAGTCTCAGTATGTCCTTTAGTTACTCTGGCTACAATGTACTTCAAACCTTTCCTGTCTATCACACATAACAAATCAAATATTTTCAACAAAACAAACCTCATAATTATTTCTATAATATTTTACTGTATTCAAAAAAGCAGCTTGAAGTAAATTTGTCTTCATTTGTACGATAGAACGGACAAATTCATCTTCAATACACAAGATTGAGCTCAAAGCTACACGTATCTACTATAAATAGAAATCAGAGGACAAACACAAGACAACACACATTGCATAAATACATAAAGCTGTATTGATATGTGCGTGCAAACAGATTTAATGAGGGCCCGTTTGCGGTCTTGTTTGTGGACAGATAAAAGTAATAAACAAAGGCACATAAATCCGTTGACACACATTTGCAACGGCGTGATGTCAGTGAGACCGACCTCTGTAAAACGCTGCCCTATTGATACGATTACTCAGATATAGACATTGATTGCTTCTTGACGACTTTATGCAGTGAAACATGGTTTGAGAGCACTGGATTGGAAGAGTTTCTATTGAAATTCGTAACGAAGTACTGTAGACTGTACTGACACTTTTAAATCGAGAGAATGTTCTTAAGACCGCTTTATTAGGGACTTTATTTTTGGATACGTTTGGCTTTTGTCGTTGTCGTTTGTTGTTTGTGTAGCTAACCTGTAAAAGATAGACCATTGGCGATATCTTTCGTGTCTGTTTGAGTAGTTAGGTAAATGGAAAAATTCTAAAGGTTATAAAATATGTTATGTTACCGTTATTCAGGTTTCTTTGTGGATTTAATATAATACAAAGTGGCGTGTATTGTGTCTCGGAGAACTTAGTACTTCCATTTGATTTGCGTTCAGATAAAATGTAATTACGCTGACAGCGCTTAACGAAGATTAATCATTGTTTTTTTTTTAACTTCCTGATGAAGAGATATTTCCGTGATCATTATTTACTTGATTACTGCAATGCGGTGACGCAGCTTCTCATCTACGGGGAGGGCTTACATTTGGCGATAAAAATTTAAGTAATAGTAGAAATAATACTTATTTTCAAGCTTTTGATAGGAAGAGTAAAGAAAGAGTTGTAGTTTACAAAAAAACAAAAAAGTTATAAATCAATATTTTACAAACCGCGTGCGATAAATATAGATATTAGCTCAATCGTTGTTAAATCGCCCGCCCTTACACCCGCCACTGCAACTCTTGTAAGCCAGGATCAACAGTCAAACGCATTTTAATGACACAGAGCATTGAAGCTCTGCTAGTGTCCGGGAATGTCTAACTTGTCCTTTAACCACCAATGAAATTAATCATTAATAATAGGAGGAATTGGAAATATTTTTGTCCACTTCCCTCTGTAGGAAATCAATGGACTAGAAAGGTAAATAATCTCTGATAACGACTGCTTAAGTACTATTGGTTAATGAAAATTGCGTTTGTAAAACGGAGAAAGTTACGTTCAAGAAAAAATCTAAATATTGCAACGACATAAACTACAGTTATGTTTTACGATCGCTTCCTATCACATTCACTTTCTTTATGCTGCTTCTGTTTCGTAACGGTGTAGTATCGTCGATCCACTTGCTAATTGAATCCTTTTTGTTTCATAATGCTCTTCTACTTATTGTATTTTCCGGCACATTAATACCGAACATTGCTAACATAAAACGAATATGAAGTAAATATTTAAACATGTGCAAATATTTCTTACAAAATTTGTTCTAGCCGAAACTACCTGACATTGTTTTCGAAACTCACATTTTTGTAAGAATGAAAGTGCCATTGCGTACAATTTTCAACTAGGTTGCAACACCACTAGAGTATGTACATAGAACAAAATGCTTTTAATAATATTTAAACTGAATGGGTTAGTGGAACGATGACTTAAGAATTACAAACACTTAAAATAACTCGCCACACGCTGATTTGCGATGTTTGTATTATATTTTTGCGACTAAAACAAGAACCGCGGAGCCGCCCATGCGTTTATACGTATAAAAATAACAACGTTCACAAGACTTGCGTATCATCTGGATGCATTAAAGTGGTGGCAAAATAAACATCGCCTTTTGAAATATGTTTCAAATGCGCTGAGCAATCGTGAAATATAGAGAAATGATTCATTTAAATGGAGTACCTTTTAAAGATAAATAAAGGACTAAATGCAATGGCGAGAGGCGAATGAAAAGATCAAAAGGGTACGCTATGCAGACGCGTCATTAAATCTTTTGATTGAAATAAACATTAAAGTTTTAGTTAAAACTGAATAGTGACGCAAATAACATTTTGGGAAGTCCGACGAGGCCATACGGTTGCTATTTGCGACGAAACACGACTCCGACCAACAAACCGCAGCCGCGACACAAAGACATACGCGACACGAGACTCGTTGGCGAGACTGATGAAATCTCGCTTCCGCCTTTCTGTGCAATTATACTCTACAGCTCTTCCTTTTCTCCTTCTTGTGAAGTTCTTGTAAGCTTGATTAATTAAACTACATTTTAGATGCGCTCTGTGTTGGTATGTATTTATTATGTTCTGAATGCTAGCATGTGGTCATCTCGGAATCATATATTATATGTATTCAAGCGCCACTTTGCGTACACAAGCAATTGTTTTAATTAGGAGAGCAAAATTAGTTAATATAAAATGGAGTCAACATTGAGTCGTCCGTTTAGAGGACAAAGTTTGTAACATTTATTACTGTTTATTACGGATCAACAGAATAAAGGAAGGACATTTATTATTAATTCAGATCAGTCCAAAAAGGACGGAGACTAACGAGGTGACATATTCAAATACCTACAGAATGGCGGAGTCAGGATTGCATTAAATGAAACCACAGACGGGTAAATTCAATGGAATTTAATAACCAATGTTTTTTGTACTAGATAATATTTATTTCTTTCTTTGTTTGAAAATATTGATGTCACACTCAAGTCAAGTTAAGATTTCTTGTTTTGGTTCTATTTCGTCATGTATTTACAGATTTGCATTGTCCCAGGAATCACATTTAGGCTGTATTCATTCATTGCGGATTATGTTTTCGGGTTCTTATAATAAAGACTTGAATTGACTATCTAGACTTTAGTATGTATGTGTAATACATTATTACAAGACATAAGTTTGCAGAAGACTGCCAGTTTCTAATCAACGTTACAAATAACCAACAATAAAGAAGATTGCCTGCTTAACATCCAACCCAAGATCCATGTATCCGATCCGTTAATAGCGTTATGAGATTTTAAAACCAACATATCAATTGAAAGTAGATAATTTACCATAGTTGATGTTAAGAAGACATTGTTATATCGTCAAATTGTAAACCCAATGTTTGTGAAACTCTCTCGATTCTCGTAAGTGGTAGTTGATGACAGGCAGAAACAGTAAGTGGTATTGTAACTGACCGGCAATTGTTGAGGTGGCTGAGTGCGTTTGAGTCGTGCCGGCGCGGTGGGCGCGGGCGCCGCCGACGCTGAGTACCAGCCGCAGGGCCCGACGCCTTGAGCGCCCGCGTGCACTCCGTGCTGGAAATAACGCACGCACTTGCATCATCTATTTATACCGACGCATACTAATGTCATTATCGCTAAATCTAGTGCTCTTCTTGGCATCCAACTCTGTTACTTAGTTAGCTGTGCAACGCGGTGTCACCTGAGATCTACCAATATTTTACGGGATGGAGCGCTTTGTCGACATAAGTTAAAGGACTCAGACTTTGAAATACAATGTGTTCCGGTGTTTAATTGTCGCATGTAAGGACGAAAAATATAACCCTCATTTTTTGCAGTCGGGTAAAAAGATAATCTCACGAACACCCAGACCCGAAACAAATTTGTGTTTCACACAAATATTTGTACCATTGCGGGGATCGAACCCGCGGCATTTCGTTTCACATCCAGCATCTAAACAAAAGCGCCACGGAGGCTTTCAAAAAATATCATTGTCACAATATCATATTAATAATAGAGTTTATACTGAAAATCCCGCGAATATACCTGACAACGCATACTTTTACAGCTTATAACTCGTTGAGTGAATTCGGTGAGGTTCTTTATAAGCATTTCTTTAGTCGTAAAGGTCGTCCGATTATCTACGCGCATACTGAATACTGTTTTAAGCTCGATTGCCATTTTACATCAGCCAGGAAGTAATTGCATTAAGCAAAATGATTACCGTCTTACAAGTGACAGATAAATTATTCACATGCTTCACAACGCGGATACAATGTAACAATGTTTTAAACAATAACAATAAACCGACTCAATTAATGAGTCTGCAGACGCTTCGCCAAGCTATTGAATCAATTTAATTAATTAATACAATTCCTAGCTTTGTATAACTCACAGCGGATCGAGTTTAAAACCAATTTATTTTTCAACACTTTGGTAACATAAAGTAGATTGTCAATTATATTAAGTGCTCGCCTAATTTCTTTATTCATAAAATACTTTGGCTATTAAGACATAATGTAAGTCGTGCTCGCTGATATTTCATTTGCGTACGCAACGAGTTTACGTCCATATTGACATTATAATATGAAAACGAGTCGCATTGAAACTGGAGCGACTATTTGCACTGGAACCGTTGCTCATCGCTTATTGGGGACAAGGATTACGATTAACAATACTTAGCAATATCAATACACAATACTCATTCGTAATCTTGTTCGGTAGTAGGTGTAATAAATGTAGTACTCAGACAAAAGATAATGTTCCCATACAGTGGCGGTTAACGATCCATTGAAACGCACAACCTTGGCCACACGCCAAAGCCAATGTAATTCAGGTAAGATCAGCTGCATGAACGCAGACACTCACATCCCAACCAATGCTTTACTCTCTTCGCACAACACCCTCGTAACATCAGATATTTGAAAACATTATAATCAAACATAATTTTGAATTGCTTATAAATATTTATTCAGTAATACCTTCAAATAATTTGAGGAACAATATGTGGTGAGAGCAGTGAAGTGGAACGCAGATGAATAGATATTTTAGGAGCATTAATTAAAGTTTTCTATGGTATGTAAGTCCACGAAACCGCACTAGGCCAGCGTGGTGGACTATATGGCCTAACCACTCTCAATCGTACTGTCGATTGTAGATGAGGCCCGTGCCCTGCAGTAGCATACGGGCTGATGCAGAATTAATGTTTGCAGAAAAATTACCTTAGATTATTACACACAATGTACAAACATCACAAGAAGCAACCGTTTACCGTGGCGAAGTAATAGATACCAATTATCGTGAAGGTATATTAAGGTGGCACACCTCGTAGATTAACAGTTTCGAAGTTAAGCGAATATGGGTTTGCGGTGTAGGCGCACCTACATAACGCCCGAAGCGGCGCCGCGGTACAAACCGTTGATACATCGGTAAGGAATGCACAACAAACGTGCTACTGCTCGCTTCGACATCGCCTTAATAGTTGTATCCAATTCGGAAATCGAGTGATTAGTCTAAATTTGCAACTCCGTATGGGAGGGCATAAACTTATATTTTATTCAGAACAACTTAGAATTATTTCGTCCAGACTTTATAAGGATTGTTGGTAGAGGTTAGTAGAACATTATTCATTGTTTGAATTGACACATTTGATTTTAAATATTGAATAAGTTAGTATCAAACATTCGTAATTAATTTATATTTAGGTTGTAATCTCTGTTAATTGCAGATAGACCGTATGTGTTAATTACCTGTGCTAGTGGCGGATGCGCCTGATGACGGTGTACGTCAGAATTCATGACGGTCTCCTCTACGACGTCTGCTCACCCCTCATCCTCTGCGGACAATACAAAGTAGCGTTAATAATGCAAACCAGATACACAGACGCGAACTCGGATTGAGCCGAATGGTTAACATGAATCTGCGGTTTGTATTTGTAAAGGCCCATTTTGTATACACAGTGATTGTCTGACCTGGAAAGAGGAAATTAAAAATACTGCGGAGATTTCAAACAGTTTAAGACTACAACAAGAGTATCGTGATCATTGTTCAGAGTACGATAGGCGATTAAATGAAAAAGTTGCTAAGTGGAGTATGCTACGCAACAGTAGGTATATTGTGGGACTTGTTTCCGCACCGTTGCAATGCCTGTTGGCTTGTTTACTATTTTACTAGACTGTTGCATAAATACGTTTTGCTGTTCAATGGCTTTTGATCTTATAAAAATGTATAAGGTTGCGTTAACATACTTGATACTAGAAATACTAGACTCGAAGCTCAATGGTGCTTTGATCACAACTTGAACGTTTTATTTCCGTTCCACTCAATATTTCCAATAAATATTTATTCATTGAACAGCGGTATAATATTTTCCAGCTTGGTGAAATAAATGGCGTTTCAATGTTTTAATATTATCCATAGTTAGGTAGACTTTAATGACCTTAGTCATTCTATGTCAGCCCATATAGGACCCACAGCAGGGCACGGGCCTCCTTTACAACCGACAGTACGTTTGGGAGTTGATAGGCCATATAGTCATGCTGGCCTAATGCGAGTTGATCTTTATTCATTGCTCAAACTGAATTCAAAAGTCGTTCGAAACGGATAAATCATTCTATTACTAAAATAGGTTTTAAATCTGTCTATGAATTAGGCCGTAACTATAAGTATTCATAAACTAATCTAATGTATTGATTGAGCGGATCTTATGTGCCTCTCCTATTCTTCACTTTAGCGAGATAAAGATCCTAGAGTACTTCCATCCATGTTGAGCAATAGTTCCGTTGCACAAATTACAAACGTGTTATGCGCTAATTGTGGGCACGTAAGCGTGGGCGGCTGGGAGTGGTTGTGATTCACTCTCGTCCTCCCGTCCCGATGAAGTGGAACTAACGACCGCTGGCGCGCCCGTCGGACCGTATCACCTATCGTGACTGCGCGGCCACTGCGCTACAATGAGGTAACTTATGTAATTCGCACTCCACATGTCTTTATGAATACGCATTAACAGCTACACCGCAACGACATATGGACACGCGGTGGGAAATACAATGTGCTTCCCACATTACACCTGTCACTTAATGGCAATCATATTAGTAGCAGATTTTTTATATCTATAGTAATTTACTTTGTTATTGAATATGTTGGTCGTGTTTCTATTGTACATCGTAGTCATGGTACATCATATGACATTAACGTGATCTTGACTTGCACATTTACAAAGTTTACGACGCAGATAATGTTGTAGGGTGTCACTGGAAGCAATGATTACAGTAGACTTCAATTCAAACCCTTGGGACAGGCCTATGTTCAGCAGTGGACTTATTTTGGGTAAGAGGGAAGGATAGAACCGGGAACAATAGACACCTGTATTCAAAACTATTATGACTAAATACTACTACAATAGTCATTTCCATAATTCATGTAATTGTTATATTTCCCGAATCATCACGTCATAAATTATTGTCTGAATTTCTCTTTTACCGTATAAGTATTAGCTACGCTAATCCTTCATGATATGAAACTGTTGCATATGTATGAGGTATGAGACTATGAGGTATTATTATTATAATACGGATATTTTTCAACGCGTAGTCGGTTTAAGATATAAGGCATTAGCTGTTATATTCATTGCAGAATTGCGGTATCTTTAGAGCATTGAATACGTCTTTAGGTAAGCAAAAATCCATACCTTGGGTAGCGCTACTAACTACAATGAAGATAGTTAGACTGACTAATCCAAGAGTCTAGACCGGACTAGACGCAGTTTCTGAGAAAGAATTGAAATCGTTTATTGTATTCGCTTCGTCACGGCTTCGTTGTAACTTGTAGTTAATATAAAAGAACAATAAGGGAAAACAAATCACTGACAAATGCTTTCCTTATTGTTGTAGGTCCTCATATAGTATTCTTCGTAAATGTTGCGTTGGACACATTCACGTGCTCAGTTGAGCCTAGATATATAGTTATATGTATATGTGGTAAATAACACATACTTTCATTTATATTTCAATTAAAATAAGTTCGGATGCTCTGTGTCCGTAACACAATGCACGCGACTTCGCAACAAATGTCGCAACCGGGCGGATACGGCAATACTTGTGTAGCTTATAGTTTTTCACTTGACCTAGCATGAACGCGAGTCCACATAAGCAACAAGTGTTGCGCAACATTTTGATTAGCCGTTATAGCCACATGCGTGACTGACATCGCACAACACCTCGGCACTGCAGCAAGTCGCAACATTTGCGCACACTCGCGTGTCGCCTGGTTCCATGTGATGTATGATTTGTTTTTATCACGCACCTCGACGTCACGCTACAATAAACATTGACGATTATAAACAACTTCCAACTTGATTTGCTTTACATATTACTGAATGTATTACGGAGTATTGCGCTAACCATGGCTTCGATGTGCACCCGCATTAAAGTCATTACGCAATTCAATTAAGTATTAGAGTTTTTTCAGTATATGGCGTCAATAGTCTTATGGCAAGATTACTGGGAATGAGAACCTTGTTTAAATAATTAACTGACTAAATAAAACTGCTGTTTCCTAATAGTGGCGGTATTTATGAGGCTAAATACTTTAGGGAAACAATTGGTTTTCAAAAGATTTGATGGTTTTTATAAGAAGATATCGCATACCGCCTCCGTTGAGTCCGTGTGGACGACAATCCCACACAGAATTAAAGTGCGCGGTCGCCCTTAAGCCTAATGCATTCAAGTAGCAAAAAATATTCAAGAACCTTTCTAAACGGAAACGCATCGCCTACTGTTCTGTCAAGTGGCAGTAACCACGCTGTAGCAGACCCTTATGAATTACTTGAAATATTTGGATTTACATCGTTATCTGTGCTGCTGGTAAGTATTTGTGTCCGCCCGGGTAGTGATCATCATACAAACACAACGTTCCGTATATCGAAATACAGGAATAATATACAAAGAGGCAGAAATGCGCGGTTAGAATCAATTCTGGTGAAGATTTGAGTTGTGAGTGGTAAGTCTCATATGGGAGAGTCCGCCTGTTAATGTCTATTTCTTCTGTCAACAGCATTGGACATTTGCGTTTTCCTTTCTTTCGCCTTTCATCGCAATAAAACAGCGTCTTAGGTGCTTCGCGGTTTTGTGTACAAGTCTATTAGCTTATGGAAGTCAGTGTAATTGTGTCGACCGCCGGAATGTAATCCTCTCTCATTAATGACTATTCCCTGTTGCAAGACACTCAGTATGACGTGCCATTATAAACTCGAAGAGTATCAGGCAAATATTCGCTCTATTGTATATAAACATGAATGAATTGAACCTTTTTAATAATCAAGTAAAGAAATACTGTTCTCATTTATCATAACTATGCTATTGTAGAGCAAAATGCGAAATATGTAAGGTCAACCACCAAATGTTTTCCGAATTCTCTGATCCAAAGTAACGCTTTTCAGTAAACACGTAAATACATATAGGGTAAAAGCCGGATAGTTGCCACACTTTTTAAAAAACTCCTTTAAAAAATGTGTATCAATACATTTTTTACTCAAAGTGTATTCTCAAACATAGTTCATTCATCTTCTAACATACCCTATCTATAAAAAAATTATAAATATTATAAATTTTAAGTAAATCCAGTTTAAAATGACCTCTAAAAAAGAGGATAGTTGCCTACTATAGCGGATACTAGCCTAACGTTAAAAATGGTTGGGGGGATACTTGCCCAATGTGAGGATAGACGCCCGTCTGTTTTGTTTTCGAATAAAAATGAACTTATATTCATTTAAATAATCAGTTTTTATTATTAAATACAATCTTTTATTAAGTATCAATTAAAGTTAAATTATAATTATAAAATTATAACAATAATAGGCTCCAAAATAGTAAATAAGTGTCCAAAATAAAAATGTAATGTTATAATTTATTTTGAAAATAGAACAATAATCAAAATTAGAATTAACTTTGGCATTAGCCTCTATTAAGTAAGTATTCAGTCCTTATAACTTACTGAGATCCTGTATTATGTACTAAGTACTAAGAGAAATTAAATTATTACCTAATCAACACTTAATTTAATATAAATATTTATCTTAAATATAAAAATATGGTAAACAACTTTGGCATTAGCATTTATTATCACCAGAAGTCAAGCTTTCATCTCATGCAATGGTTTTCGAGTGTTGAACAAGTTTCATGCAACCACAATCGACACATCTGACATTCAATCCAATCTGATTTCGATTTAGTTAAATTATAATTTTCAAAACATTCTACACAATAATCATGAACTGAAACTTCTTTCTTGGTATTTTCTATTTTTAAATTAACATTTTTTACTTTTATATATTTTCAATGTCTACAATAGATAATTTGTTTTTTTTTGCCTTTGGTTAGTAGCCGTTTAGTTGCTTTTCCTTTAAATATTTTTGAACTTATAACATTTTCTTTATTTTCACTGCTAGAACTGTAGATACGAGTTTTTCTTTTCCGTACAGCCCTTCCTTTAGTCAGTTCAATAAAATCTGTGCTTTTTTTCTATTGTTTGACAGGCGAGACGAGTATGCCGTTCGCCTGATGGTAAGCAATTCGACCGCTCATGAACAGTAGCAAAACCAAACACCTTGAATTACAAAGCAATGCTTGGCATTCCACTGCGCTCGCCATCCTGAGACATAAGATGTAAAGTCTCAATATGTCCAGTAGTTACTCTGGCTGCAATGTCCTTCAATCTGAAACACAACAGTGCTTTTAAACTGCTGTTTAAAATTAAATGCTGAGAGAATATGCCATAAATCCGGGATATTTCGTTGATACTTTTTTGTTTTTTATTTAGTTCTTCGAACGCAAGTGTTAAACTATCTTCTGTCCAGTTGATGTAGCGCGGCACCACGCCTGGCTTTCGTTTATACTTGCGAGGCATTTTGCTGTTGAGTATGTATTTTATTTAACATAAACTTTAGTAAAACCAAATAAAAATCACCTAGAAAAAATATTAAAAGCAAATGAAAAAAATAACTAAGAAAAAAATCTGTCCTTGCTTGTTAAAAACGTATAGTTACAGATAGTTACCGCAGGGCAACAATCCGCAAAAGACAGTAGGGCAACTATCCGATTTGATACGGATACTTGCCCTTTTTATTTACGAAATAAATAAAACATATTTAACAATAAAACCTAATAAAAAGTGCAATTTAGACTCTAATGCATTCAAAGTAATATATTTTTGACTGAAATCGCAATCAGTTATAAAAATATTTAACGGAGATTAGTTACCAATATAATTCTGGCGCTCGTCAAAGTATCACCGCGGAAGATTTTTTCATACACGGACAAAATAAGTGCGCCTACTTCAACTGCTTATGCGGCACCGAGGCCTGCGCGGGGGCCGCTTTTAATTATGATCAAAAAGAAACACTGTCAATACGTCTAACATAAAGCATTTGAAACTGAGGCATGTATCCGTCCGAGGCAACTATCCGGCTTTTACCCTACATTATTGCCATTAATCATAAATGTAAACAAATATTAGTTATGTTTGGTTAGTCAATTACAAAGGTTTTCTAAGGTCAGTCGTGACGCATGTGTTTTAACTTTAAAGAATAGCTAGCAGCTTTTTTTTTTTTTTTTTTTTTCATTTATTTGGTTCACAAAACTGGTTACAAACAAATGACATTCCTTAAAAACAGTGATACAGTAGAGCATACAAAATACTTGCAACCTTCTAGAAGTGAACGCAACATGCATAAATTAGAAGTAAATATTAACAAAAATAATAGATATAGGAAAAATGAAAATCTAGAATGAAAGGACGCGGTACAAATCGTGTCTGGGTTATATTATATATTTAAATGTTTTAATCTTAGCTGAGGCAGGCGAACCAAAAAAGATGTCATAATAATTACAAATACTATTATAAGAAGAGCACATTCGATAAAGGGGTGAATGTTGACCGAGATTCGTTTTGTAC
This sequence comes from Hyles euphorbiae, assembly GCA_023078785.2. Lineage (NCBI taxonomy): Eukaryota > Metazoa > Arthropoda > Insecta > Lepidoptera > Sphingidae > Hyles > Hyles euphorbiae. The sequence goes on along the minus strand of CM041049.1, from coordinate 10,430,818 downwards.
AGGGGAAGAGCGAAGGTTTTTCGATTTAGTAAGCGGCTGCTAGGACGAAATACGTTAAGTTTAAGACGTTGCAACATATCAGGACAACTAACGTGAGAATTGATAAGTTTGTATAAGAACATTACGTCGGCAACTGTTCTACGCTTCTGAAGAGTTGTAAGGTTGTAATAGGTTAGACGTGAGTTATAGGATAGTAGTTGATTACATTTAACATCAATAAAAGTTAAGTGGTAAAGGAATCTTTTTTGAACCCTCTCTAATCTGTCTGAATGGACTTGATATCGAGGGTTCCATATTGGACTGCAATATTCCAGGATACTACGAATTAGACAGTTATAAATTATAATTGATAATTTAGGGTCATGAAAACATTTCATCTGTCTAGAGACGAACCCGGTGAGTTTTGATGTTTTATTAACTATGTGAGAAATGTGATGTCTAAAAGAGAGCGTGTGATCCACTATCACCCCAAGATCCCGTATCTGAAAGACTTCAGTTAAAGGTATATCGTTGATAAAATAACATGCTGGCAGAGGCATTCTTTTACGACTGAATTTGATGTGGTAACATTTGTCTACATTTAATGTCATACCATTTAACTTACACCACTCCAGTAACCAGATAAGATCTTTTTGAAGTTTGTAAACATCTTCATGACTGGATACAGGGCGGTAAATTTTGAGGTCGTCAGCATAAAGTTTGAACTTAGAAGTGAGATTAAAGACCAGATCATTGACAAAAATTATAAAAAATAAAGGTCCAAGGTGCGATCCCTGAGGAACACCTGATGGAACGACTCTGGGCGACGATTTGAAGCCATGCAACGAGACCAGCTGAGACCTGTTCCGGAGATAGGATTCACACCAGCGAAGAAGAGAGCCATGTATGCCCATATGTTCTAATTTCTGTACAAGAATTTTGTGGTTCACCAAATCAAAAGCCTTTTTAAAGTCGGTGTAGACAGCATGGACCTCACCCCCGCTGTCCAAAACGTCAGTAATATCCGAAATGTATCCCATTAAATTTGATGTGGTGGATCTGGAGGGAATAAATCCGTGCTGGTCTATTGATATCATGTGTTCCACATGTGCGAGAATCTTTTTTTGGACTAAAGATTCGAACACCTTGCCTGCAGTGGAAAGAAGGGAGATAGGACGGTAATTACTGACATCCTGGAGAGAACCCTTCTTATGGATGGGTGTCAAGTGTGCTATTTTCCAAAGCGATGGAAAAACACCGGTAGCCAATGATTTATTATAAATTAGATATAAGGGAAAGCTTAATTCGCGCGCGCACTCCTTGAAGAAAATTGGAGGTATAAGATCAGGGCCCGGACCTTTGTTGCCGTCTAAAGAAATTAATCGTCTCTGAACTTCGGCTACGGAAACTTTGCAACTGGCAAATGAAGGAAAGCTGTGAGCTAGAGGAAAGTCGGAATTTATATTGTTTATGTCCGGAGCCTGACAATACACGGAATGAAAATAATCCGCGAAAATATCACAAACGGACTGTCCTCCAGTGGCATGTATGTTGCGAAAGAACACCTCATTAGGTACCGTGCCATTATTACGTCGGAATCCATTACAAAATCTCCAAAATTGTTTAGGGTTTTTACGTAGTAAAGTAGATGTGTGTTTCTTATAGCTGATAAAGGCTTCTCTTATCATAATATCGCAACGCGATCTTAATAAATCAAAAGTTAACTTATCCATTGCATTTTTGTATCGTTTGTAACGAGAATGATACTTGGCTTTTTCTTTAAGAGCCTTAATAAGGTATTTAGGGTACCAAAGAGGGTACTTACTGTTACGCGAAAGTCTAACCGGTGCGTGTTTGCGTATTATCTCATCTAAAGTTTTGTAAAACCAATCGACACTCTCATCCGGACTTAGGTCGGCTCTGGCCAAATAAGTCCAGTCAGTAGACTTTAAGTCTGCCCGTAAGTCAACATAATTAATTTTAGCAAAGTTAAATGATTCTGGTGACAATGGCCTAATTAATTTAAATTCAGAGACATTTAATGTGATGGCAAGGCAGGGTGATGAATATCAACATCGACAAGCGGTGTTGGAGCCGGACAAACTTTGGTGTTATAAGGACGATTCGTCAGAACAAGATCTAGTATTCTATGGTTAGTATTAGTAATAAGGTTACATTGATGTAAGTCGTTGTATGCTAAGCTATCCGTGAAAAGGTTTTCAAGAGTGCTAGTAGTTGATATATGGGAGCAGCTCGTGCTATTCTAAAGAATAACGATATTATATTATAAATAATTCTGGGAAAGGATAGCAGTAGACATTGTAGCTATTAAAGCATCTGATATTAAAAAAGCATTTATTTTCTTTCTGTCTGTCTTCAGACACAGTAAGTCCAATGATGAACATAGGCCTCCTGCATAGACCTGTTATCCCAAATTACCTAGCGTAGTTTAAGGTAGAAGAAAAACCATTTAAGAAGTTTATTGATTCGATTTGGCATAGACGACAGATTTCCAGACTTAAAAGAAACGTCTAGCATACTATTTACAATGTAAATAAAGCAATAAATGCAAATGGATATTGTCTAAGACATCAATAAACGAGGAATGCACAGATACTAGTATTGTTTTGTTCGTGAACATTATTCTAATGGCCATTGCTTTGTGGTATTGCCTACGTACTATATCGCCACCGCATTGCATTAGCATATTGTGAACCAACACGTGTACACACTCATATATATTAATTTTTGTATTGATATAAAATCATATTGCGGAAATATGCGTTCCAGAAATCTTCTCCATGCAATATCGTCTTGTTGAAATGTCTATCCTCTATTGTGTATTGTGTTTACAGTTTACACACCAATTTTTCTTTGGTATTCAAGCATCATTTAAATAAGTTACATATAGCGATATATCAGCGGCAATATATTTTAGTGATTAGTCAATCACATAGCTCATTGTTTACGGACGAATTTCTCTCCTATACTATTTTTGTTCATCCACACTGTAGGTTCATTGCATCATTATCATCATCTCAACCACAGGTAGTCCACTGCTGAACATAGGCCTCCCCCAACTGGGGGGTTCATATACTTCTCACATTCGCGTTCATATAATTTAACAATGTCTACACATTGACTGAACTTTTTTACTTTACTTGGCTATTGCCTAATGACATTTTCGTCCAGTCGTCCTAAGTTAGTGCAGAGAGGCTGATGGGTTTGGTACTAAATGGGATTATCAATGAATGTATGTATGTGTACGGTGGTACGGAATAGTAATTAAAATTGTAACATGTAATATCCAGCAGACGTTATTGTTCACCGACAATAACGTCTGCTGGATGTTCTATATGTCCGAATCTGGTGACAATGAATGTTAATTCAAAGTTGGGGATATAAAACTTAATATAACTTTACTGCTGAACTATCTTATTTGCGTCATTTCTTGACGTGTTATTGAATATAATTAAAACTGAATTACGAACTTCCAATGAATCACTTTATGTTATTACATAAAATAATGTCCATACGGGAGTTTCAGGAAAATCACACATATTTAAATAAATTCCGAGCATAGTCATTTATATCGTCTCGCACTGACAAACAACTGCGCACATTATTATTGAACCTCCCACCTCTGTAATGTTTGTCTATGACCATATTATGTCCTTGTGCATTAAGTGATCTCAATGTCAATAACAAATACTACATATATCCAAACACATTAGATCGTAATAAATGCTCATAGTATAGTTGAGACAATAAACAATGTATACCCATAGCCAATAGAGAACAAGTGGTTATTAGATCAGCAGTTGGAATTCGCCACACATCCGCATATGGTAATGACAGAGATAACCCACCCGGCGGCAAGAGTGTTTATAACTTAATAAGGCGAGGATATAAACACACTGACCCATACAACTACCTTATGACGTATATCTAATATTTTACTATTAGCTACAAACTAACAGCAGTAATGCGAATTGATAACTTTGATTCTACTACATATTACGTTTAAAGCAAAAATACAACCGATTAGTAAGCAACGATAAGGATACGACTTCAAAGTACATTTACATATTTTAAATCTAAATATGTCAAGAATGAATTCTAAGCAGACAGTGTACAATGTACATAGTAATAAAATATTCGCGATTAGGCACACTTTCACGCGGTCGCCGCTAAGATCATTTCAAAGTTAAAGCCGAAATCGGTTCGGTTTCAGGAGAAATTATAACCACAGCATAAGGAACAAGAGATAGGTCGGTAGTGCCGCCCGCGCCGCGCCGCGCCGGTCGGATGGTGGCGCGTGCCGAGTTGAACGACCATGGACCCATGCGCGCGTTTCACTTTCATCGCATCCCGGCGCGACCGCGTCGCAGACGTTACAGAACAACATTATTCAACAGATCATCAACATGAACCATCCTATACCTATGTATATGTTTACGGAAATTGTTAAAAACGTCCCAGCTAATGATCTATTCTTGGTTTCTTAACTTCTTATTCTGACCTAAGCTATTCCACTAATGTTTTACGTCACAGTATGAATGAAAGAAGAGAACCACAACAAGAACCTTTGTTGCGGTTTTTATTATTCGCAGAATCATCTAACTCATGACTTCCGAGGCACAGAGACCGACAAATATAATGCAGCACGGATTCTTTTTCTAAATGGCAGCACGCAAATATTTTACAATTCCTTTAATACAATTTAATCATTAACGTATACCAATAGAGCGGAATTGTAATAGGAATTGTGCAACTTTTGCCACTATTAGTATTGATTGATAAACTCGCAAGCATAACATCATTCCGGCGGTTTGACCACAAGAACGTAGTAAATACTATATGCTCACTCTCACAGAACCGGTCCTGCGGCCATTAGTGCTCGGGTGACACAATAATCAAGTTTCGAAGATGCAATCATTTTGTTTTCTATTATCAATTAATTAATCAAGAAGTTTTATTGTCTACACTTCTGAATTACATTGTTGATTTCCGGGTTTGACGATAATCAACGGAATAAAACCCTTACAATAAGCACAACTAAAAGTCTTAAAAACATCCTGAACTCAGATGAAATATACATTCTTCTTTTCAATTTAACACAAATTCTTAAACTTCCGAGAAGTTGAAATACTTGGGTGCATTGAGACAAAATATTGTGACGTCTATTAGAAAATCATGGGCAGGCTTGGATTTAAAAACGGCCAAATACTTGAATAATAAATGGAACATGAAGTTTTAACAAACACATACTATATAACTTTTACCTACAACACACTTGGATGTATGAGGCATCGTATCATGACATTGAATAATATTCCGATCAGGTATTCCACTGGTGACATTTCGTATTAGAAATAGATCAAGGTTGAACACAGGTGCTCTATTTAGACGACCTCTGTGTGTGTGTGTGTGTGCATAACATTAAACACTGTAAGATAATTCTGAATAGTTTGTACACAGAACACAGAATTTCTGCGAACACGTTCTGGTCATTGGACTTTTAACTTTTAAATAAACGTAGGAAGTAATAAGCGGCAGGCACATAGCCACATTAACCAATGTTTACGTTAACGCCATATACATTTCATGTTATTTTCAGTGGCGGTCGAGTTAAAAGATTGTTCTCTCGGGATATTGTCACGTTCCGAAATTGAGTTATGTTTTGATCGTCGTCTTTTCCTTTTGCGACAACCTGTTTTGTGAAGATTTCATTTTTAATTAACATTTATAACTGAAAAATTGGCAATAAGGCATATGTCTCCTCATTATCACGCGACTAATCAATCACAATTACAACGAAATGGACGATTCTGAAATGTCTGTGTGAATGATTGAGTAAAATTCGAGGTTTACTAAATATTTCTAGATTTTCACATCTGATAGAAACCTGGTAATACAAAAATTCAAATCATAAAATTAAATTCTTCTGCAACTTGTATGTATAATAATCCACAGTGGCGTAACTACACCATCGGGGGCCCGTGGCAAAATCATCGGATGGGGCCCCCTTTTTTTTACGGAGAGGAAAACTGTTAAGTTTATTTTCCGGTACCCCGGAGGAGACCGATAGGAATATATCAGAATATATCATTGTCACTGGCCTGCCAGCACATTGCGGTCGAAGCGGGTCCCTAACAAAAAACTGCGCTAGCATACCGAATAAGACCCTGTCTACCGCATTTCGAGCGGTACTGGATATAATCTCAGGACGAGAAGCGCCCCGATTCCTTTCCAGTGATCGCCCGGCGCAAAACCAGGACGTAGGTCTCTCTCCGTGGGGAACAAAGTTGACATCCACTTATATCTAGATCTGGACGCCCCTTTAAGATTTTGTGGGCAAGATCACGTGCTCTGTCGTCCATCTCGGAATCAAACTTAGTAAGAGTGCACCGCAGAACAGTTATTCCGGGGGTTCCTTTAGGTAGCCTTATAAGTCTTGCGTGGGAGATCGTGCTGGAATTGTTACACCCGTATTCTAGGACGTTTCCTCGAATATTCCTCAACCTTATCCTTGTCGAGGTGAAGTTTAAAATGAATTCGAGGAACTCTCGAATATGGTATGCTTAGTTAAAAATATACCTTTCCTAGAGGATTCTCGAGTGAGGTTGAGTTATGGAAATACGTCATCTGATCTTCTCATTTATCCCATCACCATCAGGCGGAGGCATTGGATAGTAGGGGAGAGGTGATTACGGTAGGTCTTGAAATTTTTATCGAGTGCGGCATGGCGTCGTTCTGGTGAAGCTCCTGTCTGGTATTTCAACTCGAGGAACTCTAAAAGTACATCGCTAGCTTTCTGAATGCTCGGAGCATAAAAATCGTATTGGACGCCTTTTGTATCGAGACCAAGACCATTAATTCTGGTGTTCCATAAGACTCTATGCTTCCATCGACACTGTCTGTTTTGCCTAAGTGCCTATCAATGGCATGTGGACTATCACCAGCTTGCATTGTTATGTAGATGCTAGTAAGAGACGCAGGATACATCGGACTAAAGAATCTCGAAAGAAAGTTGAAAGAAAGAAAGTTGAGGAAAGATGGTCTCAACTTTTGACGTAAGCCAAGACCTCTCTGGGGCGTGCCTCCCATTGGGGTGGATTGAACATAGCTCAGTTTAACCCCACGAAGACACAAGTTTACTCGTTTGCAACCAAGAAGACCCCTTTTGTCATTGAGACACTCTCTCTAAGCATCCGAGAGTATTCCTGGAACCGAAATAATGAGCAAAGCGTGCGTTTAGGTGTCATTTGTTGACAGCCTCCGTGGCGCAGACGCAGCCTGTGAAACGAGAGGCGGGTTCGATCCCCGCACCGAGACGAATGTTCGTGAGGCCCACAAGTATTTGTCTCTGTCTTGGAGTTTGTGAGACCGAAAAGTCTCTCGTAGTTCCCGATACCCACGACAAAAGACTTAATTGATACGAATGTGGGGTCAGGACTATGTATGTGACTGTTGGGTGTATTTATGTATATATTTATTTGGAATACAAGGGCAGATTGTCCAGCAAAAGTTAGAGATTCTCAACAGAGCCAAGTGATACTTCACCACCTGGAGACTGGCACCACGTGGAGTACTGCTCTCACCTCCGGGTAGAAGCCCCAAATACCAGCTCGACCCACTTGACTCCTTACAGCGCCGAGCTCTTCGGATCGTAGATAATCCCGATCTCACGGAGAATGTGGAGCCGTTAGGATTGCGTTACGACTACGGGTCTCTCTGTGTAATCTTTTGATTGTTCCACGGAAAGTGCTCTGAGGAAGATATCGCCACTATCGCTAATCTTCCATCACACTTCCTGCACCGCACTGCAGTAGACTTCAATCTTACTACCTGGAAACTATCCGTTCCCGGAAAGTACATACGTTTTCAGTGATATTTTCTACCATGCACGTGCAAGCTCTGGAATTAACTCCCTGCTTCGGAATTTCCTGGGCGCTATAAACTACCTGTGTGAGTACTCATCTTACGGTAGAAAGCGACTTCATCTTGCTGGACACCTGGATTTCCGAAAATCCATGAGCGGCGATGAACGCTGACTGTCAGGCAGGCTGTATCCTCGTATGTCTGCAGGGCATAAAAGAAACTCCACAACGAGACCAATCATTCATCATAACATCTCGGTTTACTCAGTACTAACTAGATGGCCGAAACCCAAACGCAGCAATGGTGATGGGGCTCAGAAGCCTAATATTGGAGTTTTATTCTTTTTTAAACCAAATCTGCGCTATAATCTGTACAAAATAGTTTTATTTCAATGATTAAAATTCGCGTAAATCTAAAGAACTATTATTATTTTTATGTATCACAAATAAACCTTGGTATCTTTAATAAAAATTAAGAAAATATTTTATAATCAATTTTGTTGGTAATAAATTAGTTAGGTTCTTTCTCTGCTTATGGTCTCTCGAGCCTGAGGGGCCCGGTTGTCAGCCGCGCCGGGGGTCGCGCCCCTAAGGTCGGGGGCCCGTGGCATTTTGCGCACTATGCCACCCTATTGTTACGCCACTGATAATCCATATTTTGCCTGACCACGTTAGATCGTAAGAGTTAAAGTAAATTAAAGAAAATTTAATATGTTACATATTTAAAGTTACAGCAAGAGTTCCATACTGTTTAGGAATTGTTTTGCAACTCACCTGAGGCAGTCTTTGGGATAGACATATTGTTAACGAGATATTTAGATTCGACAGACACAAATCGAGTCGCCCTTAGGCTATGCCGAACGACCACGTAACGTCAAGTAGTTCGATGTGATAGAAGCAGGTATTTTTGAATAGGAATATATTAAACAGCAGACTAAAAATATTAACTGAGGATCGTGAAAACGAACACAAGTAGTAATATTTTTGTAAAGTTTTATTTAACTTGACGACATATTATTGAATACTGAAATATTTGAAAATTAACCGTTTTGTATAAAAAGTCTTAGATATTATGCTTGTCCTGTGGCTCGTTGCCTTCTAAGGAGTATCAACGATAAGTACAAATCAGTAAATTGGCAAACACAACAAGTGAAATCACGATTGAATAAATCGCCGGGTGAACTCACTGCGGAATAATGTGGCCTTATTAGTAACGAAATTACTTCCTTCCCTCGAACGAGGTCTTTGCAAAAGGAAACTCCGTGTTTGGGCGCGACGTATCAGCCGCGAAACATCAAGATGTGTATCGCCTTTTAAATATTAATTCCCCACTGACTTATGAGTGTTACTGATCGTACTTGGGAATACCGTTGATTATAGGTTGGTAATTTTGTGTGTGTATGTGCAAAAATCATGAATCCTTTACAGCTGTATGCAAATGAAAATCTGAAGTTTTATAATGTTTACGTCTTACAAACACTGAAGTGATAGTTTGTGAATCGAATTTGGAAGTCCACACTGTGCAATATTTTCAGAACCTTCGACAAATATTTGGTTTTGTATTGAACTAGAGGCTCGTAATAGCATATATCATGTTAGAAATATGTGCCTGCTTATTGCTTTAGGAGCAATTTTGTCGAATCATGATTAGACAAAAGCACTAGGTTTTATAATCCACCAAGTACATTAACTCGTCATATCGTAGTATACTGTTATATACATTAAATACCTATTACATTACATAGTGGCCTGGACCGCACCACTAGAGTAAATACTAAGAATAAATTGGGTTTGGAATTAATATTAAATTATTTCATACGAGTTCATAACGACAAATATGTACAAAGGAACGTAATCATGTTCATTAAATATATAAACATTTATTGAAATAATAATGATATAAAAGGAAAAAGTTAGTATTTAATATTTACATAATGTTATAAACAGACAAAGAATCAGGACGGTGGGAATATTGCCATTTGCCAACGGACTAGTATTTTTTTTTGCACGATCCACTTCACTACTTGCAAATGGACTGGACAATTTAATAATAAAAACGTGTCGAAAATAAACTCGGCGGCACCCTTTCCTTTGGACACGGCATGGCAGTCATAAACGTACTGCCTATTTCCGGAGGGTAATTCCATGTTTGGCGACCATTAATCCAGTTTTGGCAACGGACGCCCCAACTCCGCCGTCATAATTCTTAGGAGTCATACCCGCTTTTCATTTTTATTGCGATATGACTCAATTGAATATTCGCTAATGGAGTTACGATGGAAATGCTTTTTTACAGCTTTGCATCAATAGTCGTTTTAACAGAATGTGTATCTTTATTTGGTTGGGGAAAAGCGACAGCGTATTATGAAGGTTTGTAACTACCTATAATACTGTCTATAATGTAATTACAATATGGCTGCGCATATTGACATCAGTTTGTGCATATTAATTAAACTAATTTATAATCTAAACGCCATTAGCAATAGAGTAAACATCCCACGTCGTACTAATCAAGGTGGACATGTAAAAGCGGCCTCGTGATGTGTTGAGGAGCGCGCTGCATGGCTAATATTGCCATAGGTGCGACCTTAGCGAATACATTTTTTATAGGTTAAGGGGAAAATTTACATAAATGACGATGACTTTACACAACTACGAATACATAATGCACAATATTTCCTAATACAATGCTGCAGACACAACTAAAAAACAATAAGTCCTAAACTATGAATGTACTCACCTTGAATATCATCCATTCAAATATGATAAATCTCCATATGACATATGTTTTGTATCACCACAAAGTTAAAACACAGGCTCACACTAACATCACACAAAAAGCGCACAGCAACACTCCACTTATACACTTGAAGATATTCAGCAGTGAGTCAGTCGCGTACGAGCCGGGCCCCTTTTGTTTATTTACATCAATGACGTGACAAACAGAGCGACAAACTGGCACAAAATATTTCAGCGTAAATATTCGTAGCCGACGAGTTTAGTACGCTACGGGCGTGCGGATGTCGCGTTAGCCAATCTCAAACTGTCGGCGCGGGGCTTGCGTAGTCTTGTGCCCACATACGAATGAATTTCCCTATTAGAACCAGCATTACACAAACGACCATCTTTATCCACGACATTCGTCTTGACTGCGTAATCGAAATCTGAGGTCGTGGATTTGCGTATTGAATTTCGAATCTCCGCTCCGAGGAACAGTTAAATTACTTGTACACGCGACGTATGAAACATAGCACTTAACTTATCTAAGATTAATATGTTTGGATTTATAAAATCACTGCAATTATGTTTCACGTAAACACTATGCAGGGGATATAATGAGCATGCCCATATTTTTTATGCTTACATGCAGCGCTGACGGAAAGAGACGTAATTAACACGCTGCAAGCTGGAAGTGATGATAGAAGACACCATTTCCTGGCGTCAGTCGCCTCCATTTATGTAACGAATACTTTCAGACCGATCTAAGCCATTAACAACAAACAAAGAAATCAAAGTTGAGCAATGAAGATCTCTCCGTACAAAGAACACAAGGAAGAACTAAATGAGTGTCGATTTCATGACACAATTGCTACAGTTCTCGGGTTACGGCGAGTCGCCTGCAGTTGAGCAGAACCGAGCACAGGAAACAGCCGACATACAGATACCTTGTAATTAATACAAGTGTCACACCACGTGTCCAGAGAATGAGCTAACACCAAGTTACGGAAAATACATGAGTAATATAACATGGCGTTACTAACCTTTATTGTTCATAATTTATTAACCGACGTACACAATTACAGTAATAACATATTAAGTAGTAATTTGAGTTTTTTAGATGTCTTCTAAATACAATCTGGCAGGAGCTAATAAGGTTAAAAGAATACAACTAGCTCGACGCGACAGCTTTATGACATACATATAAATGTGCCATATTTTATTTTAATCACAAATAAACGAGAACAAACAAACAATGGAGAAAAAATAAGTAAGCAAGTGATATATGTATAGTGAAATAAAATCTGGAATTGCTGTGACAATTGATAGGTAATTGATGCCTACTGAAAACATTAGTCTTTTCCTTAATACTATAACACGAATGCTACTGTGTTGAGGTTTTGTATATTGTACTCCGGTAAGCCATTCAAAATAGAGGGAAATCGAATCATAAAATTAACACAAATTGACTAACTTTTGAATTATCAGCAGCACGTTAAGCAAAGGAGAATGTTTCCGAGACTAATCAATAATTTGTGTTTAACGTAACGGTAGATGTTGCGTTGTTACTTTGTTACTCTTAAGATTTCTTTTTCTTACAAACGTGGTAAAGTTGTAATAGACAACATAATTGCACAATGGCTTCAAATCTAATTTTAGAGATCAAAAATTCCCATTTTGAATATCTTCTATACCATTTTTATAACATAGTCAGATAAGAAAGTGTAAGAAAGTTTTGTTTTAAGGTGCAACAGAACGATCGCCCATAGTTCTACATCCAAGCAGTGTCAAAATGAAATACAATTAGTGGTATTTGTGGCAACTGGAGCGTGAGAGGAATCCGGCGAGTACGGTAGTGTTCGCGGCGCATTGCCCCGTAACCGAGTGCCGGCGTTGTCATCGAAATGTCCTCAATACAACCAAGTAAATCGCGCTAATCTTGCTCTACCAGCGGTCAACTACTAGCTGATCAGAGCGATTGATATGATAAAACTTTTACAATTACTACTATTGCGCAAAGACCTCACCATGAAACTGTAACAAATTGATGTTTTCCTATTGATTACATAGTAATCATCGTATAACAAAATCTAAGGGCGATTAGTCAAACTGTATAAAACGATAGCCAGAATGAGGTATTAAGTGGTAGCAGTTTTGCTCATCAAATTAATACGGCAAACAGAGCCGACAGAAGCTATTGCGTGCGCGCGATGATGTCACCGGCACCGTATGTCAACACAACGCTGAATAATGATTTACGATCCCAACAACATTTTTATTAATCGCAATGCTAAAACGAAAATTGACTACCAAGTACGCTGGCTTTTAATATTCAGTTTTATTATATTTGATTTTAGTTGTATTAACCATTAATTCTGAGTCATCGAACCAATCGGATTTCGTTTTATTTCTAGTAGTTATTTAGAAATGGATTTTACAGTGTTTTTGATGCGTATTATTTTTGTTACATGGTATGTGGAAAGTAATTAAGCCATTAATTTTTAAGTAAACCAAAAGTCACACATTAGTTTTTCTTAAATTTATCATCATTGCAGCACTTAGAGGACATTTTACCATGTGCGGTGACTGACTCATAAAAACTTGAGACGCTTTAATTGGCTTATTATACGACGTTCGTAAGATAATCTGTGACATTGTGTGGCAAAATTCCTCTTGTATACTGACACTCGCGTTGTTGAATTATCTCTTGGGCTATTGACTTATACAAGAAAGACGTCTTATATTCACTATCATATTAATTGTTACATTTAAGCTGGACAGTTGAATATCTGTATCTTCTTGTATTTAGAACTTATTTCTCTAAATGTAAGTTATAGCTTTTAGAAGACTCTTTGTTGTCTGGTCTTTATGAAACAGTTGCTGTTTCAGATGTGAAATTTCATGCCAGATTTGTAATTCGCTTAGCATGGATAATTCTTTATACTCATTATTTTTTTAACTTATTTATGTCGTCGCAATTATTTTACTTGCTGATACAGGAACGAATGAAATCGTAGGCTTCGTCATTCACGTATGAGTAAAAATTGTACCTTGTTTATGTAGTCTTTAACAAAGGGTATAATACAAATTTTATGCAGTTCACCTGTATGTTTATTAGTGCGTGGATCATGATTTTGTCAATACATACGGATGTGTTATGATATCGTGGATGATTGTTACTTGAAGATGTTCTTTTGTGAACTTAAATTATTGAGTGATGTTTACCAGAATACCGATACTCATAATACAGCTAAGCCAAGTTCATTGATCATCACAGGGACTTACACCCATATTCTAAGACGTTCCTCGAAAATGACTCGGCCTTAACTCGAGGAAATCTGTATTCATAGTTGAAAAAAGTCTCCTCCACTCAACGTCACTCAATACTTTTTCTTTCTTGAGGAAAGGAATCAACTTTCAAATTCAAGGTACGTTGCGACCTACCTTCAGGAATACTTGAGGAAATATTGTCACTATGGAAACATTGTTTATTATTTACATGACAAATTTTTACTGTCACTTTTCAAGTGAGCATAGTGTTGAAATGTCAAATAGTTTTTGTTAAATCTGTACCTTATTAACACATCAATGACGTATTTGAATGACGTATTTTCTCGACTCAACTTCGAACTCGAGGATCCTATAGGAAAGATATATTTTTAAATAAGCATACCATTTTCGAGGATTCCTCGAATTCATTTTGAACGTCACCTCGACAGTTACAAGGTTGAGGAAGTTTCGAGGAAACGTCTTAGAATACGGGTGTCAAGCTCTAAGAACACACTTAGAACCCTTTCTGAACAGTCATGTCAGATCCCGTGTTCAAAGCGATTAAGGTGACGGTCGTTGTATCCAACTGTGATCAATGGCAGCAAGTGACTCACGATTTAAATCGACATCTGCGCAATGATGTCTACTCTAAATATAGAGACAGACAGAGAGACTGCATTTAATTATAATACCCACGATTTGCATTTGGTACCCAAGTTAAATTAGGATACGGGACGCAGTAGCTGTACTAGGCTCGCAATTCGCCTTATTACAAAATTACATAAATGAAATGAAGCGAAATATACATTCTGCCAGTCGCGACGATATAAGGAAAAGAACACAAGGGCACGTACTACCAATTATGTGTTTAGAAATTATTGCTTTGTTTCTAATCTGCACGTGATATTACGAAACATTAGTAAATCCTAAAGTTAGTTTCGCGTATTTCAGAAACGACGATTTACGACGATAAATCGTATTAATTATGAATCAGAGAATTACTAGTCCCACCAAAGTCGTAGGTACTGTGTTTTCTTAATTAAAAGCCCAATAAAGTTGACTAGAACCTTTAGAAAATATCCTATTCAATACTTCCTGGCAACATGTGTAAAAAGTGCTGTTATAGACAAAATTTCAATAATATGTAAAGTGTGCTATATCTTATGGGTACCTTATTGCTGTGAATAGCGATACGGGCATGCCGATCGCCTGATGGTAAGCGATACCACTGCTCGTGAATAGTAGCAAAACAAAAAATGCCTTGAATTACAAAGCAATGCTTGGCATTCCACTGTGCTTGCCATCCGGACACATAAATTCCTGTTAAGTCTCAATAGTTACTCTGACTACAATGTCCTTCAATCTGGAACACAACAGTTCATTTACACTGCTGTTTGTATATGAGAAATAGATATTGCTGTGGTATCTACCAACCTCTCACATATGAGAGATCTACCACCAGTGAAAAAAGTTTGTTCATATTTATAGGAAATTTAATTACAAGAAGACAAAATATTTATAGTATCACATTATTTGAAATTAAGTAATTAATTGTGAAGGGATCAAAATAAACCAAAATTATATCTTAAGAAATTGAACTAAAAATGAAACCAAAATACATTCGCCTATGTAGTATATACCATTCTTATGTTGAGAATAAAACCACATATTGTGTATTAATTTGATATGCTTCATTATTAAATTTAATAATCTTGTAATGGGCTTAAGCAGTTTCATGAACATGTTTATTGCGGCACCAAGTTAAAATAAAAATAGTGAACTAACATGGCAACATTAATATGTAATTAATATTAAAGAATATGGATATGGAGTCATTCTTTTATATACATGTACAGCATTGTGATGGAACTTGAAAAAGATTCCATTTTTGGACTGATTTATGCAATTACATGTTTATTTGCTTAATTTCTTACCTAATTGCAATGGCCAATATAAGGTGAATTACAGATTAGTGATTTCTTATATACTTATATCTGATAGTTAAATAGGTTGGCAAATCTTATTCAGTAACATAATAATAATAATATTTATTTAATTCAGATAGAACATACAATAAAATAGAATTTAAAACATAAACATACCCAGCATATTCTTAAATTTGAGGCCATATAGGAAAAACCGAATGTATAAAAAGATTTTCACTAGTTTGACCTTTCCCTTCATTATTTTAATAACAAAAATATTGGGGTTGAAGACAAATTAGACTCAAATGTGAATTTCACTACATTAATAAAATTCATGTTGTTTATTAATTATTAGCATCAAGTGGAGGGTGAGACCCTAGTTTTACCCAACTCCATTATGGTTACACCCACATTCAGTAATATTCTTCATTTTCAAAATTATTTATTGTTTGTTAACATCCCTGTAATATATTATTTTTCACTTTAGAAGTAAAGAAAACAGATAAACTAGTTTCATCAACATATTGAATGTTTTTGTAATACAAACAATACAAAGTTTCCATTCTCACAAACACTGAATAGTTGTGCAAAAAAAGTTCACACCAAGAATGATTCAGATATAGCAATATAGCAAACCTATCATCTTTACACCTTCATTCTAATAAGTAAAGAATAATAATTTCTAAGCAACTTAAATGGTGTACTTGGGTATCATTATAAAAAAATGTGTTGTCTCTCCATTTCGGTATATGACTAAAGAAATATAGTTCCAACTTCCAACATTTTGAACAGTAACTTTAAAAAGAAAGACACGACAACCAGCGACTTCACAACAATCAATTAAAATTAAACCACGTAAATACAGCCAAAACTAATGTATTGACTATTTTTTTATGTCAAAAATCATGACTGCACAAACAAAATAAAAATTGCATTAGTGCGAAAAATCTATTAATTCAATGATTAATATGCTTTATAACCGCATGTAAATAGCTGGAACTGTAAGCAAATGAAATACAAAGGTGTATCGTTTAGCAATCGGCAAAATAACGATTGCTCGGTAAACGACGAATGTAACAATATGGAATGCTCTTATTTCACATGGCGTCCCGTCCTTACATTCGCTTATGAATTTCATATAATTATTAAGAAATAGATGCCAAAGTTAATATTTGGCTTTATGCAACGAACAAACGAGGACGTCTCATCCCGCCTACAATCTATAGCCAACCACCTAAGACCGTGACAAACCATAATATCGGATAAATTGCTTATGACTCATAAAGATATATTACTCACCAAAATGACGAATAGATGATAAGATGATAACTCGATGAAAAAGTCCTCACTTCATTATATAAATCAACGTATTCAGATAATATTCAATTCATAAACACACAACACATACGTCACTCAGAAGTCCGCCATTTTATAAATTTATTATAGTCAGTCGTACTGTCAGAAAAGAAGCATAGGCAACAGAGACTTTAAATAAAAATTGATAAAAATCCAAGCAGATTGTTTTTCCATATTTACGAATTTTGTTCTTTAGTAAGAAAGTTTTAAATGAATACATTAAAGTACAAACACATTTACAAGTTATTTTCTCGAAATTGTAACCACATATTGTAACACACAAAATCAAAAATGTTAAGCGCATTTTTTATGTTTATTTTTCTTGTAATTACCCAAAATAAACATGATATTAAGTTATTTAAGTTATGTACTATATTTGAAAATAAATTCTACTCACACTTAATTTATCGTGAAACATTTCTTTTTAAAAGAGACTGTATGAATTTTATTCCTTGAGTTATTTTAGTTAAAAATAAAAAGTCGCTGTCCATTGTGCTCAAATTGTGCTTGCCCCACAGACATTGCCCAATGCCCAACTGTATGGGCAAGAACCCTTTGCCTTCCCAACAAATGGGAGAAGGATTTAAAAAAAAAAAAATTGCCCAATGCCCAAGTGTCATTTGAATTTTTGACTTTTTGAGAAGGAAAAATATTTTCCTTTCGGCTTGCTTTCGGTCAATTATTTTATTACCTTTTTAAAAATCTGCGACCAACTACTATTTTCGTTGTGTTGTATGCAGCGCATAATGAAATGCTTTGTAGTTTAATTTATTATTGTGCATATAATATTGACGAACTATAAATAGAGTTAATGAGAATATATGTTAAGATTATACACCCAAAGCAATGGGCACTATAAATAATACTACTTTTATTATGTTATTATTTATTCATCTCTTTCTGTTCGCTAATTGTAAGTATTATAGCATATATTATAGAAACTACGATAATCCGTTATTTGGTTACTAATGTTTTTATGGAATTTAGGTTCCTTACATGAAAATTTAAAATATTTTGAAACAATGCACGCATCCAGTTTAAAGCATCATGTTGTGAAGCGTGGTGCAAAGCTATCAAACCATCCTTTCAACACCATTAAAGAAGTTCATTTTAAAACATTGGGGAAGGACTTCAGGCTTATTCTACACCCACATAATCCTGTTCTGCACTCGAATTTCAAAGCATATTCAGTGGATGCCGACGGTAAAGAGACCACAGTCCATGTTGGTGAGTAATGGCAAAACTAACCGTAAATACCATATAATAACAATATCTCAGTCTGTTTGATTTAGGACAGGTAAATTACAAACAATAATTAAAAGTAAGTTACTACATGAAGAGTGTGGTGGCCTGTTGGTAAACGGACTAGACGCGGCTGCCCACATGTTCACGGTGGTTGCGGGTTCGAATCCCAGGGCACACCTCTGACTTTTCGGAGTCATGTGTGTATTGATAGTCAATCACCACACACTAAAACAGTGAAGGAAAACATTGTGAGGAAACCTACATACTATAGCGATTTATAAGAATTTCTATGGTATGTAAGTCCGCCAACCCGCAGTAGGCCAGCGTGGTGGACTATATGGCCTAACCACTCTCAATCGTATTCTCGATTGTAGAGTAGGCCCGTGCCCTGCAGTGGGACGTATATGGGCTGATACAGAACTACATGAACAATAAGTGCAGTTAATAACTATATTATCCTATTCCTGTTTAACATCCATATCATTTATCAATGTCGAGAAGACAATGTTTTTTATAATATATAGCTCTTTTCCTAGATGGAAATAGAAGTTGAAGAATAAAAATAATTGTTTTCTTTTAGATAGAGAAAATTTCTACTCGGGTAGAGTATTTGGCGAGACAACATCTGATGTAAAGTTACACATGGAAGACGGAGTGATCACTGGAATCATTCACACACCAGATGAAACATATCACATTGAGGTATTTATTATGTATTGAAAGTACATATCATGTTATATCTTTTATTTATTTTAAAATCGTTTTTTTCAACAGCACATAATGTTGTTTACATTACAACATAACATGTTTTTAATTTAATTAAAATAATCACTCTCATAAACATAATCTTCTGGCAGTACATTAGCAAAAACAAAAACAAAAGATAGCCAAGTAGTTGTGGCGAATCATCTATACATACGGGGTATCTCAAGACTGCTACCGAAACCTACCAGATTCTCTTCACTTTTATACTGGTGGTAGGTTTCTCGTATGTGTGAGGTCACCTGGGTAGGTACCACCGTAATGTCTATTTTTTCCACCAAACAGTAGTTTGAATTCACTGCTGTGTTTCGGTTCGAATGATATTGTAGCCAAAGTAACTACTAGACATATTGGGACTTAACATATCATGCCTCAGGATGGCGAGGGCAGTCATTGTTTGGTTTTGCTACTGTTCATGAGCAGTCGTATTGCTTACCATCAGGCTAAGCGCATGCTCGTCGCGCCATACAGTGCAAGAAAAAAATCTCTTATACATAAACCAAAAATATTTTCATTTACTTTAGTGTGTTTTGTTTCAATCTTTGGCTTTCCTTTTGAACATTTTCACCATTTCTCTGACAAGTACATTCTATGTTGAAATTAAACAAACAACATAGGCTTACATTGATTATGATATGGTGAATATACATAATTAATTTAATGTAAAATATAAATAACTTTAACTGGTCGTATTGTATTTAGATATCTATTTACCAGGAAATGTATTTGTTATGCTTAAAACAACCTTGTTTGTTGTAATTTCAATTGAAATCAATTCAAATACAATGGAAATTGCACCTCATTTCATGAAATATCAAGGAAAATGATGGGAGGTTTTTACTAAAGTTAAATAATTATTTATAGGAAATACTGAAAACTAAAAACAGATAGGGAGGCCAATAAATTTTCTAGGAATTACTTGAGTGCGTCAGAATATAATGCCTTATTGACAATAATTAATTTACTATTAATTATTGTCAATTAATTTACCATATTTGTCAGTGAATAAAGAATTATAATCTGATATAAGAAGTCACTATAATATGTAATTTTTATTTGTTTGTTATTTTGAGTATGTTATGGGTGTACAATGCATACATTATAAAACGAGGCCTTGCTCTTCTTAAACTCAGTACTCAGTTTTTATTTTATTTTTATACTGGGTATATCAGGACTGCTACCGAAAACGAAGCCGGGTGGTAGTTTTAGTGAGTAAAAATACAATGCAACTAAAATTTTCGCAAAAAAAACGCGACAATTTTTTTTTATGATTTTTTAAATATCGTAATTTTTGGGTGGTAAATCCATAGTTTTTGCTAAAATAATAATTTAAACTCTTTTATACCTTAGAGTCCTTATAAATAAAAGGGTATACACTATTATATCATAGGAAAAAAAAAACACAAAAAAAACGTCGCTTTTTTTTTTTGAACATTTTCTGTTGCAATGTGTTTGAAATCACTAAAACTACCACCTGGCTTCGTTTTCGGTAGCAGTCTTGAGATACCCTGTATATAATTTTGTAATGGACAAAATACAAAGTTTATTCAATTTTAAATGCTTTATAGCCCTCCTGGCGGCACCTGCCACATCTGGATGATAAAAGCATGATAACATACCGCTCTTCGGATATGTTATTCAAAGGTTCCAATGCAGAACCATCTGAATTGGGGAAACCACGTGTTTGTGGCTATGTCAAAGAAGGGAAAGGTAAGGAAACCTTATGAAACTATTTTATAACATTTTTATGTTCGTACTATTAGACTACACATTAATTAATGATACTGGTACGCTAGGATTGACCATCCCACAGCTAATAGCATACTCTATCCAGGGATCGTGAGTTTGATAACAAGTCTGTAGTTTATATGGCAAAAAATCTCTAGGTCTACTGAAATTTTAATTAAAAATGAAGCCCTAGTAGTCAAACTATCCTTTTACCTACTTATGGTTGCTATAGCATTAGGTACTTCTACTATATAGTAAATCCGCATAAGATCCAGGATTTATATAATTACTAGCTGTCGGGCCCGGCTTCGCCCGGGTGCAGATAGTTTTTGAGTCCAATCCACATCAAGAACATATTATTTCGCGTGTCTACTAACTATATTTCCCGCGTGCCGTCGACTATATTTCCCTTCCGTAGGAGAGGACATCCCGTGCCAACAATTTGAATTTGAAAGAGTAGAAAATATGTATATTTGGTTTCCTGACTCATCCCACGGGAACACTACATTTTTCGGGATAAAAAGTAGCCTATGTGTTAATCCAGGGTGTCAGCTATCACTATACCAAATTTCATCAAAATCTGTTGAGCCGTTTTTTCATGAAAGAGTAACAAACATCCATACATACATACATACATACAAACTTTCACCTTTATAATATTAGTAAGGATTTCAACATTTTAGAATTGGAAGACGACAATGAGGAAGAAAGCGAAGAAGAGAAACACTATGACATAGAATTGGAACATGAAGGCTTGGAGAAAGCTAAATATCTGGACTATGCAAACATCAATCATACTAATGACCATGAGATTAACGGCAGCGGTACGAGCAAGGAACATGGAAAACGAACCAAAAGACAGAGCGATTATGAATACACGCCAACGAAAACTAGGTGTCCTCTACTTTTAGTGGCTGATTACAGGTTTTTCCAAGAAATGGGAGCGAGTAACACTAAGACAACAATTAGTTATTTGGTAAGTAATATATTGTGCCTAACATATTGATAATGATAAATATATAGCATATTCTCATTAAATTTTCTTCTTCAGTTGCTTAAGTAGTGATTGAAAATGTTTCTTTTTCAGATAAGCTTAATCGATCGGGTACACAAAATTTACAATGACACTCTCTGGCAAGACCGACAGGTATGTTTAATACTGATAACCAGAAAATTGTAAAAAAAATATTCATTGTAATTGTAAATGAAATTCTGTTGTAGGATATGGATGGATTTAAAGGCATGGGCTTCGTGATAAAGAAGATACTTGTACACTCTGAACCAACGCGTGTTAGAGGTGGAGAGGCGCACTACAACATGGTCAGGGAGAAGTGGGATGTTCGGAACTTGCTAGAGGTGAGGACATTACAATAGGTTGCCGTGGGAGTATTAAAAGTGGCAGAGCCGCCCTGCCAATCATGACTCAGCATGTGCGGGTTCGTCCGTGCCCAATACCCATTTCTTCTCCCATCCTTGTCCTTCCCTCTCTCCTCTTCCTTCTTTTCCTACCCTTCCCTTGCCGATTTGGCGGAAAGGCAAAATATCTTCAATCCAGACGTCGTGGATGTTCATGGGCGGTAGTGATCACTTACCATCAGGTGACCTGTTCACTTGTTTGCCTCTATGCAATAAAAAATAGAGTCTTTGGAAGAGACATTCTGATGCTAAGGATGATGATTACAAAGTCATTATTGTCAGTCTCATACAAATAATGGAAATCTCGTGATATTAAGATCATTGCGGCGTATTTTGTTTAAAAGATTGGTCATCATAATGCCGAAATTATAATAATTAAAATTACATTAATAAAATATAAGCTACGAATTTAAATATTATGAATACAAATACATATTTCACTCTTTTGTTATAATACCAAGGTTGCTATGTTATTGCAGCTTATCCGTAGCAATTGTTTTCAAACATTTGTATGTACACAGGTGTTCAGTCGCGAGTACTCTCACAAGGACTTCTGCCTGGCGCATTTGTTTACTGACCTCAAGTTTGAAGGTGGTATTCTGGGGCTGGCGTACGTCGGATCGCCGCGACGGAACTCTGTCGGCGGGATATGTACTCCTGGTACTTTCATGACAATTTCTATTTGTTTAATATTATTAGACTTTTTTATTAAGTTGATAGACTTTCAAAGTTTTGTATTTTTGTTCGGTAAATGACAAAAAAATAAACAAATATAACGGTCAGGTAAAAAGTACACTGTACCGGCGAGAATTAATCGAAAGGTCGATGGAAGTGGACGAAGCGAAAGTAGTATGTCAGGATCGATCTATGTGATCCATAGCCTCAGCCCACTCCTATGGCGTGACGTTTATGTATGTTATGTGTAAATAAATCCAAAAACCAAATAAAATGCCAATCCCGCACTAATATTTGTGTCTTGGTCGTAGATATCAGAAACTACGAGGTTACGAGTTCCTATTATCTAGATCCGACACAGCTTAGGCCATTTCGCACGTTATGTGAAATCACTCGAGATGCCATATTAGTATGGAGAATATTATTTTAGATTACAATATTTCAAACCAAGATTTCTGACCTGTTTCGACCTCAATTGCCATTGCTAAAGAGCATGGCTAATGTGCTCTTTGATTCAAAGATTATTATTTGTTTATATTTTTAGTTCTATTTTATTTGTTTGTTTTGTTTTCAGTTATTGCGGTGCCTACTGTGAGTGTTTTTATTTGTTGCATTTTTGTTGCATTCGCTTGTTGTTTGCTCTATTTATCATTTGTGTTACGCTTTTCATATTTATAAGCTATTTTGTCCGTATGTATGTGTAAGTAATTTATGTATCATTGTTATGCCAATCGAATGTTGCATAAAATATTAGATTTATGTATGTTTACCTGTTTATTTCCGTCATTAACATGCATAATTTCTTTAATGTACATATGTGTTTACTAACATTATGTAAATTTATTTAAAATGAAATTATTATTTATGTTAAATGAATCACTATAACGGAGGTTGATAACGTCTATTCCTTAATAAGTAGAGTAATAACAATAATACTAAGAATAGACAATTCAATTTGGTTATATTTACCTGAAAAGTAGGCATTACTCACTTATATAACATTTTTATGAAAAATTCGTAACCATTATTTTAACTAATTTATTGTTATAATTTCTACTAAAAGTCTACTAAAAAATTACATCGTCATTGTCCACAAACTCATCCACTCACCAACACTAATATCTAACAAAGAAGTTCAACATCGGGTATTCTCGGCAATAACTGATATCTCACTGGCAGAGTACTTCAAGAACGGTTACACTCTGTACCTGAACTCCGGTTTGAGTTCGTCTCGCAACCACTACGGTCAGCGCGTGATCACTCGCGAGGCGGACCTGGTGACGGCGCACGAGTTCGGTCACAACTGGGGCTCCGAGCACGACCCCGACGTGGCCGAGTGCTCGCCCGCCGCCAGCCAGGGAGGCTCCTACCTCATGTACACTTACAGCGTCAGCGGATACGACGTCAACAACAAGGTAAACATACCACAAATTGGCAGAGGGCGGGTCATCGTATCAAATTGCGACACCCTCCCTTGCTGGTTATCACCTCACAAACACCAAACAGTGATTGTGTGTGTGTGAGTGTATTAAGATGTTCTTCATCATTGAGATTGTAATTTGTTTTTATCAACCACCCGGTTCGGAAAGCGGTTTTCAATAGAGAAGAAAGGGCAAAATACTCTATTGTTGCTCTTTTTAAAACCAGCTTTACTATTGAGTAATTAGAACTCATGCTGAACTTCATGTCAATTAGAGTAAGAGATTAAAGTCTAGTAATAATATTTTCAAAAAGGTTCTAGAGTGGAGGCTATGTACAGGCAAGCGAAATGTCGGACGCCCGCCAACAAGGTGGACGAACGAGCTAGCTAAAGTTGCAGGAAGTCGCTGGATGCAGGCCGCTTCCAACAGGTCATTGTGGAGATTCTTGGGAGAGGCCTATGTTCAGCAATGGACTTCCTGTGGCTGAGATGATGATGATGAATAACATTTGCAGAGATTCTCACCATGCAGTTTGCGGTCGATTAGGAAGGTGTTGCAAGCGAAGTCGGGCCGCTGCTTTTCTGAGCCGGAGGAGAGCTTCTGCGGGAATCTTCGCGTCGAAGGTGGAGAGGAGTGCGACGCCGGCTTACTCGGTATTAATATTGGAATTGGCTTGCCACAGTTGCAATGATATTTTCCGTTGTAGGGGACTTGGATATAGGTATTGGGTAAAATTTCCTAGCTCGATGACTGAGTATAGATTGTTATTATATACAGAAAAATACTTAAATTGATTTTCTCTTTGTCGTCGTTAAGAAGTGCTCTTTGTTAGGCTGTAAAATTGTAAGGATTTGCCTAATTTATGCACTCTGATGCTCTGTTTATGCATTTTATTTTTATGTATTATAGCTTATTATTTTGATTTAGGTACCGAAGACAACGACATGTGCTGTGATAAGAATTGCAAGCTGAGAAAGAATCAAGGAGCTGTTTGCAGGTAACATTTGTTTTTGTTTTATGACAAGTACAAAATCTATATAATTCTAAATAGATGGAATCTTCTACATTGCAAAAATATGCAATTTGGCGAATGAAAAAATTTAAATACAATGATTATTTAAATTCTTCCAAAAATACATTATGATGTATGTACAATGTGAGGGATATTAATGCTAAAATCTATTCAAAGTTCAGATATTAATCTTATTTAAACTGTATAAATATGTACATGGTGACACAGCGACAAGAACTCGCCGTGTTGCGCGGGCTGCGTGTTCGCGCCGCCCGGCGTGGTGTGTCGCGAGGCGGCGCACTCGGCGTGCGAGGGCGAGGCCACCTGCAACGGAGCCTCCGCCGACTGCCCCAAGGTGCGCACTGTGATCTACTGATATAATCTGTTATACTACGGATTTAGAAGTTTCAAATTTAACTGTGTGAAATGTGAATTATTGAAAAATACGAATTTAGGTCTGTAGTCAATAAAAAATTAACGCCCGAATACAGGAACGCAACTTAAATATAAGTTGCGCTTAATTACGTTAATTCCGTTTAAATGTAAAGTTGTTAAGAGCATTACTTGAATGGCGTCCCAGTATTCAGGCGTGAGACTGATACACCTTAACATATTTTAGTGAAAAGTTTAATTACGTGTTGCGTTATTTTTCTCCTAGCTTGATTTATCAATTGCACACGTTAATGACTACGTGCAGGCATATTGTCATGAATTCTGTTGGTGATCGGCGCTTGCAGCAAACGACTATGGCAAAATTTGCATGGTGGAACGAGCATCGCTCTCGTAAATACAAGAGCGTCGCGAAGAGCCCCCCTCCTCCCTAGAGAAAAAAATGCCAAATGTAAAGCAACCAAAATCTTTGACTTGACTTGCCTACTATATGGTATTTTTTTTTGCAGTTTTCTCATCCTCCATATTATTTGCAATTTGATCCTTCCGCAGGCGTTTGCATCAACAAAAAAGTGATATTTATGTAGGCTCCCAGATCGCGGGACAACTTGCACCAGAGGGCCGTCAGCGCGTGCATGCATGAACCAGCAGACCGGTTCTTTGGTGTACTTTGAGAGAGGCTTATGTCTAGCAGTGGACTGTAATGGCACAGAATACTAACAGAAGTCAAGCTTGTGTATGTACTTCACTTTTATTGCCACACTCACACTACGCTCGGCTTTCGCGCAAGGGTTGTTAACTGTGGCTTATGCGAAAACACGTATCGTGTTAATAGCATTCGTATCGTTTGATTGATTTTTTAAATAAAATATATAAAACACAATAATACGATAAATAAATTTTAATTTTATTTATGAACTTGCTGAGAATGTGTATGTCATTATTCTAAGTTTTTTTTTATTGTTTTTTATAATATATGTTTTTTTTAATGAAATTTATATTTAATTATTATAATCTATTGTTTTATATACAAGTGAAATAACTTTTATTCATTTGCTCCATCTTTGCACAAAACGTCTCACTATTTGCGTTCCCGAAGCGGGTGACACTCGCGCTCGCAGTGGTTTCGACTGGTTTGAAATATCGTGTCGGTGAACGCTGTCTATGTGTGCGTTGATTTAGCGCGCTTTGTATGGAGCTTGACTTCTTTTAGTTTAGTATTCTGTGGTAATGGGCTGATAATGATGATGATTGAATACTTAGGCTCCGTTGCACAAACTAGCTTTGCCAATACCTTTGATTTAAAAAATGTCAATCCCATACATTTGAGACGTATTTGACATTGCCAATATAAGGTATGATTGAAATTTTCAAGGTCAAAGGTATTGTCAAAATTAGTTTGTGCAATTGACCTTTTTTGTGTGTAGGCGCCGGCGATCGCGGACGAGCACGAGTGCGCGGAGCGCGGGCGCTGCCGCAACGGGACGTGCGTGCCGTACTGCGAGACGCAGGGGATGCACAGCTGCATGTGCGATATCGGTATGCCAACGCAACATTAATTGTTTATTTCCTTAGATATTTGTAATATAGAGAGAATGAATCTGAATCCGATTTCAATACTCAAATTCGTAATAATGACTTTTTAAAGTTTGTTACAGCCCTGATTTGTGAACACGCCCACACATTTTTACTTTATTTATCGACATACAAAGAATTCATTGTGCTTATAAATGTTATGAACAAGGTAATTGACAATTTTTTAAAATCTGGAGGCAGCCCAGGGGGGGGGGGTCATGACCTCCCCCCTGGATTCGCACTTGTGTATGCAACACGAGAGGTGTCACACGTTTATAGACATGCACATTTGAAATGAGTCGAAAGTTCTTTGTAATGTTTTTTTGGTGCAAAATGATTGATTTTATTATGAAAAATTTACCAAGCCCCATCCATCGCAAGTATTAGCTACTATGACGAACGATTTGATTGCTAAAATGTTTATATTTAGTTGCGGATGCGTGCAAGCGGTGTTGTCGGAAGAGCCTTAACAAGACATGTTTCCCGGTGGCACATAACGACATTCTGCCAGACGGAACTCCGTGCATACAAGGATTTTGTAATAAGGTATAGTTATAACTATATTATTTACGTATCACTTATATTTAATATTAGCTGCTTGTTTTTTTTGGTCTATGATTGAAATTTGGCGCAGATTAAAAGGTTATTTTCCATTTGCTGGAGCTGTTGATAGTTACAATATTCGTTTGGCCACGTTGTTAAACTACAGGATATTAATTAATGTTAAAATTGTTTCAGGGAGTGTGCGAAAAAACAATACAAGATGTGGTAGAGCGGTTCTGGGACATCATAGAAGATATCAATATAAACAACGTGCTCGGATTCCTACGAGACAACATTGTTGGAGTCGTCGTTCTCGTCACTGCGTTCATATGGATACCGGCCAGTTGCGTTGTAAGAATTTCTGTTTATTTAAGAAGTTCCCTACAAAATCGAATCAGATATGAGGAGATCGATAAGATAACTAAATTAACCGACATAGCCCAGCGGATTAGTCAGTTGAAGTGGCAATGAGCGGGCCATATAGCGCAGAGAACTGATGGCCGATGGGCCAAAAAAGTTCTCGAACGGAGGTCACGTAGCGGAAAGCGCAGCGTAAGACGTCCACCCACAAGGTGGTCAGACGACCTGGTAAAGGTCGCGGGACGTCGCTGGATGCAGGCTGCCTCCAACAGGTGACTGTGGATATGATTAGGGGAGGCCTATGTTCAGTGTTGTAAAAAAGCTCGAGTCGGCGCTTAAACGCTCGAGTCGACGCTCAAGCAGATTGCTCGTGCTCGAGTCGGGACTCGACTGAAGCGCTCGACGCTCGAGCAGTGGCTTGAGCGCTCGGCTCGAGCTTGAGAGCGCGCTTAGATTACATAGTTAGAGAAACTGTAAAAAAGATCTGTATCTGTATCAGCCCATATACGTCCCACTGCAAGGCACGGGCCTACTCTACAATCGAGAGTTCGATTGAGAGTGTTAGGCCATATAGTCCACCACACTAGCCTAGTGCGGGTTGGCGGACTTACATACCATAGAATTTTTTATAAATCGCTATGGTATGCAGGTTTCCTCACGATGTTTTCCTTCACCGTTTTAGTGCGTGGTGATTGACCATCAATACACACATGACTCCGAAAAGTCAGAGGTGTGCCCTGGGATTCGAACCCGCGACCACCGTAAAAAAGATAGTATAATTGAAATAAGACAATTTTAATTTTATTTTTAACGATATTTATATTATAATAGTAGAAAAATACTTATTTATTATTAGTATACAATATGCCATATGATCTACGCCATAAGGCCCAAATTACATTACAAGTGTGGTTTAGCTTTTTGTTTGTTTTTGGTTTTTGTGTTTTACTGGTGGCTAGTCTCTAATATGTGAGAGGCTGTCTTGGTGGGTACCACCGCAATGTCTTTTTCTCCCGTCAAACAGCAGTTTAAATGCACTGTTGTGATTCGGATTGAAGGACATTGTAGTCAGAGTAACTACTGGACATATTGAGACTTAACATCTTGTGTCTCAGGATGGCAAGCGCAGTGGAATGCCAAGCATTGCTTTGTAAATCAAGGTGTTGTTTGGTTTTGCTACTGTTCATGAGCGGTCGCATCGCTTACCATCAGGCGAACGGCGTGCTCGTCTCGCCATTCAATGCAATAAAAAAAATAGCTGAAGTTTCTGTACAATTCCTGACTACCTACTGATTTTTCTTAGCAACTAAGTTAAATTAAATACCTACCTAAAATCATCACACACCTTTGCAACACTATATTTTTTTTAACCATGAGAAAAGTCACATACTGGCCTGTATATTTTCGTTACTAAGTCTGTTCCTTCTTTTAGTTATGACTAGCTGTGCCCGCGACTTCGTCCGCGTGAAGTTTAACAAAAAAGTTAATTAGTTCTTTTAGTTATTTTTTAAATAAATGAAATTTTCTACAACAAATGTAGCCTAAGTTACTCCTTATTATATCAGCTACCTGACAAAAAAGTCCCGTCAAAATCGGTCCAGCCATTTCAGAGATTAGCCGGAACAAACAGACAGACGGACAGACAGACAGACAAAAAAAATCTAAGGTAATTTTCGTTATAGGTATCGTGTATATAACGATATGTACTTGGACATTTTTATTTATTTTCACTTTACAAACAGACACTTCAATTTTATTTATATGTATAGATAAGGCCAGCTTATACGACCAAAGTCAAAAGATAAGTAATACTCACCGTACCTATCGCCCCCCACAACTCCTAACATTTTTATTTATCACAACAATTTTTTCATCTATCCGTATTTAAAAACTACAACGCTTGAACGCTCGAGCGCATAACTCGAGCATGAAAGTCTAAACTCTCAACGCTCGCAAGCCTTAAACGCTCAAGCGTTTAACGCTCGAGTCTAAAACGCTCCAAAGCGTCGACTCAGCGCTCGACGCTCGACTCTCAGCGCTCGACGCTCGACTCTCAGCGCTCATTTTTACAACACTACCTATGTTCAGCTGTGGACTTCCTTTGGCTGATGGATAAGAAGTTAATTTATTATGGTTATTTTATAACAAATTCGAAAGATAATATGGATGGATGGGTAATATTAACGTTTTTGGTCTATTGTTATAATATAGCGGGAAGTCATTTAACGCAGGCTAGTTCCTGATTAAATTGTTTTAGTTCTTACAAGAGATCTATATCTAGCTGCGGATATTATTGTTATTGAATTTAATTATTGTTTTTTTTTGTAGATAAGTTACGTGGATCGCCGTCGTCAGCGTCAGCATCAGAAATATTTAGACTGGGAGAGACAGCACGATCTCATTCACCCGTCGTCTCCAAGAAAGATCATTCACACGCGGTGAGTGTTTTAGGAATTCTAATGCATATTCATATTTTTACACACATAGATAATCGTCACGCCTGTATTCCGTAAGGGTAGGCAGACACGACAAATCACCACTTTACTCGATCCTGTCATAATAAATTTATCCACTTTCATCAACTTCCTCATGCAATGTCATTAATCTCTTTACTATTAAAAAACCTATTACAAGCAATAATTAGTATTTTTTTATTGTCCAATAACGTGACATTTACGAAGTATAAAATATGTTTTTTTTTGTTTCAGATTACCAAAACAGAAGCCCCCAGGCATCAAAACTGCCATTCAGGGAAGCAGTCAGTTGTAGTTTTCTCAAATAAATGTTTCAGTATTATTTTTAACTTACGTACAATAAAAGATTTTCAGTTTGAATAAAATATGTTTTATTGCATAAATACTGGTTACATGCGTGCTAGCAATAAATACTAACATTAAAAAAAAACAATATAAATATTGATTAAAGCGGGATACAAGCACTGGTGCATAACTGACAATGTGTATATATTTTTTTAAATTCCTCAATCTCCCTATCTGTGTAGCGATATATTCAATTCAATCACATACATTTAAAACAATCTCTTGAATAATTTCACAGTTTGACAACGTTCTACATTGTTCTAGAATTTGACTATTGTTAAAAAGTTGACAGCGCACGCACTCGTATTTTTTTACGCAGCACGTATTACTAGTATACGCCTACTGTCATTTAAGCTACATAATACGTGTGACCTTAGAGTCGTATGTTTGATTGTATTGGCGCACTCAACGTATGTGCTATTGGGTTGAATGTGTGTATGTGTGTGTGAGGGTAGTTAGTTGAGTGTGTAACGTATGTTCTATTGGGTTGAATGTGTGTATGTGTGTGTGTGAGGGTAGTTAGTTGAGTGCGGTGGAGGTGAGCAGCGCGACGCCTCGTTCGTAGAAGGCGTGCGGTTCCTGCCCGGCCGCGATGGGCAGCCGCACCGTGAACAGTAGCTCGGAGCGAGCGCTGTTCAAGTACACTGGTAGAGTTAGTGTCTGCGCACCTGTTGCTGGTTCAGGACCGCTGAGAAGAAAAATGCTTCCGTTAATCATAATACAATGATAGTTAAACAACAGTCAAAGGTGAGAAAAATAATTAAATCGCATATACCAGTAATGATCTTTTTATATAAATAAAATGCGTCCGATTAAAATATCTCCTGTTAAGAAATCAGAAAAAAATGAACAGCCAAAAAAAGATATACTTGTCAGGGATTAATTATTTTAACAACAGATATAAATTAAACATTCTTATTTTGTCACGTTCTCTTATTACTAGTGGTATTGTGAATTAAAAAAAAGAAAGACAATGAAATAGAATAACATACCGAATCCAAGTAAGCACCGTGAGAGGCAAGTCAACCATGATGGTGTTGGTCAAGAGCAGACGATTGCCCTTTACAGTAGCACCCTGTAGCTTCAGACCAGTGACTGAGAAAGACCATTCGGTCTGTGCGTTTTCAGTTGGAGTACCTGGGTCCGGAATGGTCACCTAAAAGGAAACAACCATTATGTAAGTATGTATCCATACAAACTCTAATCTCGAATGTGGGAAGTGAATTTATGATACTATTTACCTGCAAATGCAGTTCTTCAAGTGACCACGAATTCGCTTGGGCCACACATTGGCGAGTCGCCGTGATATAAGCCTCCGGGTTGAGAAGACCTCCAAGCCATACTGGGATACTCTGTAACAAAAATTAAGTTTTCAAGTTTAATTTTATCTTTTTAATATATATGACTCATGGAGTATATTTATGTGAAACCACATTAGTTAATGTCACTTCAATAAAATTCATAAGTAGGTTCATAGCAATTTCCTATACTTTGATAACTAGCCAAAGATGTCTTGCTTACGAATCTATTAAGGATTTTTTTATTGTAAGCATTACCTTAACTAGATTACGATGATATGTCCTGTGTGGGCTTTTATAAATGCACCCTTACTCAACTAAATCTTGGGCTGGTCTAGTATTTTTGTACCATGTAGCTGGACATTGTGTGTACAGCTTAAGTTTTATCATCATTCATTTTTTTGTAAGTGCTAGTTTGACGAGATACCGTTTTTTTTATTTAATAAGTCCAAACTAAGTGACCACTGATGTCTATGAAGATCTACAACGCTCGAATTATAGACGTATTGCCGGACCATCAATCGGGAGCGGGAAGAAGTACTGAGCATTCGGCAGCAAAAAAAATGTATAGTGCGTACCTGCAGCCGCTTGGCCCCGCTGGCGGCGACGGTGTCGGACACGTGCGCGAGCTGCTGCACGCGCTGCGCGAAGTCCCCCACCCACTGCTGCACCGTGCAGCCGCGCGCCACCGCGTAGCGCCGCCACGGGCCCGGCAGCATGCCGCGCACCAGCGCGCCCACCATCGCGCGCGTCTCGTTCGTCTGCTTCATCTCGCCCTATATAACAGTTATATTGCATTATTACATTTTAATGGAGTTTTTTTTTCTATTTATTTTATTTGGGACTTTAGTGGAGTTGTCATTGACGATGTATAAACTTTTATACATGCTAGTCGAACAATATGGTATAATATTACATAATGGAATAAAAATAAAATATTGATTCTTTTATAATGTTAATGTTAGGCGAAATGTGGGTGTCTTGACACTTCTGCCTGCTGCTTATGGGAAAAGGCGAGAGTTAATGTATGTATGTATGTCTATAATATTCCTTATGCTCATTTTTATTGGAATATCAACTGCAAAGCAATTTCTTAAGGCATAATCATACTGACTACATTTTTTTTATATGTTTATAAAACGTAAACTTTTATATGACAGTTTTAACTAATTCAATATAAATTTTGTAACGAATAAATATATTATTGAGTTAAAAACTAAGTTGTGTTATAAAGTCATACCTGGCAGATAGAGATGACGCAGCGCAAGTCATGCAGCACTTGTTGCAGCAGCGAGGCTCCGGCAGCTACCTCTCGCTCGAAGAAACGATACAACGGATCCTTGATGTTCTCTACCGTACGACGCAGAGTCTGAAAATATTCACTCGCATATCATCTTCAGTATTGAGCTCATTTTACACTAACGATCAGTGGCGTAACTACACCATCTGGGGCCCGTGGCAAAATCATCGGATGGGGATTTTTAGAATGGAGAGGAAAACTGTTAAGCTTATTTTCCGATACCTCGGATGAGGCCGAAAGGAATATATCAGTGTCACTGGCCTGCCAGAAAATTACAGCCGAGGCGGGTCCCTAACAAAAACCTCTACTAACATACCGAAGAAAACCCTATCTTTCGCATTTCGGACGGTACTGGATATAATCTCAGAATGAGAGCGCCCCGATTCCTTCCCAGTGATCGCCCGGCCCAAAACCTGGACGCAGGTCTCTCTCAGTGGGGATGAAAGTTGATCTCCATTTATGTCTAGATCTGGACGCCCCTTAAAGATTTTGTGGGCGTCCATGACAAACGCGACGCCACATGCTCTGTCGTCCATCTTGGAATCATAGTTAGTGAGAGTGCGCCGCACAGCAATTACTCCGACGGCCCCTATAGGTAGCCTCCTAAGTCTTGCTTGAGAGACCGTGCTGAAATTCTGAGGCCCTCTAACTATAAGATAGAGGCGTCCTTTAGGGAGATTGTGACCTGACGTTTTCTTCTTTGGAGGCGGCAACGAGTGTGATGATTCTGCCCACAATCGCGATCGTTAACCGCGGCATCACATTCTCGCAAAATCAGGGACTCTTGGCAATGGAAAAAATCACGGCCAATACTCACAGTTCGCTCATCACCTCAAGTCAAGCTTCCCGACATCTGCTAGTCGAGTCGGTCGGAATGTATCCTTGCAGTAGTTTTTAAGACATTCGCCCCTGAAATAACCCCCGTACTTTCTATTAAAACAACCCAGGCTCGACTTCATGGAATATAGCCCATGTTCATCCAATCCCCAAAAAGGGTGACCGATCGGATCTTTCGAATCACAGGCCGATTGCTGTCACATGGTTACTCTCCAAGGTCTTGGAGCGAGTTCTAAATACACAGTTCCTGAGGTATCTTGAAGATCACCAACTGATTAGTGACCGTCAGTACGGTTTCCATCAGTGTCGTTCGGATGGTGATCTTCTCATTTATACGACACACCATCAAGCGGAGGCATTGGATAGTGGGGGTGAGGCGATTACGGTAGACCTTGAAATTTTCATCGAGTTACACATGGCGTTGTTCTGGTGAAGCTCCTGCCTGGTATTTTAACCCGAAGAACTCTGAAAGTACATCACCAGATTTCTGGGTAGTCGGAGCGTAAAAGTCGTTTTGGACGGCTTTTGCATCGAGACCAAGACCATTAATTCTGATGTTCCATAAGGTTCGGTGCTTTCATCGACACTGTTTATCCTGCATATCAATTATATGTTGTCTAACACCACCTGGCATTGCTATGTTGATGCTAGTGAAAGTGACGCAAAATACATCGGACTACAGAATCTCTATCGGGGATTCGTTGAGGAAAGATGGTCTCAACTTTTGTCATCACCTCACCTCACCTCTGGGTAGAAGCCCTAAAATACCAGCTCGACTCACTTGACTCCTTACAGCGCCGAGCTCTTCAAATCGTCGATAATCCCGATATCACGGAGAATGTGGAACCGTTAGGATTGCGGTGAAACTTCGGGTCTCTCTGTGTAATCGATCGATTGTCCCACGGAAAGTGCTCTGAGGAAGATGGTGCCACTATCGCTATTCTTCTATCACACTTCCCGTCACCACAGTAGAGTTCATTCTTACTACTTGGAAATGATCCGTTACCGGAAAGTACGTTTCCAGTGTTCTTTTCTACCACGCACGTGCAAGCTCTGGAATGAGCTCCCTCATTCTGTATTCCCTGAGCGTTATACCCTATCCTTCTTTAAGCGAGGCTTTAAGAGAGTGCTCTCCATATGGTATATCGGATCTGCAAAGCATGAGCCGCGGTGACTGCTGACCATAAGATGGGCTGTATGCTCGTATGCCTGCTGGCCATAAAAAGTACTCCACAACGAGACCAATTAGTCGTCGTAATATCTTTACTACGTGGTCGGAGCCCAAACGCAGCAATGGTGATGGGGCCCCCTCAGAAGCATAATATTGAAGTTTAATTCTTTTTAAAACCAAATCAGCGCTATTATCTATACATAATAGTTTTATTTCAATGAGTAAAATTCGCGTAAATCTAAAGAAACATTTTTATTTTGATGTATCACAAATAAACCTTGATATCTTTAATAATAATTAAGACAATAATTTTTGATTATCAATTTCCTTGGTAATAAATTAGGTTCTTTCTCTGCTTACGGCCTCTCGGGCCTGAGGGGCCTGGCCGCCGGGGGCCCCTAAGGTCGGGGGCCCGTGGCATTTTGCGCACTATGCCACCCTATTGTTACGCCACTGCTAACGATGTATTTCAGAGTCTTCAGATAATCTTCAAGAGCAATCTAAATGATACGTTTATAATCCATTTTCTGCCGCATTATATACTGGATTAGGTCATTGAGATTTGGAAATGGAGGAATAATTCCTAATAAACTTGAATTATGGATTATTTAATTATACTGATTATGATGATTGAAAGTTAGGACTTAGGAGACATTATAAAATTAGGAAAATAATATACGTACCGGTAACTGTTGCGGCAGTAATTGCAGCCAGTTGGTGGCGGTCTGGTGCAACACCTTCATCCAGGCTGGTCGTCCGTCACCCAACACCACAGAGCCTGTTAAACATAGTTATATCGATTTTTAAAACATACATACACACATAAACTCACGCCTATATCCCAGAAGGGGTAGGCAGAAGTGCCAGGACACCCACATTTCGTCTTGTATGTTCCGTCCCACAACGTGATAGGTGGCGAGCTTATCGCCATATCGGGCACAAATTTATGACTCTGGGCTGATAATGAATGGAAAAATTTTCGATTTTTAAAACATTGTTACATTTTTTTTAGTCCGGGTGCGGATACACTTTTAAAATGGCGACCGTTCAATTACGACTATAAATTTAGAATATCGACTATCGGGTCACGTAAAACTTCGTATGCTAGATTTTTCACTACTGCTTCACTCCTATAGGTTAAAGCGTGATGATATAGAGCCTATAGCATTCCTCGATAAATGACCTATCAAACACAAAAATATTTTTTCAGTTCGAATCAGTAGTTCCTAAAACTAGAGGTAACAAACAAACTCTTCAGCTTTATATATTAGTATACAAGTATAGATAATATATGCATTGTGTTTGCTAATTAGGTATGCTGGAGTTATCATAGAAATATTACATAAGGCTAGTACATAATCAAAGTAACTTTTTATATTCAGTCTGCCATTGATAATTATTAAGCAAACCTCATTTCTATTAACGACTTGATCCCGTAAAAAATTTAATCAATACGCTAAACGGGTTGACAGACTAGATTTGTCTATTTTCAGAATTGATCCTTAGATAGTATCGGGAACGTTTATTAAATGCAACTGTATGTCTATTATATTAGTCAGACTATAAAAGACACAGTCAAAAGTTTTTACAAACATCTAGTTTTCTGAAATGTAGTTCTTGAATAGATAAATCGAAAAGCGTATAGCTTACTAGAGTCATGGTCCTGGGTGGCGGCGTTGTAAGCCAGTTCTTCTTCGTCCTCCAGCTGTTGCATCTTGAGGAGTTTCGATACGAGATCACTGCCTTGAGTTGTTAGAAGTACCTGGTGACGGTATCATCATTATAGATCATTCCATCATAAATATTATAACAATACTCATTGATTGATCTAATTGCCTATTTTATTTCATTTTGTCTTCTTTCATATTATTGTATCAAGCAATGCAAATTTTCAATTCGTGTGTCTTGATTTAACGGTTAGTTGCGACTTTGTATTTCTTTATTCTTTATGACCTAACTATTAGTGTTCTAGTACTTTGAATACTATGCTCACCTTTTCTGCGTTATTAGGCAGTCCAAGCCAAGAAGGCGTCTGCCTGTCAGATAGTTCTTCAATCCACTTAAGGAAATGATCCCGCCGGTTGCCATCCGGCATTGTGATATGGCGTTGGTTTCCAGAGGCCTACAATAAAACAACATTTTTTAAACATATTGCTATCACATTGTTTTTAGTTATTTTTTATTATAAAATTAGGAATTGAATATGGATTCATAGTAGTAATAATACTACTACGATATGAATTATGGTTATTACAACATATTTATTAACTTAAATAATGTTATTGCGGTAAATATTTTTTCTGTATCTGCCCATATAAGACCCGCTGCAGTGCATGGGCCTGCTCTACAATCGAGGGTTGTTAGGTTATATAGTCCACCATGCTGTATGTATGTAAATACTATAGAAATGTATGTAAGGCCATGTATGTAAATACTATAGAAATTCTTGTATAGTATGTAAATACTATAGAAATTCTTGTAAACCGCTTTGGTATGCAGGTTTTCTCACGATGTTTTCCTTCACCATTTTAGTTAATTGAACAAGTTAATATAAAAATATAGATATCAATTTATAAATAATCACGTCAATAGACGTAAATAATCAAAACAATCACATTTATATCCGTAAAGCGAAGACAATATATTTAAAGTTCACTCACCCCATCAACATTGGCGACGAGAGCGAAGTCCGCCTCGAAAGACTTGGGCGTGAACAACTTGCACAGGAACGAGTGTAGTAACCGCTGGTCGAACACGTTGTCGATCTTACCGCCGTAGATGCACTGAGACAGTAGAGTCACCAGGGCTTCCCATGGCACCTTCTCCGGAGGTAGGTTGGTGCGACCCTGTATTGAACAAGAAAGAATTGTTATGATTATTTAAAGGAATATTAAAACGGAAAAGATAATGTTGCTTAATGTATTAGTTGTAATACAACCCGCTGTTGGGCATATATATTTAGATTGTAAGTTTTGAAATTACATTAATTATGTTGTGTCTCGTTTTAGCATTACTGTTTTTATGTGGACGACATACAGTTGTCTCTCTTCGTCGGACTGTAGCTAATAAACTGTGCTATAATTGAGTGCTTTGCAGTCACTTTGTCACGATAGTATAAAAGATAGCATTGTGGGGCATAATTTCCAAGGTCATAAATCACGAATCTTACCATAGCAGTGGCATCAATCCAAGTGTCGAGAGTGTCGCAAGCCACACGCAAGTCGGACTCGTTAAACTCGTAGTACTTAGCCCAACCCAGCGGCACGTAACGCAAACGTTCTTGAACGATACCTGCGAGGAAACATTGATTAATCAATATGACATTTGATACTATTGTTTTTCTTACAAAGAACAATAGTCGGAAAGATATAATTGTTGGAATAGTATCCTAAAAAGTAAATATCAAAATCCAAAGGTTGTCGTCTGGAAGAAATCGCCGCCGTTAACGATAAGACCGCCACTTGTACTACCGATAATGTGTATTTAAGCCTGTATCTGTATATTTTTTTTATTTTCTTTTAAATGGTGTACAATAAAGTATTAAATAATAATAATAATAATATCTTACCATGGAACCAGGCTAACAGGAAATAAAGTCGTGCACGCTCTGAGGGTTGCTTCATCATACGAGCGGCCGGGACCTACGAAGATATTTTTATTTATCGTAAAAAGAATATTTATTCAAATTGTTATTGTTAAGAGATGAAATAATTTTGCGGATATTATTGTTCATTATTACTTCAAACAATTTATGCCACAAAAATTCTGGTTGACAAAGTCTTTTGTACTATTCTAAACTGCTACACACAGATCACTTCCAATAGATACCGCATTACGATAGTTTTGTTTTGAATCGAAAACGCCAACGAAGGGAACTGCGCGGGGGGTGGGCGGGTTGCAGCGCGGTCACGTGGACCTCACTGGAGAGATGAGGCATAAGTCGATAAATAAAAAAAATTATCGATAGTTCGATTTGCCAGTAAGTTCATGTGTTATGATCGCTTCTATAAATTAATTACCAACTTGTTAAATGTTTGATAATATTTTTTCACCGGCCTGATAAATTATACCAACCGGTAACCGCTAACTACGAATAAAATAGAATTAAGATTTATACTTTAGTATGTAACGGTTTTATTACTATTATTCACCGTGTATTTTTGTATACCATAATGGCGAAATACCCAAATTAAGTGTTGATATAAAAGATCAGATAAAAATATGAAATAGTAAATAACTAAACCTCACGCCCGAAAGGGCTACAATAACTTATTCCGTTTCTTGAATTTTGACGGCGGCTGTAGTAAATGTAATATCGACAAGTGACGATGAAACCCACTTGACGAACTATGAATGTTTTTGATACGATTTATACAACGTATGTTAAAATTAGTGCAATAGCTTATGCTACTGATTCTCAATAAACTTAGTATACTAAAACTTATGAAATGAAATGAAATGTATTTATTGGTCACGTAGGCAATTTAAAGCTCTTATGACTTATGATGAATACCCTCCCATTATATTTGAAAACGTATACAACTAGAGGGAAAAAAGGAAATTTAATTACGCCAAAGATAAATTAAATAAAAAAATATCGTACCTTGTTAACACAGAACATCGGCGAAAATGGACCATGAACGGGACCAGTTATGAATGGTACATCAAAAATTTTCATAATTTATTAGAGTCAAAATGCATATTTCAATTTATTTTAAAAAACCCGGATAAAAAAGAAAAACTTAAAGTGTTTTTAATACTATTGAACGCATATGAGTGCGTTCCATCAGTCATACTTTGTTTTAAAATAAGGTTTTAACTACAACGTTGAAGGTAGTACTAAATTTAAAAAAAGTGTAGGTATTTCTATGACACATGACTTTTCTTTGCGCTGTCATTTTGCTTTCTTTTGATTTCTGATTTACGACTACTGTTAATTCTCTGTTTATATTTGTGACTTGGCTTTAATCACGGACTCCGGTATACCCTTGTATTTCTGACCACTTTGTAAGATTGACCATTGTATAACGATAACGCTTTGTGATTTCGTTTAAAGTGTGAAGTATTACCATATTTCCAACATGAACTCGGAACAACAGTGCGCTCCTCAACAATTTGTGCATTGTGTTCAAGGCAATACCCGTCTTACTATACTCATTTCTGTAATCAGTGAGTGGGTCTATCAACTAATTGAAGTTTTTTTTAGCCATGAATCTACAAGGTATCCTGGAGTTCCCACAGGAAAAGTGTGTGTGTTTTGATGAAAAACAATGATGCCAAACTTCCAAATCAAGGAGAGACGGAATAACTAAGTATTGTTGTAATTGTGTAGTAGGACGTCGCACAGTACTGTTGCTGTGGCCACGTCATGACTTTGATGTTGCTGCCCCTGCAGAGTTCTTAGATTCTATTGTAAAAAGAGAAGATGAGAAATAATACATTTAAAAAATATTTTGTGTTTTATTTTTGTGACCAATGCTTATTATATTCCTATACATACATATAGGGGGATTTTTCAAGTGTGTGTGCCAAATACGAAACTATGAAGAATAGCGAAAAATACTCAAAACAGTCTAATAAATTCTGATACAATTCTGCGAAATAATGACAGCAAAATACTACATTTTCTCTCATTACCTTAAGGTAACACAGGTATGGTGTACACCATATTCAACGGCTAATTCGTTTTATGACAAGGGAAATTATAGAGCATAGTAATTACTAAGCCATCATTATGATTTAGTACACTTTTCTTTTTAAGTACCTGATAACGATAAGACCACCCTACATTAGGTATATTTGACAATGACAATGACATTATAATGTGCTATTTTTTATGAATAATTCTAAAATCTCCGGCTTTGCAGAAATCTTTTTGTAACTGGACATCACTCCTCATGCACTATACAACACAATAAACTATATCCCAGCTGTGTACAATATATTTCTTTGTCAGGTCGCAATATGTATGGACGTGACCAATGTTCTTTGACTATTTCAAATTACATAAAATAACGTGATTATGGTAATTTGCAATTTTTATTTAAATCAATATATATTTTTTGACATTGTCATTTAATAAAATTAATTTACATTATTGTTTTAAAATAACGATATTTCTGGGAATTATATTATAAACATGCGTCAAACACTAGAAGAACGCGTGATTTCGCCAAAAAAAGATGGCTTATTACGGTTACTGCTATGCGAAAAAGAGACGGCTGATTCGCCATCCGTACTCGACTGTTTGACATTGATACATTAACCAGTATAAATTGAGCTCGCTCGGGACCAAAATAATTTAAAGAATATTAGTTATCGATGAAAACTTATTGCGTTTTTAGATACTTTATTTTTTTGAGTTTTTTGCACACCATTTTATTGAACAAATCATTTTTAACTGTAATATTATGTTCCCAAAATGTAATTTTCGCTAATGTGCGACGACATGTGCGGGTCCACTACTTGGACGACACTGATGACGCGACATTTGGCATCGGTTTATATCTATCTGAAATCTTAAATGTGTTGGGCGCAACCGCTGCCTTGCATTAGGTATCTATTGGGAGTGATCTGTGCTGCTACAACAGTTATAAAGTTACTCTGCAATGCAAAGTATCTATTAAACTATTCAATTAAATAGTCATATAAAATAGTACTGACAGTAACAAAAGTCCTGAGCAGATTGGCTCGTATACCCGGCGGCGGCTCGAACACGAGCACCCTGCCCGCTCGCAGCAGATTCACAGGCAACTTGGGACTGATCTCTGTGGTGAGGAACAGCCTGAAGTTGGGGTGCGGCTGCAGAGAGTGCAGCTTCTTCTCTAGCTGCACCAACCATACAGGGGCAAGGTGAACGTTCTTTAGCATCACCCATCTGGAAATAAAGTTGTATTGAAACTAGACGCTTTTGAATTGATGTGTTATTTTGAGATAAAACTAAAATGCTCTAACCAGTTTAGAAAAATATTATAATTCCGATAAATTAACTCAGAGACTACCTAATTATAAAGGATAACTATCGAGTCCGTTTATAAAAAAATTACAGAATTTGAATGTCGTAGGAGCGTGCTGCTTTTCATTAAAAGTATTGGAAAGGAATAGGAAAAAGTTATGGGAGAATGTAATGATTAGGGAGCGTCCATCAATATCACAACAATTTAATATTCTACCGTCCAGTCTTGCAAGCAGTGTTAATAGCGCGCTCGGCTTGGTTGAAACCTTCAGCAGAACCAATAGCAATGCTAGACAGAGGCTTGTTGAGTTCAGTTGCCATATCATCCACGCGACCTGCAATGCAAATAGTTAATAGTATTTTAAAATGTTAATCTAACAGTTTTGGTAGATAAACTTATTTGTTTTGTGATATATTACGCCAAAATAACAACATAAAATATGAAGGAAGTTTTCCGGCTATTTTAATTTTACTGAAATAGATAATGCGTACCGCTAGCGTCATATCCGGGAACGGAGCACAAAATGGCCGGAGTGGTGGCGTTCAACTGTGTCTCGGTGATGGA
The DNA here is from genome assembly GCA_023078785.2 of Hyles euphorbiae. Taxonomy (NCBI): domain Eukaryota; kingdom Metazoa; phylum Arthropoda; class Insecta; order Lepidoptera; family Sphingidae; genus Hyles; species Hyles euphorbiae. The sequence continues at coordinate 10,387,615 of CM041049.1, read as the reverse complement.
GGCGAGGTCCAACTCCGTCTCTGCTTTAGCCATGAAACCGCTGCCTAGTACGGCGGCTGCTAGTTGGGTGGCCGCGGCGATCACACGATCCGGACGGAACGCCTACAACATTTTCAGTGTCTTATATATTTGAAACTAGCACTTCTTTAATTGACATAGTATAGAATACCGAAGAAATAGCATAATATCGCTCAAATAATTTTATAATTTAAAAGTTTTTATTCATTAGTATGCTATATTTCGAAATGTTATATCAGGCGCTGATTTAACAAACACTTCCGTATAGATTAATCGCGTATCGCTATTATATGATAGCTTCAATTAAAACGCTTTTGAAGCCTGTATTTTTAAGAATCAGCATAGCCAATATTGGATTTGAATACCGAACAATTTCTACTGGAAGACGTAAAAAAATCTAAAAGACATAAAAAAAATACTTTGTAAATAAATCATAAATAAATAAAAAAAGAAACATTACGCAGGTGATTGGATTAAGGCCCCAAAAAAAAGATATTAAAAAAAAACATGCGATTAAAATAAGGCCTAATATCTTGTTTGTGTACCTGTATGAGCAGCAGTCGGTACATGGCGAGCGTGTGCGGCGCGGGCGGGTGCGCGGGCTCGGCGTCCCACAGCGTCGGCACGCACTGCTCCGGCGCCGCCTGCGACAACCACGCAGACAACTCCGGCAACTCGCTGGCCTTCTGCAGCAGGCGCCGGAACGGACCCAGTCTGGGAACACATACATTCAGAGTATGTAGTATTTTTATATGCGTGCGTGTAAGTACATGTGTGCGTGTTTGTGTACGTTTATAAATATACAGGGTATATCAAGACTGCTACCGAAAACGAAACGGGGAGGTAGTTTTAGCGACTTCAGACACAATGCAACAGAAAATGTTGCAAAAAAAGCGACGAATTTTTTTTTGTTACTTTTTTCATATGGTCGTATTTGGGTGGTAAATACATTTTTTTTCTAAAATAATAGTTTATATACTTTTATTTATAAAGACTCTAAGGTATAAAAGAGTTTAAATTATTATTTTCGCAAAAACTATGGATTTCCCACCCAAAAATGATGATATTTAAAAAAAAATAAAAAAATATTGTCGCGTTTTTTAGTTGCATTGTAATTATTGTAGTCACTAAAACTACTACCGGGCTTCGTTTTCGGTAGCAGTCTTGATATACCCGGTAGGATTTGTAACGCAATGGGCAAAAATACAGCAGTATAATAAAACGCAATACCTATCTGTTTTAGTAAGTAGACAATTTTTTCATTCAATGCTTTTTATGTCTGGTACTGGTTTTAGGAAACCTATACACGTCTTAGTTTTAAATAGACAGTATGTAAGACCCGATATTTTATTTTATTTGGATAACTGCAGAAAAATATATTTTAACAGTACATTATCAACAACAACTACAACTCTTATGTTACATGAATCTGTATTTTATATGTCTAAACTCTGTGGTATTTATTAATTTGCAAGTGTAAGTTTTCGTAACATACCTGGAGCTGAGTCTATCCGCAGCGTCGTGTTGTTGATGCGTGAGAGGCTCGAGCGGCGCAGATTGAGACACGAAGCCTTCCTTGCCACGAAGGAACACGCCGAACGAACGCTCCAGCGTGTCCTCCGCGCCCATGCCTTTGAGGTGTATGCGGCATAGCAGCAGGGCGAATGTCAGTCTGTCTGTGTGCAGCATACCGCGAGCTACGCGCTCATACACCACCTGGTAATATAATATGTGAATTTATAACATATCACCAATGAATACATGTATACAAGGTATATCAAGACTGCTACCGAAAACGAAGCCGGGTGGTAGTTTAAGCGACTTCAGACACAATGCAACAGAAAAAGTTGCAAAGAAAAGCGACAATTTCTTTTTATTATTTTAAATAATAGTGTATAACCTTTTATTTATAAATACTTGAAGGTATAAAAGAGTTAAAATTATTATTTTAGCAAAAACTATGGATTTACCACCCAAAAATGACAATATTTAAAAAATCATAAAAAAATAATTGTCGCATTTCTAGGCGAAATTTTTAATTAAATTGTGTTTGTAGCCACTAGAACTACCACCCGGCTTCGTTTTCGGTAGCAGTCTTGAGATACCCGGTATAATGTATGCTATGGGTAATGTCTACAGGGCCGCACACTCAGTGCCACTTATGACCAAGTTATTTTTATAGGATCGGTACAATGATCCTTTTTTATTTCTGACTATTTATAGCAATTCCTGCAATTATTTTTCCTTGACAACAAAATACTGGCGGAGGGCCTTCAGTTAAAGTGTGGTACTTGTCTCTCGATTAAATGTGTATAAAATGCTCACGGTAAATAATTCTTCAGTGATGATCTTGAGTCTGGCGGTGTAATCAGTGACCCCGTTCAATAGAGGGCAGATGAGGACCGAGCTGAATATGTCGAGGAACATCTTCAGAGAGTACTGGTACAGGAAGTGGACTTGGTTCAGGGAGTCCATCGTAAAGTAGATGCTGCTGCACGCCTGAGATTAAGATAAATAGGGTAGTATTAAATATGAATCTGTCATTTGTGACCAAAAAGTATGCATAACTTTAGTAATTAGTCCTTGACAAAAAAATAATGCTTCGAAAAGATATTTTATCTTTATATGCTACAGGAAAATGACACAGACACATGAGTTTATATATCCTTTTCATACACAACAGTGGATATGTGAGCCAATAATAACTTACTTGAGACAGAGGTAGGTATTGCTGACTGACAGTTTCGATTTCGGCAATGACCTTGTCGGTTTCTTCCACCTGAAAAATAACGATTTGTATAATAATAATTTTTGCTTACTTCAGTAAACGAAAATCGTATGAAAAGACGGTAATTTACCTTCTGTCCAATATCATCGGCTTCCTTCTTGAGGGTCTCCAAAGTTGCAATGACAGAGTCATCGTCAAGGATTTTACCTTTAGCGTCGTTCAGTGCTTGCAGGAGAGATTTCTCCAGTTGACGCAAGCGAAGGTGGAATTCACCTTAAAAATAATAATGAAATATTATTATTTAAACCAAAGATTGCAATTAATTTAATTGTAAGAAAGGATGATGTAACGTATTGAAAAATGGTTGAAATACCTAATACTTTACCTCTGATTAATTCGATGTAAATAGTCGATAAAATTATGGATGAATTGATCGATTAAAATTCATAATTGTTCGGGTGAGCACTACATTTCACTAGCGAATCAAGTTAAGATTCTTTCTGATAATTTAATACATTACCTTGCAGTTTAAGCAGATCGGATCGCTTAGTATCGATATCAGGTCGCTCGGCCTTCAGAACTCTGTGCAGGCACTGAGACTGCAGCGAGGAGCGCGTCACCGTGAAGTTCACGAACGTCACTCGAGAGCACATGTCCGGTGGGAACTCTACTGTTGGATCCCTGGGGAGTACATGTAAATGTTTCTTTATTTCTGTATGGATTAAAGTCGATAAAATTGGTAGAAAAGTCTTTAAGCGTCGCGCCAACAGGGTTAACTATTTATCAAACCCAATATAGATTACCAAATAATAAACTAAAATCAAATAATTTATTAGGTTTTTCGTAAAAATATAATTAGATCTAAATTGGTACCTGGTACTAAGGAAGATCACGAATGAAGGACTAAGATCGATATCTTGGTCTCCAAGCGTGATGAGGACACGACCGCCAGTACGACGCAATTCCCGATTCAGCACCGGGTTCAAAATTGGATCGTAATTCTCCACATCCTAGGGGTGAAACAAAAAAAAAAATATTAAATCAATAAAATATCAAGCATGACACAAAATAGTATGAGCATTACAATATACATGCAAAATACAATACACTTAATTTTATGACGGTTTGGATGATTAAAAAAAAAACTATAATAGAAATTACAAAATAACCTGAACAAGAAGTGGGTTTCCAAAACGAAGTGCAGACTCGAGGTTTTTGCGGAAAGAGTCGTCCAAGAACGAAGTTTTGGTGATCTTGCGTTCCTTGAATTCTCGCATTATGAACTCGGTAGCTTGGCCAGATGGATCGATGATTAGTGGATAACGGTTGAAGCGCTGAAAAGTTAATGTATGTAGTGTAATTATTCCATGTATATTTTTGATCTAGAAAATCAGAAGTATTGTTTAGGTTCTATTTTTATAATTGCTTCACGTTATGATAGCCTGTATAGTCCTGCTTCGAGGACGTATTTAACAAACATTTTTGTTATCTAGGCCTGGATAAACATCGTGCTCAGAAACCAAACTTCCATGTATATTAATGGGCTATATTAATGGGTCTTCAAAATACAAAAGAGCACTTACCCTGAGCATAATAGCATTTTCGACGCACAGTTCATCACTGGGCAGTGCGTTCGCTTGCCAGCGCAGTCTCTCGTCAGGGTTACTGAGGTATTCAGTGCGCGCTATGTCCGCACGGTATTTAATATTAGCTGCAGCCAAGTGGGCAGTCCATGTCGAGAACAGGTTTTGACGATACTGAAGTAAAAAAGGAAGTAGTTTTATAATAGATGTTTATGAAATCATTTATCAAATTTAAAAAATTAGGATATTTTCGAATTAAAAAGAAAGAGTTTAATTAATAATTAATTATAGGAGATACATTTTTATCGTCACATTTAATTTTTCTTTTAGATTTCGTTTCTGTCGAGTATATTTATAAATATAAGACAGTTATTTAATCAAGATAGAATCTATCGACTTACATGTTGATCGAAGTAACCTCCATAGGCGATGAAAGCGGCTGACAGTAATACGTCACCGACAATGGTGCTCATTTGTGAACGGAATGTCTCCGAGCTCGCCTCCCAACGTTCACGTTCGATCACCAAGCTCTTCAGCAGAGCAATTGACCTGTCCACCTATGAAATAAATATAGATTATTATTTATAAAGTGCTGGAAGCGCTAGGAAATAATTGTTTTAATACACAAACAGAACTAAAGGCTTTATTTAACTGTATCTTTATACGCAACTCTTTTTTTTTTGTGCAAAATTCTGTTTGCTGATAGTGAATAATATTTCTCTTTTCATAATTGTTTACCAAAAATATTGTATCATTGTATACTCAATTGTAGTATATAAATATTGGTGGCTATCTTCGTAGTTCTTTATAAATATATGGGTGCAAATGTTTCTGCGCAATGTACTCATGCAATTTTCTTACCTTAGCCTGCACATTCTCGAGGTCAGTCTTGATGGCTTGCGCTTGGCTGATGAGTTGCGCGTATTCCTCCTTGTACGAGGCGATGGATTTCTCTAGTTGCGCTATGAGTTCCCGCACTTCGTTGCCGGCCGTCACGTTGCTCTGGGCCTGGTCTTCCAGCGCTTGCAGCTCGTTGCGAAGGGGCTCCACACGTTTCAACATGTCAGCGTATTCGATCTAAAAATGGTAATTAAGTTTATAGAATCGATATTTTTTTACTTCATTTTTGAACTGCTATGTATCATTTTAAAGTTCAACCGATTAAAAACAAATAAATTATATTATTCTCTGGAACGTGGCAGAGATTTTGAAAATATTTTTCAACTGTTGAATATGAATACATTGTCCTTAGTGTTACTGTTGCTTACCTGAGCGATCGCCCATTTAACCATGGGACCGCAAGCCATACTGGCACGGTTCACCTTCTCGAAGTTATAATCAGGGTTACTGAGGTAACGAGTCTTCATCTTTTCACGCACGTCGTCACTGACAGACACACATAAACGATTAATAACGGGAACAACAATCTATTAGATGACTTTTACGTGCTAACGTGCAATGCCAATGAACCAAACTATGACGTGAATGATACTTGACCCTATCCCAAGAATAATCGACTGTCTCATGCATATAATCCCATCGTTTTTTTCGAAATAAAAGGACGTCACTTACCAACACACAGCAAACAAAAATTAACAAATAAAATGTGAATCTTCCAATAGAAGACACATTAGACAGCAAAACAAAAAATAGAAAAAATAAAAAGAAAAGCTAATATCACCGTCGGTAGTGATACATCAGCTTCTTCGACCACGTCGAGTGACCTTATTTATTGGCAAATACATTCATGCTCCTGTCCCTTCGTTCACAATTATTTGTTATCGATGAACTCTAAAAAAATATCTAAATATTAGTATTTGTATTAAATTTATCGATATGAGTCGTCTAGTATGTTATGTTCGACTCGAAATAATTGTGAATGGCTTTTGTTTAAGTATTGTCATTGGAGTGATTTGTGTATATATTTTTTCTTTTATCCTTTTTTCTTTAGTGTTATTTTTGTATGATATGTTTTCGAATAAGTTGATAAATGCAAAATTTAAAATTATGCAATTTCAACTGTTAGTATTGGCTGAATGTGTAACAAGTGTGTGTACAAACTTTGTTACTATGCAATATTTACTATTTATAAACCATCACCAAACACATTCCTTTACTGTAACGTGCACATTTTTCAGGCGTATCAAAATGCATCAAAAACGTACATCAACCCAAAAGCATGCATCAAGCACTTATCTTTACATGTTTGCTGTTATATTGATTAATCCATCTCACACTTATTTATTTTCATACTACGTTTAAAAATACATAAATTAAAATAGCTGTTGAATATGTGAGATGCAATAATCAAATCAAAATCACAGTACCTAACTCGCCAACACCAAAGAAACCAAGGGATGAAATAAAACGGGACGGGTGTGGATAACAAGCGGGCGGTGCTCACGTTATGTCCTCAGTGGAGAAATTGGAGACGATGCTATTGATGAAGTTCTCCCGCATGATGACGGCGCGGATCGCCTTCCAGTCCGTGGCATTCTCACCCAGCAGCAGGCAGATGGACTCGAGCGCTACCTTCACTATCGCCGGCGGGTTGCCCATAGACCTCACTTCCACTAAATGCTGCTTCTTTATAGATTTCACCGCTGTACAGTTTTAAGTCGAGTGACGTCGATGTGTCCGGCCGTCGCGTTCGTCGCGTCCGTCACCACCACGAAGCGAGAGCGAGATAGTACAAAAAAGAGAGAAACAAAAAAGGCATTTAGCTGGTTTTCTGTGACCATGCGGCTGGCTATATTATTGTAATATAAGAAACAACTGTTCACTGCTACCAGCGACGAAGCTGTGAAAAGTGTTTGAGGCTCTATCGCGGCTTTTAAATTGTGGATAATAGTAAATCAACATCGATAAGTAAAGCCAATATCACTTTTCAACAGACCTCAGCCACTGAACGAAACAAATATCAAGTAAAACAAAAAACAGTTAGGGTTTTCATTGGTTAAAACGGATGTTAAACTAATCGTTCACGACAATGCTCAGCGGGGTTAGTCACGATATTCACGTTATATTAGTGTGCCTTACATAGATGCCATTTTACATTACGTACAGTGTTCACAGCGTTTAATTAATCATAATATTATTAACAGTCACATAATGCAAGCGAGGTTTGCTTATATACAACAACAAACTTAACTAAATGTATGTTCATTCAACAACAATAAAGAAAAAATAAATATTTCTCATAGCAATATATCTAAAAATATTAGAAAAAAGAAACATCCTAATAAACTTAAAAGTAACAGAATTAACATTTAAAATTCGATGCATAATATTACACTGAAGTACAAATGTTTTTGCCAATAAATAGGACTTAACGTTTAATATTCTAAATGACACTATTTGACTCTAAGAACCATAAATTCTACAGATGTTTTATTACGGGAACAGTACACTGTAAATACTCGAATACTCAGTAACCGTCATTTAATTTTCTAAATTTTTGTATGTCCATTAATAATATTTGACAAAATCGATATTGTTTTGCCAAAGTACTCCCACAGCATACTATTCCCGTGGATAAAAGTAAACAAAACTAACGTGATATTCTCAGTTTCGAAGTTAACAATGGTGGATATGAAGTTGTCCTTCATGACAACGGATCGGATGCCCTTCCAAGTGTCGCCCTTCTCGCCGAGGAGTGTGCATATCGACTCGAGCGCCATCTTCACAACCGACGGCGGGTTTGCCATCGAACGAACTTCCACTAATTGCTGCTTCTTGATTGATCGGACCGCTGTATTTTTTTGGGGTCTTAGTCAGAAATTTATACCACAAATAATCGACATTAATATAATCTTTTGTCGATAATCGATATTAGGATTTATACTCTATTGAAAATGTATACGAAACCTGCGGTTTAAATTTCGGACTAAGTCGACGCTGTGATTGTTTGTTGATGTATTTCATACAGCTGAACAAAATATATAAATGCAATGAAAATATCGACGTTAGAACAGCTGCAATATTCATTAAATACATTAGTAGCATATAATATTTGCACACGTATCATTGTGAAATCCATATTGGCATCTTTATGCTGTGACTGTTTTGGTTCAAAGTAATGTTAGGCAAAATCAAACTACATATATGGGTAAGCAAATATTTGAATATGGACTAACTACGAGCGGCTTTTCGATAAAATCCTGTCATTATTTAGTTGGTTAAGTCTACGATAATAGCAGAATTTTATCTTCGTGGAATCGATAAAAGTTATAATTGGTATTCAAAAGGTTTTCAAACCGAATAAATAACTTCAAGTAACAATAGCAAATGTTGTAGCTAGCATGCATATAGAGTAGAAAGTCAAACCGTTTTGCGCTTCAATGACGGCAGGTTCCACTTGCGCCAAGTCAGCCATTACATCACGACGTTTCGCCTCAATTTCTTTAGTTTGTTTCTCTAAAGCGACCTACATTCATGGAACAAACGTGTTATTAGCCATTTTCATAATTTTGGTGGGCCACAATCATAATCATCGACAGAATACAGGATACTAGAAAATAAAATTGTTATCTTACCTGAATTTCCTGGCTTTCCACCTTCTTCTTTTCGGCCTCCTGTTGATCTTTAACCATTTGACGCAGTTTGGCGTTAGCAGCTTCATTCTTAGCTTGCAATTCCTAGAATTAATACAAATAAAGAATAAGTAATATGTTTTCAAACACTTGTTGGAATATGATGTCCAATGAGACTTTAAGTCATGATAATGGAGTAAGAAATGGTGAGTCAAGGTTTAACATGACTTTGCAAAAGCAAGATTAACTTTTTTTTACCTGTGATTTCACAGCAAGACTCTTTTGCATCTCTTCAACTTGTTCTACGGTTTCGGCGATCTTGCCTAAACCAACGTTCAAATGCAACTGTTGTTCTTCGAGATCAGCGCGTTTTTCCGCATACAGTTTCACCATTTGTTGAATGAAATCTAAGTAGTGTCTGGAATTGATTTTAACATTAGAAAGTTTGTTTACGGTGGTTATATACATAATAACATTTGCAAAACTTTTAAAATATTTTTTCTGTGTAGATGATTTTGTGCGATTTTTAAAAGCATTAAAATGTCCTTGCAAGTTATATTTAATACTACGTTATAAAGTTCATCATATTTTATACCAACTATTGATAGTAACTTTTTAAAATTTCAAAACGACTCTGAAATTAAAACTAGGAGGTATGCTTTATTTTGAACCCATTAAAACATTACACCAAAAAAAAAAAACTACATACAGACGAGTTGAGACTTGAGAACCATTGTTTTGAAGTCGGTTAAAAACGTGCCGCAGTATCTGCGTGCGTGCGTGCGTACGTGTACGTGTGTACCTGGGCGTGATGGCCATGGTGCGGTTGGCACGCTTGGCGAGGCGCGCGTTGGCCTGGTGCAGCGTCTGGTGCACGTACACGCACGCGTTGACCACGGCGTCGCGGTGCGCCGGCCGCGCGCCCACCTCGCCGCACGCCGCGGGGAACGCCTCGGGCGCAGAGTACTCCGCGCACTCCAGGTCCATGCGGCGGGTGAACTCCTTGCCCACCTGACGTGCAATGTACATGTTAAATACCATTTTAATTACGGATTTTTATCCGCTTATAAACCCATGGAACATAAAATTCATTCCAATTGAAACCGTCATGAATATATTTATTTAAAATTTATACAATATGTACAGGCGGACTTAATGCCGTCGGAATTTACTACCAGTCAACCTTTAAAAGATGCATAGATGAGATCAAAAGGGTGTTTCTAGTATACGAAAAAATGGTTACGTAAATATATTCAATATATATCTACAAACTATGTAGCCCTTGTATGTAATATACCCATGGAATGAAAACACGTCAAACTACCCGTCTTTTAAGTATACATTGTTGATTTTGCTAATTTTAAACTAGATAACAAAGGCCTAAATGTTTACTCACTTGGAATAGGGCACCATCGCTCCAGTCACCGAACCAGTTGAGTACACAACGATTGAACAAAGCGGGAGAAGTGGCGGCGCGGTCTTTAAGACCCTCTGATGACGGGTTCATAGTGAACACCACGTGCAAATTACGCATTACTTGACCAGTGAACCTGAGAAAATTAATTTCATTGTAATATTTTGAGTTACAAACATATATTTTTTAAGTCTAATAAGTTATTCTCACCATTTATAAAGCTCATCATTAGAATCGAGCATCAGCCCTTCCCTCTGGGCACCTTCTTTACACTGAGTCATCAGAGCGGCGAATTCATCACCTTCAAACAATCCGGGCACCTGAAATAATAATTTTGAATTAAATAGAAAGCTTATGACTGGGGTGATGTAGATTTGTTCCGGCTAATCTCTGAAATGGCTGGACCGATTTTGACGGGACTTTTATTGTCAGGTAGCTGATATAATAAGAAGTAACGTAGGCTACATTTATTTTAGAAAAAATCTTTTGTTTTAGAAAAATAATGTTTTTGTTAAATTCCACGCGGACAAATTCGCGGGCATAGCTAGTCGGTCATAAAAAGACCATTTTGTACTAGGATATTTAATGTTTAACGCACCTCTCCGTTAGCCAACAGCGTGTTCATTCTCTCGAGGAAGCCGCTGTCGAGTACGTTGGACTCGTCGAGGATGAAGGCGACCTTCTCGTCACGACAACCTGCGCGGCGCAGCACCGAACGGAGATCTTCATCGAAGTCTGCACCCGTGTATTTGTTGTGCACCTGGTACGGAAATAAAAAAAAGGCTTAAAATATTGATATGATTAAAATTATTGTCAATTACTTTGCTGATGTGGGTTATATTCAAAATAATCATATGACATCATTAAAAGGCACTATATTTATAGGTCTTCTTACATTGGTTAAGTTAGTCTGTTAACCTAGTCCATGTACCTTAATCTGGAAGATGCTCAATCCATTCATCCAGGCTACAAAGCGACTGAGGGTGGTCTTGCCAGCGCCCGACACTCCGATGAGCAGCAAGTGTCCCTGCGGCTGCCGGAAAATACGGTCGATACGCAGCACGTGGTCTAGTACTTCGTCGAATAGTACCAAGGGTACGTCTAGCTCTTCCTCGTAGAATACCTGATGAAACAATTAATAAATATATATAGGATTCTGGCCTACATTACAACAAAACTTTTGTATCATCATGGATTTGTGAAAATTTCAATACTTTTAAACCTCAAAAACAGCGACACATGCGTACAATTTCTTGTAGATTTTAAAGTATTTTCGATGATTTATCGAAACCGCGGTGTTCCGTTTTGTAATAAAATAAAATAAAAAAATAGAGAAAACATCCATATTTAATTAACACTGTCAGTCAACATGACTGTGCTATTGTTAAAAAATACACCTTGAATAATGGACATAAAAAATTGTCGTACCTTGAGCCTAGCTTTGACGTATTCACGGAGTTGGTCTCTGAGAACCGGCACGTAGTCCTTGCTCAGCCAGTTGCTATAAAGTATTGGCCGGGCCAAAGCTTGCTCTCTGTTGATACCTGACAAATAAAATGTTAGCACATTAGATCAAACTGTTACTGTATTGACTATCACTGAACAAAAATATAGGATTAAAGACTATAGATATTGGTTATTAATGCAGTAAAATATAGAAAAAATAATAAAATCCTATCAGCGAATTAATGACTTACCAGGGAAGAATCTCATGGCAACGTTATCGATGTTCTCGTCAGTCCACTGTCGTTCGGAGTCTTCAACCAAACGGTCTTGGAAGAGACGCAGTGCCTCGTGGGCCCATAATCTCACTAAACCTTCTACGCTTAGATTATCTAATGGCCTGTGAACAAACATATTACTTAGCACTTACAAAAAGAAAACAATTTTCTTTCGTAACCATAAAAGTTACAAATGTAGTCACCCTTGCACATACAAAACCCTCCAATTGGTTATTTTAATAACCTAAGTATATTTGTGGACATCAAAATATTTTTATTCCAGACAAATAATAGAATATCTTTTACCCTGCAAACAGCATGACTATTATTTACAACATAGCGAGCCCTTACCGCCAAATTATCGTAAGCGACACTTTTGTCAAAAATGCGTTTTTTATCGAAAGTACTATTTTAAGCCACAACGGACCCAAACCTGCCCAAACCTGTGTTAGAATTAGATATTTAAATGTATAAAAATAATTAATGTATATAAAATTTCAATTGAATTACACATTTCTTTTTAAAAATATTTAACAAAAACCTTCTCCTGTAAAATTTGTTTTTTGTCGGTTGCGCTAAAATGGCGGTAAAGGCTCGATAGTATAACCTTACCTAATAGCCTCGCAAATGCCGCGCACCCATCTGGTCATTTCTCTCGGCGAGTACACGTAGTGCGGCTGCATGTCCTGAGTGAATCGCTCTTGTGACGCGAGGTACAGCTTCACCATCGCTTGGGTGAGAGGTTCCGCGTAGCCTCGGAGAGATGGTTGCATACGCAGCATGGCGCGGGTGAATGTGCCGTAGATCTGAATAAAAGTGTTTGTTGTTAGCAGAAGCTGTATTTAGTCTGGCTCACGAAGGACCAAAAAATCAAAAAGTTGTTTGCTGTTGTAAAATCACTCGTAGTCAGACTGAAAAATTGCTTATTTAAAAAAATTGGACTTAGTGGAAAAAATTACGGTATTGGAATTTTAAAGCACTTATTATATCAAAATGGAAATCCCTACAGAACTACCCTATCGAACTCTTAATGTGGGACGTGTATGGGCTCGTATATATCGAAATATGTAGTTCGAAGAGCGTAGATTTTTAATAATATAATTGCAAAGTATTATAAAAGTAATATTGTTACCTGTTCTAGTGAAGTTTCGCCGGGATAGTCGACGTATATAACAGGCACGTGACGCAACAGACGATGCGACAGAGGTTTACGTCCGGGGTCAGTGGGCGGGTTACACGCGCCCACGAACTGGATGCGTTCCAGGTGTACCCACGAATGATCTGTATGGAGTTTTATATGACGATAAATTTATCTTCATTGTGCTATCTAATGGATGCAGGACATAGGTCAAAAAATATGTTTTAGTAGTATCAGGATATTTTGTACAGTTATCATTGCATTTTTTTGTTGACAATCTTTGAATACACATATAAAAAACACAAGAGGGCCGTCAGAGACTGGATGCATAAAGCAGCAGACCGGGCTCTGTGGCGTAACCTGGGAGAGACCTCTGACTAGTAATTGGCGATTTTATTTGCTTTAAATAAATTAAAAATAGGTAACCAGTTAACGATATTAATCAAACAATTAAATGTACATACCGCTTGCACGGTAGAATCCTTTGTGTTCCAACAGTTGGCGCAAGAACGAGATGACTCGCTGTGTTCCGTACTGGTCCATGTCGGGCAAGTTGATCTCGTCGCAGAACAGAACCAACCATTTACCCAGCTGCAACAAAGTTTACAAACGTTGCAAAAAAATTGCATAAATTTACCCTTTACATACAGTATCAAATAGTTCGTACTACTAAACTTCAAGGAAGTCACGGATAATATACAACCATCTCATATTTGGACGTTATTATTGCACACCCAATCACGTCTGTACTTGACTTTTTCTATTATATTGGGCAAAAGAACAATTGACTGTAAGGTAAAAATCGATAATGCTTGCTTAGTTTGAAAATCAATCCCATACCTGAACAGGCGCAAGCACCACACCGTTAGGCGTCTTCCTGTACTCGCAGTAGTGGTCGAAGGTCTTGAGCAGTAGCTCTGGAGTGGTGGCGGAGGAGAAGTTGAGGCCCACCACCTCCATGTCGGGCAGAGCTCGCAGCGCGGAGAATAACGTCATCGTCTTACCAGAACCGGGTGGGCCGCACAACACTATGTACAAATAATGTGTTAGTCTTGGTGGGTACTTCGTTATATTGGTTGTTTATTTTTATGTGTGGTATTAGGATTATTATTTATCAGTATGGGTGGCACTATAGTTATACTATACTATAAAATATATTTTTTAGATTTACGCCAATGTTACACATTGAAATAAAACTATTTTTTTTACAGATTTCATTGCGGATTTGTTTTTAAATATTTTAACTTCTCAACGTTTCGATTTCTTTATAACTTTCTTGGAGGGTGGACATGAATGACTTTGTAAAATTATTCGCCATAATATTCTTAGGGGGACTTAAAAAAAAAACATATTTTATCATTGACAATTTAAAGATGACATGCCACTGTTGGCAGGATATTCAACTACTATTCTAACATATCACACCCAGTATAAGTGCTCCAGTTAATTATGTTTCCTTACCGAGAGGTTTATGTTCAGCCAGCCAAGTGTAAAGTAGCGCTTCATGGCGCACTGTATCAAGAGTTGGTACGACCACGTCGGGGGCGGCCACCTTATGAGTCTCAACTTCGATTTGTGGCACCTTAGCCGACCATGGCACCCATTCACCAGTAATGCAGACCTGTTGAATGAGAATCACATGTATTTGAGATTCAACCCTGCTTTTTCTAAAACCCTGAATAAGTGTTCCAGGTATTAAAAAGGTTATGTAAATATGATATACAAACCTCGAAGTCAATAATGTGCTGATTGGCACCACAGTTAGGCAGCTGCATGGTACTTGCCGATCTTATAAAGTCGCCCAATTCGTTGCGATCCTAAAATGAATTAACACAGCCATATTATGCTTAGCTCAATACTTTTACATTCTAAGTATAAAGAAGTCAGTGGTTCTTATTATTTCTGATACTATATCTTCTATATGACAATTAAAAAATCCAATATTTTTGTACCTTCAATTTAGCATCACCAGCAAACGACCAGAGCAAGGAATACACAAGCCATTTAGGTACGTAAGCTTCCAGCTGCTCGCTTGTAATGGGGAAGTCGGGATGTTGACGATTGTAGCCCAAGATGTTTCTGGAATAAAAGTATCAAAACTATTTATAACAGTTATATTAACACAAAGTTTTTTCAAAGTCTTAAATACATAAATATATTTTTAGTGTATGCTTATATTATTTAATTGCATTGGTAAATGTCGATAAAAAGTTTAATTTATCGATAGTTAAAATTGTGACAACAGTTTAATTTTACATTGAAATAAATAAAATACGTACCTAACACCTCTGTTGAGCATTGAGTGCAGTGACGAGAGAGCACGATGGCGCGTGAAGTCCATGATGTGGTCGAGGGAAGCTGCTCGCTCCAAGCATTTCACAACGAGACCGTCGCCGAAGAACAGCGGTTGCAGTATAGCGGCTACGTCACGTTGAGTCTAGGATATAAAACATTACAAATATACTATCTCTTATCTTTTAGCAGGGTACTAGATGGTAGTAAGGTGGACAGAAAATACATTTTTGCAGGAACATCAACTGACACCGGAAAAATATTATCAAAAACTCTTTTAAAGTTAAACTTGTAAGTAAAATATGTAAGCTTTTCTTTTGGTTAGAAGTGTTACAACATACCTGTAGGGCAGGCGACAAGATGTTTTCAGTAGCAGCTTGGTCGCTTCCAGGTGTAGGAGCTGCCATTACAATGCTGAATGAATCCTCTTCTCCATCTTCTAAAGGTATGTTTCTCAATCTAAATAAAGAAAAATATGAATAATAACTTATTGTAAAACATTCTTTTATGAACGTAACTAAATTAATACAAATATTTTTACCTCATCAGATAGTTTTCGAAGATCATTTCAGTGGTTAAGACGTCTTGTGAGAACCAAACCATACCGCAACGAGATACAGTAGCGAGTGTGGCGTATTTAAGATCTTGGACCTGCAAAAATTGGTTTATTGTAATTCCGTGCTTTAAAACTTCTGATTCGGCGTCAAAAATGCTGGCTTTATGCGGCGTGTGAAAGTGTACGACTCAGTTGCGTGGGCTAAGGGTATAGCAAAATAGAAGATAGAACTTGATATCGATATTAAGACAGATAGAAAGACAGTTTAATTAACTTACCTCGAACATGATCCTGACATTAGGTGGCAGCGACAGACGCTCACCATTCGGCAGCGTTAGCAGTTTGTTATCATCCAGCACGGAGTTCAAATTCTCCACCCACTCCGGATCGACATCACCGTCGAATATGATCCATTGACGCTTGTTGATCTCGCCACGGACATTGTCGATGATTTTTCTATAGAATTAATAAAATAATGAGTAAGATTTTTGTAAATTGTTATCGTGCCCGTAGTATTATGTTTATTTTGTGAATGTAAACAATTTAAAAGTTCTTATGAAGTCTTTTATTTGCTCCTCTTTGGCATAGGATCTCTAAAAATATGCTTTTATTAAACATCTCGTGTATATTTTCAATGAGATTGATGGAGTATGCGTACAAAAACTTCATATTTTTGTAACAATATCAAAGTAAAATTATAATTAACTAACCTCAGAATATGCGTGAAGAGACCGTCGGTCCATTCGCGTGTGTTGGGATCGAGTACACCATAAAGTGTTTCCTTGGACATAGCTTTAGGATCAATGACGTGTGCCACGCCTTCAATTCCCTCGTATCTGAAATTAAAATATTGTTTATAGATCGTGTTTGATATTCCTACAAGCGTGTTTTCTATAGGTAAAGGCTTACCTTTCCAAAGCTTTCAACAGTACTCGCCAGGCGGTAGATTTGCCACTTCCAGAAGGTCCAACCATCATAAGACCATGGTTGAGCTTGCAGATCTGATACAGCTGGAGCACCTGTATTGTAATATTTAATTTAATAAAATATTATATACTACAAATATGCCTCAAAAAGAAAACTACCTGCTTAGTCACTTTGTATAAAGCGTGATTTAAATTTGGAAAAATAATATACTGTGAATTAGTCAATTTAATATTATTAATTTAAGCTGTATATGACAAAAGTTTTAGGGTTGTAATATACCTGTTTAACACAGATTTGTCTGTACATAGCGACTCATTTGTGGAGAAAGCGAAGGGTTTCGTACTCGACACAAAAGGAAATCTAATATCGATAAATTGAACAAAGTAGGAAACGAGGTCATTAGCTTAGAGTGGCAGGAGACCATATATCAGTAATCGGTGCACAAATGAATACTGTAAAGCGATGATTCGAAAACAGCGAAGGAACTAACACTCAAAACGACACTAGATATCGATAAAACGAATGCATTACTATAAACAGTTTTTGGATTTTATCATTTCATAGTTAAATCCCAGCACCACATTTATTGTTAAAATACATTTTTATAGAAGGCCACATAAATCCCAAACTGTTTACAGCAGATACTTACTTTGGAACGTGAGTAATGCTTAAGGAAAGAAACGATAAAAGCGGAATACGCCTCTAATACCGCGACATAAAGTGCACATTAACACACACACACAACTCGGCACAAAGAGTAAGAGTGAAGATGTAGGTGTCCCACGGCCGGCACTGACCTTCTCGATCCACGTGCTGTGTAAAGCGCGCGACGTCGCGCTGCGCCTCTACGTGCCGTTAGCGGGTTAGCATGGAAACGCATATGCATTCACACTCACATACTAACGTTATGTTATACAGGGCCTCCACTTTATGACAGACATATTTCTCACCCACCCCCCATTGTTATAGATTGTTACGAAATAATTGCATTATGTTGTTAGTATTTTATTCAAATTATAATATTAAATAATAAAATATAAATATAATTATAATAATAAAAGTCGATAAATAGTCCTTCTATCGAATATAAAATATAGAAATAGTCCTTCATAAAATGGGCACCCTGGGATATTATAATATATATTAAATATTATTATTTGATAGAACTAAAATGTTTCACATTCACGGGGTGTAGTAATAGTAATATTAAAAACAAAAACATTATTCAAATTAATTATGTGTATTATTTAAAGAAGGTTTAATGAATTTCTCTGAATATTATGTGTCAATAAAATAATGTGTATGAATTGAACAGTACAATTGATTGGTATTAACTTCGTTATAAAACCCATGTGATGAAACACATCTAGCACCATCAACACTGAATAACAAAGCATATGTTAAATCATTATGTAACCATATTGCATGACGTCCTTTACTTTATTAATCATATGTCATATAATACGATATGCCGTCACCTCATCGGTTATATATGTAAATGGTAAATGTTGTAATGTAAAAAATAAAACATTGTGCATACAGAATTCATGTTTCAAATAAAAGTGCATGACGATATCACTCATGAAATGAATGCTGTATGTCGTTGATATGCTAGCAGTTAATTTCCGTGACCGTTATTAGATGTATCTTCCCTGCAAATTAAATTATCTAGCCACCAAATTATTGACAGTTAAGAAATCTGAACATACCTTGTCCATCCAAGTGGAGCCCTGTTCGTCACCCTCGCCGCAAACCAAGAACTCTTCGGCGCAGACCGCGCGAATTTCATTCTTCAAGCCTTTGAGAATAAATATTGATATGTATAACATTGATTAATGACACAATATCTAACTACTTTACATTTTGTTTTGACTCTGGGTCTGTCAAACTTAATAGCATGGTAGTCGAATCGAAACAAATTAAAATTTCTAAGATATGCATCAAAACCTGTCATTGTGAATTCACTCACCAGTCATCTCAGCTCGAGTGTATCCGACATTGGGGAACACATCATTCAATAGAGAGAACAACAGCGGTATATCTTCAGCCACCAGCTTAGGCACCATGGTTTCGCACACTGACTGTATGAGAATATCCTGTTCGGGCAGAGACTCCGCAATGGATGCCTCATCCGGTACTTCCTGGCCACGCTCAGTCAGATTTTCCTATACAAAAAAACGATGTTTACTATATGTTTCGAATACATTGATTGCAAAAAGCAATGCGGTTACATAGACACATATAATTTGTACGTAATGCATATATACCTCAAACTGATGTCTGCTATGCTATGGAAAATAAAGAAATGTAAAATTTTGTATTCAGTTAGTGTGAATTAATTTTGATGTGATGAATTGCATGTTGATTGTTAATTAGTGATGGGTAATGAGGGGTGAATAAATACCTTAATTTTCTGGATACGGTCGCGCTTCACGTTACCGGCGGAAACCAGCACTGATTTGAGGGCACGCAGACCGAAGTCGTAATGTGACTGGTTTGATAGTTGCTCGTCACATAATCTGGAGAAAGAAAGAGATTCTTTTTAGGGAGGATTTATGGTTGCTGAATTTAATAAGTCAAATACTCGAATCATTAATACCGATAATTTCATAGATGTGATAGAATACCAATAATTGACTTAACTAGTTAAATATGTATTACTTTTCGTTAAATTATAGCCAAGACACTTTTATTCAAACACCTATCACATTTAACAACGGATATTCTATCTTCCTTTCGACGTAAGTTTATGATATAAAAAAATAGTAGTACATACTTGAAGAACGGAACGATCTTGCAGGCAAGTTTCTCTGCAGTCCTGAAGCCCTGGCTGAACAGCATCACCTCGGCGATGAGCTGTCGGTCCGGCGTGGTCATAGCCAAGCTCCTGAACAGCTTCTTCAAGTTGTCGGGCAGGTTGGAACGCCCGGCGTACCCAGGGTTCATGGTGATGAATATGGCCATGTCTTGAGACACGCGCACTTGCTTACCAACCAGCTCTACTGTTATGGACTTGGCTGAAAAATTTAAATAGAATTAACATCCTTAGAAGACATAAGAATTGGTTCAATTTTTATGGATTTGGAATCGTTATTGATTTTTATAAATATCGATATTTGTGACATTATTATTGATTTGTGTCAACTGGCCATTTACTTGCTACACCTCATATGTTTCTAAAGAAAAACCAATTTAAAACAAAATATGCGTTGACAAGCAATTTTAAGATATGTTGAGGAATGTTTTACCAGTATTGTCGCCCTCCTGATGACTCTTGAGTGCTTCCTGAATAGTCTGAACTTGCTGAGACACGGCGGACAACATTCTCTCCTCCAGACGATTGAACTCGTCGAAGCAACCCCACGCACCCACCTAGAATGAAAAAGTATATGTATTTTTTCTAAATTCTATCTAAGATTCAAATGTATTATTAACAAAATTACGTTTTAAAGTATCTGTTTTATATAGTAATGCTTACTTGGCAAAGACCGACGAAGATACGGCCCATGGCTTGGAAGTCGAATGTCTCGTCGCAGTTGAACACGAGCACGAATCTACCCAGTTGGTTGCCGAGGGCTTTCACCGACTCCGTCTTACCAGTACCGGCCGGACCTAGAATAAATGAATAATATAATTTTACCATTTTTGTATTTTAGTAGAACACATGTATGACAAAAAACACACACTGAGATGTGTATTGTGTCATGGGTGTCAGAAAGTGCGGAGGACTGATTTCACAACGCTTATTATATAAACCAATATGTTTTGCAAACACCAATAACATATTTTTAGAGCTACGATTTAGCCACAGCCACTTTCAGCAATTTATTATTTAGATATTTCGCCTATTTCACTTCGGAGGCTATTTACCTTCCTATTGAAAGAATTACTGTAGATTAACGTACGTTTTATTTTACAAAGTAAATTGTTTGTATTTTATACGTACCGAAAGGCGATCCACCCAGACGCGCTTCCAACGCTTGTGTCATTGTCAAGTAGCAACGATCGGTCAGCGGCGTCTGTACGAGACGGTCTTGTACGCCCAAATACTCGAATCCGTAGAGGAATTTGGCATTCGCCATGTGGATTGTGAGTTGTTGTAGCACCTGCAACACAAATAAGTTATAATAATTAGTTAGTAGTTATTATATTATCATCAAGTTCACTTAATTGGAATAGATCGGCTTTATCAGCTAAAATAATTATGTACATATTTATTGCCTTGATACATTAGTGAGAATTCTAATAGTAACCTGGACAAATTTCGATAAAAGTTTACGTAATTCTCATGTAAATTTACGATTTACATGAGAATGTATTTTGCCTGAGTAATTGATGATTAATTTTCTATTTATTAGAAGGTACTTACGTCGTTGTTCCTCGGGTCGAAATAGAAGCGCATCTCACACAGCCACTCGAATGAACGAGGGCTGTTCACATTGGAAGCGATGAGGCGACGAGTCACTGTACGTTTGTGCACGAATTCGTTGATCTAATGAACAATAACGGATATCAATTTTAATTTTACAATACAATGGATAGGAAATATGACATAATAATATTATTTACTCTATTTGGATAAACAGTGATGATGATATGAATGATTTAATAAAAACCACATACATGATGTTACATCAACATTTCAGACAGTCAAATAGTATTGAAATATAATGATGTAGCTAGTTAATATTACAACAACATAACCTTGCACATCCTTTCTCTCTTATTTAGAAAACTTTACTTATTATTAATGGGAGAAATATTTTTTGCGCTTGTAAGACACATGTCATAGAGTATTCATTCATTCCTTTACAATAATAAGACTTTTGATAAAAATAGTTCAACTAAAATAATTGTACAATTCCATACCAAATGCTCAAGTTTCCTTCTCCTCAATGGAGGTTGTTCTTGCAGCACGGAGTCAGCTAGGATGTTAAGCATGTTCTCCACATGAGCCAGTACTCTCTTTAGTCCATCGCCGCCACCACTAGCAAGCGCAGCTTCCACATCTTCAGACCACAAGATCTGTGCCGCTAGCACCACTATTTGAGCCTGTTTTACAAATAAACAAACAACAATTGGATTTTTTTTAAAACTAAGGTCTTATTATATTATAACATTTTATGAGTGTTTGATATGGTATACTTGACGGTTTAAAATTAAGGTAAAATGGTTTATTATATTTTCCATAATTGGTTATATAAAACAAAATGTATAAAAGTGTAGTATTCCTTCAAAAACATAATAACCAGTAATTTAGAAAATTTTGTCACACAATAGCATAAATTTGCGAAAATAATAATACATCCAACTTACTTGATATTTATCACACCAATCAATAAACTTCTGAGGGTCGACGTTGCCGTCCTTAAACTGCTTGACGTCACCAACAGCGTCTTTGAGTCTGCAAGCCAAAGTGACGCGCATCTCGCGCTCCACCATCGATAGCCACGAGTTTATCTTCGGATTTTCAATCGTCGATACTGGCGACGTGAAGTACACCTATAGAAAAAGAAACACTTGTGTTATATCTGTATGTAAGATTATAGACCCTAATGAGGACTGATTATTAAAAAAAATATTTTTGAATCATTAAACATGGTGCAAATATTATTTTATGTTAAAAAAGTTTAAAACTGTATGGGTTAAAAATAAATATTTCTATTCACCTCTTCGCCTTCACGCGATGCTATTCCGTTGATGACGGTGTTGTCATCGTTAAGGATGATGGCTGCGACGCCGGCGAACATCTTCTTGAAGTGTTTCTGCAGACGAGCGATGTTCTTGCTGTTGCCGATGATCTCCAGAAGATCTTCATCACCCACGAAGTAGAAACTGGAGGAAAACAGTTATCACCATTTTTTTTGCTGATGTTATTTTCATTTAACATTTTGATGATTGTATTATTTTATAATATAAAGTACCAATTAATTTTCAAAATGTTTAATGACTTCATAAGTAAATAATTGATTTAAGCATGGTTTGCAACATGGTTTTAAAAGTGTACCTTGAAATTCATTCAATATTAATAATTGTGAAACTACTTACCGCGGGAAGCTGCTTCTTTCCCTCTCCAAGTATTCACCGAGCGCCTTCTGTATCTTGCCCAACAAGTCGGCGAGACGTTCCAAAGAGCGCTGCACGCCGGGAATGTTCAACACGTCCATCACCATAGGCGACTTGCCCACTTTCTTCATCAGACCGAGGAACTCGGAACTATGAAGAAAATATAAAATTAATGACAATGGAAAAAATATTATTTTTAAATATTAATATTATATTAAAAATATTAATATTATTTTTGAAGGAAAATTAATCCGCTCTGAGACCATGGAAGCTGTAAAGTAATCGAAGCGTCGGGAAGTTCAAAAATGTAATAATTATAACCACAAAGCTGTGAAGTGATTTTACCTGATGCTCTGGAAGCGACTAGTTTCAACAGGCAACAGCGTCTTGATATCAGCAGACCCGCTGAAGATACCCTCGAGGTACACCCAGCGACGTTGCACATCGATCCACACGTCGAACAACGCGTTGATACGGTTCAACTTCTCTTCCCATGTCAATGCTTCCTCTTCGAACACCTAACAAAATCATACATTTTAAAGTCTTATTCATGGATAGTTTTAAAATTTATTTTAGCTATTGAACGAAACTTCTTTGCTTAAACAGAATTAAAAAGTCGATAGAAAGAGACAAAACATTCGCCTATTACTATATCTATCTCAAGGTCGCCTGGAAGAGATTGCCCAGTGCGATAAAGCCGCCTTTTGTACTTTTTTTATTACGTTATTATATGTATGGTGCAAAAAAGGATAAATAAATAAATAAACATTTGAAAGCTAGAATACGTTTCAAAACTGTCTATGAATGAGGCAAGATATACAAGTTGACAAAGATAAGGTAGATAGTCCAGTAAATTCAGAAGGTAATAATGAGTGCTACACTCGATAGTAAGTCGATATACTCGCTGATGGCGTCATTATAAATATTATAATTCCTTTGTGGTTTATAAATCTTTATTTTATGTAATTGTGATTGATAAACAAAAACAATTTACATGAGTGATATACAGGAGAGGTCATGAAAAAATGCAAGCATAAAAATCTTAGATAGAGGAATATAAATTCTTCTTTAGTCCACTCATACATAATAAGTTTGGCGTGTCATAACGAACTCTTACCTTGTAATAAGGCGAGAGTTTCATAGCAGCGACGCTGTTGATGTGCTCCTTCACTTTGTTGAACAGGTCGTCCCATCCACGAATGATCTTGCATTTGTTCTGGTAGTTGATAAGGTCCAGCTCGTAGCTCTGCCACGACTCGCGCACCTGTTTATATTCATGCATTTGTGAGTAGGGCAATATATAAAATTTTAATATACATTTAAACGAAAAACAAAAGTAGATAAGATTGCGACAAAACAACGAATTTTCTTTCTGTGCAGCGCGGGGAATTATTATGGAATTCACACACTTCACGCATGTGATTGCCATATACCTTTTAAAATCACATATATTTAAGTAGCAAATAACATGTAGTTGATTTCAATTTGTTGCTATTTACTAGAGGAATGTATTGTAAAATTTTCAAATAACAAAATATAACACCACAATGAATGCAGGGGACTTTCATGAGTTGCTATGGAAATTATTGTGGTTGGGTGTCTAGAATTAGATTTCTTGTGCCTGAAAGAGAAAAATACGAAGAGACGGAACATACAAGTTGAAATGTGGGTGTCTTGGCACCTCTATCAACTCCTAGGAAAAAGTCGTGAGCTTATGTTACATACATGATGTATGATTATATCTATATTTTATATAGAAACCTGTTTCAAGAACTCCTCGAGCGCCATCTCTCCCTGCGCGACGGACACGACGTCCTTGACGGTGTGCTCGTTGTGCAGCAGGTCCGCGTCCCACACCTGGCCCAGCGTGAGCTCTGACAGCGCCCAGTCCACCTTCAGCGCGCGGCACAGCTGACGCCAGTGACGCTCCTTCAAAGCGTCAGACTTCAGCTCCACGATCAGCATGTTCACCTGGTGTAGGAATTTTTTTATTATTTAAAAGTATAAATACATAAAAAAAAATGCCATCAAATTGAAAACCTCCTCCTTTTTTTAAATCATTAAAAAATACCTAAACATATTAATACAATACATATTATAATTGTTTTTCAGAACTATTTTACTGTATTAGCCCATATTCATATACTGCTGAGCAGTCTCTTCTAGGGCCAAAAGTTCAGCTGGGAGGGTTTAGGGCACATAGAACAGAAGATCACAAATTTTGAATAAATATAAGAAGAATATTACCTTGGTGTAAGACTGCAGCAGTTTGCGGACATATTCATAGCTGTCGTACATTCGCAGACGAGCCGGCAGTTCTTTCAGCTCGTTCAACATTGCCTCTAATTGTTGCCTAGAACCCAAAACAATTTAAATTCCGAATACATTCTTAATAATCCTTGCTTTAAACCTTGCTGTTTGAGCTAATTACCTGAGTTTTCTCGGCTGGACGGAAAGCCACGGCTTCTCCCTGATGTCGTCGATCTGAGTCCAGATCTTGCTGAGCGAGGACCACACGCCACGGAGGTCTTGCAACTCCTCCAGGGCTACTGTCATGCGCTCGTTGTTCACGGAGCTACCTGTTAATCAAATCACAAAGAAATTTATAGTACATATGTATATTCTAGTAATAAAATACATCGCATTTTTTCCAAGCAAGTTTTTGGGCATAACTATAGTTTTAAGAAAGCATTATATCTAAAAAAAATTCTAATAAATAAATCGATTTATTATTGGGAATCAAATGTAAATACGTTCAGAATTTATTGAAATAATCAAACGAAGAAACATATAGACAGGTCAAACTAAGAAACTATTTTTTTGGCCTAGAAATCGATTCTAATGTTAACTAACCACTGAGAACAGCCTTATTTCTTACCAGTGTCATGCAGCTCCAAAGCCTCCTTAGCTTTAGCGACATTGTCTCGCTCGTCCTTGAGCCTAGTGTAGCGAGTCTCCATGGCTTGCAGTCTAGCCAGGGCATCCTCAGGTCTTGTAGATCCGTCTGTGGGCTTGCTACGCTCCCACTCTGTAAGGAACTCAAGCGTACGGGCCTCTACGGCTTTGTCTTCCGCTACGATCTTTTGTTGAAGCGAAGCCACCTATATAAAAACATAGAATGATGTCATAACCATGGATAAAAAAAAATATATAAAATTAAGTCAATTATAAATTGTAACATACTTGAGTCTGGATAGAAGAATCCTTCCTGCGCATAATTTCGTTGAACGCGCTCCATTCGCCTTCGATGTTATCAACGTGCAGCCATTGAGCTGGGAACTGGAATCTAGTGTAACACACAAAGAAATATAAACCTTTCCAATAAGTAATTGTAAAATTTATAAAAGTAGAAATAGTTTACTTACCTCTGTCTCTCGAGAATGCGTTGCGCCTCCCTGTAGATGTCGACTTGTTTCTCCCAAGCTAATACTTCTCTCTTCAGTTGTTGTACGTATGTGATGAGAGACACCGCATCACTGGTAGAAGCTGCCTCTGTTAATTGAAAAAATAAATATAAATATTTATTAAATAAAACAACGTATTAGGAACCTAGAGAGATCAAAAAGGAGGAGGAAAATTAATTAATTTCTTTTTTTCGCGAAATTTCATCCTAAGAGTTAAAAAAACATTTAAATTTTGGAAAATTTATTTTAATTTTGTTGTTGTCGACTGTGTAATATGTAACTTAACCTATTTATGGTTAAGTTACTTTGTAACTTATAATAAGTCTTAAATTCTCTAATTATTATTATTGTGATTACTTATTAACTACCTAAGAACAATATTTTACAAAGCCACAGCAAGAATAAAGTCTATACTCAAAAACACTTACCGATGGTCTGCTGCTCGAGCTGACTACGCGACTTGGCGAGTTGCGAGTGGAACTGCACCATCTCTCCACCGAGCAGTGCTCCGAACTTGCCCAGTACCTCCTTGTGCCACGCGTCATACTTCAGAGCCACCTTGCTCTGTACGCGGGCGAAGTCGATCACCACGGGCCCGTACTCGCGACGTGTGTCGGACGTGTCGAATGTTGTGCGAGATTTTCTGGTAAGAGGATATAGATATTTTTAGGATATTTTGCTTTGTACTGTAGACAATTGCAGTCTTGTTATGTAAAATCTTCTCTCTTCAGCAACAGGTAGTCCACTGCTGAACACCTCCCGAAAGGATGCAGGCCACTTCCAACAGGTCAATGTGGAGATTCTTGGGGAGGTTCAGATATTTTAAATTAATTAGTTTCTATATAAAATCGTAAAATTCATATTCTAGATGATACTTAAACAATTTTAGGGCTTTACATTATTGTAACCAGATTGTATAACTTACTTGATGTCATTCAAGCATTTGATCCACAGAGTAATGTCTTCGCCGAGACGTCCATACAGGCTTTCCGGCTGCAGATCCCACAAAGCTTGATAGCTGTAAACCAATAGTAATTTAAAATATAAATTAGAACAATGGTATTGTGTCTTATTCAACAACTATTTTTATTACTCACCGCAGCCATTCATCGACATATTCCCGAACTTGAGATATCTTTTGTTCGATAGCGTCGTACGCACTTTCGAGAGGCGATGATCCGCCGGGCAGTTTGGTCAGCAGGTTTCGATAAGTCGCTGTTTGAGCGCGAGCGACGCCAACTTGGTATCTGAAATAATATGCCAGTTAATTAGATGGACAGAAAATATCGATAAATCCTATCTAAACATCAATGACGTATCGATACTTTGATATTGATTCATTCTGTATACTTTACAGTACTGAGACTATTCTGTATTTTTTTGTTGTTTAAAAACAATCTTGTTTTTAGTTTGTTTCTTACCTGGTGCTCTGCAGGCGATGTTGGCTAGTAACAATTGCCTGCCAGGCGAACATCTGCCTCATCAGTTGGAAGCGAGCTTCCTCAAGCGAAGGGAACAAGTACATCTGTTGGTTGGTTATGCGGACTTCATGCACCACACGAGTGATCTGTGAAAAATAGCATATTGAAGCATCGATAAAAAGCAAAATACATTCGATAATTCATAAAAACTTTTTGTTCAATGTGTGAATATCGATAACATGTAAACTTTAGTCAATACCTCAAAGATTGTTGTTTTTTTTACACACGTAAATATCGATAGCTTTGGATATATATTGGGGTTGATAACTTATTGAAAATTGTATCTATGTACCTGTGGTTCGCCTCCAGGTTTGTGTGTAGGTTCTGCTGGAGAATACGTGTCCATGGACAGATCGAGCTCGTTACTCTTGCCGAGTAGAGCAGCGGTCCAAGCTTCGATACCGGCTTGTAAACGCGCGGCGAGGCTCTTCTCCACCTGTTGATTTTATACAAAAACTAACATACACATGTACTGATATAACGCAATTCAAATTAGGGGAAGTGCAAGGATTGTCCATTTGCGACAGACTAGCACTTTTCGCAATTAAATACGTTTGGATTTTTAATTGCTCTAATTGTGCTCAACTGGATTTGCAATTTGGAAGCAATATCGGAAGGAAGGATAACAAATTTTAAAAACTTACCTCTTCATCGAGCCGTTGCACCCACAGATGCAAGTTGCTGTATTGACGCAGCGAAAGATCGTCGATGGCGCGTTGCAGGCGGCTCAGGATGTCAGCCAAACTTTGAGCCGAGTATGGGCATGTTTCCAGAGATCGAGCGTCAACTGAGATTTGTTCTTCGACGGCTAATAAGTCTTCCACCTAATAGTATAAAATAATCCATTATATTTATATAAAAATAGTTAAATTATGTATAATGTAAGGTCGATAAAACGTTTATACAGTATTTTATAGTTTAAAACTCGAAGTATACATTCAAATATAATTCAATAATAATCAGGTAAACACTAAGTCTTACCTTCTCTTGGAATAGAAGTACCACTTCACTCAATTTCTGCACGTAAGGATCGAGTTTGTAGGACTCCCATACGAGAGCCATGCCTTCGGATACTTGGTTCAACACGTCACGGCGCAAACCAGCCACCAGTGGAATGATCGAAGCTTTGTCGCGTATCTGAAATATTATTACCACTTATTGATTTAAAGTATTATTTAAATAGAGCCAACAAAATCCATGCCATAAAACGATGACCAGATGATATTTCGTATGCATGCGTGAGCAAAGTGACATAGAGGCGTGCGACTGATATTCTTACGGCGATATTCTAAACCTACATATTTCATGTATGCTAAATATTAAAACATAAAAATACTGCTTAAATAAATGAAGGCGATGAGAACATGCGATGAGAAATTATATTGTTTAAATAATAAATACGTAAAAAATACAGATAAATAAAAATTCAACTGAAATTGAACTGTCAACATGCAGCCTATAAATATTAAACTACCTTAGTATGATTCCTATTATTTAGCTGCACAAATAAAACGTACATATGTTAGTAATTGTACAGAGGGTATTACTGTTTGTCCATTCCTAATATCCTGGGTTCTGTTGTGCCTATATGTTAATATGTGTCTAGTGCTGAACTTTGTGAATAGATACTGAGTGGGGAATGAAAATAATAATTACGTACCTTTTCCAAAGTGCGTTCGTATGTACGCACGCTTTCAATGAGCGAGATAGCGAATGGGTAGAGTTGATTCGCCTGGTGGGCTTTGTTCACAATAGCCAATGGGACCCTGTATAAGACCATTTTTTTTACATTCTATTTACATTTATGTGTTTACATTTTTATTAAAAAGTTCCTACTTTCTCCCATCTATGACGAATGTTTGAATCTAATGTATTTTCCACTATGAGACTAATTTGAAATTATTATCTTACCTGAATCCCAGGTTCTTCAAGTTGCGCACTTCCTTATACAGGGTGATAATTTCGGGAAGGAAGTTGACTTTCAGCTTGAGTATTGTGCCTGTCTTGCTGGAACGCGCTCGTACTGATTCGATAGCGAAGATACGCCCAGAGACTCCCAGGTTACGTTGTTGCACCTACAAAAGTTCATTTTTTTTTATTGCAGTGAATGGCGAGACGAGCATGCCGTTCGCCTGATGGTAAGCGATGCGACCACTCATGAACAGAAGCAAAACCAAACAACACCTTGATTTACAAAGCAATGCTTGGCATTCCACTGCATGTACATAGTATTTTTATGTCTTTGCTAATCAATATTTCAATTCAATTATCTCTCTGTTATATAAAATAATTGGTCGTAAAAGTAATAATTCACTACCATGAGTTTGTTTCATTAGAGTTTACCTTGCGAGCCCAATCATCGAAAACTTCCTGCGTGTCCAACTTAAGTCGGAAACTATCGCCGTCTGCTTTCAGTTTCTGCCCTTCAATGTGGTTTTCCCAGCCTTTGCCTAAAATATACGACATTATATTGCTTAAGAATGAAATACACGTGAAAAAGGATTTTAATGGAAAATAATCTTACCAAGGACATCTTCCACTCTCTTCAAATAAGCAGTCAGTTGGTGATCGATTTGCTTCGCCCATATAATGGAACCAGCCACTGGCGGCAAGTCACGCACTAAAGACAGGCGACTGCATTTCGATTGGGGATATTGCACCTATTAAACAAATAATAATGACTATTCTCATAGATTCATTGGCTTTTATATTCATAAAAATATAGTGCATGAAAATTGCAAAACATAGCTGAATAGTTTAATTTGAAAGTAAATAGCTTATTACTTAAATTGATTGGCTAACAAAATAACAATACCTGTCTCTATTTTATAGAGTTTGACGGCATGCAAAATTACAGTGAGAAATAAAAAAATATATTACAAACGAAATATTAAAACAATGCAACTATATTTTAGAATACTTAAAACAAATGTAACTTTGACCAACAAAGCCGATAAAAAATATTTAACTTTAATAAGTTTATTAAAACTACAAAGCTAATAGCTTAATTTTAAAGTTAACAAAAGCTAGACTTTTTAAACTTAGCAAAAAAAAAAAATATGGGCATTGGCTTTGTAAACTAATATTATTTCATCACAGCGAGACACTTATTAAAATAATAGGTTTTTGAAAAACAA
Source organism: Hyles euphorbiae (assembly GCA_023078785.2). NCBI lineage: Eukaryota > Metazoa > Arthropoda > Insecta > Lepidoptera > Sphingidae > Hyles > Hyles euphorbiae. Next base: position 10,356,618 of record CM041049.1, on the reverse strand, counting down.
AAACATTTCTTAATACAGGTTTTGATCCAGTTTTTTGTAAAGATTTTTTTCCTTTTTTTTTTCGATAATTACCTTGAACTTCTCATGCAACGTCTCGATATCATCTTTGACTCGCTGTATGAGTTGCGTCTGGTACTCTCGTATGGCGCCGCGGATGTGCGGGCGCACGAACAGCGCGTTGAACCGCGAGAATATGCGGAACATCTCGTTGGCGTTCTTAGCTGTTCCCAACTGGTCGCGCAAGTGGGCAGTGATGCGGGTCTCTACACGATCTGTTACGCGATATTGTTTCCTATTACGTATGAGCTAACGTCTGTTTTAGCGAACTACGTGAAAAGGAAATTATTTTTCCCCTATTTTAATATGCATACCTTAAATTATAAAGATAAATTTTGAGGCCGCAATTTATTAAGTGTTCAAAACTACCGCCCCGCAGCTCTATTCGATATATCCATAGATTCGACCAGAATCCATAGATTCGATAAATAACATCGGTGAATCTCTGGTAATCACTAACTTAGATTCAAAACAAATAAGTAGAGTCGTAAAGAATGACCATTTGAATGTTATGCAATGGGGTCTTCGATCAAATATACACTAGATACACAGTTCCCTGTAAAAGTTCTGTTCAAAAGTGGCACCGATGCGTGACATGAAAAAAAGTAAACAAAAAGATCCTATATTCCAAATATATTAACATAAATTCCACCTTATTCCTGGAGCTTAAAGTAGCTTTTCACATAATATTGTCTAAAGTTCTGCGACGTTTTAGAAGCAACGGTCGGTGCGTGACTGAAGGCGAAAGAGTGCTTAAAGCACTCTTTTTTGGTGCCATTTTCTAAGCGCTCATGTTGTATCTAGTGTATATTTGATCGAAGAATGGGGTAGCCAAAATTATTATTTAAAATATGAGTATTGCATTAAAATTGACTATTTTTAATATGGTTCATTTAGAAAATTGTGAAAACATACCGATTCTGTCTTCATAGCGTCGCACAGCGGCTTCCCAGGCATCGCACCCTTCGCGTGAAATGTCCAAACAATCTACTTCTTTCACGTTCTCATACGCGAGATTCACCTGTAACAATATTTGTACTGTAAATAAATACATTCAGCACACAATCTTGATATCACACTAAGTTTTTTTTGTATTGGCTCTTAGAAATGATGAGCTACTTTTCGTTTCCACAACAACCACACTTCCAACAAATATTTTTGTAAAGGGTTAAATTGGCTGCTATATAAATGCTGTCTCACTCTCATCGCCACATACTATCAAAGCTATGAACTTTGTAAAAAATAGTACCATGATAGGAATCATTTGAATGATCTAACCTCAGCAATAGCGTTGGCATCGGCAGCATCCATGGGCAGTGAGTGTGGCTGAGCGGGCTCACCACCTGCTCCCGTCTCAGTGTTCACTGTAGCACGCGGACGAAGCACCTGAACAAACAAAAAATAACACATACATAAAAAATAAGTAATTATTATAAAAGAAAAAATATTTATGTATTACAGTCCCATTTTAAGGAGTTTCTACTATAAAATCACACCACCTCTTTAAGAGCGTTTATACCCTGCACGCGCTTTTTGGCTTAAAAACAGGACTTTTCAAATGAGTTAATAGCCACCAATAAACAATTTAAAGGAAAAATAATTAGTACTAATTTTAGAAAAGGTTGTCATCTAGGGATTTTGGTGGAAAACATTATAGATTGATGGATAATTTGTGAGTACTATACGGATTACTGAACACAAGTTTCGTTATTTAGGCTTTAAATGGCAATTTAGAAGCTTAAGATATCCGAAACCACTAAATATAAGATGAAAATAAAAATATTATCAGACTAATAAGACCCTTATGGAGGGATTTTGCTGAGAAAAATAATCTTTTTGTGTTTAGTTCCTGAAAAATAAAAATTTAAACAATGCGAAATTATTCAGAAACTCTCGTCAAGAACATATTTTTTTTCACCAACTTATCGTACATAATTTTTTATAGCAATTGCATATTATAATAGAAGAACATGTTATCAATAAATTACCATTTTTATATTTCAACAAAATTAGTTTTCATGTTTTCTACTAATATTTTAAAAACCACTATAAAACACGCTGTCCGACGTGGATCAAATCAGACCGCCGCAAGGCCTTCTAGAGGGAGGACGTATCGCTCGTCGCTCCGGCCTGGCTGCAGCCGATTATGCCGCGCGTAGTAAAAATAGCCACGTGCGGAATGCGATTACCACATCTTAGTACTTTGGTAGTAAAATATTTAATTATTTTTATTACCTACAATAATTTTGTAGTGAGTATAAATTATGTTTCAGGTAATATAATGGGATGTAATTCCGAGGCTAAAATATGTTATGTATTGTAATATAAAATTAAATATATTTCGTAATTGTAAGGGGTTGTAAGGCCCCTAACACTATTTATGTGTTCGAACACGAAATGATTAATAAAACGTCCGTAGTGTCTACTGATTGAACATTGATTTGAATGCAACTTAACAATGTAATAATAACGAAAATATGATTAGTATCCAAAATTTGTATTATTCTTTGCTTGCACAGTAATATTTGTCTACTTATAATGCAAATAAAATATTTTTATGATATTATATTACAGTTACATTTCAATTGAATATTTGAAGCGCACGGATCAAAGTTGTTTGAGCCGATTGTATAGCGAGCCGACGCGGCAGCTCTACGCACACAGCTTTGGTCGCTTATGTGTGCGTGAAATTAACGAAGAAATACCTATAGTTGACTTCGCGCGCAAGGTGTATACGCTCTTAATACGCATGTCAGTGACTAAGAATGCAGACATTTAAACATTGCGTTTCTGTAACAGCGGTCATTTTACACCAGAAAAATAAAACACTTATTTTTCTAAATTTATGAACATCAGTTCATCTGTCATAAAAGAACAATTTTTTTTTCGAATAATGACTAATTGGTAGTCAGTATTGTGCTTACCCTGAGCATGACAGTGCGCAGTTGTTCGTGGTGCCTGCGGAAGCGACGCATGTGTTCCATGCGCGCTTGCAGCCTCTTGTGTGAGGGAGACACGCGCCACACCATCTTCAGGTGTTCGTCACGCTTCTTCTTTACTATATCACTGCAGTTACAACAAATACATGTTAATTTAAAAGTGTTGAAGATTCTGCGGCATCATAGCTCCTTTTCAAGAGAGGCACATCCATAAATCAATTTCAAGAATTGAACATAGGTGAATCTTTGGTAGTCAATAATTTAGATTCAAAACATATACATAACAGTGAGAGAGTAAGGAAGTCCATTTGACTGCTGAGCAAAGGGGTAGCCTAAATTATTGAACCTTGAGTACTTAACATAACAGTGAATGGAATTACCAATATAAAAACGTGTAAAATATTTACCGTAAAAGGCCCTGCAGTTTCTCATACTCATCATCCCAGCAAGAGAAAACTTCAAAGCACTGCGTCATCACTCGCTCGAAGTCTTCGAAGGGAATGTGCATGAGGCGCCGAGTGCCCAGAACCTATAAAACAAAAACATAAATATTTTCCAATGAGTACTATTCAAATATACCCAACTCAAATAACAGAAAAATATATTGCAATATTTTAGACACAGATCGAAAAAGACTAGAAAATTAAAATGATGTTACCTTTAATAGCTGTTGTCCAAGGTCACGGGAGATAGCCTCGACAAGTCTCAAGCCACGTTGGATAGGATACTTGGTGGAACGGATTTTTCGAAGGTGGGAGAATATTTGTTGTACAGCCAACCTAAAATATAAATAGTTTTAACTAAAGTGCACAATATAAATAAGCTATCAGAGGTGTATTAACCTTTTCACACTTCACTTAATTATTGTCTTAATATGTTTATTGTATTTCCTATAAAAAAACTCATCAAAGTGTAATGTAAACTTACAAATAGAAGTACTTAAATAATACTAACCTGATTCTATCAAGTTCGGTTGCACTGAGCAGATCGTTGATGGGAAAGTCTTTCATCAGAGGGTTGTAATCTGATACTGTTGCAAGAGCTTGTTTCAGGCCAGTGTCGGTGTCGAAGGATACAGTGGCATGGAAACGCTTGCCATACTTAAGGATCTCTAGAGTAAGCGCCACCTGAAAAGAAAAAAACTAAGTTAGGAAAAAGTTGGTCACCAATAAACCTATTTGGAGAAATTTATTTATCTCAAAGCTATGTATTGACTTTTATTTCGATAACTGTATCATATAAAATATTGTTTAACTATTATTTAACAATGGATGCACAGTGATACAGCTTTGTGAGAAAAAATATGCACAAATTAAAATTAGTTGACTTACTTCAGTGCTCTCCCTCTTCTCTTGTATGCGGTGGAGTGCTCTCTCAAGATTCAGCCAGAATGAGATTTCTTGAAGAGCTGTGCCATTTGATGGATCGCGATCTAACTTTGTTACCTAATAAATACAACAAATAAAGGTAATATAACATTTCAAAAAATAAAAACTTATATGCTAGAAAAATTAATAGAATTAAAATAAAACCTTTTGGATCTCTTTAATCCATCGATTGACACCAAATTGCAGTTGATTCAAGAAGGTGGAATCTTCAACTTTATCACCGAAGTCCGCAACGCGAGCTTTTCGACCTTCATCAGCAGCCCTAAGAAAATACAAGTGATCAGTCATAACTCCTTGAATGAAATATATACTAGGACTGGACCAAAATCACATGCCCAAGGCGGCAGAGGTTGCTTATATTAATATATCGAACTACAATATGGAGCAAGAAGTTTCAAAAGATAAACAACTTCATGTAACAATGATTTTAATAAATGGCTAAATATAGTCCCCATTGAAATGTTACATGAGCTTTGCATTTTTTAGAGGACGCAATTTTATTTTTGGGATATGTGTGGGCGGTCAATAGAAGCTTAACCTCAAGTTTGTGGGGTCGCCACCCTTGTCCCCCGGCCGCCATCTTGGAAAAAGGGGTGAAAACACTTTTTTCGCATTATCTCGGAAACTATACGACTTACGAAAAATTTGTAAAAACATAATTTGTAGCTAATTGTATTGCCAAAAAATATGTTTATATAACTTTTGCCCTAAATTAAAAATTAAAGAAGTTATAAGCAAAAAAGTGAGTAAATATTTATAAAAAAATCTTTTTTTCTCTATAACTTTTTATGAAAAAAATCTCACCTTTTTGCTATTTTTTTATTTATATTAACCTATTCTGTGCCATTGATGGGTAGAGGTCTCCCTCAAATACTTCTACTTATCCCTATCAGTTGCTGATGCCATCCAAGTGCTGCTAAATTGGTCGAGATCGTCGCGCCACATTTTCCGAAGCCTGCCGCGTGGCCTCTCGCCATCCTTAGACATCCAATGATTGACAATCGTTGCCCACCTCTTCGGGTGCATCCGGATGACGTGGCCCGCCCAATCCCAGTTTAGTTTTTCTGATTTCTGTGCACCATTCTTGACTTTGGTTATGGAGCGCAAGGTGTTAGTGGGTACTCTGTCCATGCGTGTTACGCCTAGCATCCTGTGCTCCATAGCTTTGTGACAAACCTGGACCTGGATCTCTGAAGTTCGGTCAAAGACCAGGATTGAGCACTGTATGTGAGAATTGGTAAGATACAAGCCGAAGAGTCTACTTTTAAGAGAAACGGGAAGATTTCCCTTAAGAAATTTCTTCTTCACTTTTTTGCTTATAACTTCTTTAATGTTTAATTTAGGGAAAAAGTTATATAAACATATTTGTAGGCAAAACAATTTGCTACAAATTATGCTTTTACAAATTTTTCATAAGACGCATAGTTTCCGAGATAACGCGAAAAAAGTGTTTTTACCCCTTTTTCCAAGATGGCGGCCGGGGGACAAGGGTGGCGACCCCACAAACTTGAGGCTAAGCTTCTATTGACCCCCCAAACATGTCCCAAAAATAAAATTGCATACTTTCTTTTTTTTTTTTTTTTTATTGCAGTGAATTGCGAGACGAGCAAGCCGTTCGCCTGATGGTAAGCGATACGACCGCTCATAAACAGTAGAAACATTCCACTGCGCTCGCCATCCTGAGACATAAGATGTTAAGTCTCAATATGTCCAGTAGTTGCTCTGGCTACAATGTCCTTCAATCCGAAACACAACAGTGCATTTAAGCAGTGTTGTTTCACGGGAGAAATAGACATTGCGGTGGTACCTACCCAGATGGCTTCGCACATATGAGAGACCTACCACCAGTAAGTGTGTCCTCTAAGAAATGCAATATTCGGTCCTTAATTTGTAACATTTTAATGGACTAATTGTAAAATAAAGCGAGTCATAGAAACAATAAGGATGAAAATATAATTCCAATCTATAGAAATAATGGATGTGGAAAAATTATCAGGATTTAAAAACCACTGGACTTGCCTAAGTCCAGGCAAAGCATTTCCTATTTTTTTTTTTACAGCCGTATGCAAATGATGGCAGTTAGTTACTCAATTCATTACAGCAGCCAAAAGCAGAATTAATAGCATGTTGTATATAAAGTCTGCAACTTGCTTTGTATACATTCTGTTTCGCTATATTAATGAGAATCATGATGTTAATCCTTAATCACTACATATTGTGTCTGAATCAATCCATTTATGTCTCACTGCAGTGCATGGGCCTCTTCCATAAAAGAAAGTACGATTAAGAGCTTTTTGGCCATATAGTCCACCATAACGGCCTAGTGTAGGTTAGCAGACTATATTTTTTATAGAAATTCTTGCAAATCCCTGTGGGATGCAGGTTTCCTCACAATGTTTCCCTTCACCATTATAGTGCATGGTGGTTGACGAAATTAATATACATATGACTCCAAAAAGTCAGATTGCCCTGGAATTTGAACCCATGACCACCATGAAAATGTAGACAGATGCATCTGGTCCGTTACCAACAGGCCACCACATTATTTTATAGGTTATTGAAACCATAAGCATGTAAAGGTATACTGAGTAAGATTGTATATGTATATAGGAACCTTAACTTTGTTACATTATTCCATTGTTTATGATTCCCAAATAAAGGATTGGTATGTATGAAGTATGACTCATGCTTGCATAATTTAATTTATGAAATCATGCTATGAATTGTTATACAGTCTGGCTAGAGCCTGCATTAATCTGTAATGTATTGAAAATGTTGAATTTATGCCTTTAAATCTCATTGTCTGGTGAACTAAGATTTGAGATAAAAATATAATTGACAAAGTCTTAATTTTTACGTACATACTTGTGATGAACATATTAACCAAGGCATGCCTACACATTGCATTGTTTGACGCACATTATGCAGCAAGGCACAGATCATGTAGTTCATATTTCAATACATAATGGGAGTGTTATGGCTATGTGGATTGCTATCATTATTTTGGCTCCACATCCAACATGATAAAGTAAGCCAAACCTTACCTTTTGATGACTGCTGCCACTAGGGGATGTACGGGCAGAGTAATTTCAGGGATGTCAATGTTCTGCTGCAAGTGGAGAAGACCCATCTCCAATTCAGCAATCTTCTTCTCCACAGATGGTGCCATCTTATCACCATCCCTGAATAATATTTACCAGTTAATAATATTTATTTATGGAAATAAAATTACTATATAAAACATGATTAACAATTGTTAAAATATAAGGTAAGTGAAACTTAAGAAACTTGTTGTGTTTACCTGTCAGCTCTGCCACTCTCTTTAACATAACTCTTGAAGAATGGAGCCATAGTTTTGCTGATGAAGGCATGAAGTGTCTCATATGGAGAGCCATCGGATAAGTTGATGAGGCGCAACTGACTATGGATGGACTTGTCAGCCTCAATGACAGCTCCCCTCTTGATGCAGACAAATGCTGCCACTCGGGGTGATGTGAAGTGCACCTATTAATTGATACTTGGTTTATTTTTATAAACATTAAATAATTTCATTTAAATTTATAAATATTGGATATAATTTTCATATTTATTGTATTTATTTAGTCTTGCAAAAACATTGCAATTTCATAAAATTATTTATATTTACCTCATTGCTGATCTGGTATGTGACTGCTTCTTTCTCTTCTTCCCCTTCTGTGGGTTGTTCGCTGTCGTCCTCTGTACGCAAAAATACAAAAAAATATTTAATATAACATTATATACCAAGACCTAAGTTAAAAGAATCTAAGAAAAAAAAACAAGCGCTCAGAAACTGCAAGCATGCAATCGTGATGTCATTATCGATTGATTCACTGCAGTGGCGAGACAAACGAGTAGAAAGTTTTTCAAATCGTAAAGGTGGGTATTGCTGTGTACCTTTCGACGAAAATCTCTGCACATACAGCGAAGAGACTTGGGGATCTGAGATGAACTTCCTGATACAGTCTTGGTTGACTTTGTCGTCAAGCGCGGTGTTCAAAGCCGGTGGAACGATGTCATCTTCAGGTAAAAGTACCGTTGCGGCCCTGCGCAGGTAATTGGCGAAGTCTTGAAACTCCACGAGGACGACATTTTGAGTATCGGAAGCATTTTCACTCCCGTCTAGGGAGTCCCCCATGATGGTTTCAGATGTTAACTGGGTTTTCTAATAAGAATCAATAATTTATCCGGAGTAAATCGTCTGCATCACACAACTGTGCCAAACTGTGCAGCCGACTTTTGACAACTGAGGATGACGCATACAACAGTGTTGTCAGACTAAAAGTATAATAACGCGTTATAACATCTTAACATAAATGTAGCACATTTTAGCTGTTCGTTATTTTAGTCAATAAGGATAACTTTGACATAGTTTTTAATGTAACTTTGATTAAAATGCTACGATTTTTAATTTTGAGACTCCGATGATATAAATAAAATGAGGGGACACGAACGTTTTTTTTATGCAGTATCATTATTGTATAAATTACATTTATTTTTTCAATAGGTTCGGCATTCCATTAAACAATCAGTTCATCTAATGGTAAGTGATAATTACCGTTCATGAACATCCACAACGTTGAGATTATTTTTCTATTTTGTTTGTCTCCCCGATATTTAATCATCTAAATTATCAAAATATCTTATCTTTTAAATTTTTAATTCCATCAAGTTTAATTCATTAATTAAGTGGCATGCAGTTAATGCCTACTCTTATTAACCATAGTGATCTTATCTCCGCTGCCCAAATTTTAATCTCCTATTTCTTTTGTTATTCATTTGTGAAGAGCAAGTCGCATATTTTAATATTTATTGCTGCCACCTGCCAGTTTCCCAAAAAATCCCGGAGTCACACATTGCTCGCTATAAGGACTGGCAATTTTAACGATCGTTCAAAACAATAATGTTATCACTTTTCATACAGCATGGCTCTTCCAAGTTAACTTATTACTAAAACATATAATGATGTCATGTATTCGTTATATTGACGTTTACTTTATCCTGCATGCAGCACCCTGTTAGCCACAGACTAAGACTGCTAGTCGATAAACGAATTGCAATTTCGGCCATCAACCACTTTCACGAGCAAGTGCAATTGTAGAGATGGCAAGTTAAATGGCAGTCTGAGGCTGGGTAGTAGGGTCAACAGGGCGACAAACTACGTCCCACAATGTCTATCCTCCTGCCAAGCGTGGTATGTATTGGCAAAACATTTCACACCTCGAAGAGATCAAAATGATTCTTGGGAGATGCCTATTTTTATGTTCAACAAGCGACTTTCCGTGGCTGAAGATGATACATTTTAAAATCTATAGGTTAATGCTTCAGTCTCAATTATAACTGGAGATGTAAAGTTCATGCATGCAATCTAGAAAAAAAAGGACTCTTTTCAATTTAGTAATTGGGCATTTCATTTATTCGCTACCAAAACAAACAGTTTGTAGGGTCGTCACGTTTCCTTACTCGTTTAAAAACTCCTCAAAGTACCTCTTTCCTTTAACGGCGTTTTCAATCAAGTCGCCCTCGACTCCTTCGCTTTATCCATCACAGTCGACAAAAAATCTGCCTATATCAGCCCACAGTGCTTTATCAAAACCGTTATGGAATTTTCGGCTTTAGGTTTTGTTGCATACAGGCTACATTGGAGTGAGTAATATTTTGTTAGAAAAGTACAAGAAGGTGAATATCGGCAGCGCAAGCCATAAAGGCAGTGATTCGAGGAGCGTTTCGTCAGTTTACAAGCTCGCTGTAATAAGATATCGGACGCTCTATCACCCTGGAAAATGTCTTTATTATGCTCCCTGAAACACTAAGACGCCGAAGAGTTTTCTAAAATAATAATATCAAAGGATTTTTGTCTTTAAATACCAATATGATGAATAAAATTTATTAAATTCTCATGATAACTTAAAAAGTAAACATTTGTTCATATAAAAAATAAAAACATGTTACGGAACTGGGATGCATTTTAAAAAAAGCGTGTAGGTACCTAAGTAAAAATTAAGTTAAATATAAAAATAACTTAAAAATTAAGTTTCTATTACTTTCACAGTTGAGAGTACAAATTACGGAATTCAGTGTGACAAATAGATTTAGAAGCTTTTGTTTGCATTGTGCCAAACGTTCGCAGAGGTATCCTATTTTCACTAAGTTCCCAACTTGCCAAGAAAGGGTGAAACGTTTTCGTGTGGTAATTTGTCGCTAAAATCCTTATTTATTGCAACAGAGAAGTTGGATCGGCCCCGGGGGCGAATTCGCAAACTTTGCTCCTTTAACTTCGCTTCACTGAATACCGACACCTTGAACACATATTGAGGTCGAATCGTCGTTTACTTGTTTCACTTGAATTATGGACGAATAGCTACTTTAATACAATTCCAATGAAACTTTCTCTCATGGAGTTGTTCAGCACGTCGACTTTGTTTAAAAGTGTATCCGTTGTTTTTAGATTAAAATAAAAGTCTTCCTGCAGCATCATCTTCGTCAGGTACAGGAAGTACAGAGTAGAACAGAGGCCTCCCACCTCGACAGATATTTATCTAGCCACTTCCCACAACTATAATTAGGTCGTCTGTTCACGTTGTGATTTATCGTTCCGTGTTTTCGTGCACATATCGCCGTAATTGTAATGCAACAATGTGTACAATGTCACGCTAGTGGAAAATGTTATTTTTTAACCTTGGGGGCGATAATATGCATCCCAATCGCATCTTAGATTGGTAATAAGCTTGGCGAAATATGAGTGACACTAGTGATTAGTGACACCTCTGCCTACCGCTTTAGGAATAGAGGCGTGAGATTATGTTGAGTATGAATCTCTAATGAGTAATTATGTGTTTTAGCGGTATTTCTGCATCGCATACAACAATTTTGCAGTAATGTAACATGTATTTTCAGACAACAGATCTGCGAAAGTCCTCGTTCCTAATCTCTACGTCAGGCGGAGTTTATTAATAAATTATTATGCTAATGGATTTATTTGGCTTTAGTCTAGTTTGCATATTAGTTGTAGTAATTGTGAGTAACGTGACAGACATACATACATATCTAATGTATATTTGGGAACACGTAAATTAAGTCAGAGTGATGTGGGTTTAAATATTTATACTGAACCCCGACAGATAATAAAAGTAAGAAGTCTAATATTACACTAATATAAGTCAGTGTTCCCAAGAAGGTACTATTGTTCTAACATGCCCAGCGTCCATTGTTGCTGTTACACAACACCTACAGTATAATTTTCCAACTTGTAGACTCTATAGGCAAGTTGTATGTGAAACGGACTTTGTTTGAGTCTCCATATGCATAATATATTTTATTTTGTACGTATCTAGGCGACGGACACAGCCCGCCTTTCTTGCTCGTATTCGCTGCTCGATTTTGCATATCCACTGTTATAAGATTGTTGACTCTCAAGTCCTTTTACAAAACCTCGTTCCGGCTCTTTGCCGAGCACCGAAAGGTAATAAATTTTATTAAACTTCTTAAGGCGAAGGCATTAGGTTTGACTGCTTAGTTGAAAACTTAGAAGCGTTTGTTAGGTAATGAGCCGCAGTTACAACGGGGCATTTTTAAATAAAATTCGCAAATATTTTCCCATTTTGTTTTTTTTTGTAAGCAATATTTTGCAGGATGTTTGTCCGCATCCCAATAATAATAAAAGGCCAGCGTGGTGGACTATATGGCCTAACCACTCTTAATCGTAAAATTGACTGTAGAGAAGGCCCGTGCGAGGCACTGGGACGTATATGGGCTGATACAGACAGATACAGATCCCAATAAAGTCTAAGTCATAGACTGTTTTAAAACCTATTTTAGCTATTGAATGCTTTGTCTTCCTCGCTTAAACTGTTGTTAAAAGGACGAAACATATGCTAACGTAGATAGCAGTGGCGTAACTACCCTATCGGGGGCCCGTGGCAAAGTTCATCATATGGGGTAGGTGTATATATACCCCGAGTAGGTGAATGTAAAAAAAATTAACATTGTAATTTCGTTTTTATGAATCTTTTGAAGATGCTGGCCGACCCTCTGGAAAAAGTGTTACTCTTTGCGATGAACTCTTTTTTCCAGTAACCGCCTCACAGGAAATGAACCTGGCTGAATCCTGATTGTTGTACGAGAAACGAGATAGATTTCATTTTGATGACGAATAGACGGATGTTTAGTGATGTCTCTGTGATCAACAGGGTGATAACCGGCAGTAATCACCAAATGGTTAGGGGCACATTGAATATCAACTGCCAATTAGAAAAGCGTCGCTTGATGAAGTCTACGCTCCGACCTACTCGCGCCTATATCCAAAACCCCGAGAGCTTTCAACTTGAACAGACAAATTGCTTTGATTGTCTAAAAGAAAACCTTGCAGTGGACGAGCCAAGCAGCGGTTTGGTAGAAGCTGTCCATACGGTGGGATCTAAGTATTTTAGGCCTCGCTGTAGAGATAGACCACAAAAACTCTCGATCCACACTCTTGACCGAATGGGCGAACGTCAATCTTTGGCGCTGCAGTCTTCCGATGACGCTGAAGCATATCGGAAACTCAATAGACGGATCTGGAAGTCCTTGCGACACGATGTCAATGCTCACAATACTGTGAGCATTAAAGAGACGATTGAGCGGAACGGAGGCAATATTATTAGCAAGTATTTGCAAGAGACTTGTCTATTGGGAAAAGAGAGTTGTCTAGGCTGAAGACGGACCACGGCCGCGTGGTATCGACGAGGGCAGAGGTATTAAGGGAGATCGAGAGGTTCTACGGACAGCTTTACACCTCGGTTGCCGAACCTACTGTTACCTCGGCCGAAGACCCGAATGCCGAGTTGATCCGACACTTTAGCGACGATATCCCGGACATCAGCCTGTGTGAGATTGCGACGGCCCTGAAGCAACTTAAGAACAACAAGACGCCGTGCCGGGACTGGGTACGGAATCACATCAGAGCTTCTGAAACCAGGCGGGACGCCGATACTGAAAGTCCTTCAGAGGCTCTTCAATTCCGTTCTCCCCGAGGGCTCAACGCCAGAGGCACGGAGCAGGATCATGGTGGTACTGTTCTTCAAAAAAGGTGATAACACTTTATTGAAGAGTTACAGGCCCATCTCGCTCCTGAGCCATGTCTATAAGTTGTTTTCGAGGGTCATCACAAATCGTCTCGAACGCAAGTTTAATAACTTAAAGCCGGTTTCCAAAAAGGCTTTAGAGCACGAAGGCTATTTCACAACAGAAGTCATCACCCCATGGCTGGAGGGCGTTCTACACTACGTTAGAAAAGTCGCTGTCTCCACTCTAGAACGCGTTTACTCTAACGGTTATCAATTCTTCGACAGATGCGGCGAGCGCACTATCACATCAGCTTGCTAATCCTATTTGCTATATCTATAACTTTGGTTCTCTGTCGGATAAGCTCATTACGGATCTTATCCTTCAAAACGACACCGGGCATAGCACGCTCGATAGGTCGATGAACAACTATAAGCTAGAAGACCAGTCGTACTGTAAGTGTCCAAGTCTCAGCACTGTAGGTCATGACAGGTAGGACGCACTGGTTGAAAATGTTCGTTTTCAAGTCAACAGCTTTGTGGTAAAGGTGACGAGAAGGCTCGACGTAGTATACTCTAGATCCTCTTCGTAGTCTCTTTCTCAAACTTGTTTCTACCTAGTTAAAGGGTATGCCTCAGGTAGGTATATTTGAAAACAACTTCAATCTAGTGGCCACATACAGTAACAGGTATTACATCAAGGTGGTGGTTGATTATTACTTTGGTTTGGCTATGTAAATTTTAAGACATATCGCTGTGAGGCTGAGGCCAGGCCGTCCAGCAACTATTGCAGCTCCCCCAGAAATTTTGTCTTCCAGACTATATTATCGTCAGCGAAACGTAGGAGCGTTTGTTTAATATAATATTTAACTATTTTATTATTTATCGTCACTGTCTCTTACGAAGGGGACATTGGGCTTAAAATGACCTTTCTCAATCATAAAATAACGTATGGAGATTTCATATTTCCCACTCTTATTAATACAGTTTAAATTCATTTTTGCTCGTAATTGATTGTGGTTGTATTAAGTCTGAATATTCATCCATCCATTTGTTCATTTCTCAGCCTCTGTTCACTTGCATTTTCATGATTTTCATCAATAACTTCTCGTTCCGTTAGTACTGACTTATTTTAGGAAACGTTTTATTAATTGCATCACTGAGAGGGATACTACAATGAAAACCAAAACAAAACATTTGAATCAAATATTATGAATGATGAAATGGTTGTCATGTTTAAAATGTAGCCAATTATTTATTGTTATTACTTTCGTTGTAAGTGTTACATAATTCTCTACTTACACCCTCGAGCTTGAGCTCGAGGCCATATCGCGCCAGGGCCCTGTTGGGCCTGAGACCCTGTCGGACCAGGCCCTACCGGGCCGGGACGCGGGGGCCCCTTAGGTCGGGGGCCCGTGGCATTTGGCGCACTCTGCCACCCTATTGTTACGCCACTGGTAGATAGGTTTTGAAACTATCTATAAATAAAGCCGCAAGTGTTAACATGGCTCTATCAAGACCGCAATGTATTCGAAATAAAAGCTTAGCAGTCGAGCACATTGACAAATTTAAATCCCTTAAATATTTTATTTACATACGAACATTCGCTCCTGCAATGTAAGGCAGCGTTGTTTTCATTTCCTTTAATTTATTATAATCAGTGCTAAGCCCCTGGGTAGGCGTTCCACCCGCATAATGCAGTAACTCGAAACAAATGATCTAAATAACAAGGCCGTTAAGTTGTAGCGTTAGCGGTAAACCGAAGTACATAGGATCCCCTAATCACGGTGATGAGGTCGCAACAGAGACCTGAACGCGCCAAGTGCGGCTTCTATAACACAAATGTGCACTCTGCTTAATTATAGTTAATGCACAATGACGGCCGGATTTACGTTGCTGTGTTGGGAAGTGTTTACACGCAATATAAACATCCTAGCAGGGTACAGAAAAGCTCTTCAGAAAATTACAGACATACAAAAGAAGCAATAACACAGGGCGATACGAGCGAGGAGATTCCTCCTTAGGCGTGCGTATATGTTTTAATCTCAACGGGTCGCTGTTACTTCTTGTTTGATTGGAAGTGGGATCCGTGAACAGGGGTTGAGCTCTAAGTTGGTATTGAATTGATCCATAATTAGGATTCGTATATAAAACAGTAGATATATACATGATATACCTAAGCAATATATTAGCCACTACGAGATTGTGTTACATAATGTCAATAGTGTAGAAGTTTGTTGATATATTGCGTTTTTTCTCGTGGGATGGAAGTGTATATTTTCCTTATGATGGTTATAAAAAATACGCGAACGTAAAATAATATATCCTGACACAACAAGTGTTTTTCATATATAAGGTATATAAAAAATTGCTTCAAATACAGTATTATTAACATTGCTTTGGTAAACAAAACAGTTTATAAACTAATGGAAATCAATTATCCATAGAGTTCTTCATTAATAATTCCGAAGACGTGTATGCTACACGCAACATGTAATTATACAGTTAGAGCGTGAAGGAAGTTGTTCACTTAAAACTTAATGACATAGCCTTTATACCCTATAGTGTAGTTAGCATTTCAATAACATCTCTCATTGGTTATTTCAGACTTAGTGGTAATTATAGTGCATGTTAAGCGTTATATAAACTTACGCATAAATAATGATACAATAATTTGTTTCGTGCGTGGTGGCCTGTTGGTAAACGGACTAGACGCGGCTGCCAACGTGTTCACGGTGGTCGCGGGTTCAAATCCCAGGGCACACCTCTGACTTTTCGGAGTCATGTGTGTATTGATAATCAATCACCACGCACTAAAAACGGTGAAGGAAAACATCGTGAGGAAACCTGCATACCATAGCGATTTATAAAAATTTCTATGGTATGTAAGTCCGCCAACCCGCACTAGGCCAGCGTGGTGGACTATATGGCCTAACCACTCTCAATCGTATTCTCGATTGTAGAGTAGGCCCGTGCCCTGCAGTGGGACGTATATGGGTTGATACAGATTTGTTTCGACATGTTCTTCAATAATCAGCGATTAATTTTGTCTGTCTACCTAATACAGTAGGCCGTAACTTCACCAAATACACTCAAACGGTCCGTACTAGGCAATGAGTTCTTGAGCTTTCAATATTACCTTCGCTCAGCCTCATTTCTAGTCAGCTGTTCCCGCAGCTCAGCTTGAAAGAATATGTAATCAAACAGAATAAAGTCTTATATGCTCCCTCTGGACTTTCTTTGATGTCATTGAACTCTCTGGTAGTGTGTTTCATTTCATAACTTAACTTTGTTCCTTATGTAAATGGCAACCAAAAAAATATTTTAACTTTAGTATTATAAATCAGACTGCCTCGGTGGCGTAGTTGTACTACGGTATGCTTGCAAAGCTGAGATCTCGAGTTCGGATCCCGAATCGAGCAAAGTGATATTGGATTTTTCTATTCATCATCAGCCCGGAGTCAGGAATTTGTGCCCGATATGGCGATAGGCTCGCCCCCTCTCACATCGTAGGACGGAACATATACGGCGAAATGTGGGTGTCCAGGCACCTCTGCCTACCCCGTCTGGGAAAAAGTGAGTTTATGTATGTATGTATTAAAAAGCTTCAGTTCAGCAATGGTTACCTTCTTATTATGCGTTTTGCCATTGGTTGTTATAAGGAATCAATAGAAAGAATATGTGAAATATAAGTTCCTTCTTCTTCTGCCTGCCCCTATTTTGATAGGGCCGGCGCTTTTCAGACGTTATGCAAAATAATAAGGTTTATAATTTTATTTTCAAAACTACTTCGCAAGTCTGAAGTTTGTGTTATCCTGATGGCTTAATATGGTTGTCGAATTCTATATTCTTTCGAAACTCTTACGTAGCCACTTTGGTTAGCAAGTTTCTTCACGATATGTTCTTTCACCCACGTTGGTTTAACTTAGAACAAACAACGGCTTATTATAACCTTTGGTTTACGAATTTCTACACTTTCCTCAGAATATATTTTACACGGTCATAATATTAGCCCTGAATTACTATAACTATTCTAACAGCATTGAATACCGATTTTAAAATTTTATTGGTTATGAAGATGCTCGTACATGCAGAAATGAGAATTGTTATGTTCGAATTTCCAAACAGAATAATTTGTAACTAGAACTAGATATACAGACAAATCCAAATCGATGCTGTTAGATGTATTTCAGATTAAAGCCTCTCTCAATCTTTTCTTAAATATACGTAAGTATTGGAATATTACTGGATTATTATTTTTAATTAACGCCATAGAGCGTCTTGAATTGATTGAATGTAAGAAGATATGCTTTATTTCTATTTCTTTTCAGTCTCTATATCAGTATGTAAACTGTACTCTGGGCTTTCACCCATAAAACAAGATATTATTTATTCAAAATACACATAATTATTAAACTTCACAATTAGCAATAAGGAAAATACCATCCTTCACAGTTACTCCCAGTGAGTCCAAAATACTTGACAACACATATAAATCACAAAACGAATACCTAATATACGAGAAACTGAGCAATCATCAGAGTAACAAATATAACAAACATTCCAATCTAATCTTATGTTTAGCCCTGAGATGTACACCTAAGTGAAAGATGTATGAAATATGAATACTGAATAACATTTAAAATGAAAGACAAAACATTGGTGACAGTGTGTCACCTAATAATAGTAAGTGATCACTGCCGTGATCACATCCTTGACGCTGGATGTGTTGCCGACCCAAGTTAGGAGAGGAGCGGGAAGAAAACGGATGGGAAGAGGGAATGTCTATTAAGCATTCGACAATCTCAGTCCCCGAAGGAAACGCGACAGCTAAGCTGTCACATCGATCTCCTGCGAGATAGTGGTACTACCGCGGACGGGCCTCCCCATTCTTGCTTAGGCAGGAGTGACAATAGCGTGGCTCTACTTTTAAAACCACTATTCTACCACTTTTATTGCAATCGATCATTATAATATTATACTTTAATTACAACTTATAAATTAGTCAAAAAATTATATAAAGCCAGATAAATGTGCGGCGTTATTATTAGCGCCGTATTTAGCACCAAAATGTTGTCTAATTACCGTACGTGATTATTTGGACGTACAAATACAGGCGCGTTGCGGTCATGTTAATTATTGACAGACCTGTATATACCTAGTTTAGCTACATTTATACCATATTGCGCTAATAATTACAGTGTCGTATGGGACAAACACACTCATTATCCAGTTCAGTTAAACTAAATGCATGTAGTAATGTGATATTGCTTACGTTCGCGTTTTGCGGTTTAATTCATATGAACGCCAGCAGTAAGCAAAATCATAAAATGATTTTCATTAACCGTTATATATTGCCAAATTCAAGAAAATTACCCACGTGTATATGATTGACTCAAATACGTATTGATAGTACTTGGTAGAAGTTATGAAATTGACTAAGATGTGTGGAGTGAACAGATTAATATAGTTTCAAGTGGAACATCTATGTTTGTAGATTTACTGTTTTGCGTAATCCAAAGAATAGAGCACTTGGAGCATTAATTAGCGGGGGTGGTAACTAACTATCTTTCATTTTGTCGCTTCCTCAAATATAGGTAAAATAAAATATTTATCACAAGCTCATATTATTGCTTATTTTTGTGCATTATTGTTTTACCATTCCTTGGAAATAGAATGTTAAACAAAATAAGTTTCATCTTGGCCGAAGTCTATATTTGAATTTTCAATATTGTAGCGTCTTGAGCACGAGTAGTATTTTTGAATATTTCCACTATGAAAGTTGGTACAATCCGGGATTATTGTGGCAACCCTGAGAAATGGAAGGATGGAATTGGAAAAGTTGAGGCACGCGACGGTGGCGGCTCGCGAGGATTATTGCTGTCTGTAGTGGTACAATGCGACATGTACAAACTTTCAGTGTTGCCTACATCTCAAGAGTAGGCGTTGCTGTCTCGTCGAATTTTAGCATTACAATTTGGAATGATTGCTAGCTTTGAATAATGCTTTGGTGTGGGTGTACCAGTAGGTCAAACATTATATATGTTCGGTTTATAGAAGTTAAATAACATTTATATCATTTTCAGTTGAATATTTATGTATGTTTATCGTATTCTAGTTTATATTTGTATTTCACCAAATTCTTTGTATCAATCTTAAATCTTCAAATATGGACATCTTATAGCATACTTTTCAAGTAACCTATGTGTCGCATTTGTAAGAATCTACATGCATATATACCTATACTTTTAGAAAATTTTGGCATTACAGCTTGTGAACGATAAAATATTTTTTGTCGCCACAATCTGCTTTACAAAAATACATTCCCTACACAAAAATGTTGGTGAATAGGAAACCTGTAATTTTATGTGGTGTGACTCTTCCTCAGACGATGTTTTTGGCAGTTCTGTGCATAGAGTATAGTAATACACTGGGTCGTTCTGTACGCGAAAGTGGAAATTTCACTTGTTTTTTTCAACTACTTTTGCTAAGGGGTGGTAACAGTTTCAAAAGTTCTCGTCATCGTGACAACGCATACGTTTTGTTTTTTTCTTTTCGTAATTTTTAACGCAAAATACAGAATTGTGCATTAAAAAATATACCTGCTAGGTACCTAGTAAAACAACGTTTCGCTTTTGTAAAAATGAAGCCGTGTTCATTACTTTATTTTGTGGTTCATTGGGTATTTATCGGTCATTATGTTAACCCGTTTACGTTAAATTGATTATCACTATTAAGTACCAATATATTTTTCCGCTACGTAAAGTTCCTTGTAGCTTAATGAGATATTTTCCAGTTTTCCCCATTTTAAATGATTTTACTTTTAGCATTTTGCAAAATATGTTGGCGGCGAAAAATGACGAGATATAAAGTAGCAGTAAAAAGTCGACATTCGAATTTGAAACTTCCAGTTGAACAATTTGTATTTTTTTACAATTCATTTGAAATTATATGTATATAAAAATGTTTCGTGGACTACCAAGTATTTCTTGGATCAATAAAATAAGATAGTTATTGTATTGTATCAGCCCATATACGTCCCACTGCAGGGCATAGTCCTACTCTACAATCGAGAATACGATTGAGAGTGGTTAGGCCATATAGTCCACCACGCTGGCCTAGTGCGGGTTGGCGGACTTACATACCATAGAAATTCTTATGAATCGCTATGGTATGCAGGTTTCCTCACGATGTTTTCCTTCACCGTTTTAGTGCGTGGTGATTGACTATCAATACACACATGACTCTGAAAAGTCAGAGGTGTGCCCTGGGATTCGAACCCGCGACCACCGTGAACATGTTGGCAGCCGCGTCTAGTCCGGCGTTTACCAACAGGCCACCACGCATTTAAATAAGATAGTATTATATATTTATTTATATTTAAGTCTACTTTTTCACATTGCTACTCGTTACTATGATTCGTATTTTTTGCTTTTGCTATTAGATTTAATTTAAAATATGTAACCAGGCAATATAAAAAAGAGCCTTTTGTATTATGTGCATATATAATTTTAATGTTCTAAAATGAATTGGGGTGAACTCGTTCTTGCTGTGTGCAGCAGTGCAACGTTATTACATTCGGAACATTTATTTGGGCATTTGTGCATGTTTATTTCTTCATATTTCTCATAACGGCGAAAGCTTTGTACGACCAGTTGATAAGCTGGAACAAAAAGAAACGTTTTATTCACAGATACACTTTGCTTTAGAAGCTATTGACCTGAGAATGCATTTTAATTATCTCTCTGACGTATGCTTGCTTATAGATTTGAAACAATATTTCTTAGAAGCGACGATGCCTTTACAATTTGAAATGTTAGTTATTAATGATTTAATTGTTTTCTCGTTATGTTATTCCGTGGAAATTGTATATCGTCGGTGCATTTATAAATAAATAAGTACACATGCACATACATGTCTGATTCGATGTAAATATATTTGAGCCATGTAAGTATGCGGTAGACTTGCTTCTTAGAGCTCTAAATGCCGACTGATCATCCACTGGCGTGACCACTCATAAGGTTTATTTTTTATTACGAAATTATTTTATATTATCTTGCACTTTACTTACTTTTACTTTGTTATCTTGATTTAAACGCCTTAATTTAATACGATAGAGATATAACAATACAGTATAAGCTATCTTTTACTCACAACAGTATATGTATCCAAAGACAGTGTGAATATTTTGCCAGCAGTGACTTTCATCGGTCGCTTGCACCGTTCCATGAAGACTACAATGTATTTTCCGTTTTTGGGATTAGTAGCTAACCAAGGTCCGTCAAAAGCAGCTTGACGAAGATCAGTGCTCTGTAATAAAACGTAATACGACTCTAGTCGCATCTCTACTCTAAGGGTTATTAAGCAATGAGGCTATCCGTCTGACGACAATATTTCAATAAGCACGGGATCATTTTAAAACTGCTTGAAAAACAGACCCATTATTTCTTTAATTGACGCATTGACCAGACGGGTCAGGAATACTCCATGTCATTCACAATTTAATATTCTTTTTTTGCACACAGATTGCAATGTAAAATTGAGAATTATTATAATAATTACCTTCCAAATCAGCTCATTACCAAACCAACACAGTATGAAGACTTCAACTAACATACAGGTTAAATATATAGCCATCCACACCATCTGCATAGGATGCCCACTAGGATCCTCAATCTGAAAGCAGAATGAGCCAATTTATCGCAAGAAAACGGTTATTAATTACTACCGACAAAAAATAATAATAATAATAACACCCACAGTGACGTACATAGTCCTGACCTCACACTAAGATCGAGTCTTGTGTCGTGGGTATCAGGAACTACTAGAGACTTTTCAGTCTCACAAACACCCAGGTCGAAAGAAATATTTGTTGTCTGCACAAATATCTATCTTGGTGCGGGGATCGAACCCGTGGCCTCTCGTTTCACCGGCGGCGCGGCGTCACCTGCCTCACGGAGGCTGTCAATTACTATCAAAGGCTTCTTTTTAAATAATTCTTACGAACTCCGGCGTGATATTTGTCACAATGAAATTCGTTATGTTTGGTTTATATAGTGTTTTTAACTCGGTAACTATTTGTTATGGACAACATACCCAGGTATACTCTGAATTATTAGGAATAGTACCAGCCTGACAATATTTACTATTATGTATTATATGAAATTATACATATATTATGGTTAAAGTTTACATTACTTGTAAAGTTATAAGATAAAACAGTACTGCTTTTGCCTTTCATAGTCCCTGTATCTTGCAAGTTATAATCTAGGGTGTTTAAAACTTTACTGCCTTTGTCTAACTTTTATGGGCCAACGTTATAAAAATGTACTCTTGAATATAATTAATCAGTAAATCATGACTAATGGTCCTGGAGCCAGGTACAATTTCGGTCAATTATTTCCTCTCGAGCGAAACTTCGTAAAATGCATTAGGGACTTATGCTATGAATACCCGCGACCGTCAGCTGCGACTCCGTGGGTGGGGCGGGCCGTGGCAGCCTCCCACGCATGGAGAAAAAAAAAGTTTTGTCAGTCATTTCCTCCCATTTCAAATTTTGTCAGATTATAGTTAACCTAGTATTTTGAAGGAAAAACAAAGTCAGCTGGACATAACATGGTGGATTATACGTCAGCTGACTGCTTGAACATGAAAAAAAAATATATTTATTCAATGATTTCCTCTCAACAAAAAATTTACTTGGTGATCGTTTATATACTACTATGAATGAAAATTAATGTCAGCTTTCTGTATCTCAGTGGAAAGTTTGTCAGCTGGTACCTTGAAATGTGTAACGCAGCAGCATCTATCACCCACTGAATCTTATCAGCTGACGACTTTTCCCTTGACTTATAGCTAGCTGATTTCTTTCATTATTTACCAGAGTATGTGAACAATCCTCTTATAAATTTTCGTCCGGGAGAAAATAACATTTCTTAAGTTATTTTTTCTTTATATATTGCAGCTAGATTTTGGATTAGAATTATATTCTTCAGAGGCGATGTTATAGCAAAAGGTACACTTGGAGGGGATGTTTTACCCATAACTGCGTAAAGTCCCCGGCGCATAAGTTGAACTATGACATTGAATGCGCAGTGACTAATGTTCGAGTCCCAACTGAAGTGCGGTATGAGGTGCCACGCGTGGAATGCGGCTCAAACACCAGCGCGCATGCGCATAGTCTCTTTTCGTACTCCTACACCTACACGTAATTTGTTTTTCAGCGAATAACATGGCTCGGCAGCCAACTTTAAGAAGACAAGAGAGAAGGATGGTCTACGATGTCTTTAAAAAGTCTTTTTTTTTGCTCCTCTTTACTTAAATCATCATTATAGTTAGCTCAATATATATTAGTATGTATGTTTGTATATATTTATATTATGTAAATTAATATAATATAGCATGTACATCAATTAAGAGCGTGGTGGCCTGTTGGTAAACGGACTAGACGCGACTGCCAACATGTTCACGGTGGTCGCGGGTTCAAATCCCAGGGCACACCTCTGACTTTTCGGAGTCATGTGTGTATTGATAGTCAATCACCACGCACTAAAACGGTGAAGGAAAACATCGTGAGGAAACCTGCATACCATAGGGATTCATAAGAATTTCTATGGTATGTAAGTCCGCCAACCCGCACTAGGCCAGCGTGGTGGACTATATGGCCTAACCACTCTCAATCGTATTCTCGATTGTAGAGTAGGCCCGTGCCCTGCAGTGGGACGTATATGGGCTGATACAGATACAGATACAGCATGTACATCAATTATTATTGTTTATTATTATTATTCTCTCACTATTTGCACTACCCTATATTTCAATTTCACAATAATCCAGTCCATCCAAAGGTTGCCTGGAAGAGATCGCAGCTAGCGATAAGGCCGCATATTGTAACCATGCCTTTAGTTTGTAAGTACTTGTATGTGTCTCATTTTGGTGTACAATAAAGCATATATAAATAAATAAATAAATAAGTAAATTAAGTTAGTTAAGATGATTTTAATTGTAACTAAACTAAATAAACCACGGATTAGTTATTATTTCGTATATTTTTAAAATAAAAACTAAACTAATCGTTTTTTGTTTGTGTAAGTTATTAGTTTCCCTATGAATCAGAGAGAGATGAAAGCGACTCAAGCCAAAGCGAGAATGAAAATGATTGATTTTCATTGTTATTTTTAAGCAACTCATGAAAAT
The DNA here is from genome assembly GCA_023078785.2 of Hyles euphorbiae. Classification (NCBI taxonomy): domain Eukaryota; kingdom Metazoa; phylum Arthropoda; class Insecta; order Lepidoptera; family Sphingidae; genus Hyles; species Hyles euphorbiae. The sequence continues at coordinate 10,331,979 of CM041049.1, read as the reverse complement.
AAAAGTTAATTAATTAAAAAATATGCTACAATAAATTATTCATTAATCAATTTAGTCTTACCAACATTTCCTCCATTATCAAACTTTCATATTTGTTATCAAAACAGTCAAATCAAGCACACTGACGAATAACTTAAGAAATGTTATTTCCTCCCGGACGAAAATTTATAAGAGGATTGTTAACATACTCTGGTAAATAATGAAAGAAATCAGCTAGCTATAAGTCAAGGGAAAAGTCGTCAGCTGATAAGATTCAGTAGGTGATAGATGCTGCTGCGTTACACATTTCAAGGTACCAGCTGACAAACTTTCCACTGAGATACAGCCAGCTGACATTAATTTTCATTCATAGTAGTATATAAACGATCACCAGGTAAATTTTTAGTTGAGAGGAAATCATTGAATAATTTTTTTTTTTCATGTTCAAGCAATCAGCTGATGTATAATCCACCATGTTATGGCCAGCTGACTTTGTTTTTCCTTCAAAATACTAGGTTAACTATAATCTGACAAAATTTCAAATGGGAGGAAATAACTGAAAAAACTTTTTTTTTCTCCATGCGTGGGAGGCTGCCACTGCCCGCCCCACCCACGGAGTCGCAGCTGACGGTCGGGAGTATTCATAGTATTAAGTCCCTAATGCATTTCACGAATTTTCGATTGGGAGGAACTTGGTCATGAGAATCTGTCACTGGCTCCTGGTCTATAAGCTTGGTAAAATATTTCACTGTTTTTATTTTCTGATATCATCTAGTTCACATGAGCAAAGACTTGATGCTCCTTTTCGGCCGCGCTTATTGTAGAATGAGATATTCAGAAATATCAGGGTTTCACCAAATAAACACGTACAAAAAATATTATCCGTATTAGAACCTAAAAAATAGAATATAAAAAATCGCAGCTCGTTAAGGGCGTGAATAACAAGCCATCAATTTAATTTCACTTCTTAAATTTTCCAACACATTACACCAAAGAATAACATATTAGGTAATATTAGATCGGTAAAATATATTGCGATAAAAAGGAGTCCAAAAGTGCACTGTGTTATAAAGACTAGATTTAAAGCTAAGTAAGTCTCACCGATAAAAATTGTATTCCGATCAAACAGAGTACCATAACGCTCAACATGAATTGTAATGCAGATGCCAAGCTGAAAGCGTTCTCAATCATTGATACGTATCTGAAATGAATAAAAAGCAGTTGAAACGTGGCTTAAGTTTTATCAAGAACTGTAAAATAAATCCGTACTCAACCGTAACTTCTAGCTGATATTCTGTGAAAATAAATCATTGTAGTGTCAAGATTAACTCATTTTTATTCAAATTGTAAAGACCCACTTTACAAGACGTTTCTATCGTGCATTATGGAATAAAATATGCAAAATTATCGACTGAGATATTGTAAGCTTTGTTAAACATAAAGAAATTAGGATTATAGAAAATTAGTACTTAATATATATAAAACTAAAGCATTTGAATGAACGATAAATTGAGAAATTACGGTCTTCATCTTCACAACGTGCATTGTCAATGCGACATGTTTCATTACATGAAGTAGATTTGGAAAATATTTCAATAATTATATACTACTGGTGCTTGGTAGGTCTCTCATATTATGTGAGAGGCCCCCTGGGTAGGTACCACCGCAATGTCTATTTCTCCTGACAAACAGTAGTATAAAGGCACATTGTACTGGTGGTAGGTCTCTCATATGTGAGAGGCCATCTGGGAGGTACCACCGCAATGTCTATTTCTTCCGTGAAACAACACTGCTTAAATGCACTGTTGTGTTTCGGATTGAAGGACATTGTAGCCAGAGCAACTACTGGACATATTGAGACTTAACATCTTATGTCTCAGGATGGGGAGCGCAGTGGAATGTTGCTACTGTTATGAGCGGTCGTATCGCTTACCATCAGGCGAACGGCTTGCTCGTCTCGCCATTCAATGAAATAAAAAAAAAATTGTGTTCTGGTTTGAAGGATATTATAGCCAGGGCAACTACTGGACATATTGAGACTTATGTGTCAGGATGGCGAGCGCAGTGGAAGCCCAAGCATTGTTATATAATTCAAGGTGTTGTTCGGTTTTGCTACTGTTCATGAGCGGTAGTATCACTTACCATCAGGGCAAAGGCATGCTCGTCTCGCCATTCATTCCAATTTCAATAAATGATAATTTCATATAAATGTTTTTTTTATAGATAAAGTTACACCAGTGTAATTCCCAGCATGCACCCGATTTCCGTAGTTCCCATAATTTGTTCAACATAAACCATACTAGATATTTCCAACGATAATTTTGTAGCATAAAGGGAATAAAAGCGTACACCACATAGGTACCTATGTTAATTAAATTACAATCAAAATACTAACCGTATGATGTGGTTGTGGTGAACGATGCATTCCTTCAAAATACATTTCATAAAATGATTTTTGGTGTACTGTCCAACATATTTATTATCTTTAATGGCATTTTCACGTCGCCTTTCCGCAATAATGTCGAAATTACGGAGATTAAATGCTAATATTTCTATTTGGCCGACTGGAACAGGAAAAAAATGTTTGTATTACATGAATATTATTTCATACATACCTTCTGGCTCCATTTTGAGGAACAAATTTAATATTGCGGGTTTGTGATAAGATCTACTATATCCTACCTAGGGAATAGTTATTCGAAACGTTTCAGAGGCAAATTTTCGTTTAGGTATTGTTTTTGACATATTTATTTTCGCTTAATATTTTATTTATTTATGTTTATTGTTATTCACTGTGCGCTCAATCATTGTTTGATAAATTGTAATGTTGATATATTCGGAGGTTATAATATCACAAGGGTTGCTAGAATTAAGGATTTAGGTCATCTACATCGTATTAATAACGAATACACGGTGTAAAGCAATCCGTGGATTATTAGAGGCAGTTGATTTTTAATTTCTTTTTCATAATTCTGAAGCTGTAATGTGTACGGTTTCTGACTCCGGTTTATTGTTTTTACCTACAGACTATTGAAGTTATTTATTCACATTATATGCCATTTCCTCAATTCATAAGTAACAGAGAAAATGTTTAATATTAATCCTTGTGAACTTTGATCTTTTGTATTCAGTCACTTCCAAAGTCTAATTTGCTAATGCAAATCAGGTTGTTTATCAAAATGAAGCCTAGAGAACTTACTTAAACAAAGAAAAAACAAAAAATGAGAAAAGTATAGATATCAAAAATAAAACAAATACTGCAGTACAACAAATGGGTTATTATCTTACTAGCAGAAGCGACAAAGGCGGCGAGCATAGTGTCCATTACAGCGTCGATTATGCACGTTGCTGGCTTGTAATAAATCTGTGAACGCAATCGGCAGTTAATTATTCTGGGCATTATTCTCATTAGAATGAACGCCGATTAATCTTCAATGTATTGGGTTTGCTTAGTTCGGATTAATTATTACATAATTAGTGCCTTGCCAACTGTTTCGGTGTATACACTCGGCACTATTGTTTATCGTGAATAGCGCCTCAATAGGATTTTTGTATGAACTTTGATATGTGAAATTTATCGCTACGGTAACTTTGAGTGGTTTATATGATCCACAGTGGACTTTCAGAAGTAGAAAATGAATAGTAACTAATTGAAAGTAGTGTTAAACTTATGATCAAAAGTATATATGAATGTTATATTTTGAAATATTGAAACCTTTTTTGTTTTTGTTTTTAATAATATATGGCAGCTTAGGTAGTATGTTTACTGGTAATTCAATGCTTTTCTTACTCATGGGAGTTTGGATAGGTAGACTTTATTAGAGAAAATATCCAGACTATTAATTTTTGATATAATTATGAATTGTTTCAATTTAAAAATCTTGATACTTACGTGATGTATGTATACGAAAGCATATGATGGGCTTTTGTAAACATCAAAATTCGGATATTCCACATTCGTTGGCAGAATGTCGAAATTTTCTGTTAAAGGCATAACAATTCCAACTGGAAATTTGAAATTAACACAATGGATGGATCAGTAAACGGACATTCAGTAAAAAGGTTCCTGTTTATTAAATGAAAATGTTTGCGTTTGTGAATTCAGTAGCCCACGCAAGGACGCCTGTGTCACAGGGTTTTTTCATGATATTACATTTTTCTGACAAGCACTTTATGAAATTCGTTATAATCCATAAAAAAACGTTTACCCGAGACCGCTCCGACGCACATTGTGGAATAGAATGTCATGACGAAACGCGCTCTCCTAATACTTTTGCGTATAATCTCTCTGTGCTCAATTTCCTTTGCCTTAAATTCTTTACAATGCAAAAATTCAAGCAGATTTACTACTTTATTCTTGTTATACCAAAATACGACCACTTTGACATAAGTATACATCTCACTGAGGAATAAGTATAATCTGAAAAATATTTTGGTTAGTTTTCAAATCATATAAAACAAATGTGAAGGAATACGAACGTGATATACCCTTCAGCTACGTTTCCAATATTTTCTCTTCGCTTCAGTAAATAAACGACTTCTCCAATGCCGGGGAAAAGACACACCAGCCAAAACACTAGGAGCGTATACAGCATTTGAAGCCAAAACTTTGGGGTTTTCCATGAGAAGTTGTTGTACCACATGCCGTAGAACCTGAGCCAGTATATGTGAACCGCGTGGTAAAGCTTCGGGTTGAGATCATTCCACGGCTCTATTACGCCGTAGGGCAGTATTACCGACAGAAAAGACAATTTCTTCTTTGTATTTTCAGTGTAAATTTTCATTTTTGCCATCTAACTGAATCGATGTGATGCCTTTGACGTGTAATTTAAAAATGCCTCTCGAAACTCATCATATTATGCTGCTTTGTATGAAAGCAGAGGGAGATAGCGACATTAAGTATTATACATTATTTCGTTAGAGTTATTGTTAAGAAGAAGCTCTTCCATTTTTATTAACTTGTTTTTGATAATAATACTGCGCTCTTAAATTTTCTGTTACAAATATTTGTTAAACCTATAGTTCAGGAACCCCGAGCTGATTCTGCTCTACTTTCATATTTTATTGGTTTTATCTTTCGATACACATTCTCTCCGACCATTGCAGCTTAACTTTATACGATATTAAACATTGAATGTTGTTATATACATATTTTATTCACGGCATATATAATTCGTTAACTGAACAAAGTAACAAAAGAAAATCACTAAAGTAATCTAATTAAGAGTGTAAATGGAAAAATAATATGTATAAAGCATAAATTGAAACACCATAAAAAGCAACATTTACTTTTTTCACCATAAAAATCTTACAATATTTTATTATTTCGACAGTTTCTCCTACCGAATAGATGCAATCCCCTTAAACGAGTTAATTTAATATGTCGACAAAAGCAATTATAATAATTACAACAGCAATGTAATTACCGCTATAAGAAAAGGACCGCTCTCTTAACTACGGATAATTGTGTTTTCAAAGAGGCTTTCAGATATTCATAATTTTCAAGCGAAATACAAAGAAGAAATAAAGGGGTTGCTGAATATTGGAACAAAATATTATTAATGACTTTTAATCACTCCTATTTTCCAACAATTTATGGGGTCCAATGACTTTCGCAAGGTATTGTATTTTCATCCACGTGACGAATCAGGCAGTAGTTTGGGAATATATTATATTAAGTTATTTAACAATTTCAAAAAAGTTGTTTTTAAAATAAATGTTGGTGATTATTTTATCAAAAGATTTTTGAAAATATAAATGATTAAACACAAAAACAATGAAAAAACTTATGACGTTTCTTTAAAAGAAGTCAGAATAATTAAAAGAAAGGAATGAGAATGGTGAGATAAACTAAAAATAAAATGAATTGCAATTATTTCAATCCAAGTGCTGGTACAAGTATAACAAAACTTATTTCTGAAGCAGTAGGCATAGTTCTGAAGACAAATATTTCAAACTAAGGTAATGAATTAAATTGAATTGTGGGTGAAACAAATAATAATTGCACCCTGACGCATTCGAACCGACTTGTTAGTATAAAATAAATAATTCCACGTAGTTTCGATAAAATTGTTATTGGAATTGGCGAATATGAAAATATATAAATTATTTCAAAATACCCTTAAAAACAGTTTGCCCGAATGGGATTTCGAGGAGATGTGAATAGCAGTGGACCCGTTCAGTAGCTAAATCTCGAACCATATCAAGCGCACTTGATCTTTAGTCGTGTGGGCAGGTTAAAGCTATTACTAGACGTTTAAAATATTTAACCCTCAACACAATATCACAACCAATGAGTTAAACATAATTTTTCCAGTGTTACGTTTATATCTGAAATCACTAAAAGATTTCTGCTTTTATTTGCGGCTAATGATGCCGATGATTTTATGTTTATATTGCAGGTTGACTTGTCTGATATCGACATCATGCAAAGGAATTTTAGGTTTCTCTGTCTACAGAGTAGGTACAATGTGCGTGTAAACGTTTGATATTTGCCTACCCCTTCGAGAATATATGCATATAACTTAATATGTTTGTACATTTCAGAATTAAATTGAAACTAAGTTTGTTATTACTTTATTACCAAAACAGCGCCACTCAACTAGGTTATGTATACACCAAAAGCCAAATTTAATCAAAACTGAATCAATACCTATTTCAAATTATACACCAATAATGGAATAAGACGTAAATATTGAAATACAATCAAAAACGTGAAATTAACTTAAAAAGGTTTCCTAACTTTCATGAAACAATAATAATGATTGATTACGGAAATTGTGGCTAAAGAGAATAATTAACAAAATAAACTTCCGGTCGGAATTACATTTAATTGCGGTGTGGGGAATAAAAAAATGAATAAATCATTTGCTGAATGAGTTCATATCTGACGGGCGCTGACGGATCGCGGCCTCACACAAAATATATTATGCTAAAAAGTGATAAAATATGAAATGATTTATATGATTCGCACAGAGCGATCGCATCTGCATAATCACCGTTACACTTCGTTTACAAATATCTAATATAAGAAATAAAAATGCGAATAAAACTCGAGCTAAGTCGTCGGGGAATTTAAATGTTAAAGCGTGTGTTTGAGTGATGACAATTTGCAAACTTTCGTTTTATGCGAATTAGACGAAATATTTTTAAGAACTTTCTTTAGACGAATTATGCGACATACGTGTCGAGACAACCTTAAGAAAATTTAACGTGTCCAAAATATAACTATTTGCACGAGAAATGGTAATATGATAATATTAATACAATTCTTGCAGGATTATTATTTACTAAATGCTCTATTTCTTAAGATTCCTATTTACTTATATCTATTTAGGTTAAATAGAGGTGTTCCTGTTATGACAATGAGAAATTAAATATTGTACAATAAATATTACATTATTGGCTCAATTGTGTGAAATAATGGAGCAGCTGTGGGAACCTGAAAGAATTTGATTCATGAACGGTAAGTTTCCATGTTTGCAAATGTTTCAAGTATTTTTCTTTCTTCGAATACTATTAACAGCCTTTGTCAGAGAGAAAGTTATTGAACATCTTTCTTCTTATTATTATATTTATAACAATACAACAATTATATTGAAATCTTCAGGAGATCAAGTTGAATTGAGCCAATGTGGTTTAAAATCAAAAGGGAAGATTCGAAGTAATATAAGTATTACGTATACGACATTCACGTAAATGAAATAAAACAAGATTTTTATAGGCACATAGTAGAAACATTAAAAAGCATTTACTCATTTTCACTTTAATTTCTTTACGAGCTCATCAAAACGTCCGCCTTGGAGCAGAGAGCCTTACGTCAAGTTACATTGTCTCGAACGGGGGCAATGAGCAAACCGCCACATCACACTGCTTCTTTCAAACTCGCCAAATTAATTTCACAGTAAGGTTATTGCTGGCGAAATAATTTTATGAATATATAAATTATGCAACGTTTTAGCGGATTGTGTTATTATTCTAAAAGTGGTATATGTATGTAGTATGACGTTAGTTTTGATTCATTTATATATGTTAGGCCTATGTTCAGCAGTGGACTTCCTGTGGCTGAGATGATGATGATGATAATGATGATGATGATGTATGTTAAATTAACAATGGCTTGACAATTTTTTTTTTATTGCAGTGAATGTCGAGACGAGCATGCCGTTCGCCTGATGGTAAGCGATACGACGGCTCATAAACAGTAGCAACATTCCACTGCGCTCGCCATCCTGAGACATAAGATGTTAAGTTTCAATATGTCCAGTAGTTTGCTCTGACTACAATGTCCTTCAATCCGAAACAAAACAGCGCATTTAAGCAGTGTTGTTTCACAGCGCCGGATCTAGGTTTTTTTCGAGGCGGGGCAAAAACTGAAAAATGCCGCCCCCCCTTGCCTATATTTTTATCTTAATCATCATCATCATTTTTAGCAACCAGACGCCCACTCAACACAGGACATCGGGAAAGAACATCATTTTACCACCATGTTAAGCATTTTTACACGCTTTATATTAGCGTCACTTTTGAGGGTTAACGTCACACACGTCTGTAAGCTTTGACTCTACTTTTCCTACACGTAAACCCCTGGGTAGTGCCAAATGAGTGACACAGTTCGTGGTGGTAGGATTTAAGTGTCCGTCTGGGTAGCGATCACCGTCCACGGGGCGTAAAGACCGTAATAGTGATCTGATAGTGATTTCATGCCGGTGCCCATTCGGCCTACTTAATGCCCGGACTTTGGCTTCTCGATGCCTCTTCATCAAACCCATCCCTTCAACTTCATGACAGCGCAATTAAACAAAGCAGGTCTTTCAGTGGTGCATAACCCCACCATGGCGTTCACTATAGAGTTCACCAACATCCGCGAACTCCAAACGACCTTAATGCCGTCCATCACCATCTCGAGACGGCCTAGTTGCTCTTCTTGATGGAGGCGCGGATTCGTTGTCCGGCCGAATATTCCTACCTGCTGTACCCCGGTTATTCGCTTGAAGAAAGCTTCAAACCTAAAGTCGGGGTATGCTTGTATGTATATTCGGTTGGACATTTACTGTCACCGTTTAAGCTGCATGGAGGGCCCCTCCTTCTCCGCTTTGTGTTTGCACGTGAATCTTGGTTGCCTGAGCCGCATCGACGTGTGCCTTTACAGGTCTCACAACGGGGAAGATGAGACGACGCGGCTGTTCAGGTATCTCAGCCATGTGGCTGATGACGGGCGGACGCAGTTCCCGTCGGCTGAAATGATCTTGGGGGATTTCAATGCACATCACAAACTGTCGCTGGGCTCCTCCAAGACTGGTTCAGTTGTACAACATTTATCCTGGACTGTTAAAAAATAACAATGGTGGTTGTATCATTGAGATAAAACGATGTATGGCGATGGCTAGAGGGGCAATAGAGAAACTCAGGAAATATGGAGGAATCGTACTACTACAAAAGCTACTAAAGATCAGGCTTGTCCGAGCACTTTCTCGTATTTCTGTATGCCGCTGAAACATGGACGTTACGGGAGAAGAAAAATGTAGCTTCCCTAGAGATGATGTGTTGAAATGCTTGGAATATCAGGTCCGAATTCCACACAAACGTTTCAAGAACTCGGCATCAAGTAGCGTCTTTCCGAGATAGTACGGCTCCGTATACTTCAAATATTCGGTAATTTCTCACGACTAATTAACGACTCCATAGAACGTCTTATGGTTAATAGGGCAGAGTAGACTGAAATAGACCTCGTGGTAGGACACCATACACATACATTTATAAACATTATACATACGTACAGTGGCACAGATATTATGGCGGATATTATAAGGATAGCCTTGTCAGGCCTCAAAACTTCCAGGTCTGATTCAAACTCAATTTCCTAAAAACGGAGTGAATACAATACCCTTTTTTAAATCGATATCTACGGGGAGATCATAAGGTGCATGTCGAGGTCTCCAGCCTTCCAATCTGACGCACGAGGACAATTATTGTCCGTACCGCATAGACTTTACAGCCAGGTTGGATGTATTACGGACAATAGGCGATGCGGATGAGCGAGTAACACCTAGTTGACTCACCGTGCCACCCGGCGCACTTCCTAATATGGCTCCTCACAACTAAGGTAGGCGTAGATTTTCTCTGCAACGGACGCCCTAACCGTGGGCGTCCGCTATGAAGCCATGAGTTCCGCCGCACATCTTAGAGTTTGCCAGCGACCCCAATGACCCCTATTAATCGCCTCTTACGCCAGGCAAAGGAAACCGTCAAGAAATTTTGCCGCCCCTTGACCACGGGGTGCGTGAAAACAATAAATAACCTATTTGAAAAAAAAAACGATATTTTTGGCAAGGAACTCTAAAGACTATAATCAATGTTAATAGGTGTTTTTTCACATTTAAGGAAGATTTTTTTATAATGTATCACTATTGGAATATTTTATAATATCCAAGTATAGATATTTACTTAGGAGTGTCCTACCCCGAATTGCCCCCGAACCAAGGTCTTGTTGCACATGTTGCACCTGAAGAAGTTCTTTATAGTCTTCGTCGCATGAAGAACCGGAAAGCGGTAGGGCCTGACCATATTCCGATAGAGGCGTGGAAGTCGTTGGGGCTTCATGGTGTGGAGCTTCTTGCTGCGTTATTTAATCGCATTCTAAATACCAAAAACATGCCTGACTCATGGCGGTTGAGTGTGATAACTCCCGTGTACAAGGGTAAAGGCTGTGTTCAGGAATGCGGTAATTATCGTGGCATTAAGGTCATGAGTCATACCATGAAGCTTTTCGAACGCATCATCGAGTCCAGGCTCCGCCAAGAGAGTACTATCTCTGAGTGTCAATACGGCTTCCCTCCTGACAGTGGTACTACCGACCCGATATTTGCACTCAGGATGCTTGGCGAGGCATACAGAGCGAAGAAGACGCCACTGCACATGGCTTTCTTGGACCTGCTGAAGGCCTTCAACTGTGTGCCGAGACAGGCAATCTGGTCGATGAGGGTCGAAGGGATACCGGAAGCCTATGTGGACATTATCAGAGACATGTACCTCCGATCCGAGTCCTTCGTTCGGACCGCCGTTGGCGATACGAATCCTTTCCCGATTGATGTGGGTGTGCACCAAGGCTCGGCGCTGAGTACATTCCTCTTCAGTGTTGTGCTCGACGCCATTACGTCTCACATCCAGGACCCTGCGCCCTGGTTGTTGGATGTATGCCGATGACATTGCACTAGTGGAGGAGGACCGGCAACTTTTGGAGCGCAAGGTCAACCGGTGGAAGGAACGCTTGAGAGCGGTGGTCTGAAGTTAAATGAGGCGAAGACCGAGTACATGGCTTGTGGGAGTACGGACCCCCAAAGAATCGTGATGTACTGTACTGCATGAGTCCGGTGACATCGCCTTTGACGTCAAAGCCCGTATAAGCGCTGCTTGGGCTAAGTGGAGGGAGATCTCGGGCATACTCTGCGACCGCAGGATGCCGATGAGGCTCAAGGGTCTCACCTATAAAAGCATCGTGCGGCCGGTGCTGCTGTATGGGTCTGAGACGTGGCCTGCCCTCAAGCGGCACGTCCAGGAGGTCCACGTCGCGGAGATGAAGATGCTGCGGTGGATGTGCAACGTTACGCATTTGGACAAAATCCGTAACGAGCACATCCGTGGCAGTCTTGGTGTCCGCGATCAGGCTGATAAACTCCAGGAATCCCGCTTGAGATGGTATGGTCACATCCTAAGGAAACCGGAGGAGTGCGTCGGTAATGTGTGCCTGAGCCTCAATATTCCCGGACCTCGATCGCGGGGTAGACCAAAGAAGCGCTGGCTCGATGTCGTCAAGGAAGATATGAGGGTCAATGGCCTTACTATTGAGGATGCCGAAGATCGGGCGAAATGGAGGAGAATTTGCCGGAAGGCGGACCCTGGCGCCGGCCGGGATAACGCCAGTTAGAAGAAGAAGAAGAAGATCCAAGTATAGATATTTAATAAAGTGTTTATTATTAAATTGTCAACGTGGAAACGTGGGAACATATTACTGAAATATTTTAACTATTCTTAATTTTCAAACCCCATTTTTTCAATGTGTAAAATATTGCCTTTTATTATTTCAGTAAATCAAAACAAAAAATTAGCCCAGATTTGCCGCCTCTTTAAATTTGCCGCCCTAGGCTCCAGCCTACTCAGCTTACTAGTAAATTCGCCACTGCCTGTACCACATAAAAGACGTTCGATGGTTAATCAACTAAAATTAACTACTAAACACAAATTGGATATTTGAAACTAAACGTAATTGTTGAGATGGATAAATTATTATATATTCCAAATATTAAGTTTTCATCTCTTTTTCACGCGCCTCTATCGCATAATCACTAATGCGCGCACGGCGAAAAAAAAAGTGTAAGTGGTGTTACGTTATTGATGAGTTTTGTAGTTGTCTCCCAAGATTCAATATGCCGCCCCCTGAACTTGCCGCCCGGGGCACGCACCCCGACTTGCCCCCCCCTAGATCCGGGCCTGTTGTTTCACAGGAGAAATAGACATTGCGGTGGTACCTACCCAGATGGCCTCTCACATATGAGAGACCTACCACCAATACGAAATTGATGGTTAAATATATATTTTTTAGTACATAGGTTTGGCAAACGAGCAAATAGGTCACCGGATGGTAAGTGATCACTTCCGTCCATGAACATTCATATCGATGATAGGGTCTATGATCATAGGATTATGGATGTATTGCCGGCCCAATAACCGGGAGAGGAGTGAAAAGGAAAATGGATAGGACGAGACCGACACTACAAAACCACGACACCGACCGAACGAAATGCGACAGTAAAACTGTAGCTTCACCACGATCTCCTGTAAGAAAGTGTTGTCGACCCAGAGTAGCCTGCCCATTAATAATTAGTCATGACTGACAACAACTGACTGATAAAATATCTAGGCTATTTAGAAGTACATTATAACATTATGAGTTAAATGTATCCATTTCTACCATAAGTTGTGTTCATAAAATTTCAGCATTTTATTGAATACCATTGAAACAATAATTGATATTAATAATATTGGTTACACTAAATGTTAATTTATTGATGACGGTAGTAAGATAATATTAATGTCATTGGTGAATGGTGTAGACGACAGTTCTGATTCAATCTTTGTGGAGTTCAGGTTATTAGGTTACACCTCCTATTGTTGTGTAGTGTGTGTGAGTGTGTTTTCTAAAGAAATGTTTTGCTGTGTGTTTGTGAGTGTCAGTGTATGTTTTAATAACAATCAACAGTATGGTGCAACCACGATGCAACAATCAAGGTATCACGGTTGCTCATTTACCAATCATAGGTTAAAGAAAAATAAAGTTATTTGTGTCATAAGTACTGAAATAATAAAAGTGTTACAGCCACAAAAACATTACATACAGAGTGATTTATTGGCCGGCCAAACACACACGTAGATGACATCGGGATTACAACATTTTTATTGCACTATAAAAAATACAACTTTTATTATTGCTCAGCGCAACGATTCCACTGTAAATGGTATTACACGTTGTATTTACAATCTTGATATCGTTTATTATAATTGCAGATCGCGGGTGGAAATTTCAGCGGGAACGGCAAGGTAAGTGTTTGAAGACATTTAAGGTATTTGTATCGCGTACAATTCTTCTGTGAACATCCGACGGCGGGGGAGACAAATGGGTCGTTTTCACGCGATACACCCACATTAATTAGAAACGCGTGCTGGAGGGACCACAGAGGTACTGATTGCTATCTGTCAGCGGGCACGCGACTGCTTATTTGTTGAACTGATCGTGACTCACTCCACTGCAACAAATTATTGCCATAAAACCAATATAAATAAAACGGGAATTATCACGGCTTATTCTGCCAGAATTTCAGAAGTGAATATCAATGGACTGTCTACTGAACACTTAGTCGGTGAATGTAGAAAAAGAATAAAGGCGCATGATGATGAATAATGATGAGTAATAATTGATGATGATGAAATGAAAAAAATATACACTGTATATGTTTACGTATGTATCCTTGATTTTGGCGTCAGAATGCAACTAACATACCTGCCATTAATAATTATTGGTGAAAAATAATTTCTCATAATGTAAAATACATAAAATTCCGTCTACCTTAAAGATTGAAATGATGACCGCAGGTTTTGTATTTGTTGTCAGAGGTCGCAAATGATTTGTTCGAAACTTCAGCATATCCGCTCGGGAACTCGTAATTCCTCATCATGAGTGCGTTGGAGATCAAAGCTAGTCGAATGGACTGGAACGGCAAACAAATCAATAACTACCGTACATAATCTAGGGCAATCGTAACGGCCAATCAAGGTATTAGGAGCAACTAAATCGGCACGGTACATGATTCGCCGGAATATCGATATGCATGCTGTAAAAGCCGTTGAAGTGTCTCATTGCCTTGTGTTAGCTAATACCATTGTTTGTTGTGTAAATCAGCTATATTGTAAAGTCCTGGGTCCAATTTCCATATTGGCTGACTGGGGCCGGTTTTAGAATGATTAGTTGATGATGATTAGTAGGTTATCTGTCGTTAAATTCAAAACTTTTAACTTGTTGGTAAGGTTATATTACAAATTTTCAACTATCCACTTTTTCGAGCAGCAATCTTGGCAAAATTTGTCGCACAAAGATAGAAACAATTAAAAATGTAATTTATCTCTTTTTTTCTGTCAAATATAGGTATAATTTGGATTATTCGATGCTCGAATCTAGTCTAAGAACTACAAAACAATATTAAGAATGATCTATTTTCAAAGTAACTTTTATAATGATAAAGTATAATAACAGGTCTCTACCGTGTTATAGAAAATCGTAAAATAAAATTTTACGTCATGGCTATTGCTTTTTCCGAACGGACACAATAATATCTGTGAAATCCGGCATTGTATTTCAGTAGTGAGAAATTGGGTCAAACAATATCACTTTAATTGTTTAAGAGGATATTTCCTCTTATATTAGAGAAGTAAACTATCAGTAATGTACAAAATAGATGTGACGTCACAGATTAGTTGTCTCATTTTCTATTGTTTTATATTGAACAAAAAACTATATCCGTACCACCTACACTTAATCCTACCACCCTCCTCTGTAAAAAAGATGGAAACTAAGCCACTCTTTCCCAAAATTTATGGCTGTTTAAGGATGTTGGTGAGGAATAGTTTCTTCCAGGTAGACCGGTCTTGTGGCATTAAAACACCACTTAACACTTCGAATTGGAATATATCCATTACCTGTCGGATTAGCCGTCAAATAAACCGCTTGTTACAGTTAAAAAAATAAATTTGTATTATATTCATGGTTTTGCCATAATTTTGATGGCCCACTTGGCCCAGTTGGTAAGACGCTGACTGTGAAATGAGATGCCGCGGGTTCGATCCACGCACCGAGACAAATATTTGTGAGACCCACAAGTATTTGTCTGGGGTCTGGGTGTCAGTAAGACCGAAAAGTCTCTCGTAGATTCTGGTACCCACGACACAAGACTGAATTGATATTAATGTGGGGTCTAGACTATGTATGTGACTGTTGGGTGTATTTATTTATTTATTTAATATGTTGCTTATTCAGAAACATATTTTCGCATTCAAATAAGCCTACGTAATTCCCATACGCACAAAATCAGGTACGCACACAAATACATAATTAAATGTACGGAAATAAGTTTTTTTCGGTCGCGGGCGGCGTGTCAAAGGATTTGTGACGTAAGCGTGTGCGGGTAAATTGACGCGTTCGGATGCCGATAGCGGGAGCGATTGCGGTCGCGATAGGGTCACTCGATCTCCAAGGACGAGCTCGGCAAGGGATTGGGCTTGCGGGTAATGATAAATTAATAATAAGGTTACACGCTTCTTCGGAACGTGTAATCGCTGAGCAGATTTTTCGCAAAATGTATGTTGGGGTCAAGTGATACATAATGTGAAACGTGTAGGTAGGTAAATATAGACATATTGGAATGGGAAAGCAAAAAGAATTTATATTGACGGGGTGGTAGAAACAAAGGTTCACAAAAAAGCGTTATTTTAAATAAATTTACAGTGCTATATTGTACTGCTTCGTTAAAAAATATTTTTAACAAGGTTTTTTACTATTTAATCTAAAATAACAAAGGCTCGAACAAATATGAACTGACTCTCCCGAATTTATTTTTATTAAACTCATATATTTTTTCATTTATAAAGTTCACAATAGATGGCGTGGCAAGTTATGAAAATGTTTACTATGCATTGTGAACTTGTTAGAAAATGTACTATTTTTTTTAAATTAAAAATAATAATTAAGAATACAACGCGCAACGCGTTTTTCTAGAATAGGTTATTGGTATGATTTTGATTTGTTTTCTGCAAAGTATTTGCCATTGCGTCGGACTATTAACGTACCAACTTGTATGGGTACTACACACTTGTCGTAATCTCAGTCGTACAAACATTTATGATACTGTACGATATTTTATGGACGATCACTTGGACATAAAAACTAAATTTTAAAAGCATAATCTTGTACTTAATATAATAAAGGTTTTTTTAATGACACAATTGAGCAGGCCGGCATAATTGTATCTACTGGCATGGGACTGCCGTCTGATGGCAATGGATGCTCTGCCTGGGCGGCATTTGCGCTCACCATCAGGCGCAATGGCCACTATGCTGGGCCAGAATAAAAAAAAGAAAAAGAAAAACAAGTGTTTTACTTGTTGCGTAAAAAAGTTTGAGGAATAATGTATAATTATTTGTCAGCGTATCACATTAACTTACTATTGAAGAGACGAAATAAGCTCTACCGTCCGATATTCGTGAAGGAAAACATCGTGAGGAAACCTGCATACCATAGCGATACCTATGGTATGTAAAGTCCACAAGCGTCCACTAGGCCAGCGTGGTGGACTATGTAGCTTAACCACAATCAATCGTACTCTCGTCTGTAGAGTAGACCCGAGCCCTGCAGTGGGGGTTATATGGTCTGAAAAAATAATATTTCAGCCACTGTTAAATTTTGACATTGAAGCTAAAGTAGATAGTAAAGTAAATAGCTCTATTCACTGAGCTTGCCTATTTGTTTCCTGTAAAATAACTGTCATGTGGCCGCCTCACGCCATTTGCTTTGTCATTACATGCTTGTCATTACAGTGATATGTAATCATTTATTGAAGTTACGAAAGTAGTTAACTTTGACACGCCATCGGTTTTCAATCACTGTTATTGTAGAAGTGAAAGGGTGTTGTGTGTTTGTGGTTTATCATAGCAATCTCCGATAAAATATATACTAGATTCAAGGTATGGAACTAAATCACAGGCCAAAAGTGGCCGAGGTTGCTTATACTTCTATATTTGAATTTCGAACTACGAGATTTAGTAAGAGATTTTGTAAAGTCCCGCCAGTTCGAATTGGGCATATACCTCTAATGACTGTGTGTGTATGTGTTAAATAAATAAATAAATATTTTTTACTTGTGGTTTCTCATATCTGAGAGGCCACCTGATTAGGTACCACCGCAATGTCTATTTCTCCCGCCAAACAGCAGTGTGAATGCACTTTTGTGTTTCGATTTGAGGTACAAAAATATTTTTAAAAACCTTAGACATGGAAATTACTTTGCTGTTTCATTCGATAAGTTCGGTAGGATATTTGTCTCCGCTTGGGTAGTCACCATAGTACACGATAGTAGATAATCCATTGTACTGACCTTAAAAACCGTAGCTAACAAATCTTGATAAACGTGTGAATGGATTTGAATGGGTGTTTTTGGTGTAACACCATAACGTATAAAACCGACGTGGAATAATAACTTGGCTGTCGCATTTTCATCGGTCAGTGATAAATCTGGAGGCTAAATAATGTGTTCGCTTCCCTTTTCCCACTTCAGCCTTACATTTCCTTGCAGATTGACAAATTATCTGCGGTCTAGGGATACCCAATTGCTATGGATTCTATTAACGGTTATATTCAGAACATGCCATTTGATTTTTTTGTCACCGTTTGATACAAAAATTGGATTAAATCGAGTTCTATCACATTAAAAGCATGCAAATATTTTTTAAACCGTAAAGTATTCATAGGTTTTACAATGTTTACCAATACGGCGTGTTTGCGAAGCGTTAACGCTCGAAAGTTGATCTGCAAAGGCTGCTCACGTAGCTATCAGTTGAGGGCCCGACTTTGTAAAGCTTTGCTTACGGCTAGAAAGTGCAGGCCTTTGTGCATGGAACTTATTTAAGTGTCAATAGCAATCGTAGCTAACAACAATACGTGCTGCTCCGGCTTTATCGCCGTGAGGCAGTTTTATTATTCCAGGCTTATGCTGCGAGTTTTAAAAAATATTTTAGTCTCGGGTTTATGCTTAATGTCTTGGTACTAACCTTACACCAACTACAATTTAATGAGGAACATTTTTGTAGTGCAATTGGTTAAGATATTTAGATAACTAGAGGTTATTGCGCGATTACTTTTATATATTTGTATTAAGTTATGGAAGAGCGTAGTCTCCTAACACAGGCATTCCTATGCCTAAAAGGAGGCTACCACACCTAGACAATAAGATGAAATCTTTGTAAAAGTAATAAAGATATTTTTATTTTATTTACTTTGATAAAGATGTAAGGCTGAATTCTGGCTAATGGTTTCTAATTCTTACGACACAATATTTGATTGATGTTAACGTGAGATCAGGCTCATATGTTGAGGGTTTGGGTGATTATATTTATATTTATTATATTCCTAAATGAAACTAAACACAAAAATAGACGATGAATCTTTATTTAAATAATAATTGTGACTTTATTTAAAGTTTCGATATAGTACACATTAAATTAGGAGAAATATAACCTTTGCAAGCCCACGGAAAATGCACAGCAGCAAAACGTGTACGTAAATAATTTAAATATTAAGGATGTGGTTGAAAATTAGAATCGTAATAGGTGGCGGTTGTCATTTCAGTGCGGCAGCAGTTCTCAAAACTCGTGCAATCTATTTAACAATGTTCATTAGTGAAGTTAGAATTTGGTATAATGTTTGCTAATTAGGTTAACGATGCATTTTAGTTTGTACGTACGGTAGTGAATATTAAATTTCAATATTCATTATGCAGCCAAAGTGACCGTACTGCTTAGGATATGTGCCGCGCATTGCCACGTATTGTTTTCAGCTGTATTGTACTGTGGTAATGTAAATTAATTATGAGGTGCATGTAAAGGTTATTGTAACAATTTACCAGTAATATTAATGTACTCTTATTGGTCCACATTCATATCCATATATTGATACCACAGCGAATTTATATGGTATGTAAAAAAAAGTCCGCCAACCCGCACCAGACCTGCGTGGTGGACTATAATTATGGCCTAATCCCTTTCAATCATACTCTCGATTGTAGAGGTGGCCCTGCAGTGGGATATATACGACCTGATACGTACTTTTTGTAGAAATAGTATATATATGGCGATATTTAGATATCTCACCATTCGGCGCAATTTTGCCGGCTGTCTTAATTACTTCATCACGCGGGATTTTAGGAGGGAGGGAACCATTGGAAAATTATAATCTGTTCTGGCTTCTAAATCTGTTCGCATTCATATCGGTTAAGGTTTCGTTTATTTATCATAATACGTAAACCTCGTATTTTGCAATTTAGAATACTCTAATAACTAATATGACATGAGCCTCCCAATGCTTCTACTAAGTTTAAATCTGGAGCTCTTCGCAATCAATCACTTGACGCTCTCCTCAACCCTGCAATTTTAATAAATGATGTATGTTTTAATGCGTAACATATTTAATATATTTTTTAAGTGTTATATCTCGAGTTATAATGTGAAAGTGTTTATTGAGTGAACAATAAAACTCATCAACTACCTTGTTACTGTAGATGAAATCGCGTGTTAAAACTAGTTACTTATATTACGGCGAAAAGGCCGAATAAACATACTTTGACTTTGTGAAAACCATGAATATTTTGAGAAAGCAGTTTATCTCTAACGTTGGAACTCGCACATATCTGAATTGAAATTTATTTCGACACTGCTGCAGGTCGTAGGAAACCATTTCACGTTGTATATTGTCGTTTATGAGAGAAAAACTGTAAGTTAGTACCTACTGCGATGCAGTTTTGAACAAATTCCTAGAATTTGTATTTATTTACAATCATTTATTTAAAAGTAAGCCCTATGTTCTCTTTTCGAGGAATTGTCTTTGATTAGTTTTAAACGAATTAATTTGAAATTTAAATATACGGTGTGTTTGTCAATATAATTGTTTTTATCACGTTTTATAACTTTTTATTTTGTCTTGATGTTGTATATCACTACATAGTATAAAACGAAGTCGTTTCCCGCTGTCTGTCTTACTATATGTATGCTTAGATCTTTTAAACAACGCAACGGAATTTGATGTGGATTTTTTAAATACATAGAGTAATTCAAGAGGAAGGTTTATATGTATAATACATACATAATATTATAGAAGAGAAATCTATTTATAACTGGGCGAAGCTGGACCGAGCCGCTAGTTTCAGTATAAAAATTGTCGGTTATAAAATTTTATGGGATGTATAAGGGGATGTATTTTTTATTGTAGGATGCGACTGGTTCTTTGCAACAAACCGAAAAGCGGTCTGTTGTAAAGAACAGTCAATAGAACTATAAATTAATAACTATGTAGTTTTAGCTTGCTAAATCCAAATCTAAAGCTAAAAATGCATACTATCACGTAATATCTTACATGTCTATGCATGAAGTTTTTCGGTGAATTCCAAGAACGCTATTTGCTCGTAATGAGTTTGGCTCATCATAGAACGGAAATAGAGTCAAAAATATATTCAAATTATCTGCAGTATAAATGCAGGTAAGTTTTGTGAAGTTTACTCTTTTCCTATTTCGTTTTGTATTCTTTAATATTTTGACGTAAAATATACAAGTGTAATCCATAAAACCATGTCACTTTGCCTGTTTCGACATAGATTTGTAGTAGGTATAGAAATGGGAAACTAGAAAGTACGAGAGGATTTGTTCTTATAAGACTTGAACTCGGCACAAATATTTGCGGGTTATACAAACATTTATCCCTCTGCGGAAATTGGACTCCAACCTCTCACCGAGATCGGAGTCAAATTGTTATATTGACTTGCAGTAATTGATAAATAGATTAATAAGCGTTCTACATATTTTTTTCGGTATGTTTTATGCTAAATATTTATAGTAAACCACCAATAGATTGGTTGTGAGCGATCTGGACCAATCTGGAGCTCGAGAGTACATACCAAAAGTAGCACTACACAAAATTACAAATAAGGCAGGCATAAAAAGAACATATAACTTGAGCCTTTCAAAAACAACAATTAAAGCCTTAACTACATAACTTAAACATCAGCAAGTATAAAACCATGTTAGCTGCCGCTCTTACCAATACTTGTTTAATCATTGGCACTAGTATAATTCCGGTACAATCACAAACCATATGATTATAAAATCAGCGAAAAGCAAACCGATTTATGTTAACATCTACAAAGTCGTTATTTATGTAGGCGCGGCGTGGCGAGGCAGCGCGGGCGGCGATGCAGGCGAGGTAAGGCAAGGCAGGCAAGGCGAGGCGAGGCGCTTGCGAGTAAACGCCCTTCGCGTCATTAGTGTTAGCCGAGAAGCGTCACTAGCTAATTACACAAGATTGATGAAGGCACCGCTCTCGCCACACTTGACTAGCGACGACGTTCGGCACACTAGTCACGCCTCAGTTTGTTTATTAGCGGCAGCGGAAAGCGTATACCTCTTCATTATTGAAATAAGGTGGGATGCTTCTATCGCTTTCGGGTTGGATGTTAACTTTTAAGTAAATTTACAGGTATACCATACATATTGTAAGATTCAGAAGTGGAATTTATTTAAAAAAAATAACTTACAACAAAGAAACCATTTTTATTTCATAATTATAATTAAAATCGACACAAATAACAATCAACAAAACTACTTACAGTTTACATAAAGTCCACTAAACCAAATGTAGCACACTTAATCACTTTTAGCAACTAATTAACCTCAAATGGCTTACGTGACCTTGTGACTGACGATGATTCCCGTCCGAGAGCAGAGAAGCAGAAAATGGACGAACTATCCCCAGCGCCTCGCTTTTATAGGTGATGTGGGGAGGTGATACCACCGTAAAAAAACAATTCTCCTTACACGGCTTCTCCTGACGAGGTGTCGTCCTCGACACAAACTCTTGAAGTAGCCCCGCCAGAACCCGTGGCAGGAAAGGTCGGCGGCTCGACCTCCACTTCGCCCATTGGTCGAGGTGATGGTTCACCCACAGTAGGAGACTCCGTTTCAGGGTCGTCTTCGCCATCTTCATCTGCAAACAAGATTTCATTAGAAGCTAATCAAGCAATTTGGGTAAAAGCGTTCAGTCTGTCACACAGTTTCACTCGTCCTCAGCCAATCAATTCATTCATCATCCTCTTAGACAGTTCATAACTTTGAATAGACACACACATTCCTCTTTCTCAACTAAAAAGCAAAGCAAAAGCTAGCATAGTCCTGTATGTGTCCAGTGCGCAACTGTAAGTTCTTCATCGCTGTATTGCTGACGGCGACCGCGACCATGACCGCTACCAGCGTGCAGCTTCCAACACCATGGTCTGACCACCAGCAGACCCGCTTGACACGCAGACCGTATTCATACGTGTAAGCCAACCCATACACCGATCTTAATGAAGTGTACGAGCCCCACTCGATACGCAGACCGTATTCATACGCACGAGTACACTCAACACGCAGACCGTATTCATACGTGTGAGACCACATGTTGACCGTACATGGCCAAATTCACAAGGCTGCCAGTGACTTGGTATCAGGTGCCAATAATATCGGTGACCCGAACGCGCCTGCTATCGGCGGCATCGCAGCACAGCGCGGCAGCCAAACATCGGTGACCCGAACGCGCCTGCTACCGGCGGCATCGCAGCACAGCGCGGCAGCCAAACATCGGTGACCTGAACGCACCTGCTACCGGCGGCATCGCAGCACACCGCGGCAGCCAAACATTACTGCTGTCTGTAAATTCAAACAAACATAATGCTATTTTTGTAAATCAAACAGTAGTGATTACTACTTACCCTCAAAGAACGCGGCACACGTTTCTGGGCACCACTCGCCACGCCACGGCACCATGTACTGGGCAGAAGCTTGTGTAACCTTCCCATAGCTACCACTGAGCAAACGCAGCGTATAGCGTCCACTAGGCAGTGCTTCTACCACCTCATACGGACCACGCATTCCGGAGTCCAGTTTTCCTTTCGACTGAGAAAATTTAATAACAAACACGCAGTCACCAACGTTAAATTGGCGAGGTGGATGTCGCCCTTGGTTAACCTGTTTGTCTTGTCTAGCTTGATTGATCTTTAGAAGCTTACGGGCCCTGCTTCTGGTTACTTCACGTAAAGCCTCTCTGTTTGGTGTCGATCCTTCGACTGTTACATCGCGCACCAGAGCTTGAATCACAGGAGTTGTAGATTCAGTCCCAATCAGAAGATTCAGTGGTGACACTTGTGTAGTCTTCTGCCTCGTGATATTTAACACCAACTGAAGTTTCCACAACGCTTCTGACCAGGATACGTTCTTGTAGTTCGTCTCGATACGTAGCATGTTGAGGACAGTGCGCATGTAACGTTCAGCTTGACCGTTCGCCTGGTGCATTTCTGGCGTTATATAATGCAGGTTACAACCGAGTTCATCTATCCATGACACAAACTCACTGGACTCGAACATTCGTCCCTTGTCGGTGACCATAAGCTTAGGCACTCCAAACAAAGAAATTGCTTGAGAAACGACACGTTTTAGTTCACTAGCATCTTGTCTACGAATCGGGTAGAGGAGGGTGTATTTGGTAAAAGCATCAACGATGAGTAAAATGAATTTGTACCCTTCTGACACAGGCAAAGGGCCTAAAGCGTCAACATGAACAGTATGGAACGGCGTATCGGGTTTTCCCCAAGAAGTAATTGTTTGCAAGGGAGCCCGAGGAACTCTCTTTTGCGACACACACACGAGACAGTGGGCAATATATTTGTTAACAAACTGTCTGAGTCCGGGGAACCAAAAATGTCTTAGGATGAGGTCAAGGGTCTTCTCCGAATTAATATGTTCGTGCTCATCATGAAACACTCTCATAAGACTAAGTCGGTGCCCTTTGGGTATATAGCAGAGCAGGCGTGGCTCTTGGCCTACTGGGATGTACTTGTAATAAAGAACTCCATTTCGGACGGAATAACGATGAGCATCGAGTTTGCCATCGTGAAGTCTTTGCATAAGATTTTGTGTCTCGTTATCAGCTAACTGCGCAATCTGAGCCCAATTTCTGGGTCTGGAAATTTGATTAACAGTAACAGGGTTGCGACTTAAGTAGTCAGCATGGGGTATCATCAGTCCTTTTCGATACTCGATTGAGAAATCGAAATCCTGGAGGTAAATCCACCACCTGGCTACTCGGGGCAAAAGGTCTTTCTTTCGCTCGGTTGCCTTAAGGGCGTTACAATCTGTCACCACCACAAATTTCACACCAACAAGATAATGTCGAAAGTTTTGGAGGGCTTTGACGACGGCAAGGGTTTCCAGCTCATAGGAGTGGTATTTCCCTTCAGCACCTTGAGTGGACCTACTAAAATAGGCCACAACGTGCTTTTTTGAATCTGGATGTACTTGTAGAAGTACCGCGCCGTATCCAACACTACTGGCGTCTGTATGTACTTCGGTCGGACAGCTTGGGTTAAAAATGGCAAGAACCGGTACATTGGTCAGTTCTTTAATGAGATCGAGACGAATGGCCTCGCATTCGGGAGTCCAATTGAATTTGACATTTTTACGGGTTAGATGAGCGATAGGAGCAGTTCTAATGGAGTAATCTTTTATGTATCGCCGAAAATAACCTGCCAAACCAAGCAGTTGGCGCACTTGCTTTACGTTCTCTGGTGGCGAGGTGTTAACTAGGGCCTCCACTTTTCGTGGGCTCGGCCTAACCTGACCCTGACTGATTAACCTCCCCAAATATTCTACTTCTGTGACAAGGAATGAACATTTAGCCAAATTTATAGAAAAACCGGCCGATGTAAGCGTCTTGAGGACTTTACGCAACAGTTCAATCCCTTCTGTCACAGAATTACTCAGCAGAAGAACGTCATCGACGTACACTAGGACGTTTCCTTCATTAAGGTGGCAACGTAAGGTGTCATTTATAATGCGCTGGTAAACTATTGGAGAATTAGCTAAACCGTAAGGCATTTTGACGTACTCAAAGTGTTCCTCCGGTGTCACGAAACCAGTGAAGGGGATACTTTCCTCTTTAAGAGGAATTTGGTGAAACCCTGTAGCCATATCAAGGCTACAGAAGAACTTACAAGCGCCTAACCTATCGATGTGATCATCGATTAGTGGAAGAGGGTATCGATCTTTTACTGTAATTCGATTTAACGCTCTAAAATCGACACAGAGCCTATCAGAGCCGTCCCGTTTTCTTACAAGTATAATAGGGCTTGCATATTCAGACTTCGAACGCCTAATCACTCCCTTGTCTAAAAGGTCTTGTGTAATTTTTCTAACCTTGAGTTTTTCGGAGTAAGAAAGTCTATATGGACGATATACAACAGGGGTGGAACTGGTAAGCTTTATCTCCATCTCACCTGTTTTGACTGTAGTCATAGCAGTACCTGATATTAGATAGTCGGAAAAATCGTTTATAACGGTCATAAGGCTATCCAACTCTGTACCCTGAAGGGGTGTATTTACTTTGACCTGATCACTTACACCAATAGCGTTAACTTTTGTGCTAATGTTATCTGAACGCGTGAGGTATTGCTCATCTTTAGTACGAATGTAAGTGATGCCTTCGCGATTCAAAACATCAGTGCCAATTATTATAGGAGCGTTCATAAAAGTAGATGGAACCACCACTAAGTCGACTTCTATAGCAATGTCACTGAATTCTACCGTGAATGTGACGTAAGATGTTGCTATCACTTCTTTCTCACTTAAACCTTTCAATACACAACGTCTCGGTTTTGGCTGACATGTAAAATGTTTCAAAATGTCTGAAGAAATAAGGGACACATCGAGGGCTCCGCTATCAATAAGCACGTCTATAGGTATTCCATCTATTATCGCGGTAGTCATGTCATTGTTTTGTGCGATATTCGATCTATAAGAACAAAGGTTGACATTACGCGGATTTCGCTGCTCGGCTTTGGCTTTGGCAAAGCATTTGTCCTCTGTGTGTCCCGACTTCTTACAGAACGTACAAGACTTGCTCGAAAACGGTTGTGCATTGGAAGATGAGTCCGAGGCTACGTTAGCAAGTTTGCTATTAGTAGTGATTGCCTTAGACTTTTTACAATGGCGACTGATATGACCAGTTTGGTTACAATTAAAACATTTTGGCCAAAGACGGTGGTTTGATTTTGATTGACCTTGCCTTTTAGGATCGGCGACCTTGTCGCTCCCCGACGGCTTAGTGTAAATTGACAGAAACGAGACAATAGTGTCAGGGGTCAAGTTCGCGTTGGCAGCGGCTGCACGCACCTGCGGATTGTCTATGCCACGTATAACTATTAGCGTTCTCAATTCATCACTTAGCCCTTGAACTATTCTCAGACGCAATAGGGTGCGACGGGCGTATTCTGAGTAAGTTGAATACTTATCTGAAGTAGCATTCATAGCATCGAGCAAAATATTCGCGTAATCTAATTTACTAGGGCAAAGGGGTTTGAATTCACGAACGAAATTAGACCAGGACCTGTCGTTCGTCACCCATTCTCCTAACCAGACTTTAGCATCACCCTTGAGGCAGTTAGCCACACGTGACAGACATTCGTTGTCACTCCAACCGTGAACCTCTCTAGCGCGATCCACTTCGTCGCACCATGCCTCGATGCTATTTATTGAAGGGTCAAAGTTTGACACGTAATAATTTTGTGACCTAGATGGTTGCATCATTTTTATTGCTTGCATCAAAGCATGCGCGAGAGTGGATGCCTCAGCGCCGGGGACACTAGACTCCATAGACTGAAGTCGCTCTGACGTATTGGCTATAGCTTTTGGTAAAACCTCATTATTTTTGTGGGTAGAACTTGTTCGAACTGGGGGCGATGGAGTACGGTTGCGCTTTCTATTGTCAATGTCACCACGCGAGCGATCATTATTACGCGAATCGCGCCTATCCCTAGTACGCGATCGTTTACTTTCGGGACTTCGAGAATCACGCCTATCTCGATCACGTAAGCCATTTCGCGAATTACGACTACCCCTACTTGAATCTCGATACGATCTACCACTACTGCGATCATTTGACCCACGAGATCGACGTCGTTTACGATTGCGTGACTTATCCCGAGAATGTAACCGTTTCTCGCGGGAACGTGCTCGCCCCATTATAACAAAATGAAAAAAAATAAAAATCAGACAAGCAAAGAAAAGTGATTAAGTGGGTAGTTGAAAGTATGAAAGAAAAAAATGGTTTTTCTGTTCACAACAATATTTAACTACGAAACTTCTTCTAAGTGGGCTAATAAGTCCCTTATCCCACTTCTGATGTAAGATTCAGAAGTGGAATTTATTTAAAAAAAATAACTTACAACAAAGAAACCATTTTTATTTCATAATTATAATTAAAATCGACACAAATAACAATCAACAAAACTACTTACAGTTTACATAAAGTCCACTAAACCAAATGTAGCACACTTAATCACTTTTAGCAACTAATTAACCTCAAATGGCTTACGTGACCTTGTGACTGACGATGATTCCCGTCCGAGAGCAGAGAAGCAGAAAATGGACGAACTATCCCCAGCGCCTCGCTTTTATAGGTGATGTGGGGAGGTGATACCACCGTAAAAAAACAATTCTCCTTACAATATTTTATATTACAAAAAATAATTGATATGAGTTTAATTAAAAGGAAGTATGTCGCGTTCCGGTTTAAATCTTAACCTTAACGATTTTTATATATTGTGATAAATTAGTCTATAATAACCCACTTCTGAGTACAGGCTTCCTCTATAATTAACAATTCGGTTAACACTTAAAAGGCTACTTCCCGCTCACTGACTTATAGTTTGATGGACTTCATATAGTAAAGCAAATCCTGTTAAGATGTCTACAGCATTCATATTTCATGACTTCGAAAAGTACCTACAAACACACATCATGAAGTCAAGGAATGCCCCGTGATACGAACCTGAGACCATTATGTCAGTCCGTCCAAGTCCGTCACCATCAGGACTCCACGCACTTTTTATCAAGCTGGCATAATTGTGATGACTAGTGAGAAATAACGAAACTCTCCATTTTAGCATTCTTGTATGTAACCAAACAAACATACAGTAACAAAAAAAATATTAACAAAGAATTTAAGGAGAGCCCTTGTCTCAATAGTTTCTAATGAATTTTGCCCACACTCCTAAACTATTTTACTCGAATTACGATAGGTTCACAAGAGCATAAGCATAACAAGGAGTTTGTAGAATTTTCTGAAACTTAGTTTTGTTTATAGGGTTAATACCAAACTTTTTATTTGGGTATAAAATTTTAGAATAAAATCTTAGAACAATTTAGAATACTAAGAAGTTACATTTTTCACCCGCTACAAGCCTTTTATCAGTCCACATCCTTATTTTAAGTGCGTAACAACAAAAAATTGTGATCGATGGCAATTTTTATTAATGAAGTTCTGGCGCCTAAATAGGCATGGTCATTATTACATTTACTATTCATATTTATTAGCCCTGAGCTTTCGTCACGATGGGTTAGGCGGTTTTGACCCTCAGGCAGTTCTATTTGTGTTGAGTGTCTGTACAGATATCAAAGTGTGACAAAGCATACTAAAATCAACACCGGAATTGTCTAATGTATAATTCTGTACAGGGAAATTTACTTAATTTAATTTTAAATTTTAAAGTCTAAAATACGTAACAAACTAGGCACAGAAAGATAATGGTACCCATTAAACTTGCATGAGGAAATTTGAATTATGATCTGTATTTCCGTATTTAAGTTATGCTTAGCGCTCGCATTTCACGACTGCGGAGTATTCAAACTATAAACTTAACAATTTTTACATTTCTCGAGCATTTCTATTGTATTTGCGGATAAATATAAAAAGGAAATAATGAAACGCACGCCTGGGAGCTATTTCCGAAGACCGGATACGGGGTACGGGCGAGGCTGCGTTTTCGCTCCACCGTTTACGTATATTGCATTCGCTCTTGCCACCTATACGCTCCTTTCAGATAATTATCGAGGCTCTATTTATGCCAGCTAAATCTGAAGTTTTTATAACCAGATTTTTTAAAGTGTGGGTGTTATTAAATATGAATATACATATTCAACGCTTCACGCACTAGTTTAAAACGTGATTTGAAATCACATTACGGTTTGTTTCGGACTATTGTTTATCTGTATTTATTTACTCTTAACCAACACTGAATTTATCATTAGTACTTCTTCTATAGGATACATTATTTGGTAATTTAAATCTGTATACAACAAATCAATTTAAGATTTCAATTTATCGCCTAATTTAGCAGTTTTAATGTGTGTATTTTAATAAACTCGAAACGATAGTATGGTGTATTTGCAAAGTAATATATCCGCTTCTCCGAATATTAAGTTATTATTATCGTCCTAATGGCAGCACTCAAACATAATTTTCAATAAAAACAAAACACAAACGTTTAACTTGTTTACATAAAGTATGTCAGAAGAAAACAGTATAAGAAAAACTTGGTGAAAGATACTCGGGGAATGTAAATACATGTTTTCTACATACGATTATCAAATGCTTCGTGAAAATTAATTGCGTGGAAACATTGCGGGCGTGGCGTTGTGCTGCAAACACACTCATCGTTCAATATCTACTTATTTTTCGCTTTACATATATTTCTGGTCGCGGTAATGCGCTTCAAATAACAGATAAATTCAGGCGTATGTCATAAGTATTTATTAATGGTGCGATACGTTGTTGGTATTGACTTGTGCGAGCGGCGAAATGTAAAGATCCTTACTAATATTATAAAGGTGAAAGTTTGTATGTATGTATGTATGTATGGATGTTTGTTACTCTTTCATGAAAAAACGGCTCAACAGATTTTGATGAAATTTGGTATAGTGATAGCTGACACCCTGGATTAACACATAGGCTACTTTTTATCCCGAAAAATGTAGTGTTCCCGTGGGATGAGTCAGGAAACCAAATATACATATTTTCTACTCTTTCAAATTCAAATTGTTGGCACGGGATGTCCTCTCCTACGGAAGGGAAATATAGTCGACGGCACGCGGGAAATATAGTTAGTAGACACGCGAAATAATATGTTCTTGATGTGGATTGGACTCAAAAACTATCTGCACCCGGGCGAAGCCGGGCCCGACCGCTAGTAATTTATATTTTCGACTTTGAAATTGCTTAATTCTCTACGTATGGTTTAATATTATTTTTCTTGAAATTTTACATACATATAAACACGCCTTTCTCCTAGAAGGGGTAGGCAGAGGTGCAACCAAGACATCCACGTTTCGCCTTGTATAATCTGTCCAACGATGTGGTAGGGGGCGAGCCTTCTCTCAATATCGGGTACAAATTCCTCGCTCTGGTCTGATAATGAATAGAAAATCCAATATTACTACTGGATCTGGGATTCAAACTCGAGACCTCAGCTGTATAACAATACCGTAGTACAACTGCGCTACCGAG
Source organism: Hyles euphorbiae (assembly GCA_023078785.2). Lineage (NCBI taxonomy): Eukaryota > Metazoa > Arthropoda > Insecta > Lepidoptera > Sphingidae > Hyles > Hyles euphorbiae. The sequence goes on along the minus strand of CM041049.1, from coordinate 10,301,261 downwards.
GCAGTTAAAATTTTTCTCAAATTAATGATTGTAGATTTTTATATACCCCGAAATTTAAAAAAAAAACAGTATAAAGAGAGGGTATTGTGTAGTTTATTAGAGTTCTGTGACATTAGCAGATGATACGGTGTTAATGATTCAAATGAATATAATCTCATGACACGTTATTTAACATTGAAATCAACAATATAGAAAAAAGGATGTGTCCTAATTTTATACTCCCACATAAGTCTCAACACTGGTTTCAACTACATCCCAACAATATTATAAGCGTTAAGAAAATTCCGGAAACTGTACTACAAATCCTTCTGTTACATAACCGAACATAACATCGCCGAACTTCGGTTAACAGGAGCAACAATCATATTAAACACAAGTAGCATTCCGCCTCGCTTCACTGAGCGCAGCCGATATTTTGATTAACGTGTGAAGCTAGCTACAGTCTACAAGTCACGCCTTTGTAAGTAATTATAACTTTTGTATTGTGTGATTGTGCAAACCGCGCTTGCATGCAAAGCTATTTACATTTTATAAAAACCATATACAATGCACTTGACATATATAGAGCTAATGCATGTTCGCTTATGCACGCATTTTACTAGAGTGACTAATGCTGCTCTTGTGTGATGAAAGGGACCGATAGTTCCTATCGTTATAGAGGTTCTATAGTGGGACTAATTGTAATGGAATTCTAAGACAACATTTTGAAGTGTTAATTTAGGTTAAATTAAGTATTATTATAATATAATAATAATATAATTACGGGCCTCCTCTACAATCGAGAGTACGATTGAGGGTGGTTGGTGGTTGGTGATGCGGGTTGGCGAACTTTACATACAATAAAATTTCTTATAAATCGCTGTCGGTATGCAGGCTTCTTCACGATTTTTTCTTTCACCTTTTTTAGTGAAGTAAAGTGCTTGGTGGCCTGTTGGTAAATTAATCAGACGCGGCTGCTAACATGTTCACGGTGATCGCGGGTTCGAATACCTAGCCTACCTACCTACCTACCTACCTAGGGCACACCTCTGACTACTCGGAGTCATTGATATTCGGAGTTATGTATAGATAGTCAATCACCACGCACTAAAGCTACTATTACCGCCAGGAGAATTCCGTTTACACACTTCGGGTACAGAATTTTAAAATACGAAACTACACGCTGGATAAGTGATAATAAATTAATGGTGGTGTAAGTGCGGCCCTCCTTGGGGTGAAAATCTTGGCCTTTTCAATGAATTACTTTTGTCAAAATATAAGAGACTAAACATTTGTTATTGATAATAACGACTTTCTTTCCAAGACCATAAGCTGGTTAGAAGAAAGCTGAAGATTATGGTATTTTGAGATATTGTTTACTTTCACTAGAGTGAAAGTATATAATATCATCTCAAAACTTCAAATAAATGAATATTTGAATTTAAGTACTATATGGAAATTTAAAATGATGAATATGAAGAAAATTTGAAACGTATGTAGGACAGAAGTGGCTTAAATAATAAATATAAAAGGGAATAGATTACCTTGGACGAAAAAATACCTAGCAGTAAATGAAGTAAGGAAAGCGACAAGAGTTCAAAGGTACGGCCTCGCCACGAATAAGAAACGACCAGAAAAAATACAGGAATGAGAAATGACTTGAGTTTGTACAAACCCGGAATATGACAGGGCCGAGACGAAGTTTGCTCAACCTAATTTTTCTCTCGCATTCGTTTTATTAAACGCCTTTTATATTACGAAGCCTAATATAGTAATAGCAAGGGTATAATAATATTATTTATATATTCGTCAGACTTGTATATATCATTAACAAAAACAAAGGCATTTGTTTGGGTTTCGTCATGGTTGCGGATATAGGTCATGCATAATTTATGATCAACATTTTTGGACAAATTAGAAATATTTACCCTTTTGTTCTTGCGGAGTAAACCACAACAACAGAGACCGTACAAATCAGCTAAACGCGGGAAACGTTACCAATTCCAAGGGGGAAATTCCGGTGGGAAAATATCTTTGAAATAAATGTGAATAAATAGGGCTTGCGAGATTAAAAGCGGACCGCTTGATATATGGCTGGCGTCGGCGGCACCCTTGGGCGCTAGGTCACGACCAACTGCGCAACAGATAAAAAGAAATTCTAAGATTTGTAAATAAAACAATTTACATTTTTCTCTTTTATAATGTTTTCAAAGATTACTAATTATTTTTCTCTGCGAATCATTCTTCAATTGGAAATTTTTATTTTCAGAGGGGACGTTAAATGTAAAACATTGTCTGTATCAATGATTCTTAATTTGGGATACAAACAACGGGCAAAATGTTTTCCAACTCATCGGAGTCGTCAAACTTTTACTTTTCATTACCAGTCCGAGGCGCTGCGAATACCGAAGGAAGATTGAAACACGAGTTAACAATTTCCGAATAATAGAATAATATACGGTGTATTCCAGAAAAAGGAATATTTTGTTCGCGATTAAGTAGAATTTTAAGTGTGAAGTTGTACCCAAAGTCCTAATGGAAAAGTTCTTTGAGAGCTGGAGATGAAATCGACGAAAGAAGGAAATACGCTAGTTCAACCCGGCAAGAGAATTGTTCAGGGCTGTAAAACATATTCAAATTAATTTAATGCGCTTGCTATAGTCTGGCGTTGGAATAATGATTAATTTATACGTAGTCTCGTTGTTTCGGCTTAATTGGGCCGATTTGAAGTTCTTTAATTAATACCCGGTAACAATTAGTGCTAACTGGTGTATAAAGCATATGTATGTATAATAATCAAAACGCATTTGCGAGCTATTGCTAAACGTTATGCAAATTAATGGCGCGGGGCCGTGTAAACGTACGTGGGATGTTATTTATGTGTTCCCATGTATTTTATACACGAACATCGTTTAGAAGCCACAATTTTGCTGGAATTTGTGCATTCTACATGTACAGGTGCAAGATATCCGAGCATATTTAGATTTTGCAGGTGATATTTTAACGTACAATCCCAAAGGAAATCCGTGAGAGATACCTAACAATATTTTGCATTGCACTCGAGCGAAAGAATTCTTTCGGCCTAATTTTGCGGAGTTGTCGAAGTAACCGAAGTAGGTAAAGATAATTAAAGTGTTCTTTGCACTTACCCGAGGATGGATAACTGGATAGATACCATAGTGCTGAAAAAACTTGTTTCGTTAGAGCAGTTCATTAAGAGGGCGCCCGGCCTAGAGAGCAGTTTGTGAGTATCGCGCTTGACCTAATTAGTGTTGCGCCTCTGTCACTCCGAGGATTTGTTTTTGTAAGTTCTTTTGTTTTCGTAATGTTTATCACACTGTGTCACTCACTGCGATACAGACACATTCATTTCGCGCCGAGTTTGCATTGCTTTAACAAGTTTTTTCAGATGAGTTTTAATCAGAGCTTTTTATATTTTATCGGTTCATTCATACGAGCGTGACATTGTTATAAACTCAACTACTCATATTGGCCTACATTCGTATGCGGAGTTAAGTTCACCTGCATTGTTTGCATCAGTATTGTTAGGAGTCAACCACGCTAGCATAATGCTGTTTGATGAACACGTGGCCTCTATGACATTACTGTCCCATCAAACGTTAGAAATTGCAAATCTCTATAGGAATTTTAACGCTACTTAATAATGCATAGAGGAATGATTTTAGCCAGCCCACTTTTTAGTTTGACCTCAGACATAAATGAATAGAATTTTGACCAGTATAAGTAATTATTCTCTGTCCTAGGTTAGTGAATATATCATGATCTTGTATTTACAACAATATTTTACTTTAATACGTCTTTAAAACCAATTGCATTTAAATCTATTTAGCCAGTGCACAACATAAATTTTATCGATAATGTTTTTTTATAGAGTTTCAACTCGTATCTTAAGTGCGGACCTACTGAAGACTCTTAAGAGTTTCTTGCCCATACTCCAAAGCTCCTTTATGGCCGATAAATTAATTAGTTAAATGAGCTACGTGGGCTATCAGTTATTGTTAAGTGTCAATCTTTAGCAGTCTTCTTTTAGATATAGATCGACCATAATACATTTTACTTAGCAGGAACCTTGGCTTTTTTCCATCTCGAGGACATCTTACAATCGCCTCCTTTTCCTAAATAACGAATAAAAAAAATAAAATACTTTCCAGTGTGCTTATTATGACGCTAAATTATGGTGGGCAAAACGTGGAATGAATAATGTTGAAATGAATTTTTATTTACATTTAACACAAGTTACAGGACAGTATTTTAACTCGGAATTTTACCCTTTTAGGGTCGCCACATGATAGAGGATGAGTGTGAAAGGGAAAAAGTGACTTTTAAATTAGACGACCTTCTTTCTGCGGGTAATTTATTCACGGTGACTTTTTGCGGCCTCTTCAGAGACATTGTATTTTTTTTTATCATTGTTTCTATTGTGAGCAATCTTTGCCGTGTTTATGTGACGACGTGCGGAATAATGTTTTAATTTTATTATGCTGAATATATTTTGCAAGAATACTTAACAAAGGTTTTGTTTTTTCTGTGTAGTTTTTAGAAGATCATCGTTTCCTAAATTGTTACGCTTTCCTCCTTTATGTTTCTATATTTATTACTGTAAGACAATAGACCACAGGTATTTTTTCTTCTTAATGTAAGGACTACGCTGGTTGCTTTATAAGATATAAACTCGAAAGCCTAATCTTGTTAGAGTATTTTTAAAGGATTAGCCTTTTATTTAAACAGTATATTTATATACCAACTTAGCTAATGGAATTTGGTGATTCAATTGACTGATTTATATACTAGTGAGGGTTATTTTAATTTACGTAATGTTCTACAGAGCTATTAGAACTCTTTATTTAAAAGGAATAATGCGTTTCAAGAATTAAGTTATGTTTCGACTATGTTTCAAGAATAGAAAGTAAGAAGAAAAAAGGAATGATTTTTATTAGAATCGATGGTTATAGCATGTATTACAAACAATATTTTACTTTTATATAAATGCGAAAGTCATAAAAATAATTATTTAAGTATTAGACGAATGAAGCTCAAGTGCACAAACTTATACGCTGACATTTAAACAATGGCCTGATTTTAGATTTTGATTAAATATTTTAAATGTTTTTTAGTAGATGTAGTCTTTAAGACAATGACAGTGTCGAGTTAAACGCAGCAATCAATTTAATTTAATAACACTTTGGATTAAACTCTCCTTGCCTTTTAATTTCAGAATTGTTTTAGCCATCTTGCGATGGATGTCTGATTGAAGCCTCTGCCCCGTCGCTTTGTCGTAGAGATCTTAAGCATTAGCACGTTATTGAACGGTGCTAATGGTTGATTATAGAGACAGTTAAAGGGTAATTATATTTAACATATTCATAGTTCCCAATAGGATTTGCAAAAATATTTCAAACATATGCGATGATGAGCAATTGCTCAACTCAACTCAGTTGTTGTTAAAGCCCTATGTTGGGAACTAGCATGTATTATATAATAACATAGTATGTTTTATTAAATTTAATTATGTTCGTACTAAATCTGCAATACGTAATGACCAATTGGTATTTAAACAAAATTGCATTAAAATTATTAGATATTAATTACTATTTACAGATTATATGCTGGTTTCCATAATTATTTCTTAGATTTCCACGAATGTTACATAGTGAACGAAAACTAGCTTTTCAGATTTTATCGCAGATTTGGGAAATTTTACATTTTTGCCCTTCCTGACGTTTCGGTTACTTTACAGGTTTCGTGGTCACGGAGCGGATAGTTTAAATCCGTAAAAATCTGTTTTATTTCATGTGTAACATTCCCGTAAATCCAAGAAACAATTACATTATAACTTTCAAAACTTGGGGCACGTATAGACATATAACATAGTTTTGTACTGAGCAAATTGTATGTTAAAAGAATCTGAAGGATCTTATGGTCCACTTTTTAAGGTTCTTTTTACCAATCATGATAAATCGACTTAATCTAAAAATCTATAATCCAATACTAATAAAGCTATATCAAAATAATGGTTTTTTAGATTTACGCGAACGTTACACATTGAAATAAAACTATTATTTACGGATTTTATCGCGGATTTGGTTTAATTTTACATTTTTTGAGTTCCCGACGTTTCGATTATTTTACAGCTTTCCGTTCAGCCCGCCCCGTGACCACGAATCCGTAAATAATAGTTTTATTTCAAAGCTATATCAAAGTTCTTTTTAAATTAACTACATATAATAATAATAATAACACCCAACAGTCACATACATAGTCCTGACCCCACACTAAGATCGAGTCTTGTGTCGTGGGTATCAGGAACTACGAGAGACTTTTCGGTCTCACAAACACCCAGACCCGGAAGAAATATTTGTGGGCCGCACAAACATTTCTCTCGGTGCGGGGATCGAACCCGCGGCCTCTCGTTTCACAGGTGGCGTCTAACCAACTGCGCCACGGAGGCTGTCATAAAATCAGAGTGTCCATTTGATCTCCTTCTTATACTCGCCTTCGTACATTAAAGAGTTAGCATAAAATAGTTTATTCCAATCTAGATTTCTATGCCGGCGGAGTCTACAGGGACATTAAAGTTATTAATTAGTAAAAGTTAATGAATGATTAATGATCGTGAATATGGCATGTTTTAGCTTTAAATTTAATTATATTATAATTAAAATAATATTTGCAACATATTTCCTGGTTCATTTGTTGGTGTTTGTTAATATTGTGCATTAGATAGGATTTATTCAGTAGGATTTTAGTGATAATATTTGGAATATAATTACTTATTGGAATTAATCTATACTAATATTATGATAGTTAGCGTATCTCCGCAACCCCCACCATCCGATGCTGGTGAGCATCTTTTTCTGGAGGTGGAATTCTCCCTAAAAAAAATTCTACTCGGTGTATATTATTGTCCTTCGCTCCACATTAACTTTTTCTCTTCTATTGAAGTTATCCTTGAAAATCTTGTCCCTTTGTACAGTCAAACCATAATCATGGGTGATTTTAATACCTGTCTCCTTAAAAACGACCGTCGTTCAATTTCCCTTCTTAATACTATTAAATCCTGCAATCTGTCCATTCTTCCACTATCAGCGACCCACCACTCTCCTAACTGTTCTCCTTCTCTTTTAGACCTTATTTTTGTTTCTTCCTTAAACCATGTGGCTAAGCATGGACAGTGTCCTGCTGATGCTTTTTCTTCCCATGACCTGCTATTCCTGTCTTATCGTCTCCGTCCTCCTAAAGTCCTACCCAAAATCCTCCTGCAAAGAAATTTTCGGGGCATGAATGTTGTTGACCTTCGCAAGGATGCCGGCAGCATTGACTGGAGTTCCCTTCTCCTTGCTAGCACTGTTGACGACAAAGTTGATATTTTCAACAAGAAAATTATTGAGCTTTTTAACTTGCACGCACCAATCCGGCCTATAAAACTTAAACATTTACCGGCTCCTTGGCTAACATCTGATATTAAGGAACTGCTGTCTAAAAAAGCATTGGCCAAGTCCCGGTACAACCGCAGACCCAATGAGTTGAATTGGCAGAAGTACGTCTCTATCCGCAATCAGTGCAGTAAGGTGTGTAGGAATGCTCAACGCCGACATATTCACAACTCTGTGGAAAACGGGGATCCAGCTACGGTTTGGAAATTTCTTAAGACACTGGGAGTGGGTAAGTCACGACAAGAACCCTTTTGTAAGTCAATTAATTTAAATTCCTTAAACAATCATTTTTGTACATCGCCTTTCTTTGATAAGGCGATGAAAGATAACACTCTTAAGTTCCTTTCGAACCTCAATACTCCCGAATGTTCTGCTTTCGTCATTAATCAATTTGCTGATTGTGATGTTAGAAAGACGATTATGCTCATTTCATCCAATGCGACGGGAAGCGACTGTGTCAGCCGCAATATGATTCTCCCAATCCTAGACGAAATCCTTCCTACCGTCTCCCATATCCTTAATTATTCCATTTCCTCTGGTATCTTTCCCGCTGCTTGGAAAAAAGCGCATATTATCCCAACTCCTAAAAAATCTAATGCATCCAATCTCACAGATTTCCGTCCTATCTCCATTCTTCCTTTTCTATCAAAAGTCCTTGAACGCCTAATCCATACCCAGCTGAATGAATTCCTCTCGAAACAAAATCTCCTTAATCCTCTCCAATCAGGATTTCGTCGTGGACATAGCACAATTACCACTCTAACTCATATTGCGGATGGCATTAGGTCGGGCATGGAGGAAGGCAAGCTGACTGTCTTAGCATTGCTGGACTTCAGTAATGCCTTCAACACCGTCGATTTCGATGTCTTACTTGGCATAATGCGTTCTCTTAACATATCTCCAACAGCAGTTGATTGGTTTCGTAGTTACCTGTATGGTCGCCAGCAACGCATCTGCTTTGAGGAATGTTTTTCCTCTTGGTGCTCAGTATCTGCTGGTGTACCTCAGGGCGGCGTTTTATCTCCTTTACTCTTCGCTGTCTTTATTAATTCTATCACCAATAATCTTCGCTCCTCCTACCACCTTTACGCTGACGATCTGCAAATTTATACTCGGGCATCCTTGGACATGATGGCTAATGCGATTGGAGCTATCAATTCTGACATCCAACATATATGTTCATGGAGTAAAGAGTATGGACTGAAGGTCAATCCATCTAAAACTCAAGTCATTGTTGTCGGCAGCCCCAGAATGATATCGAAGCTTGATCAGGACCAACTTCCATCTGTTTCCTGTGATGGTATCACTGTTCCATACAGTGATACAGTCAAAAATCTCGGCCTATATATGGACAAGTCTTTCACCTGGGGTCCGCAGCTTCGGGAAATTAGCCGTAAGGTTTTTTCCTCAGCTAGGTCTTTGTGGAGGTTACACAATTTTCTCCCCATTGCCACGAAAATTTCCCTTGCACAAACCCTCCTTCTCCCCATCCTTGATTATGCAGATGTCAGCTATCTCGATCTCACCGAGGACCAACTTAATAAACTTGAGCGTCTTCAAAATTTCTGTATTAGATTTATATTTGGTCTGCGCAAATATGATCATGTCTCCGAGTTTCGTGCTAAGCTCAAGTGGTTACCCATACGACTTCGTCGGAATGCTCATATTCTTAATCTTCTTTACAATATTTTGTTCAATCCCCTTACTCCATCATATCTCAAAGAACGTTTTATATTTCTCCACGATTCTCATTCAAGGACCTTGAGGTCGTCGGAGAATTTGAAGTTGAGAATGCCTGTGCATACCACGACTTTTATGGATAAGTCGTATACAGTCCAAGCCGTTCGTCTGTGGAATGCACTACCAGTTGTCATAAGACAGGCGAAAACACTGACATCTTTCAAAAAGATGGTTAAAGATTATTACCTTTCCCTATAAGCAGCTGCATGAAGAAGTTTTATTTCCTACTTTTGTCTCAATAGGTAATTTATAGTATGTATATAATTATGTATGTCTATCTATAGAAGTATTTATATATGTATGTATATAAAATATATTATATAAATATATATCATATATTGTGTATTATATATTAATTATAAATAATTTGTTTATATATTCCTTTTTAGAGCATGTTTACCTTTAAATTCTATACTGCCCTCTCTTCTTATCCTTTTCTTATATCCATCCAAAGGTTGTTTGTAAGAAATCGCCTAGGGCGATAAGACCGCCAACTGTACTCTTTAATTTTATTTGTTAAATATTGTAATATTTTGTTCTTTTGTGTGCAGTAAAGAATAAAATAAATAATAATAATATTATAAGAGGCCACGTACAGGCAAGCGAAGTGTCGGACGCCCGCCTACAAGGTGGACGGACGATCTGACTAAGGTCACAGGAAGTCGCTGGATGCAGGCCGCTTCCAACAGGTCATTGTGGAGATCATTGGGGGAGGCCTATGTTCAGCAGTGGACTTCCTGTGGCTGATATGATGATGATGATGATGATGAATATTATAAAGCTGAAGAGTTTGTTTGTTTGTTTGAACGCGCTAATCTCAGGAACCGCTGGTCCGATTTGGAAAATTCTTTCAGTGTTGGATAGTAAGTTTATCGAGGAATGCTATAGGCTATATATCATTACGCTATGACCTATAGGAGGGAAGCAGTAGTGACATTTCTAGCAAATACGAGTAAATTTTATTCGTGGTCCGATTGGTCGATATTCTATATTGATAGTCGGAATAGAACATTTTGACCGCCATTTTGAAACGTGTATCTGCACCCGGGTGGAGCCGGGCCGGACCGCTAGTCAGTTTATATTTTGTGTTAGTAAAATTTCCATGTGATCTACATGTGTCTGCAAAGTGGTAGGCTGTAGTGCTACTCTTATCATTCACAGTTTTTCAAAATATTTCCGTCCCAATATACACATATAATAGGTATCGCCTATATTCTCGCCTCATTCCGGGCAAATATTCCAGTCACAAGCAATTCATATGAGATTTTTCAAACACGTCAATCCCAAGGTTCGACTTGTTGAAGTTTGTTATCGTCGGCTTAAATGTAATAATGACTGGAAAGATTTTGTGAATAGAAGTTCTGAAAATACTCATTTAGGGTTGTTGAAACATAAATTTATTGCGCTAAGTGCGTATTAAACGTTAATATCTTAATACCTTTGACGAGCGGCCTGATCATTATCCCTTTATATCTGTACTTAAGAGTTAAATACGCGTATACGCGTAAGACCTATTTATACTACTTTTGGACTTTATTTGAAGAATGTGAGCGCCGTCGCTCATGATTACGTGGAAAGTCTTCATATAAGTATGTGATTATTATGCTTTTGGTTATAAATAGATAATTAAATTCAAGTAAGAAATGTAGGAGAGTAAAAATATATTTTGAAATGTAATCTAATAAAAACATAATTCCAGGATAAAGACCAACACCTCTTTAATTAATGGTATCGCCTATGTGATAGACTAAATGCAAATTGTATCTACTAAATAAAAAGCTGTGCTCGAGAATGGGCGCGTAAATCATCGTCAGTTCAAGAGATCCACTCTTGAACTGTTCCGCCGCGGTTTAAATACGTCAGTCGTGAGAGGTACGGGGAAATGCTATCAAACAATACGAGTGATGGACAGGTGGCTCCGACGTGGGGAAATATTCACCCCACGGAAAAATTGAATTCTGAACTTACCTACCTTTGTAACTCCGCGAATGGCAAATTGAGTGAAGCATTACACCGTTATTGGTGATTTTGTCGACGTTTCCTGTTTTGTTGATGGAAAAATTGACTTTTTATAGTATCTTGGAGAATTATTGTATAAAGTTGAATACAGTATAACAGTTTATACACGTAAATATTATGAATTTAGTAAATTATGAACTTTCAAATTACGTCGCCGCTGTAACAAAGTAAATAACTTACAAGACCTTGAATATTGTGAGCTCTAATCCGCAAAATATAACCGTTTAAATTGGCGAACATTTGCAAAGTTTCCAAGTCGATTCAAACGGACTAAAAGGTTTCCAAATAGTAATAGTTATTTCAACTTATTCACCGTGAAATCTTAAGCTTTACAATCATAAATTGTAGTGTGCGCGAACGTAGAACAACTAGCGGCAGTGGAGGACGTTCACTAAAATTTATGAGTCGCACTGCGGAATATAAATTCTTGCGTGCCTCTCTAGACGGGAGACCACGAAAAATTTATAAATTAGGCCCAAAACTACGGAACCGCCATGCTTTAATGAGGTAATTAAATTTACTATCCCATATCCGTATTTTCTCTGCATATTAAAGTTGCATTCCTCGGCTGCCTGGTTTTCATTAAATGTAGTTTTGTTAATAAAAGTATAATTATGCGCCGCGCCTAAGGGCATTGGGACTTTTTATTCGCGTTTATTAAAATGCCTGAGTGCGAATAAGGCTGTGTCCTGATTTTACGTGACGGAGAAAAAAGGATTTATTGTAGCCATATGCATGTATGTGACATTTCTTATGACAGGACAGCCTCCGTGGCGCTGGCGGTTAGACGCCGCCTGTGAAACGAGAGGCCGCGGGTTCGATCCCCGCACCGAGAGAAATGTTTGTGCAGCCCACAAATATTTCTTTCGGGTCTGGGTGTTTGTGAGACCGAAAAGTCTCTCATAGTTCCTGATACCCACGACACAAGACTCGATCTTAGTGTGGGGTCAGGACTGTGTATGTGACTGTTGGGTGTTATGTATTTATTTATTTTATTTATTTATTTTATTTATTTATTTTATTTATTTATTTATTTTATTTATTTATTTTATTTATTTATTTTATTTATTTATTTTATTTATTTATTTTATTTATTTATTTATTTTCGACGAGAAATGGGTAGTGTGAATAGCTGGTTGAGTGATGAAATGCTATAGGTTCCATTTCCATACCATTCCATAAGATACAGTGGATTTAACAATACCTTCTTAATTTCTGATACCAACAATACGTTATTTCGTTAAGGATTCGTAAGCCCTTATCATCGATAATTTACGAGGTAAAGCAAAAACATAATTCATATTTTATTAGCACTGCATTTATATGTGTAAGTATATTTTCTCGAGGTATGCTTATTTCTGCAACAACCCATAAAGATAATTTAGCGAAAACATGCACTGCATACTTGAGAGACATGCACAAAAATTTCAAAGATATTTGTATAAGATCGCCAGCCCGTCATCCCTCTCCAATGTTATGGAGGCCTGGTTTGTATGATGTGTATTGTCTAATCTATACTATTAAATAAGCTGTAAACTTTTTAGCTGTTTGGTTGTTACCTCTAATCTCTGGAACTACTGGTTCGAATTAAAAAAATATTTTTGTATTGGATAGGTCATTTATCGTGGAATGCTTTAGGCTATATATCATCACGCTATGATATATAGGAGGGAAGCAGTAGTGAAAAATAAAGAAAAATGAGGAAAATTCCGAGTCCTATTGGTCGATATTCTAAATTGATAGTCAGAGTTGAAGATTTTGGCCGCCATTTTGAAAAGTATCTGGGTCCGAGAGGAGCCAGGCCGTGCTAGTATTTAATATACAGTGGTTTCCTTATTGTCAGGGTTTTCAGTTCACCCGGAACATGTAAAAAGCATGTTGTATGTTGGTGACGTGATTCCACAGAAATGTGTCCTGAAATTTATCTCTCAATACGCCTCAAAAGATTCACATAAAAAGGTGCACTAAAGTTTTTCATGTACACAATATTTATGTCACTACAATTTAAATAGCAAGAATTCCATTAACTTTTACGCCTACAATACAAATATTCTGAAAATATCGGTGTTCAATTCCTCTTATTCGGCATCATGCATGGTAAATACGTTACAAAATAATATTTTAATTTGGTAAACATCATTCAACGAATTGATGTCCGACCGCACTTGTAAAGTGTCTGAAATACTCAGTTTATTCGTCACATTTTGTAGATTCAACAATACAACAATCGTATGTTACATGAGTATGGATAAATTGGTGAATGATTGTTACCAACGCACTCGATAAGCCAAAAGTATTTTTGTTAAAAAGTTTACGAATTGTTTACATCAAAAATTTAATACCTGGCCGCTGTCCATTCCGGCGCGGCGGGCTGCTCGCGTATTTATGCAAAGTACCTGTTCATTTACATAACTTTTATACATTATTGTACGCCGGGCCTGTCTTTCATTCGTCAGACCTCAATATAATGCGGAAGAACCCTTTTTATCCGGTTATCTATTCAAAGAAATTTCTCCATGAATACAAATAGGTGAGTTGAATGGTAATATTGAGTTGAAATTGACTTCGAACGATTCTTATAATTTGCATTTAGGACTTACAATCATATGAAGATGCACATTTCATTGTTATTTGGCATTTATGGGATTTTCGGGATTATAAAATTGCTTATATGGGGATTAAAATTAAAAATTGGAATTATCATCATTTCATTGATTTATTTGCTTAAATTAACCTTAATTTTAATGATAACTATAATGTAGTACGCAAACAGTCATTAAAATAGATATAAACAAGGATTTATTTCATGCATAAATTTTAGTAGTGCCCATCGAAACTTTGTGGCTAATTGTGGCCCAAAACGTGCTTTGAAACGTGTGTGGGGACGAGTATATGTCGTACATAATTTTACATATTAAATTAGTCCAATAGTTCATCTCATTAAATTTGTCAAGATCGTTATATTAATGTAGGGCAGGCGAGATGAAAGGCTTAACTATGTCGTGCAAAACATACAAAAACGGTAAAATATTTTATCTCGATCTGTTTTGAAAAAGAACTTAAAGAGTAAGAAATGTGTAATTAAACGTAATTAATACTCAATACACTGTGAGGACTCAGCTTGTAAAACTAGAAAAAAAACATCTTGCACAGGGTGAGGCCTGTCGGCAAGATTGACTATTTAGGATGTCTTTGTAATTTACATTGGAGTCTTAATATATCACCACCTTCTGTGTCTGCGAATAGTTCATATGCTCAACTAAACACACTAGTCAGTGTAACTAATCCACTCTGATTACCCTGGTTGAAACCTAGGTATGGGTTTGGATTTAAGATGGAAAGTTTGAAGGAAGTTCATATTTGTTTGTCGCTGTGCTTAGTTATTTAATTTAAGTTTAAAATGCCACAGCCTGAATCTTCGCTGCAGTCGCTCATTCTTGCATATGTTATGACCATCTAAAACAGATACATTCAAACCAACCATTCCGTCTGGCTCTCATAATCAATTTTCCATTTTTCCTGTAACCCCTTGGTAAAACATTAACAATTCAATTTTTCTTTGTTTTAGTCTTTTAATATAAATTCATACAATCTATCCCTGATAGTTTTTTGTATACACACACATATATATATAATATATAATAAGCCATTTAATTTCCATAACCCTTAAAAAGTACAATTCAAATGATGTTAGTTATTTTTAGTAGAAATGCTTAGTAGCTAGAGTTAGTTCGAGTTAGAGTAAATTAAGTTCGATTAATTTAGGATATGGACCCCGTTTTGGGTATAGGCCTCCCCCAACCTTTTCCACCGTTCTCTATCTCTGTCTTGGTTGATCCAATCTTTCCCAACCGCTTTTACGATGTCGTCTGCCCAACGTTGCTTTGGTTTGCCTGCTCTTCTTTTGCCTAATGGTCCCTTCCATTTAGTAGTTTCTGTTGTCAGTGGATTTCGTGTATTTGAATACGATGTTGGTAATTAAATCAAAATTTCATTTCATCATCTGTGAATTGATTGAAGCAGTCTCTAGGAGGCTGTAACAGCTGTATTCAGTCCACAGGTCGTGCAATTCGTTTAATATTAGTTTTCTGACTCGAATAACTTGTCTTAGGCTTGAATATTTTTGAAAAGGTAGATAGAAAGCAGCCATTTGAGGAATTTTCAGCTAAATCAATTTTCTTTCTTTCTTCTTGCTAAAAAAATTTACAATATGGGAAAAATATAATTTTATAAGTCGAAAAAAATACTTAATTCCACATGGAAGACTTTATGGGCCTAATCTGGTAGGTGTATTCTATTGAACATTGCATAAAGTAGACCAATAGCATCAGACAGACTCTTTGCCGAGAAGAATTAAATGAGATGTAATCACGACGTCTAACGCAGTGCTAATTGGTAGCTTACATGAATGACCATTGATTTTAGTGGAAGATGCAGTCTTTAGTGAGAACTTCTGTTTGGTCTGTTTTTGATTATTGATTCTTTAGTAAGGAACACACAGTTGAATGATAAGTATAACAAATTAAGGAATTGATTTATTGTGAAGTCTAAAGGCACTCGATTAATGGTGAAATAGAATAAATTTTTTTATTAGTTTTTGTATTAGCCTATATACGTCCCACTGCAGGGCACGGACCTACTCTACAATCGAGAGATACAATTCGCTAAAATAGAAATGCTCGATGCTAATAGATAGATGTATGGATGTGCTTAACTTTTCTGGGTAAAATATTACCAAGTAATTTAATTCATGGAATGGAAGAGTCGGCAGGGGTCGATCTCACCGAACCTAACTATCCAAATCGTTGATACCCTCAACAAGGGTCAGGTCAAAAGTACCTTGAACCGACGAGAAAGCATGAAAAGGTTGATGAAAGTGGATGAAGCAAAAGTAATATGTCAGGATCGAGCAAAGAGGCGGTCTATAGCCTCTGCCTACTCCTATGGGATACAGGCGTGACGACTATGTATGTATGTAATTTAATTCAAATAGCATAGTCAATAGGGCATTCAGGTAGTGGTAACCGACTGCGCCACGGAGGCTGTCAAGGTATGGTGATTGAGATTTCCGGATGGCTAATGCCTCTTTCCTCTTCTCATTGATTTTCCATCTTCCTTTCTAATTTTATGATCCGGCAACACATTCATGATCCAAGCATTGTAGATTTTTGGGGGCGGCAGTGATCACTTTAGGTGGCCTGTTTGCCCATTTGGCGGGCCTATTGAATAAAAAATCCTTACTAATATTATAAAGGTGAAAGTTTGTATGTATGTATGGATGTTTGTTACTCTTTCATGAAAAAACGGCTCAACAGATTTTGATGAAATTTGGTATAGTGATAGCTGACACCCTGGATTAACACATAGGCTATTTTTTATCCCGAAAAATGTAGTGTTCCCGTGGGATGAGTCAGGAAACCAAATATACATATTTTCTACTCTTTCAAATTCAAATTGTTGGCACGGGATGTCCTCTCCTACGGAAGGGAAATATAGTCGACGGCACGCGGGAAATATAGTTAGTAGACACGCGAAATAATATGTTCTTGATGTGGATTGGACTCAAAAACTATCTGCACCCGGGCGAAGCCGGGCCCGACAGCTAGTATATAATAAAGCTAAGTAAAAATTCAGTAAAAGGTCTTTAAAGATCGTGATATTTTATCCTTTTATAGCAACTCGAAGGGACGTGTAGGCGGGGCGCATAGCTTACACAACCGAAAACCGTAGGGACAAAAGGGTTTTCGAGTGGCCACCACACAAGACAATATGGGATCAGTCCATATTAGATGGCGTAATAAAGATTGTACGCACTCACTTTACCGAATATTTTGGATATGTATTAGGGATTCAGAGTTAAGTGCTGAATGCTTGACTAAACGTCAGTGGGTGGTGAAGTAAGATTACTAGAGTATAATTTAAAAACAAGGACATTGATATTTTTCGTAAATACCGTTGTTTATTGGTATGCTTCGAAGTGTGATATATTATTATGAAAGATAAAAAAAGAAACTTCAAATCCATAGAATAATACTTTGTAATTATACAACATTACGATTTCCAGGACATAAAATCTTTAAGAACATCCAATTTGGAATATGATATTTCCATATTATATGTAAATAACTTTTTTAAACAATAATAGGAATTTGATTTGAAGCATTTGCAACGATTCAACGAAAACTATTCAATAAGTGTGTTAAGGGCGCAAAAGTTTGTTTCTAAATATAAAAAGGATAATCTCTGACAGAATAAAAGCGAGTTGTTTCTATTTCGCGGATGGCTTCCAATATCTTTTTCGCGTGTTCGGGACCAATCCTCGAGATTACTTTTCTTTTCACCACTGTGTGTATTGAATGAATAACGAAAGTGAATTTATTGATTGATAAAAATAAATAAACGTTTTTATGAGTTCCTCTTGTATTACCATTTACTGTTATTTACGCGCTGACAACCATTGAATATTCCTAAGAAATATATTGAAGCTTTTTTTGGCTTCGGACAATTTCGGCATAACCAGGGATTCATACACAATCTTGAGTGTAATTTGTTATACTGTAAGTTCGTAACGCGTTCATTGACTTTATGTATTGTTATTATAATCCAACCAACCCGCATTCGGTCCGCGTGGAGGATTATATGGCCTAATCACTCTAAATAGTACTCTTGATTGCAGTGGCGTAACTACACCATCGGGGGCCCGTGGCAAAAATCATCAAATGGGGCCCTTCGTAGATATAAAAAAAAATGAATATTGTAGTTTCGTTTTTATAAATATTGTTTGAATCTCAGTGCACTCCTCTGACTTTTCGGACATGTATAGTCAATCTCCAGGCACTATGACGGTGAATAGAAACATCGTGAGGAAACCTCCATACCATAGCGATTTGCAAGAATTTTTATGGTATGTAAGTCCGCCAACCCGCAATAGGCCAGCGTGTCCACCACGCTATTATATATTATGGTCTAATCACTCTCAATCGTATTTTCGATTGTAGGCCCTTGTCCTGCAATGGGACCTATATGGGCTGATACAGTACATCACAAAATCTTTTAATGACATGGCCTCATATTTCTCATCCGATTATGAACATAACTCATTTTCTAAAATCTAAAAAAAGGTTTCTGTAATAACGATGAACGAGTGCTTTTGGATTCCATTTTCATTTATTTCTATCACACAGTAGCGATAAACTTCAAATAATTGGTCGATTTTAGAAAAAAATCTCAAGTTGTATTAAATATAATGGAGTTTTATACCCAAAACAGTAATTAGCTCATTTTGCATTTTCGGACTTAAGTATTTAATCTAGCCCCTGGACTTAGTTACCCATTCCTCCAAATCAGGATCACATTTTGCTAGTAACTGCTTTATTATGGCTATCAGGGCTATCTCTATGTCCACGAAAACTAAATTAGTAACTTCGTGGAGTATAGTAAGCTCTTGGCGTAAAAAAATATGTTTATTTTTTTATATGCATTGTTGCTCTTCTTCTACTGTCCAATGTAACCGCCATTGTTATATGGATATAGGCCTCCTCCAAATTACGCCATTTCACCCTATTGTCGGCTCATCACATCCAGCATGTGGTAGCGAGTTTTTGCAAATCTTCACTCGTCACATAGCTGGTAGGCGTCCTACGCCACTTTACGCACGCGGCCTCCACTCAAGAACACGTTTACTTCAACGGTTATTAGTTCTTCGATAGATGTGGCCAGCGCACTGCCACTTCAGCTTGCTAATCCTATGTGCTATGTCTATAACTTTGGTTCTCTGTCCGATAAGATCATCACGGATCTTATCTTCCAACGGGACTCTGAGCATAGCACGCTCTATAGCTCGCTAAGCGACTATAAACTAGTGGATCAGTAGTACTGTGTGACGACGGGATTTAGGATGTCTTAATAAAACAACGTCCAATGTGCAACTGTCTATATTTTAATAACTCACCACTATATATTGCTTACTCGACGCTACATTTATATGATCCTTACTAATATTATAAAGGTGAAAGTTTGTAAGTATGGATGTATGGATGTATGGATGTATGGATGTTTGTTACTCTTTCATGAAAAAACGGCTCATCAGATTTTGATGAAATTTGGTATAGTGATAGCTGACACCCTGGATTAACACATAGGCTACTTTTTATCCCGAAAAATGTAGTGTTCCCGTGGGATGAGTCAGGAAACCAAATATACATATTTTCTACTCTTTCAAATTCAAATTGTTGGCACGGGATGTCCTCTCCTACGGAAGGGAAATATAGTCGACGGCACGCGGGAAATATAGTTAGTAGACACGCGAAATAATATGTTCTTGATGTGGATTGGACTCAAAAACTATCTGCACCCGGGCGAAGCCGGGCCCGACAGCTAGTATGATTATAATTCTTATGTACTACATCACACCTCCCCTTATACAAATTAAAAAAAATAAAGGCTTTTTTTTACATTAAGTAAAACACCACTTAAATCCTTACTAATATTATAAAGGTGAAAGTTTGTATGTATGTATGGATGTTTGTTACTCTTTCATGAAAAAACGGCTCAACAGATTTTGATGAAATTTGGTATAGTGATAGCTGACACCCTGGATTAACACATAGGCTACTTTTTATCCCGAAAAATGTAGTGTTCCCGTGGGATGAGTCAGGAAACCAAATATACATATTTTCTACTCTTTCAAATTCAAATTGTTGGCACGGGATGTCCTCTCCTACGGAAGGGAAATATAGTCGACGGCACGCGGGAAATATAGTTAGTAGACACGCGAAATAATATGTTCTTGATGTGGATTGGACTCAAAAACTATCTGCACCCGGGCGAAGCCGGGCCCGACAGCTAGTTCTAAATATAACACAACTTAGTTCTGTTTTTATGTACCGTATCTAATTTACCTTTTTTTATAATTTCGACATTAGGTGATACATCACGTATTACTACTACATATGGACCTGAATAAATTGGTGTAAACTTATTACCACTTTCTTCTTTTACAAGTATACAATCATTGGGTTTATACATTACTGGTTTCATATTTTTGTCGAGCTTAGCTTTTCTTTGGACTTTGTCATTTATTAAATGACGTCGCGCCTCTTGTTGCGAAGTCTGTAATCTATATTTCAACTCTAACGAATAATTATCGTGATTATACAGCGGTTCTACATTTTTTGATAAATTACTAGGTAAATTGCATTTGTTCCCAAAAACTAATTCAAACGGGGTATACTTTGTTGAACTATGTACTGAAGTGTTATATGAGAAACACCAATATGGTAACCATGTGCTCCATGTCTCAGGATGATTGTCCGTCAACATGCGCAAAAATGCACCTAAATGTTTGTGAGTGTTCTCTAAAGCACCCATACTTTGATGATGGTATGCCGTAGAGTTCATTTTATTAATTTTTAATAGATTACATACCTCCTGTAATGTCGCCGATAAAAATTCAGTACCTCGATCAGAAGCTATATTCTGAGGAACTCCATACCTACATACATAACATAAACTCACGGCTTGTTCCCAGAAGGGGTAGGCAGAGGTGCCAGGGCACCCACATTTCGCCATGCATGTTCCGTCCCACAATGTGATAGGTGGCGAGCCTATCTATCTATCTTTCTCCAATTCTCTCACAAAAGCAGCTGGCGTCAGTTGCGATTGAGAAGTTGGATTCAAAAAAATAGTCATTTTAACTCCATACCTAAGGATAAAATTATTCACCAATGCTTTTGCTACTTCTAGTGTGGTTTTAGAAACAAGAGGATACGCTTCTACATACTTAGTTAACTCATATTGTATGGTTAATATATATGAAAAGTTATAATTATCTTTATTTAAAGGTCCCATTAAATCTAAGTAAATTTTTTCGAACGCGGTATGAGCAGTTGTAGTTACTACCATAGGTTCCTTTACGGGAATTGAATGTTTTTGCGTTTGACATTTGTAACACCTTTTGACAAACTCTTGTATGTCTCGCTCCATTCCGGGCCAAAAATAATATTTCTTAATATTGTTCATCATTCGTCTCATGCCAGCGTGGCCACTTGTTGGCAGGAGATGAAAATCATTTATTATTACTCGTCTTTCATCCTTGCTATCTATCCTTTCAACATCATTTAAAATACATATTCTAGGTCCAGACCAATTAATATTTTTAGCTATCTCGCTCACTAACTTGTCGACAAATATCTTACTATTAAAATTCTTAATGAAATATATTTCCTCCACTTTGATTATCTTACTAAATTTCTCCAATCTCTCACAAAAGCAGCTGGCGTCAGTTGCGATTGAGAAGTTGGATTCAAAAAAATAGTCATTTTTTCTGGCACATAACAAAATATATTCGAACTACTTTTATGTATGTTACTACATTTCATACATAGATTCCAATCTTTTCAATTGCAAAATCTCATTTCGATGGATCCATTCGGTTTGCTATCCATTCCAACAACTTTTGGTTGATCAGGCCAATCGTCAGTTGCAATGATATCCTCCGAAGAATCATCGTCATCTTTGCATAACCTCTTTCTTTGTGCACGTGTTATAACATTAATACTTTCATTCATCTCTTTCAAATCTCTTATTGTTAAAGGCAATCTAGATAAAACATCTGCAGCTGCATTATCTTTCCCTTTCACATATTCAACCGTAAAATCGTACTCTTCCAATATCAATCTAAATTTCATAAGCCTACTAGATGGATCTTTCATGTTAAATAAATATATTAATGGTTTATGATCTGTACGAATTATAAAGCTACGTCCATACAAATAAGGTCGAAAGTGTTTTACACTCCAAACTATAGCAAGTAATTCCTTCTCTATAGTTGGGTAATTCTTTTCTCCCTTATTCAATGTCCTACTTGCATAAACTATTGGTGTATGGTATGGTAATCTTGATTTGTTAACACTGAGCCTAGCGCATAACCTGACGCGTCTGTTTGTAGAATGAATTTGCTATGATCTGAAAAATCAGGATAGTAAAGAACTGGTGCTGATGTTAAACATTTCTTTAGTGATTCAAAACTTAATTGGCATTGGTCATTCCAGTCAAATGTTACGTTTTTTCTACATAAGTTATTTAAAGGATAAGCTAAATGCGCAAAGTTTTTAATAAATTTTCGATAATAGTTTGCAAAGGCTACAAATTTTTTAACATCATGCACATTTTTTGGTGTAGGATAATATTTTATTACGTCTGTCTTTTTAGGATCCGGAAGTATACCATCTCCAGAAACTACATGACCCAAATAAAGTACTTCTCTCTTTAGAAAATCACATTTGGAGGGATTTAACTTAAGATTAACATTTCTGAGTCTTTCTAATACATCAATTAAATTTTTATTGTGATTATGTAGATCTCTTCCAAAAACCAAAAGATCCTCCAAATATACTAAACATTTCTCCTGTGTTAAACCTGTCATAGCTATTGTCATCATTCTAGAGAATGAACTAGGGCTCGTTTTGAGACCCATGGGCATTCTTGTCATTTGATATTGACCAGAATTAAAGGCAGTAAATTTCCTACTCTCGGGCTCTAACGACACATTATAATAACCTTGGTATAAATCTAAATGAGTGAAATATACACAACCAGACAATGAATCTAATATCTCTACTATATTGGGTAGTGGGAATTTATCATTTTGTATACGGTCATTAAGTTTACGGTAATCAATAACCAATCTAAATTTTTGTTCTCCGGCTGAATTCGTTTTCTTAGGTACTAACAAGAGAGGACTAGACCAATCACTTGTAGCTGGTTCAATAATTCCTTCTTCTAACATTTTGTTTAACTGATTTTTTATTTCATCTTGTTGTGCATAAGGCATTCTATAAGGTTTTGAATAGATGGGAGATGTATTCGGTTTTAATTTTATAGTATGTTGATATAGAGGAGTCGTTGTCAATTTGTCTCCTGGCAAATAAAACACATCAGAATATTTTGCGCATATTTGCTTAATCGACATTTGTTCCTTTGTATCTAAATGATTTAAGTTTAATGAAGAAAATAATATCTGTACGCGTTCAGCATTTTTAACGGTTTTATCAAAATTACATATATGATAATTTGAAACCTTATGTATTGTTGGATTCAAATTATCAAGAACTATCTCCTCGTCAGTAGTATTCAAAAGTCTAAGCGGTATTTTACTATTAATGGGTTTTACTAAGGTATTAGCGATGAATACGCCTTCACATACATCAGATGCACAGACTACACAATCTTCTTCAACATTAGTATCAATATAGTGGATTGACTCCGACCTTGGTGGAATAGTGTAAGAGGTAAAATATTTTCTATCAACATTTGTAATCAATGGCATGTTACCAATTTTTTCTCTAAAGTATGTAATTGAAGTGTTTTACTATGGTAATTAATTAATGAATCATACTTAAATAAAAAATCATGCCCTATAATACCATCTGCCAAACAAGGTAAAGATTCGAAAACATAAAACTTATGATTAAATATATTGGTATGTGCTGATAATTGTAAATAAACGTATCTTATCCCATCGACGTTACCACCGATACCTCGTATTACCGACTTCTTTAAATGGATAGGAATGTTCCGCTGTTCAACATGTTTATATTTTATAGCCGAAATCGATGCACCGGTATCAAGTAACCATGAATGTTTATGATTACCTATGTTTAAATTAATAATTACAGAATTACTACACGAAAGTATAAAATTATTATTCACGAAAAAACTGATCTGGAATAATAGTTTCGGTAGATTCAGGCTTCACCTCCGATATTGACCGTATTTGTTTACTATTACAGCCTATCCTCTTATTTCCATTACCAAAATACTTACCACCTCGATACGGACGTTGTGGCCTGGAAAAATTACTTGTCGCTCCTCGCTGACCATGGCCGTAACTGGTACTTGCTTGAATTGGATTATTATAATAATTATTATGCCACTGACCTTGTTTCCATGGTGATGAATGTCCCCTGGTGTTCTGACTTCGTCGCTCACTATACTGCAAACCTCTCCGAAAATAATTATTGTTATGACGATAACTTCCTCGCCGAAACGCCATAATATCGCCCGCCGTCGAAAATGCAGAAGTATCCTCGTCCGCAGCTAGGTAGCTGCGGTATCCAGGTGGATAGCATCCTTTAAAGAATTCAAATTACGCGCGGATATAATCGTACCTAATCTACGATTACGCAAGCCGTCGGCAAAATACTTAATTGCCTGTTTTTCGTTTGTAGGCTTAAGAACTTCATAATTTTCAGAATTACCTCCAGATTGTGCAATCGTGAGATCAACAAACATCTCCGAAATACATTTACCATATTGATTTATTGACAAGTCATTTTGGCGGAAAGAATGCAATTTATTTTGAATAGCAACTGGCGACTTTGTTGGTAATAGGTGCACCTTCATATCTTTTATTAAGTCGCTAACATTATCATAATTTAAATTAAGTGCCAATTTTGCACTCTGCGATAAACGACTTTTCAAAATAAATGTAATTAAATGTTTCTTAGAATTCGGCTCTAAAATCGAGTCATAGTACTCAATACTGTCAATCAATTGTTTAGTATTTAATTCTTCATCAGTCATCACTGGTAATAAATTTAATGCTATTTTCAAGTCAAATTTCTCCATTTTGTAAAAATTTTCTTCACTTTCACTTGATAAACAAGAATGATCTGAACTTTTATGGCTTGCACACAATTTTTCAATTTCAAAATATATTAATTTGATTTTTTCAGAAAAGTTACTAATTAATTGCAAATCAACAGATTTAAATATTTTAGTATTACTCTTAACCTTATCAAGGGAATGATTAAAATTCGTAAAAATGTGAGAAGCTTCATATAATTTCTTTTTACTTACATCAGTTTGTTGTCTTCGAGCGGGCCCTATTTTAATTAAATATTTACGAATTTTAACCAGTTCATCATAACTGCTATTAAATTCCTCTATCATATATTATTACTTTATATAAGCCTATCTTACTGTCCTTACACTTTTTTTTTTCTTTTTCACTCACACACTTCACATGATTTTTCTTTTGTTTAACGACACACACATAACTCTGCTTCACTCGCCATGAACCTCGATCCTCGCGTGTGGACTCGCCGTGGATCGTCGTGAATCTCCTGGGACCTCACGAGAACTGCCAGCACCCGGCGGCATCCGTCTTTGCAAAATCGATCGATATAATATATTTCTGCTTATCTCTCGCGATATCCATCGAACATGGCACTTCTTGTATATGCGATAGATTCCATAAATGATGGCCAAAATAATCGCAAGCACGATTATTGTTAGCAGAATATTGATCGTGGATAGTTGGTAACGAAATTCTTCAATCTTGGCGTCATTACTTCCAACAGCATTTTGCACAATTATTTCCTCCTTAGACTGTTGTTTGCCCATTTTTTAAATAAAACTTGTTCCGAAAGGACGATGGACCACTGTCGTAGCGTAGTTGTAAGTATCCTTCCCATTGTCACTATGATAGCTTCACAAATCATTAAAATCTTCCATTCCGTATATGGCGATGCGGTGTCCAATTCGCAAGGCACGCGTTAGGCAGGGTCGCCATGTGACGACGGGATTTAGGATGTCTTAATAAAACAACGTCCAATGTGCAACTGTCTATATTTTAATAACTCACCACTATATATTGCTTACTCGACGCTACATTTATATGATATGATTATAATTCTTATGTACTACATCACAACTGTAAGTAGCCAAGTCTCAACATCGTAGGTCGCACTGGTTGAAAGCTATCGTTTTCAAGCTTTTTGGCAGAGGTGACGGGAAGACTTTTAGTATCTTTCTCAAAGATGTTTCTACCTAGTAAAAGGGTCTGCCCCAGCCGTATAAATCAGAAACAACTTCAAGCTGGTGGCCACATACAGCGAGAGGTCTGCGGTTGTGGATCATTAGTATGGTTTTGTCGGAGTTAATTTTAAGACCTACTCGCTGTGAGGCTGAACCTAGACCGTCCACATCTATTGCAGTACTGATTTATTTTATATAACTTTCTATTTATCGCTTCAGACTCCCTCTTTCTCTTTCGTTTTTCTCCTACCTTTTAAATAATTTCTAGAATAAGACATGTACAAATTTATTTGGAAAATATTAACTTTATATTCATTAAATTATAATTTTTAAGTTTTTCGGTTCTGGGTTTAAGGCCGAGACCCAATCGAGCCTGGGGCCTGTCGGGCTTGAGACCCTGTCGGACCAGGGTCCTGCCGGCCCGGGGGCCTCTTAGGCCGGGGGCCCGTGGCATTTTGCGCACTTTGCCACCCTATTGTTACGCCACTGCTTGATTGTAGAGGAGGCTCGTGTCCTGCAGTGGGACGTATGTGGGGTGATACAGTACATTTATTAAAATCGTAGCGTTAGAAATCCACCGATGTGTTGGACAGATTACTATCTTGGTTAAGATTACGATAATGACATTATTTCTGGATGTAAGTTTATAATTATTGTCACATGACAGTAAAGCAAAATATCATTAAATTTAATTTTATTATTGGATATATTCATGTGTCTAGGTTTTTGCTCTGTTACGAACGAGATTTATCGTATCAGTGCATATTTGCGATATGTCAAGAAACATACAATTACGCTAGTATACGTACTACCTGAAGTATACGTTCCAAAAATACTGCCCGCAGTGCGTTTATATGTGTTAAAATGTTTATTTATACATTTATCGGCCTAATTAGTAAAGATTCGTAAGAACGATATTACGAAATGCTTCTTAAAACCTAACCTATAAACAAAAATATACTTACATATTATAAAAGTGCGTGGTGGCCTTTTGGTAAACGGACCAGACGCGGCTGCCAACATGTTCACGGTGGTCGCGGGTTCAAATCCCAGGGCACACCTCTGACTTTTCGGAGTCATGTGTGTATTGATAGTCAATCACCACGCACTAAAACGGTGAAGGAAAACATCGTGAGGAAACCTGCATACCATAGCGATTCATAAGAATTTATATGGTATGTAAGTTCGCCAACCCGCACTAGGCCAGCGTGGTGGACTATATGGCCTAACCACTCTCAATCGTACTCTCGATTGTAGAGTAGGCCCGTGCCCTGCAGTGGGACGTATATGGGCTGATCCAGATACTTACATAATCCTAGCGCCTATTCAAATCTATTACCTTCTTTAAAATAAATGGAACTAAATGTAAAATAGACTTACGAGTAGAATAGGATAAGAAATAATTAGCTCAACATCTATTGACTGGTTGATCGTTGATAGATTCATTTTAGAAGCGTGCTCCGCTTTTTATCCGAGTGAAGGAAAGTGGCAAAATGAATAAAAGCGAGTACTTTTTCTTTGCAAAACGTGACAAAGAGGTGGTGCGGGATTTCTCAACGTGAAGTTATTGTCTGTGACGCAAAGTCGTCGTGACAAATAGTGCTGCGTTTTGCAACATTTTTAACTAAGAGTTAATGTCTTCTTCGGGAACGTTTTTTAGTCCCATTACTGTGTCTCGCAGGTGGATTGCGTTTTAGCGTGTCTTCTAGTACGGCACTTTAAAAAATTATATTCTCAGAATACTAGTTGGAATTCAGGGAGGAAAATCTGGATTTTCAAGTATCTGTATCAGCCCATATACGTCCCACTGCAGGGCACGGGCCTACTCTACAATCGAGAATACGATTGAGAGTGGTTAGGCTATATAGTCCACCATGCTGGCCTAGTGCGGGTAACTAAATTGTAAGAAATCCATTCAGAGTATTTTTTAGAAATTGTGGCCTTTTGCTTGGTGGCCTGTTGTTTAACGGACTAGACGCGGCTGCCCAGAAGTTCACGGTGGTCGCGATTTACAATCCAAGGGCACTTTTCTGACTTATGAGTGTTTTGATAGGCAATCACCATGCACTATAACGGTGAAGGAAAATATCGTTAGGAAACCTGATTTCAATAGCGATTTTTAAGAATTCCTATGATATGTAAAGTGCGTTAACCCGTACTAAGCCAGCGTGGTGAACTATATGGCTTAAACACTTCCAATCGACTCTCGATTGTAGACGAGGCCTGTGCCCTGCAGTAGGTCGTATATGGACTGATACTGATGGTTAACTTAATACCTTCAGTAACTAGACAATAAACTTTATTACAATCCTCCTTTTTATATTTTTAGTTTCAAATTAAACAGTTGTAATTTTTATAAATTAATATAAATTTTAGAATTATTAATGAACTGTTATAAATATAAATTGAAACGCAAAGCCACAATTTCACCATTACCCTGAAGCATTCACTACAGTTAGCTGAAGTATACTCAAAATAGCGAAGTAATTATATTTATAGTTAGAAAACAGTTTTGAAATGCATGATGTATGCGATCTCGTTACAAGAGATGAGTTTATTTACTCACTCGCGACGCAACTCAAGTGTCTTGGCGAGGCAGAGCTCAAATGAAGCTAGATGCATCTCTGAAACGTATGTACCAGAGCATTTGTCAGCTGTGTTAGTGTTTCAGGTCCTTGGGTTAAAGTAAATTCTATTTTTCAACAGCACAAAGAGCCAGGTTGGAAGTATTATATTTTTCTTTGTCTTAGTCGTACACTCTTGATGAAGTGGCCGTAGAACCTTTGATAGGTTGGTTGCGGCTTTTGCTAGAGTTATCCATGGAATGAAATTAATTTATTGATCACGCAGGTAATTAAATAGCTCCTATGACAAGTCACTGCATATTAATTATTCTTTATTTACAAAATATATGATATGATTTATGTGTCATATTTATTTGGTTTTCGGTAGTCTTCTTGTCTATTTTTATAACTACTGTTTTATATTAAGGAAAAATATTTTTTAAGAAAATACATTATCACGTTAATCTATGTTTGATTGGAGCATGAGTATTACTTAAACGACGCACAGCGATTTAAGTATTCACCGGATCCATGCGAAAGAAAGAATATCACGTTTTCCGTGATATTCCTTCTCACTAAGTCCGTTATTTGGTAGCATTGGTGCCAACCTTGGTGCTAGATCTTAAGAATATTCTAGATCCACACGTTGGATGAAGGCGCCACGGTTAACGGAGCGGATATTACTATGATAAAAGCTTTCATAACTACGAACACTCAAGTGGGTATTCTTATTTTATCCTCGTACACGTTTTATTATTGACTTCGCAAATACGGTTCGGAATACATTAGTCTGTTATATAACCCTTACTATGATATCTCTGGTTACCGTACCTATTATTCTTTTATCCTTAACGAGTCAGTAGGTTTTTTATAAAGAGATTCTCGATAGTTTCTTACAATACGTCGACAAGATTAGTCCTTCGGTTGATTTCACTTGAATTAGAATGGAAAATTGGTGAGGTTGTGTTATTGAGATATGGCTTCGAATTTTACGTACGTTTAATATGTGGGTGCACTTTTGTAGACAATTGGTAAAAAAAAAGTTGGGCTCTTTTGGCCTTCCTATTACACACTAAAGCTCTTACGCCATATTATAAGACTTTATAGACGACTAGGTTTAAAAATACTGTGGAATTTCAAAACCATCCACGTCAAATCTAACGCAGCTTAATATTTATGAAATTTTGCAATAACCGGAGTTGGTCTGCTCATCGCACGCTACCGAGCGTGAAAGGATTGGGTATATATACCAATAAACGCGATCACTGCCTACTGCATTTGAATGTTAGTTATTTTCGTATTTTTATATCCAAACATTTTATAGATCTATTCTAGTTTACAAAATGGCGGTAAGACCCGCGATGCTATACGGAGCAGAATACTGGACGGTAAAAGATACGCATGTACAAAGGCTGCATACGACGGAAATGAAAATGTTACGATGGTCGGGAGGGGTGACAAGGCTGGACAGGATCCGAAATGAATATATCCGAGGTAGCTTCAAGGTAGCCCCTGTGCCCGAAAAACTCTTAGAGAGACGTCTGAGGTGGTTTGGTCACGTTATGCCTCGAAACGAAAATCATGTGGTCAGAAAAGCGATGAGCCTTTCTGAACACAAAAGAGGGAGAGGTCGACCTCCCTCTACCTGGTGGACCAGTATGAGAAAAATATTCACAAAAATAATGTTCCTGATCCGACAACCCAAGATAGAACCACTTTGCGCAGACATATTAGGAGAGCCGACCCCACATAAAGTGGGAAAGAGCAAAGAAGAAGAAGAAGATATAGATCTATTCTAATGTATTGTGATATTTAAAATCTGAGAAACGAATGTACATTTTTTATTTTTTTTTGCAATGAATGGCAAGACCAGCATGCCGTTCGTCCGATGGTAAGCAATACGACCACTCATGAACAATAGCAAAAACAAACACCTCGAATTATAAAGCAACGCTTGGCATTCCAATGCGCTCGACATCCTGAGACATAAGATGTTAAGTCTCAATATGTCCAGTAGTTACTCTGGCTACAATATCCTTCAACCCGAAACATATTACACAACAGGGCATTTGAACAGCTGTTAGGCGAGAGAAATAGACTTTACGTTCCATTTATTTTGCGTTAACTTATTAGTCAAGTGGAAAACCAGTCTTGCGAACGATTTACAGGTATCTAAGTTCTTAGTCCTGTAAGAATGTCAAATTACGTGGCATTAATATAATCTCTGCTTAGCCCTTTGAGAAAACTGGTAGGAACTTATGAGTTTAATTTACTTGGAGTTTGTTTTCCACACTTGTAACTTTTAGCGAAATGGTGATAGCATTAACATACATAAACGTCACGGCTTTTCTCAGACGGGGTAGGCATAGGTGCGACTAGGACAACCACATTTCGCGATGCATGTTCCGTCTCACGAGGTGATAGGTAGCGAGCCTATCGCAATATCGAGAACAAATTCCTAACTGCAAGCTGATTATGAATAGATAAATCCAATATCACTTTGCCCTTTTGTACCTTTGTGAGCGTACCGTAGTACAACTACGCCACCGAGGCAGTATAATTTAGATTACTATAAATATATTTGTTGCCCCAAAATAGAATTCAAATTAAACTCGTGACATAATGTTTCTAAAAGCAATGCTAAATATTGGCTCCTCCATCTAAAACTTTGGTGAGACGAATCCACTTGGAGTGTTTGCTTGAATCGACAAAGGAAATTGGCGATCTTGTCTACTCGATAGCTTTGTTTAATTCCCACTTCGTGATAGATTGAAGTTATTTCAATTCAAGAGATATTTCTTTCAATCGTGCAAATGTCTATGTAAAATTCTCGGTTTTAATCATATTGCATGACATGATTGAATTCAATATCTTTTGTAAAGATTAACTGTGAAATGAGATATTGGAGATGGTTATGACTGAAAAGTTATTGGATATGACTGAAAAGTTTTTCATTTCTGATACTCGCGTCACAAGGTTTGGGATCAGGACCATGTTTGTGGCTGTTGTTGGCTTCAAAAAAGGAGGAGGTTGTCAATTCATCGATATCTCTTTTTTTGTACGTCACTGATTACTGGAAGACGCATGAACCGATTTTGATAATTCTTTTTTTGTTTTTATATAGTCATTTCGCAATAAAACTTTTTATAAGTGAAATACAATATGATAAGGCAACTGTAACTTATTTTACGACTTGAATTGACTTGACTTGAATCATTACATTACACTATTGTGTAAAAATGCGTACGTTTTTCTAGACATTCAATCATACAGCCAAACGTTCGTAAGATCATAAGTTAAATCGGTCTGCAACACGTATATAAATCAGGTTTCAGACTATACAAACGTGAGGTTTAGGCTTGACAA
This sequence comes from Hyles euphorbiae, assembly GCA_023078785.2. NCBI lineage: Eukaryota > Metazoa > Arthropoda > Insecta > Lepidoptera > Sphingidae > Hyles > Hyles euphorbiae. The sequence goes on along the minus strand of CM041049.1, from coordinate 10,269,319 downwards.
AAGCGTGGCGTGCAGGCTAAGCTTGTGAACTAAACGTGTGAGGACATGCTGTTGCTTAAACCGTGTTATGAATAGGCTGGCTACCACTACCTGATCTGGTTATTGGTAAATTGCTCATTTGGAATAGGAATGCCGCAGTGGCGCAATTGTACTACAGTATAATTGTAAAGCTGAGGTATCAGATTCGAATCCAGGGTCGGGCAAAGTGATATTGGATTTTTCTTTTGGTGGTATCCTGTATCACGCTTGTGGTTAAAAAATAGATTATAACTGAGGGGATTCTTTTTATCGGCGTTTTCAATTGATGGTATTTTCTAGTATCAAATTACGAAAAAGACGGCTGGTTTGAAATTTTTGCCCCTATATTTCTGGCACCAAATTAGCCGTCATCGACTAGACATGTTCGGTCATACACTAAGCTGGTAATGCGTGGTACAATTGGATCGAGTTGATATATAGTCCAATAAAGCCGTGATGTGAAGAATAGCTCCTATCCCATTAACGTCACGCGCACAACGATTCAGCCGCTGCCGAACACGATTTGTAGTGGCAGTGATTTGTGTGTTCATATTGTGAAGTTGAAGTTTCGAAATAACGGACCATTTATACTGAGGGCAAAAAACGCGTAGGCAGCACCGCTCAGGAGCCGCGGATGCACAAAATCAACCATACTGTTTGTGCAGTCGGGTTGACTTCATCAATATTGACTGATCGGTATTTATTGGATTTAAGGTATTGAATCAGTCATCCTTTTGTGATGGATTTTTGTTACTTTTTTATATTATCACGCATCAATAGTGCGTTGGAAACACTAATACCTACATGGATAAACACGTAAGGCCTAATTCATAGACCGTTTTCAAACCTGTTTTAATTATCGAATGTATGTCATGGATTCAAAAGTCGTGTGAAAGGGACAAAATATTCGATAGGCCGTTAGACACAAAAAATATATGATAGCCATTCAAAAAAATTGATGCTAGAATCCAATCCGCCGTTTATATCGTAGTAAGCCAAATTATTTTCTTCGTACTTAATCAAATAAATAAAGTAAACATCTTATTAATTTTGAAAGTAAGTTTGCTATGTTTAGTCATATAAAATGAACTCCCCATGTACTTAGTCGTATATTTAAACAATTAACGATGACAGATTAGTATTCCGAAATAATATCAACATTTAGGCTTCAGGAAAGTTTTAAATAAGATGATGGAATACAAATTTATACGTACAAAAACTTCTCGAGCTAGGTCGTTTAGATTTAAATTTATCATCAAGAAGGATTATGCGATCTATTTAATCTATTTTTAGTTTTAATACGAGTACATAGGGACCGCCTTCAGCGATTCCACAGGAAAACGAGATTAATACTCAAATCAAAATAACAGATAATATTAGCCAAAGACTTAACCATTTTATTATAATATGCTTTTCTTCTTTTATTGTTTTAAAACACAAACATGTTTCCATTAGGTTTTCAATTTATATTATTTAGAGAGACCAAAGTAGAAATTATTAATTCTTTCACGCTTTTCAATCCGTAAGCTCCTTTTTGTGTCAGATAAAACATACGCTGGATGGGAAAGAGGTTAATCTATTTTTTCACAATGACAGTGAAAAAATATGATAAAATCACACGAGTACGATATTGAGTGTAACTTAATGTAAATTTCTTTATCCTGCACATTGGGAAATTAGCGAACGGGTTAGTTCATGGTCACTGCAAACAAGAATTTCGAGGAATTGTGGGATCTAAAGATAATACAGAGATATTTTGCTTATGTGTCCACATAAAATCAAAAGTCATCGTAATTTGTAATTCGATAAAATTAATTTTCTGCAAGTAGATCTATCCTAATCAACCATTTAATTAAGATAACAAATAAAGTTGGGCCATGTACGACTAAAAACATTAAATAAATTATTAAGTACCAAGCACTCGACACATTTCCGCAGTAAATTAATTTCTAATAAACTCATTTCAAATAATTCTCAGTCAATCGCATCACGAGCAAGTTGAGAGTTGATCTCTAGCGCGGAACACTTAAAAGACATCAAACGGGAGAATGGAGCAGGTGCAAGGAACTCATTCGCATCACTTTTCTCACCAACAACCTATTACCCAGCTGCCCCGGTTGCTCTTGCCCACTTTTATAAATGCTTTCAATTGCACAAATTGCTGTAATTTAAACTTGTGTAAGCATTTTCGTTTGAACAAAATCTACAATTTGTTACGAGATTACGTTGTTATTGTGCCTGAGATAAATGAAAATATGTTCTTAAGACCCGACGCCGTACAATTGTATTATACATGCCTCTAAAAATTATAAAGAAATAGAATGATATTACACATTTTTTACTTGAATTGAGGACGACAAAATAGGTTATGCTTGTATAGTACATTTTCTATGTATGGCATTGTTGTATCATTATTTTGTGAAGTAGGATTGTTCTTATTTCAACTATAAGTCTCTCGTTGACCCAACGTTGTTCGGAATAATATCTACTTTAAAGAGTAAGTACGGTTCTATATTTATTGAAGACTAGGTAAGTAACGTTAGGTAGACTGCCTCGGTGGCGTAGTTGCACTAGGTCCTAGGATAGGGTTACAAAATTGAGGTTTTGCGTTCGAATCCCGGTTTGGGCAAAGTGATATTGGTTTTTTTTATTCATTATCAGCCCAGAGTCAGGAATTTGTGTCCGATATGGTGATAGGTATTCTGTGGCGATAGGTTCGCCACCTATCACATCGTGGGACGGAACATTCAAGGGGAAATGTGGGTGTCCTGGCACCTCTGCCTACCTCTTCTGAGAAAAAGGCGTAAGTTTATGTATGTATGTATGTAGGCAAGTAATGTTTTTTTTTTATTGTAATGAATGGGAGACGAACGTGCCGTTCACCGATGGTAAGCGGTACGACCGCTCATGAACAGTATTAAAACTAAATACATCAGACGGCAGTCCAAATTAAGTACGTTTGGCTGTTTGTGTGTCCGACCGTCTAGGGATAACATATTAAGCGGTTTAAAACCCATCACAGTATCCATGTCGTTTTATTGCATGTCGGGTTCAGTTTGTGTCTATCCGGTTTCAATGAAGCCGATATTCGTGTCGACTGACAACTGGACATTATTAGCATTGTAAGTACTTTAAATTTTTTGCTGCGATGAATGCCGAGACGGCCATGCTATTCTCTTGATGGTATGGGATGAGACCGCTCATGGATTGTAGCAAAATCAAACATCATGAAAAAAAATAATTTAAAAATCATTTTAAAACTATGTTTGGCATTATACTGCGCTCGTCATCTTGAGACTTATAATATTAAGTGTTATTATATCCAGTAGTTACTCTGGCTATAATGTCCTTCAAACCGGAATACAACAATGCCTCTACACTATTTGGTAGGAGAAAAATATAAATTGCAACCTTCCCAGGCGGCTTCTAACATATGAAAGACATACCACCAGTAAACTTACTATCACTGTAATGCAAGTATAAATATTACCACCTTATTTCGTCATTAATTTGTAGTCTTATATGTTATGAACGCACCTCAAGAAGCATTCTGTTGGTAATTTTCTCTGTTTCAAAGGTTGAAGTAGCCGGGTTTAACATTATCGTTATTACGCTACGCTCTCAAAGCATTTTATTTACATAAATAGTTCATAATCAACTCATGTAGCTATCTGGCGTACCTGAATGATATTATACATAAAGAAGATACCTAATTAGTACCTTTTATAAGTCGCTTTGTACATTTTTATACATTTTCGTTTTGTTACATGTGTGATGTTCTGGTGCTCAGATTGTTAGTTTAAATAAAACACACTGATTGATTTCCAGTGTCTGAGGCCCGTCCACTCGGTCTGACTTCTGTTAGTGTAATGACCGGTGGCAACTGGCGGGCGCTCGCACATTTTTATATATTTCTCATAATTGATTTAAATCTGCCTACAACTTTATTTAGTCTGTACACCACAACATGTTTAGATTGCTATGTAGAAAGATGTGATATTCGACTTTAGTACCAATATCTTGTTTCGATTTCTGCGTATGACATATTTTATTGAACTAATGAACAATATGTGTTTTATCCAACGTAGTAATGGTAGCAAGTAACTTAGCATTTGCAGTCCATTTATGTTCATTAGCTATATGAATAGATTCGAGTTTCATAATCTAATTTAAAACTTACCGTCACAACACGCACAAAACAAAGTCACCGCTTCAAAGTCCCTAAACAATTGCAACGTCAAACGAAATGATATTTCATTAAAGTATATTCATAAACGTCATTCGTTTTAATGCACTGTAGGCAGATGTACAATACAAAATATAATGTCTCGGTGCTCGGAGGTCTCGGAAATCCTGTCCTCATGAAATGAAATATGATTCACATTAAGCAAAGCTCTTGCTGTGTCCTGTTTTTGTCGCCGAAACGTTTCGCACGCCTGTATTTACAACTGGATTCACTTCAAATTGTAAAATGAATGAGATTCGGATATACCTCCTTTGTTTTTAATTCAATTATTCTTTCTTTGCACGTTTGGACGTTTATTTTATCGCAGAAGCTTCGGTCCGTCCGTTTTGTGTTTTAAATGGCGAAGTTCAAGATGTCACGTTTTAGTTTTTTTTTTTATCGGGGATAGCGTTAGTTTGTCGTTTGCAGGATTCGAGTACTTTCATAATGAGTAAACAAGTATTGCTAGGATGGCATTATCTGTTTTATTAAAATTTAATTGCAACCGTTCAATGTTTGCTAACTTTGTACTGCACACATTTTCGGATTGGGCCTGAATATTATTTGAAACAGCAAAACTACGTGTGGTGTTTAAAATCTCGACTGCACTCAAGTCAAGTTGAAATGCACAATTAATTATTGGTCCCACCCACCCCTTCTGGGAAAAAACGCATGATATTTTCGTTGGTATGTGCGTAAAAAATACCTTGTGCTTCGTGCAAGCTTTCTAATTACACCTCACCCAATAATTATTGTGAAGTGTCAAAATATAAATGTTGGCATCCACCACTGGAAGTCGCTTCACACCCCAAACCGACAATGGCGCGGCCGTGATGCTTTCAATTCCGCCAGTATTTGGGTCGCTTTACAAACTACGGGCCGAAAGCTTTCCAAGCCGAATTGATTTAAATTATATTACGACATAATATAGTCACGTTTTATTATGTGTATCCTAATTTATAAGAAATCTTCCCCAAGGTTAGGCCACATAGACCTGTTTAAAGCAGCTTGCATCTAGCGTATTGCTGCAAGTTTAATTGGGTCTGCAATACTATGTAAGTGTTAGACATATGAGGCTCTGTTTACCGGTACGTAGACTCTTGAAAACATTTCAGCCTCACTGGTTATCAGTATAATGTTAATTATTCATAAATCATAAAGGGATTCGTGTAAACGACGTCTAATAACTTTCACCTTTGTGCAGTGTGTGGTGTTTGATACTGCCGTTGACAGATGTGTATTGTTGTCACATTCACGAGCCTCATTCATCGCTTTGATAAGCCCACGTGATAAATTACTCACTTGGAGGAACAAAAGCTTTAAATTCGCTTTCATGAAAACATTTATTTGCGATAAGAGGTCCTTTTTTGGTATTACGTTTTTGTGCTTGGATTTGTACGTTACATTGGAAACCAGGATCCGTGATGTTTTGTGTTCACAATGCTCTATTTATAGCTGTTATACTTTTAGTTAGAATGAGTTTAGAACAATTTCCTATGGGGATTTTTCTACCTTGTTTCCAATTCCTAGTTGTTAGTATTAGCATTTCAAATCGTTTATCAAAACATGCTATCATGTCCGTAGATCATGTCACTTTATTCTGACACATGTCCGACATAAAATTGTACAAATAAGTAAAAAATTGAAAGTGCTTCTTTTTGCTTGTACCATTTCATACACTAGACTAAGCGCCATTTTTGGCTACTTGACTGTGCAAATGTCTCGTTTGCATATAATTCCACACTCTTCACGGGGATAAACAAAGTGTAAATGCAGACAACTTGCGAAATTTTAATTTAAGTCGGATTTATTTAGGTGCCAAAAGTCAACATTAGTTTTTATGTCTCATGTGATTGACGTATTGCTTTGTATCGCTACTTTTCCTTTAAACTCGCATACACGAGGCACTACACTTGGCTTATTTTTACTTCAATCAAAGTACAATTTATTTTATTTATTTTTTTATTTAATCTTTATTGTACACTGATTTGTTATAACTATAAGGGATACTATAAAATACAAAAGTACAAAAGGCGGTCTTATCGCTCTGAGCGATCTCTGCCAGACAACCTTTGGATGGATATAAGAGTAGGAGATTGAGAGGGCAGTGTAAGAATAAAGAATAAAAGCTCAAAACGAAAAGAAAAAATAATAATAATAAAGTATTTAATACACAAATAATAATATTAATACATGTCGGGGTGTTCTTGTGTAAAACCCATATGATAAATAATTGTAAATTGGCCCTAAGGAATCTACGGGTAGTTGCAGAAGTAACTTTATTAAAGGAAACCCTGTTGTGGTTCTATTTCACTACCCACTGTCAGTGTAAGGGTGGGAGCATGACAGTTTGCAATATAAACCGCCTCCGAACCGCAGACAAGATATTCGAGATCCAGCAGTCGGCAGTGAAACAGTGACAAACGCGTGTTTACTAAAGTGTGTGTGTAAAGTAACAAGCTATCGCAGATATTCGGATAAATCGTTAATCCGTTAATTATAACGTGTGGTGTTAATTATAATTAAATAATTAACACAATGAATTTTATTACCGTCATCCTACATCAGAAGCGGGATCGTCCTACGTTGTAGCCGCAACCGCTTGGTTATCAACATCAGCTGGCGCAGATTCTGACGTGAGTACCATAACTAATAACTTGAGGTAAATTATGATGACTGGTGACTGTTATGTGTAGCTGTCATGTGTGGTTCACGTATGTGACTGTCATGTGTGACTCACGTATGTAGCTGTCGTGTGTCTTTCATGTGTGACTGCCATTTGTGGCATAACTATCAAAATTTAGATAAAATTACTTCGTATAGAGAAGTTATCCCATACAAATGTCTCGTTCGATTTTGGTAAAAGTTGAAACTAAATCGCTGCAGCGTAGAACAAATAATTAGTCGTCTAATCAAACAGTATAACCATGCAGCGCTAGATCGCTTTCAGGATGTAGTTTTCTCGCGACCAAAAGGTCGAATGTCATGGCGCTTACGCGTTTTTGAAAGATTCGTGTGCGGTACATGCACTGCACCTAGGTGGGACACATTTCTCACAAAGAACGTCTTATCTAGTGTAACATTGAAATCGATGACTATCAAATTGTAACTACCTACATGTAGGAGTTTTATGAAAAAAATAAACCTACTACTAGAATCAATCAAGAAAGATTGATGCACATCTGTTCAGCTGTGCCCTTGGTATTGAAATAGCCTTTGTGCTGCGGTGACTGCTTACCATCAGGTGACACCAACTCATCTGCCTGCCTAGGCCATTAATTGTTATCAGGAGCAGTGACATGGAGCTGTGACTGTGTGCCCTGGAAGTTCAAAGACATCTGCATCTTCACAGGAGTGTTTCAAATTGGTGAGATCTTTCCATTTTTGTTTGAACTTGGTTTTACCATTTTACTTTCGTTAATTCGTAGAGAAATTTAAGAAAATATGACGAAGTGCGCAACAATATAGATTACTTAAAGAAAACACAACCTTAAAGCAAAGGTACACAGATACCAATCTCAAAAAGGGATATTGCATTGTTCCAGACAAACTTCGTGGACTCTAGACAAACTTCGTGGACTCTAAGATGAAACGGCAGGTGCAGAGCACACCCCACCGCGCCGGTCCAAACTGCTGTATCGGCGCAGCAAAAACAATTCTTAATGTATTAAGACCTATTTAGTAATTGGACCAAAAACAAGCCCACTGAGTTTGATTCGCTGGATCTACTCACAGTTGGGTCGTGTCGCGTTATTTCCAGTGGTAAAGTAAGCCCGCTGAGTTTGTTTCGCCGGGTCTTCTCAGGACAGGGCCGCGTTGGATCCGGTGGTAATTTTAAAACGTTTATACCTACGTGACGTTTCGTATATCCTCATGGTCCAAACAACGCCAGGGTGCCCGTGCACTCTTATTACTCCCGAAACATAGAATTAAGCTAGGCTCGATGACAATAATCAACCCACGCATTTAAGATACTATTAATACCAAGAGTTTTTTGGAAATAGCATTTAGTAAGAGAGATTTGTGAGTTTGTAAGTGTGTTTTCATAGGCACAGTTCACATGAAATTATTGAGGGGTTTCTTTGACACCTGTGAAAAAACGAGAAGAGAAAATACAGTCTGATCTGCACAATTATGCAAAAAAAAAGGAAATTTGTTTAAGCTAAAGGGGAATTATCCCGGTCTAGCACAGTTCGGTCCAGTTTTAAAACTGAAGGAACAATCTGCGCACCTGAAGGGTCTCATAGACTGGTCCAGGTATGCGTTGTCTGAAGGGAATGCTTTCCGGACCAGACTGTATCATAGAAATAATTATAACTATTTTTCAAATTGTCATATTATGTGAACTGAGTCAGGATGAACGAACGAATGATTTCCTTGTCTTCAGATGATGTATAGACACGCACACGAGGACGTGTGCACGTCAGTATGGCCGTGTCGGGGTGTTCTTGTGTAAAACCCATATGATAAATAATTGTAAATTGGCCCTAAGGAATCTACGGGTAGTTGCAGAAGTAACTTTATTAAAGGAAACCCTGTTGTGGTTCTATTTCACTACCCACTGTCAGTGTAAGGGTGGGAGCATGACAGTTTGCAATATAAACCGCCTCCGAACCGCAGACAAGATATTCGAGATCCAGCAGTCGGCAGTGAAACAGTGACAAACGCGTGTTTACTAAAGTGTGTGTGTAAAGTAACAAGCTATCGCAGATATTCGGATAAATCGTTAATCCGTTAATTATAACGTGTGGTGTTAATTATAATTAAATAATTAACACAATGAATTTTATTACCGTCTTATAATTAACACCACACGTTATAATTAACGGATTAACGATTTATCCGAATATCTGCGATAGCTTGTTACTTTACACACACACTTTAGTAAACACGCGTTTGTCACTGTTTCACTGCCGACTGCTGGATCTCGAATATCTTGTCTGCGGTTCGGAGGCGGTTTATATTGCAAACTGTCATGCTCCCACCCTTACACTGACAGTGGGTAGTGAAATAGAACCACAACAGGGTTTCCTTTAATAAAGTTACTTCTGCAACTACCCGTAGATTCCTTAGGGCCAATTTACAATTATTTATCATATGGGTTTTACACAAGAACACCCCGACATACATATTCGTTACATAATACACATACACTATATATATAAATATATACATGTATATACTTAAAATACATATAAATACATACAATATATATATAATAATAAATAAATAAAAAACACATCAATATAATCTGAGCTTTTTGAAAGACGACAAAGTTTGAGCCTGTCTTACCACTACAGGAAGGGCGTTCCATAATCGAACAGCTTCGACAGTGAATGATTTATCCGTAAATATAGTAGTGTGTACGGGCATTCTCAGTTTAAGATTCTCCGACGATCTCAAGGACCTCGAATGTGACTCATGAAGAAAAAGAAATCGTTCTTTAAGGTAAGAAGGGGCGAGAGGATTAAACAAAATATTGTAAAGAAGAGAGAGAATGTGAGTATTCCGACGAAGCCGTATAGGTAACCACTTGAGCTTAGCACGAAACTCAGAAACATGATCATATTTGCGATCATGATGAATTACAGGAATGTTATGAATCGGCGGCAAATGCAGTGCCGCTCAGATTGGATTATTAAAGAGATTATCCAGGCTTATTGAAGAAAGGGAACAATGAATGGCCGGGATGTCGCTTGGTAAGAAAAATGCAAGATTACTACGCAGTTTAATAATATGATGAAGAACATTTTCACTCGACTCTAAATCAACAATCAAACGAAACATTTAATATTCATTGTCAGACAAACGTTTAATATTAATAAGAATACATAAACACAAACATTTCAGCAAAACTCACATAATTATCCATCCATCTTTAAAGGCAAACATTATGATTTCAATTAGCTAAGTATGTAGTATGTACACAGGTTACCTGTGTAGTGTGTAGTCATCTATTAATGAAGATGGCGGCGTCCCCACACGTCGTCGGCGGGACGTCCCTTAGATATTTCTGGAATGATAAATGAGTACACGTGATGTTACGCCTCGGTGCTCCCCGGTGTCCGTGGGATTCGTATCGTAATGTTCGCTGATATTCTATGCTGTCTTTGAACATTGAGGTGTCACACTTTCTTTGTGTCTGCCCCTTGAATTCTTTAGAGATTAAATAACAAGACGCATTGTGTTGTGAATACAGACCGTTTGAATATGTGCAAACTGTAAAATGCTCAAAGCGGGATTTTGCATTGACGTTATCTATATCTGGAGTTGTGTCAGACGCCCGTGTCTGGGGCCCTACTATATTCATCGAACGAACGAACGAAGGACCCTACTATATTCAACGAAACGAAGTTCGAAACTTCGGATGATCAAAGTTTATATACGATACGAATGTACCTACATAAAACTTATGGTCGTTATTGATTTATGGTCGTAACCATAGACTTATAGTTACGGTGGACGTTATATATATACATTCGTATCGTATAAAAAACTTCGTTTGTCCGAAGTTTCGAACTTCGTTTCGTTGAATATAGTAGGGTCCTTCGTTCGTTCGTTCGTTCGTTCGATGAATATAGTAGGGCCCCTGCTGTCTCGGCGTGATATATGGAATATGTTTTGAATTACTGCCGTGTGTAAGACAGTTGTGCTTCGGAACGCTTATGCAAGTTTAATAGTTTTGTTTTGAGAAATGTGAATATGTTATATGAATTTTGTAAAGGTAGAAAGCGTGTGTTCTAGGCATAATACGTTTATTAATAAAATAATCTAAATAGCCATTGGACGATTTTGATTTGATTATTTAATAATTTATTGGTAATTTACAATAGCTTTGTTTATTGATTGGGCAAATGTGTAAGCAAATATTTATTTTATATTTGTACAAAGGCACTAATTCCATATCAAATGTTGAATGTTTAAATAGGTAAATTTATCCTGAAAATAATTATTATTGTACAAACTACTAGTCCACAGTAAGTTAATCGCCGCACCAGTCAATTGACTTGCATTGTCAGTTATGAAATTAACCTTTTAAAGAAATCATCCATAGCACAAAGCTCGTCTGCGCTTTTCCACATGATCGATATCCTTTCGTAATCCAACCTGCAGTGATCTTCGCCCACATTCAGCATATTACGTACGCCTACACATGTACAATTTAAAAATATAGGTGCATTGCAAAGGTCGCAGGCCGCAGAGCCGTTGGAACTCCAATTTGTAGCACAGCCATCGTAAACAATGAAACACGAGCCCGTAAAGTCGCGTCACTTTATTTGGCCAATTAATATTGCGGTCATTTTATGCATACGAAACAGTGAGACAATTCTTATAGATTTTTTTTCAGTATCTCATACACGGGTGGATAATTACTTCCCTTTGGTTATTTACGGGGACCCTCGTCACAGCGAGCGCTTGTTTTACACGTCATTCTTGTTTGCTAATGAAAAAAGTACGCGGGAAAAAATAAATTGCTTTTTATTGTCCGTCGCTGCGCAGTCGGGCGGGTGCGTAAATCAGAGATTATACAGGTTTTTGAAATACTGTTCACTTTAAACCAACGTAAACATTTGTCATGGGCACGATAACACACGTGACCGACTGAAAAATGTATTTTAACGGCATTTTTTGTTGAACATTATTATTTGTTAGGCTTTATTACGTCAGTGTAACGGTTTGATAATTGGGCTAGATGTAATTTTATAGACTTAGTGAAAAGTCAGGCGGTAATATTTTTGTTGTTTTCTGTTACCACGGACTTTGTATGAAACTCAACCTCGTTTTTAGATTTAGCAACTTAGGTTGGTTATTTCTATGTAGAAGATACTCTTAACTCTTGATTAAAGTAATTACTTTATTTGTAATTTACTTATTTTTTTCGTGTTGCTATGTTTATTAACATACCATTGCTTTTAATTTTACCTATACTAATGTAAACCAATATTTTTTCATAAAAAACGTATTATTTTAACTTTATTCCTCACTTAATAACAAGTTACGTAGGGGTACTCCATTACTATGTTATTATGTTGTGAGTTGTGACAATCCCGCAGTCTGACATGAGCTAATCCTTTTAAGAAAACATGGTTTTCGAATCAAAAACACCCATAGATGTTACCCAAGCGGGGATTCGCAAGTTTTGCGTGATAGTTTATAATACCTCTAAGGTCCAGTTGCATAAACTAACATTAAAAGTATCCCATACGTTTGTGATTTGAAATGTATGGCGATGACACTGTCAATATTAAAGTTATCGCCAAAGTTAGATTAAGCAACGCTTTAGTCACTGAAAAAAAGTAAGATATTTAGAGTGGGATTAAGGTGAGTAATAAGTGAATACAAGCGAATAAAGCATTAATTTTTAAGAAATCCCAATCCTTGAATAATTAGTGTCAAAACGTATCGTCTACTAAGTTTAGATTAAATAATTCACTCATGCATGGTTACGAGCGGACAGAGAATTGAATTTGGAAACTCTTTTATCTGAAGGTGACGAGTGTCACCTTTGTCTGAACCAATCTGAATTACTTATGAACATTGTGTACTTTGAACAGATTGCGATATTAAAAAAAATTGTATTAAATTGTTCATGTCTTTTAGTCCCATTTTCTAATGGAATTAACTTTTTTGTACACAACGTAGACACATTTTACGACAGTAATGTAAAGATAAAGGGCGGCCTTTGAGGCTTCATAAAAATAAAGATTACACAAATAGTTTCAATTAAGTCTGGTCATTTTTAAGCTGAGCATAATTTATAAACTAGACATTTTTATGCAAACCTCAGAATAAAGTTGCAAAATCTAGCTGAAGTTTAGGGTTTAATTTTCGGCTTAAACTTTAACCCAAATTACACAAAAATATTTAGGTGAGGGGATTTTACTTGAGAGTGCCCGTTTCGTAGATAAATACTGATTTCTTGTGTAATATAGTTTATGCTAAAAAGGCATTATAGCTTAAGCCTTATCTAAGTCTTAAATGTGGGATGGTAATAACTAATAGTGCTCAACAGTAGCACGTCTGTAAGCCAAAATATAAAATAATATGATACATGTACTCGTATTTTTATATAAAGAACATCCCCCATAATTTTATATGTGTATTGCAAGTCCAGTATATTCACAAAGAAAGGGTCTCTACGTAAACGTTTATAATAGTTTATAGCAACAACTGGTAATAAACTCCGGAATAGACGGACCCTTCCGTATTGTTATAACCAATTTGGGGAGTGCCTTTTTAAACACGGTATTCGAGATGATAAGATGAATGTATATTGTTTTATTAGAGAGAATGTATTTTTTCATGTGTGGAATATATAAAGAATTCGATGCTCATATAATTGTGTAAAAATATAATATTGCATCTGGCTAGATGTTTAGGCGGTAGATGGACTAAGACATTGGCAGAGTGGAGGCCAAGAGAGGCACGGCGGCTAAGAGGCAGACCACTTGCTAGATGGTTGAATGATATCATGAGAGTCGCGGGAAAATAGTGGATTCATACATCCAGTCGTAGGTTAACGTGGGCTGATATATTTATACCATATCTATTTAGATGAATATAATACTAGTCTCTGTGGCTGGCACTCAAGTATATTAATTAAATAATCAATTAAATTATGTTGTTATGCTATCAATGGATGATAAAATAATAAAAATTAAATGTGTCTTGAAAATGTTATAGACATTATTGTATGAAATATCTCTTCAATTATTATCAGAAAAATCGAATACGTGGAGGAATGAAATCGAATTAATTACAAAATTAATAAATAACCCAAAGTAAATATACAACAATTACTCATTTCGGAGTGTGATTTGTTTTTATGCTATTGTTTTTCTCATATTCTCATAAAATCTTTTCCGGCACACGTGTTCCCTTCTTCTTAAAATCCTGGGTCCTTCCGCCGCAACCCGGCATAATTGTGTCGATTGGCATGGGATCGTTATCTGATGTCATTAGACACTTTTTCTAGAAGGGCATTACGCTTACTATCAGGTGCAGTGCAGTCACTACACCGTGCCAGATTTAAAAAATTGTAGGACCGAAAATGGAGAATCGAAGAACCATTTAATACAACTTTCTTTTTCACAAACAGAAAAAGTATGAAACTTATGGGCTCTTTTAAATTAAAAATGTGCCGTCCGAAAAGTTTCAGAAAGAACGCAGCCGCGCGGTTTTCTCGCTAAATTGGACTCCGAACAAATTAAAACATTCGAAGTGATAACTGGAATTTTAACGTATGCTCAAGGAACTTTTAAAGTTTTATGCACTATTTTTAGGTTTTATACTCGCAATAGTCATACACATACCTAATCCTTGTGTAAAATAAATGTTTTAAGTACAAGATATATTCACATATTGTCAAAATATATTTTTTTATTAATTTCGTTAATTTTTGGTTACAGACAATAGGTATTCACAGAGACTTGTTGAGTATCAATACGCGATTGCGAGCCTATCAATCCTTACTTAAAGGAGTTTCTTGACTTATATGCTTATATTAAGACTTATAGCGGGATAGCTTGTTAAAAAGTTACGAGAGAACTTCCCGTCCCATGACATCTATACCCGGAACAAATATTTGTTGATGACTTAAACTTTTGCTACTTTGTTGGGATCAAACATGTGCTTTCACATCCAACCTATGATCAAACATGGTTGGAACTGAAAACTTTATTTGTTGGCCAAAGCAAATAATTAAATGTTATATTACTTTCATATGAATGGCATAAAAGTTTCTTCACTAGTTTTTCCTTCGCATACTTACATAGCATAAAATAACTCACGCCTTTTTTCCAGAAAAGGTAAGTTCTGTGGAGTAGGCAGAGATGCAAGCAAGACAGGTGTCTTGCTTGCACGTGTCAACGTGGGTACGGTTCACTTTGCATTTTTCCGTCCCACGATAATTAATAAAAAAAAAAACAATTTGCTCAACCTGGGATACGAACCCGAGACCTTGCAATGATACCGTATTACGATTACGCCATCGAGGCGGTTGTAATTGCTAACTAATAATAATTAGCATACGCGTTAATATGAAAATTCGGAGGTGTTTATGTGCTGGAACTCGCGCTCGGCCGGCTTCTAACTAGGTTGTCGCTCACCCTCATGAAATTACAATGTTGCAACTAATTTCAAAGCCAATCCCAACAACAATGTGAAACAAGTGGCGTGCTTTAAAGTTTTTGTGTCGCTGAAACGCGTAGTTCCACCTTGTTTGGGCAATTTGTTGTTTATAAAGACAGCAATTTCCAAGGTGTTGCTGAAAGGTTTGTATCTGTATCAGCCCAAACGTCCCACTGCAGGACGCAGGTCTCCTCTACAATCGAGAGTACGATTAAGAGTGGTTTGGCCATATAGTCCACCATTCTGACTAGTGCGGGTTGCCGAACTTATTATACATACCAAAGAAATTCTTATAAATGGCTATTGTATGCAGGTTTCCTTGCAATGTTTTCCTTCAACGTTTTAGTACGTGGTGATTGACTATCAGTACAGACGTGGCACCGAAAAGTCAGAGGTGTGCCCTGGGATTCGAACCTGTGACCACCGTGAATATATTGGCAGCTGCCAACAGGCCACCACGAACACTGCGATGTTTAGGCACAAGTTATGTAGGGGTAATAAAAATAATGACGGACGGAACGGCCGTCGTGCCGGAAGCGGAAACGCCCGCGTTGACGCGTGCTACACTCAAATTGTTGAGCACCTGACGCGCCGCGACCAGAGCGGCGCCGTGTGGCCAAATTGTATTAGCTTCAGTGTTTTAGCCGATTACTACCAACACAAATAGATGTAAATTTTTATTTATTTATTGTTTTATCCTATATTGACAAAATAGAAAAAAAAATACAGTGAAGAAACAACACAATTATAATAGTAGTTTTTCCAGGCAACCTTTGGATGGACTTAGATATAGGAAAATGAAAGGGCAGTTAATATTTTCGAGCGTTCACTTGATCTAACATTAATTTTATTTATGGGCAATATCTGCCTATTAAAAGCAAATAAATTTATTTCAATTTAACTAAAATTGTAGATACAAATTAGTTTATAGAAAAGTATTAATAGATTCTGTGATATGTTATATGAATTAGAGGCTCTTATTGACGCAGTTAACTCGTTCAATAACTAAAGTGAAGTGGTATGAAATTCAAATTTGATTGCGAATTGATTACTGTACATGTAATCGAGTATTTTACTTTTAAAATTATCAAGTTGCTTAGTAACTTTATGCTTATAAATGTTTTTATTTAATCATGAAATTACTTTGACATTATTGACTGCCTCGGTGGCGTAGTTGTACTAAGGTATGGTTACAAAGCTGAGGTCCCGGGTTCGAATCCCGGGTTGGGCAAAGTGATATTGGATTTTTCTATTATCAGCTCAGAGTTAGGAATTTGTGCCCGATATGGCGATAGGCTCGCCACCTATCACATTGTGGGACGAAACATACAAGGCGAAATGTGGGTGTCCTAGCACCACTGCCTACCCCTTCTGGGACATAGGCGTGAGTTTATGTATGTATGTATGTATGAAATTACTTGATTTTTTTAACCCACTTAAAAAAAGGAGAAGATTCCTAATTCGACTGTATGTTTTTTACTTAATCTCAGGCACGGTTCGAATTGAAAAATTATTTTTGTGTTGGATACGTCAATTATGGAGGAATGCTATAGCTATACATTATCGTGCCATGAACTATAGGATGGAAGCAGTAGTGAAATATCTAGAAAACATGAGATTTATTTGTGTTTCGTGGTCCGATTGGTCAATATTCTGAATTGATAGTCAGAATTGAATATTTTGGCCGCGATTTTGAAAAGTGTATCTACGCCCGGGCGGAGCCGGGCCGGAACATGAGTATTTTATCAAACGGTTTTTACTCCATGGTTTAGCCTGTCGATCTGATCGTGGTAAACTACGCTACAAGTTCTCCATCTTTGTTTAAAGATTATGGAAGTGAAGGTATGTTCCGTAATATTGCGTCACTTCGGCAGAGTGGCTGTACAAATTGGGTATTACTAGCTAAGCTTTGGGTTCCTCTGAGGCCGTCCCGATCCATAAGGAAAACTACTCGGTAGTCGCTACACCAACTGTTTCGTCATTCGATTTCGTGCTCTTTTAGTTTCAGTGACCCAAATAAAATGTATTGACGTGTTATGACTGCAATAGCTGTTAGTCAATGGTCTTATATTAGCGTAAAAGTTTTGCAGTTTCGTAAAAGTATTGTTACAAGTTACGCACAGCCAATAAACACCCACTTTTAACATTTTCTTTAATGTCCTACTCTATTACTATATGATTGTCTGTTAGAGATCGCTATTAGCGATAAGACCGTCAGTTCTTCACTATTTGTAAGGTTTTTCTGTTATTATTTGTTATTTTATGTTACGGGGTGTTCAATAAAGTGTTGTATCTGTATCTGTAAGTGCATTTTAGCTTTGAAGTGTAATGTATTGCGTTGAACACTCTGGTTCACAGATACAGTTTTGTGTGTAGTGTTGTCGAGATGGAGTATAGAATTTATGATTAAAATCAATTCTAATTTTTTTATTGCTTTGAATGGCGAGACGAGCATGCCGTTCGCCTGATGGTAAGCGATGCGACCGCTCATTAACAGTAGCAAAACCAAACAACACCTTGAATTACAAAGCAATGCTTGGCATTCCACTGCGCTCGCCATCCTGAGACACAAGATGTTAAGTCTCAATATGTCCAGTAGTTACTCTGGCTACAATGTCATTCAATCCGAAACACAACAGTGCATTTAAACTGCTATTTGACGGGAGAAATAGACATTGCGGTGGCCAGGCAGCTTCTTACATATGAGAGACCTACCACCAGTAAAAAATTTATGCTAAAATTATGCCAGCTTGCTGAATCTCAAATCCATTTGTCGTCTCTTTGTGTATTTGACAGCCATCAGGTGCACAATAGCTAATTAATCGCACCAGTGTGAAATATTAATATGTTAAAAAGAATCAAAAGTGGCACTCAAAAAAACGATACTGAGTTCAGTAAGTCTCTTAGGAAAACTAGTTTTTCTTGAACCTTGTTAGAAGTGACGTAAGCAGCAATTTATTTGCGCCTGGTATTACCAAAGTACATTGGCCCAGCTGTTCAAATATCTAAGCGGTGACTGCCGTTTACCATAAGCCAGATAGATAGATTTTCTATTTACGCAAGTTTTACACACATACTTAAACGCACATTTTTTCCCAGGCAGAGGTGTTTCCAGCACAGCCAAGTTTTATCTTCTGTATTCGTCCCACGATGAAATAGGGCCTAGGGAACGACTAGTCTGATGATGAATAGAAAAATCCAATGTCACTTTGTTCGATGGATTCGAACCCGAGGCGTCAGCTTTTCAATTAGACCGTAGTGCAACTACACCACCGAGGTTTAGCTGTTCTTTATTATAATAAAAAGTAATTTTTGCAAAGCTACTAACTTGAGCACTTTTCAATTATCTTGATTTATGTTACCTCCGCCGGCCTTAACATAGAAATAAGCTATAAAGCAATTTGCCCAAAGCCAAAACTAGCACCAATATAACCGGTGGCTAAAAGTAGACATTGTTGTACAATAATGGCAGAATACAGGCGCAAACCTAGTTTGGTGACTAAGTGACGCCCATGTCCGGTGTACAAGGCCTATTATGTTTACAATATTTGGTTTATGTGTCGTATTGCGGTCAGCGCGCACTGCCGGTTGATTTGTGATCTTGCTCTCTGCATGACGTCACTGTGAGGTGACTGTGATTAAGGGGCTGGTTAATCGACTCTGGCTGTAGACTGCATTAATGTTGGGTTTGGGAAATAAAACAAATTGTGCTGCATTTTTTACCAGTTAATATTATTAATTTATTCTAGGTTAGCGTGGTGGAATATACGGCCTAAACTTTCTGAGTCGTAAGCTCGATTGTAGAGGAGGGCCATGTCCTGCATTGGGATTTATATGTGCTGAAATAGATTATCAATTATTAATCTTACTTTTAAATTTAAAAACAGTTAGAGCGAAAATTTAGTTCCTTGGGAGCAGTTTTGCATCAATCGATATCTCTCAGGAGATAGGCAGCAGTAGGTTACGAAAAGTTATATTATGTTGTAGCGGGCAATATTATGTTTGTTTATAATAAGAATATAAATCGTAAAATGAATTAGTGCTTTGTGGGGGATCAGCCTTATCTAATTTGAGCTGAGTTTTAGTCCCCTGCATTGGCAAGTTGGCAACAAAAGACCAAATTGGCTTACTTGACGGCATCAACACGCATTAACTACCGCTAACATATTTTGTATATGTCACAGGTAGGAATTGTACATAATTATTAGAAAATGTATACAATTCCCAGCATTTTTAGGAAATATGTAAAATAATGATGAAGACTGAGTTGATGAAATTGGAAGATTCTGTGATACAAACATTTTATGGCAAATGTATAATAAATATTTCCTTGAACATTTTATGCAGTTCTAAGATGATGCTACGAAGTACATGAATACATGAACGCTTCTGTGAATAAAGTGAATAAAACGTAAATAGTAAACTGAGAATCAAAATTCCCGACCGCAATATAATGATCGTTAGGCTAGATAAGTTTGCCATATTTTGATAAATTTGTAAATTTATTTTTAACTTAAATATATCAAGACTACTACCAGTTTTTGCCTAGGAATAAGGCGAAGATTGTTGAGTCTCCAGTAATTTATTAAAATAATAATAATTTAATTAAAAATTAAAAGGCCGACTTCAATGTGCACTACAAAGTAATAAATAATATATATTTCATTGTGCTAGTATACATTGATTAATTTTCTTATTGACTAGACTAGCCAACAAATCTTAAATACGTAGGTAATATTTTGAAGGCGGGTCGCCAAGTGCCAAACGAGAACAAATTCAAGTAATGAAACACAGTTGAATATTACCTACTTGTAGATGTATCGTTGGCGCTCAGTTAGGTCCATATGTAAACTAGAAACAAATTAATTTAACATATTGAACCTACGTGTACATTTGTTGAAATTTTAATAGAATTAATATGTGTCATATGTGTGATCTAATTTTAATGTATTGCATACGATCAAAGATACAGTGGTCAAGGGTTTCAACTCCAGGGTACACCATTGACTTATTGGAGTCATTTGCATATTTATATACAATTACTTTAACAGTGATATGAATCATAGTGAGGAAAGTATAAGGAAGGGAAGGATTGTTAAGTTTGTATGTTTCCCTCGATTGTAGATAAATCCGATGCTCCACAATGTTGATTAAGAGCTGTTATATTAAGGACGCGCGATTTTTCTATTAGTTATCAAGATAGGGACTGGAATTTGCACCCGATATGACTATAGACTCTCGCCCCCAATCACACCGAGGGACAAAACACGCAAGGCGTAACGTGGGTGTCCTGGTTGATACCAGAAGAATCTCTGCATACCCCTTCTGGGAAAATGGCGTGAGTTTATATAGATTAAGACAAACTAATATTACGTGTAAAATTGCGTTTTTTTCGCTAGGATGTTTTATACAAATTAAATTCAAGTGTAAGTCGTCGTGTTCGTCACTTGGCGACCCGCCTTCAAAATATTACCTACGTATTTAAGATTTGTTGGCTAGTCTAGTCAATAAGAAAATTAATCAATGTATACTAGCACAATGAAATATATATTATTTATTACTTTGTAGTGCACATTGAAGTCGGCCTTTTAATTTTTAATTAAATTATTTTATTTATTACTTTTTAGTTTTCATAAGCATTGTAATGATGCCAAAGGTAATCATATAATGAAAACTGGAATCAATGTATATAAAAAATGAACCATTATGATCCTTTTTTTTTTTTTTTTTGTATCAGCCCATATACGTCCCACTGCAGGGCACGGGCCTACTCTACAATCGAGAATACGATTGAGAGTGGTTAGGCCATATAGTCCACCACGCTGGCCTAGTGCGGGTTGGCGGACTTACATACCATAGAAATTCTTATGAATCGCTATGGTATGCAGGTTTCCTCACGATGTTTTCCTTCACCGTTTTAGTGCGTGGTGATTGACTATCAATACACACATGACTCTGAAAAGTCAGAGGTGTGCCCTGGGATTCGAACCCGCGACCACTGTGAACATGTTGGCAGCCGCGTCTAGTCCGTTTACCAACAGGCCACCACGCACTTTATGATCCTTTATGATTTCAAAAACGAAAATTAATATTTTATGATTTTTAAGGAAGCTACTGTTCGTTTTTATTTTTTATTTCGTTTTCATGATAAAGAAAATACTAAAATCGGCTCAACCTGTTGGAGATATTGAGTACACTTATGCGTGGTAATCATTCGTTACCCCCTCACCTCTACACCTTCTTCACTTCCTATTTGTAATAAAACACATATACTTAACCTAATGGACGAAAAATCATTGCGTTTCTGCAAAGTTTTGTGGAGGTCTGCTCTCCAGATATGTACCTATTCATCAGATTGTCACCATATTTTATGTATTATTCGTGCCGAAGAAAAGTTATTTAAAATCATTTTTTACTGTCGCAGATATTTAGTATTTATATTTGCATATATCCCCCCCCTTCCCACGCCCCTTTCTACTTTCCCGTTTCCATCCCCCCCTTGTAGTAATAAACTTATACTGAACCTAATGTAAAAAGAATTATTGCTGTACTGTTCAATTTTGAGGAGTTCTGCCCTTCAGGTCTAAAGATATTCATCAGGTCTTCACAATACTTTTTTTCGTCTAACTTATCATATAATACTCTTTGACAAAAAAGTTATTTTTAAGTCGGTTAAGAACTGCCGCAGATATTGAGTATTAACAATTGTACCTATTTACCACCCCCTCACCCCCCCCCCGCCCCACCCTTTACCTATTTTCACCCACCCTTTGTAATAATATACTTATACTTAATCTTACGCAAAAAGAATTAATGCTGGATCGTTTAATTTTGAGGAGTTCTGGTCAGCGGATCCTAAGATATTCATCAGGTCTTGACCAATTTTATATGGGACCAACCCTGTATATCATGCTTTCCGACAAAAAAGAAATTTTCAAAATCGGTTCACAATTGCCGGCGTAATCGCGTAACAAACATACAAAAAAAAAAAAAATTCAGTCGAATTGATTACCTCCTCTTTTGAAGTCGGCCAAAAAATACCTTTCCGAATATGTAGATTCTAAATTATTTATTCTAAATTATTTTTTGACTCCTTTGTTATTTCTTTTGACTTCTAATTTTGTTAATATTTCACTTGGTTTAATTTTAATTTTATGATTGTAGATTTCATTATGTTTTATTTTTATTTTAATTTGATTCCAGTATTACTTATCAGTTATTTATTATTCAATGCATGTTGTGACGCCTGCAGGTAGTGCATTTAACATGTTACTAAATTGTAAGTGTATTAGATTTAAGAAACAATGTAATTACCATTGGATGTCCTTAAATAAATAAAAATAAATAAAAATAAAATAAAATAAACACATTTGACTCATTTACATATAGTTGATGAAAATGCAAATACCATTGAAATTGATTTGAATAACAATTACATTGCTCGATATAATTTAATTGATACGCGACCACGTTTATAAACATTTCATATGAATTAGGATTATATTATTTATGTGGTGGATTTTGCCCTTTGTTTGCTTAGGGAAGTTAATACCACAGAGATTTCTTAGAGGTACACTAGCGCTTTATTATTTAGTCAAATTGGTAATATTATATTGCTTTCTACGTATTAGAATAATACTATTTTATTGATTATAATATTAACTTACTTATAAAATTAAATATCGATAATAATAGAATAAAATAAAAATAGAAATAATACATGATATAATATCACCAACTCAGGTGGTGATATATACATACATAATTCATAAACTTGCGCCTTTTTCCCAGATGGAGTAGGCAGAGGTGCCAGGTCACCCACATTTCGCCTTTAATATTTTTACATCCAATAATGTGATAGGGGGCGAGCCTATCGTCATAATCATAGTTAATAGAAAAATCCAATATCACTATGCCCGACTCGGGATTCGAACCCGAGACCTCAGCTTTGTAACCGTAGCGTAGCACAACTACGCCACCGAGGCAACGGTGATACACTATTAATAAATTAGTATAAAATACAATCGGTAAACAGAATCAAGACAATCTCCAACAAATGTAATCAATTAATACACTATACTGACAGTCTTACATAAGCTTTATGGTATAAATAGCCTAGAATCATCAATACAAACTGAGTATTTGGAGCACAAGACTTAGAGTGTGCTCTGCAAGAACCATATGACAAACGGGCATTTGTCATCATTCCACTGCCCTTCGAATGCGAGGCTGAATGGCACTCCTTGTCCCATTGTCTCAAGTATAATGACCGTCTTTATTCCATTCACTGGCGATTAGAGAATGAATATGTCGTAAATTAGGCTGTAGGTCGCCTTAGTGGTCTAGGTATAGTGGCAGCGTCTATCATGCGAACTGTTAGTTGTGAGGTTCGACATCCAGATCAGAGAATCTATTTTGTGTGAGGTTTTTGTATGTATCTGTATCAGCCCATATACGTCCCACTACAGGGCATGGGCCTCCTCTACGATCGCAAGTACGATTGAGAATGGTTAGGCCATACAGTCCACTACGATGGCCTAATGCGTGTTGGTTGATTTACACACCATAGAAATTCTTATAAATCGCTATAGCATGCAGGTCTCATAACGATGTTTGCCTTTCACGTTTCCACGTTTTAGTGCGTGGTGATTGACTATCAATACTTGAGTGAGGTGAGTTTTTTGATAGCGTTTATTCATATATGTTGTTTGTTGTTAAAAAAAATATCCTGGGTATAGGATAGCTCACTATTACGTCTTGAGAAATGAAGAACTTCAGCGATCTGTCAATTATGATTACCATAATAGTCCCACCTCTTTAATACAAGCGTGAGCCTATGTAGGCAGTGTGTCGAAAGACATTTCAAAATACTCTGTACAATTGGTGTCATTTTCATTCGCCAATAACAATGTTTACTGCAATAAATATTCTATAATCGCGTATCCAATCCGTTTAATATGTTAATCCGGGTTATTAACTGCCTCTTTGTACAGTTTTGGATTGTATAATTTCATTCAGCTGTGACCTAATTATAACATTTTCTATACTGAATTTAAACTTTTTTGTCAAACTTAATTAATTTGTACTGGCACGTGCTCGTGGCGATAAAGAAAAGTTTATGAAATCTGTAAAGTCACCAGTTTTGTGTTAATTCGGCGATAAAATGTCTTTATTTACTCGTTCTGAATCGCAGCGAATAGTTTAACCCCATATCTAAAATATTCATGACACGATACGCGCTACCGCAATAAATCGAATAAAATCCGCGTGAGAAGTTTACCTTCCCTAATATACCGCTGTTCGCGATTTCCAAATAATTTTACTACAGATTGAATAACTTACGAGGCTAATATTTCACACGAAATTAAAATTTAAATGTTCGCACTTTTTCTTCGGAGTCCATTAGAAACAGCTGCGAAAGGTTTCTGGGTAGGAAACTACTTGGAATACTGTAGCGTGTAAAATAAAGGCGGCAAGAAAAAATCACTTTGAAGTTAAAGTCAGTAAACCGAGCTGATTGCCATTTTTACGGTATTCCGAACGAGACCCTCGTCACTTCTTTTGGATCTTTTTGCTGTGTATTTACAAATGCAAATGAGAATTGTAGCGGCCACCGCGGACGCTTTTATATCGCATCTATAGTTATCTGATAAACCCAATAACTTTATGAAACTAGAACAAGTCCGCATTATTTCCATTTATATTAAAACGCTCATTTTCTAACAAGCGTGGTCATCTGTGTACATTATGAATTTTAAGTAATCTTACGTCATTTAAAAACGTATTTATAAGGCAGAGTAAAATAATAGATATAATAGTATGACATACAACTTTTAAGTAATACTTTTATTTCTTCCTAAGTTTAGCAACAAAGTACTTGTTTTTGTTTTATAGTATAACGCCACGTCGTATTAAACACGATACATTATTTAGTAGAAATATTAAACATTTTCTGCTAAAGCTGTTCAGAAGGCTTCATGCTAATTAATGAATAATAAATTAGAACTCTTTAAAAACGTAAAAGATAAAATTTAATATGCAATGAAGTACTTACAGCTTTTTTTTATTCCAATGAATAACGAGACGAGCAGGCTATTTGTATGATGGTAGTAACAACACAATGATTTACAAAGCAATGCTTGGCATTCCACTGCGCTCGCCATCTTGAAACATACTTAACATGCTAAGTCTCAATATGTATAGTGGTTACTCTGGTTACAATTTCATTCAAACCGGAATTTCCACAGTGCACTTACACTGCTGTTAGCGCGAGAAATAAACATTGTGGTATCTACCCAAGCGACCACTCACTTAAGAGAGACCTATGACCTGTAAAGAAAGCCAAATTATTTTCAAATTATCTTATTCCCGGTATATCGCATAAAGCTAAATTATTTTCTACTAGCGGCCTGGCTTCATCCGGGTACAAATAGATTTCTGTACAATAATATGTACGTATTATACATATAAACCTTTCTCTTGAATCACTCTATCTATTAAAAAAACCGCATTAAAATCCGTTGCGTAGTTTTAAAGATTTAAGAATACAAAGGGACATAGGGACAGAGAAAGCGACTTTGTTTTATACTATGTAGCGAAGTACCTAATCAAATGAATAAGTAATCATGATCATATTAAATTAAAAATACGCTTTGTTTAGTCGTGTGAAATCAAAATGACTATGAACTCAGAGGTATCTATATCTATACATATATCTATACATATATCTATATCTATACTATATCTATATCTATACATAATAACATAGATTAGTATTCCGAAACGATATCAACATCTGGACTTCCAGCAAAGTCTTAAAGGACATGATTGCATACAAAATTAACAAACTAAATATATGAGAGACATACCATCAGTGCACAGCTGGACTATATTCACATAGCAAATATACCGGGTATCTCAAGACTGCTACCGAAAACGAAGCCGGGTGGTACTTTTAGTGACTACAAACACAATGCAACAAAAAATTTCGCAAAGAAACGCGACAATTATTTTTTATGATTTTTTAAATATCCTCATTTTTGGGTGGTAAATCCATAGTTTTTGCTAAAATAACAATTAAAACACTTTTATACCTTAGATTATTTATAAATAAAAGGATATACACTATTATTTTAGGAAAAAATGTATTTACCACCCAAATATGGTCATAGGAAAAAAAATAACAAAAAAAATTGTCGCTATTTTTTGCAACTTTGTCTATTGTATTGTGTCTGAAGTCGCTTAAACTACCTTCCGGCTTCGTTTTCGGTAGCAGTCTTGATATACCCTGTATATAACACACCCAAAATATTTGAACAAATTTAATGTTTTAAAAGTTAATATAAAAATCACAGAACACCCTTGTCATGTATCCCTTGCTTATATTGGATTATGAGCAGATTAATGATACTCCTGTATAATTTATACTTTGTAGGTGTAAATGTATAATTAGGAGTAAAAATTATACGGTGCTTATACGGGTCGTGGCGTTTTATTAATTTCTTTTTGGTGAAGATATACGGTATGATTTGAATAACAGACCGCTATGTGGGGCAACAACAATATGGATATTTTGTAAGGCGATGATGATACTGTTTTATAAAATATAATATTTGGTACTTTAATATTTTGTTTAGTCAGGCTAGAAGCAAAATATTTTACTATTGCAACAAAAGTGATGATTGTAATTTATTTTCTGGTTTGGTCGTGGATCTGATACTGATACTAAATGGAGGTCAAAACAAATGTAACGGCCAGTATTTTTTTTTTTTTTATTGCATTGAATGGCAAGACGAGCAAGCCGTTCGCCTGATGGTAAGCGATACGACCGCTCATGAACAGTAGCAACATTCCACTGCGCTCGCCATCCTGAGACATAAGATGTTAAGTCTCAATATGTCCAGTAGTTGCTCTGGCTACAATGTCCTTCAATTCGAAACACAACAGTGCATTTAAGCAGTGTTGTTTCACGGGAGAAATAGACATTGCGGTGGTACCTACCCAGATGGCCTCTCACATATGAGAGACCTACCACCAGTATATTTTCTTCTATGTGGCTCTGTATTCGATTCCCAGGTTGAGCATATAATTTTTTATGAACATTTAGTTTTATATTTTTTTATGAATAAGGGCTGGCATTTGTATCCAACAAGGCAACAGAATAGCCACAATTGAATATTGGGACGAAAAATGTATTGATCATTATTAACACCCTTACTTACTCTAACACTTTTCGGGTCATAATCATATACTAAAAAGTTAACTAATCTAAATCTGTATATGAAACTTTGTAAATATTTAAATCGACCCTTTAGTTTAATTGGTCACAATATTTGCAAGAAAGTAATTATACACAGAGTGATCATATCGGGAGGATGAGTTTAAACTACTAGCCCTTTGTTGGCGATGATTAATAGTGTGATGTTGGGTCCTTTCATTATACTGTGTCTTCCCGACGTAACTGTTAATGGAATATACATAATGGAAATAAACCATTATCACATCTAAACCTCTATTGTAATGTAGTGTAGGAAAATTTCAGTGGTACTTTCGATTGTAGAGGAGGCTTGTGCCTTACAGTGGGACGTTTGTGGGCTGATACAGCACAGTACAGTAAAGTAGGTAATGGATGAAATAATATGAACTACGGGTGAGATTTGAAAAAACCAGGGACCGAAACCAGGGGACGAAATAATTAAGATTACCCTTATATACGGTAACCGTTTCAATACCGGTAACCTAAAAAGACCTTGAATGCAAAACAAAATGCGTTGTTGTTGCATAACAAATAAATACCATACTTGTCGTGCTGTTTACACAATATCGCTGGATTCGGTTCATTTCTTTTTTGGTGTGTAATCCTGTTGAAAAAATCATGAAATGAGTAAAGATGAATGTGTGCTATAGGGCCATAATGTTTAGTAAAGACAAACGGTGGTATAACCACACACAGGCACTGCTCCCGCTTTGACTTATAAGGAACGGCGCATGAAACATAGAGGTAACCCTTATTTCGGTTACCTTTAAAAATACCGGTATTTTTTTTCGGTTGGTACCAAAAAATACCGGTATTTTCGTTACCGGCTTTGGAGTTGGGCAAAGCAAAAAATCTTTATTTCGATGCGGTGGTCGAACCCGTGTGCTCCTGTTTCACAGCCGGCGTCTAACCAACTGCGCCTCGGAGGCTGTCAATTAATGAGTGTGAAGAGGAGCGGTGTAATTACACCTGGCCAAAGCAAGGCCGTTCATTCAAGTAACCGTAGTCGAATGAAAAAGCGAGTGGATGATATGATGATGATAACAAGGGGGCAAACTCGACAACTAGACCGAATATATGTGATTCGATTTTAGACCAAATATCATTCAGATACCTAATTACACAAATGTTTTACCTAATTACACAAATGTTTGTTGTTCTTTAAGATAGAGGTTTAACCAGCTGCGAAACAAAAGGCCTTATATTAGCATCGAATAACATATCACAACAAATTTTTGGACAACATAAACATTTTTTGGTTATCAGTTTTATGATCTAAAATTCCTACTTAATTCTCAAAACCACTACACAAGATACGATATGTAGGACCAGACTACGTGTGTGACTTAAGTGTATTTATTTTATAAAGTATATTTAGTTTTTAAAGTGTATTTATTTTTAAAAGGAAATGACTAAGCGGCCAGTTTTAAAACGCAGCTGTGGTAGTTTACATAGCGGTTATCGTTTAGGACACATTTATCTTGTTCCGTCACAAAGTTTCCGTCGGATTATCATAAAGTTAAAGGAACGCAGTCGGCCAACGTCTTTTCATAGTTTGCATTTATATTTACGTAAATTGAATTTGTTACATTTATTTTATTTTGCAAAAAGTGCGTAGTGGCCTGTTGGTAACGGACCAGGACGCGACCGTCACTATGTTCACGGTAGTCGCGGGTTCAAATCCCTGGGCACAGCTCTGACTTTTCGCAGTCGTGTATGTATTGATAGTTAACCACCACGCACTATTACCGCGACGGAAAACACAGTTAGGAAACCTGCATTCCGTAGAGATTTGTAAAAAAATATATGGCATATAAAGTCCGCCAACTTGCCCGAGGCCAGCGTGGTGGACTAATCGTATATGACCTAACTACTCTTAATCGTGCTCTCGATTAAAGAACTCTCCGCGCCCTGCAGTGGGACAAAATATAAGTTGATAGAAATACAGTTTTATTTGCACTGTTATAAACAAGCGACCAGTTAACATGGTGGACCGTCACCATCCTCGGTCATGGACGCCAACCAGTACTTAATGAATCATAGTGCGTTACACACCCAGCTTGCTTTGTCTGATCTGCATCCATAGTTCAGTGTTATATATTTCATTTTAAAAATATGGCTGACTGCGCAGTTGTTGTATGATTGTACAAGGTCTCGGGTTAGAATCCTGGGTCGGGCAAAGTGATCATGGATTTTTCTATTCATTATCCGGCCGCGGACTCAGGAATTCATGCCCGATATGGCGATAGGCTCGCCCCCTATCACATCGTGGGACGAAAAATACAAGGCAAACCGTGAGTGTCATGGTTGCTACCAGTATATGTATGAAAATATGTAAAAATATGATAAGGGCGAGCCAATGTATTTCTTAAATATTTTTTGGTTTAAATAGTTGACGCTACAGTCGATTTTTAATTACAAACGCTTTTAGTTATTTTAGTACATTTTAGTTTACACAAAGGTCTACTGCTAGAATAGTGGATCCGCGCGTCACAGCAACGGAAACTAAAATCGGATTGAATTAAATTGTCAGAAGAAACTTTCTCTCGAATTGAAAAGACCGGGAAAAATGTTAACGTTTTGTCTGAAACTCTTTTGTTTTGTCACAAAAACAGTCCAACAATAAGGTCAGGCGACTGTTGTTCATCAAAATATTTTTGCATACACATTAATACCCTGCCTGGAGAATATCTTCACGTTTTGAAACTTTTAATTCACGTTTGAAGACGATTTGTGCGATCTGCTATCGGACAGCATTTTAAGAATTTAAAAAAGGAACGATTGGAATGTATTGTGAAGCAGGAAAGGAAAACAAAATAAAAGCGCAGGTCGCGCTAAGCCCGGCTCAGGTCCTTGCCTACAATGTTTGTATCTAGGTATTTATACGCGTGCCTCTCTCTGTAATAAGTTAGAATGTAACGTCAAAGAAAAAATAAAGTTTGCATTCTCACAGAAAGTTTTAACAAATGCTTGCAAAACGTTACTGTCTTATTGCCTCCCAGAGACTTATTTCGCAACTTTTCAATCCTCCGCCTACTTATAACTTTTCCCATCACGATGACTCCGCTTAAGATGATACAAATAACAGTATTCTAGAGAAAATCCATACCAACTGTAACGAGATCCCTTCGGAACATGTGTGTTTCGAAAGTTTTAAGCTAAGTTTTTCCACATTGAATTACATGGGCACAAAAATTGAATCGCTCTAGTTTGCCGCTCGGTGTGTTTTTTGTATGAGATAGGCTATATATTATGTACGTATTCACTCCGTTAGTGCATATTAACATTTTGGGGAATTGGGATATTGCTTTCATTCTAACAAGAGTTTTTATGTGGTATAGGCATGTCATACAATCCAGTGTTATGTATAAAATGTAATATAATATGTATCTTATTGCTGGGTCCACAGTAATAACTTTGATATTAAGTGGGTTACCATATCACTTGGAAGCCGGCTATAATTTCCAAGAAAGACTCCTTTTATGACATATTATTCACAGCTTAACATGTTATAAGAATACTTCAGGTTTTATTTACCGCGTATCTTTCATTTAAATTGGCAAAAGTGTAGCTATTAATTAATTGTTACTCACTTTTCATGTAATCTCTTATCTCTGGAGAGGCGCGCGTACGAGCGCTGTTGTGACGGCGCGGCGCATTAAAAATATTCAATTTGCAACATTTCGTCTCGCTATGTGGATGTTTTTGCTTTGACCTACTTTTTATTTATGCATCAACCTAGTTGCAGTAAAAGTTATGTATTTCGGATTAGACGAGGCCTAGCGATCACTATAAATGAAATAGCTGAAAAACTTACCCGACCCACAATTGTAATTTAGTACGACCGTTACAACTTTTACGAGCGATCTTTCGATTGTCCCGGCAATAATCTGTTTCAGCCGCCATTAAACCAATTCGTTTGCGATTGGACTTTAATCTCCGATCAGTAAATTGACTGAAGACGTCGCCGATAATTTTTCCTCTTGTGCTAAGAGAAGCTATAATTATGTTGTTTTTGTTATGACCGTTATGTGTCTCACGGAAATTTCCAACGCGTCTGCGACGGATTTTGCTTATTTAACTGGAGAATATTATTAGCAATGTACGTTTATGCTGAGATCTAAAGATAGTAGGGATTAATTGACAATTTCTTACTTATTTCGATCGCATTCATTTAATTTGTATCTCGGCATCCCACACTTATCCTCGGCACTAATTTGATTTGTTTCCATTAATGAGCGTACAATTTCTTGAGCCCATTAAATCGCTCGCTCTTAATGGGAAAATAATTAATGCACTGATTAGCGCTTTGTCGCTTCAACCTTTTTTATTACAGCCTAATAAATTAAAGAGCTTTTAAATAATGTATTTTAACGCAACATGGACTTTAAACATTTATGTTAAAGATTGACAAAGACTTTTTGCGTTGCATTTATTGTAATATACTTTACTTGTGACTATTACACTCCTTCATGCATTCGGGTATCGTCTAAATATTGTATTGGCCGACAAAATTATATCAACTGAGAAAATATTTTCACTACTAAGTCTGGAAAGCGTTGCAGTAACCATCGGGTGCAATATTAGCCAGCCGCCGAGTAAAAATAAGAAATTTCAACAGCAACTGTGTGCGAACAATATTAACGTAAGAACATGAAATACACATTACGTAATACAGCCACGATACACGAAATCCAATTACACTTATAGCAGGAAGTTATTGTGTTAGAGATTACTGTAAGCCGACGGCTCTGCTACAATTACGCGGCTTGATTGAATCATTATGGAATTTAGAAAGAATTTTACGAGATGAGCTCCGAAATTACTTGGAGGCTGTGCTGTTGTTTTGACCTAAAATAATAATATTCTCGAATTCTACAAATATACATAAGTTTTTAAATCTTTTTAAGAGTGAAATGAGGTTATAATAGGTAGTTTAACATTTGATAATAACTTAACGTCTTCAATGTTTCGTATGTCAGAATTTAAAAACTCATCAACATTTATCTACAAGATCTACGTTAGACAAGCAATCCGGTCATAAAAGCACAAGGAAAATCTTTTTATAACGCAAACAATGTTGCACTGACCACGCGAACGAATTAGTTTTCGGATTTAGGTATGTTATATTTTCGTCCACATTGGTAATTAAAACAAGCAAAAATTGATTATTGTGTGCTTATCTATATATCACTCAATATACATACATAAACTCACGCCTTTTTCCCAGAAAGGGTTGGCAGAGGTACCAGGGCACCCACATTTCGCCTTGTATGTTCCGTCCCCCGATGTGATAGGTGTCACTCAACATACTCTGAAAATAAATCAGCATACATCTTTCAAATATTTTGTATTTAACGGCTACATGCTGTGAGTAAGAGCGCTGAGGCGGCTACGGTTTCAGTTTATTTACCAAAATAACATAAATCCCGACACAATCGCACACCGAACATTAGTAACACAAAGTTGCTTTTTGTTCACTCGTCCCTGTCCAGGTACATCGTAATAAAGTTAATAATGAACTTTTGAGGCAAATAAAACTGAAGTTGAAATAAGATGCGGTTCCGTCATAACAAGGAATAAGTTGGTGGGAGGAAAGTGGAACAGTTGAGCGTGGAGTTAGTTTTCGAGAGGTCTACGAGTTTATTAACTACTTGCCGGAGCATCTACCTGATCCAAGAAAAACCCGCCTTCAATTGTCAGCTCACTGTCCACTTTATTTCGATTTACTTTTCAAATCAGTGCCTTGTTTCTGGAACTTTGTTTCAAACTCTTTGTTAGTGATGGCGGCTTTTTACGAGTATCCTTTATTGTTGCGGCGTTTGTTGTGAAATTATGTATATTCTTAGAATCAGGTTCGATGAAGTAGTTAAAATGATTTGATTGTGGTCGTTAATAATAATATTTTACTAACATTCATTTATTTATTCTTAGATTTATTTAATATTTATTATTCCTTACTCTACTGTGTAATAAAAAAATGTATGTTTTCATAAATATTGTAAATGTGTTAATTCCATAGAGATATTATATTAGGTTTTATTAGTAAGCGGTTAAGTCCGACTGTTTAACAAAGACTTCCAGCAGTTTCAATTTGCTGCGTCACATCAGTTTTCTGTAAAACATTTGTCCCAGACAGACCGAGCGCTACGCTGTAAACTGTGTGTGTGGTTTCGACACTTAAATTTGTTAGCCAGTGCGGCCGAAAACTGTGACATGAATAACAATCCAATCAAACGCATTTCAAGCGTCCGAAACGGGGTCGTACATTCAGCTTTAGTTTTATGAAATAACGTCGCGAGCCAATTACAAGTGACGCTGTAACAAGTGGCTTGCCATGGAAAGCAAATTGAACGGCTGAATTACTCCAAAGTTAGACTCGTAGTCCAATTTATGAGGGCGGGAATAAAAAGCGGTGCGCATGTCGGCCGCCCGCCGCGGTTCCAACGACCATTTCATGCTAATGGCACTAGCTTACAATGAGATTACCTACTAAACGCTACCACTCTCAGGGATTCGCTTTTAATTTGAATTCGAATGGCCAGCTCCTTGTATTTGTTTACATGTTGATTAATTCTTTTCTGAAAGGATTTCTTTTAGTTGGTGGATTTTATGGTGTTAAAATTTCGTATTTGTTATTTATATTCGTACTATCTCTTGGAGTTTGAAACAGTAGTGAATGTCTTTCTTATTCTACTCGAACACTACATTTTTCGGGATGAAAGTATTAGCTACCTCTATACCAAACATTAAAATTGGTCCAGCCGTTTGAGCGTGTAGAAGTAACACAAAAACTTTCCCCTTTATCATATTAGTAGGATTAAATATAGTGTCATTGATGCAGAGTATTAAGTCTGGAAGTTGTGGCAACAGACATTTCGATAGTCAAGTTGCATTATGTGTTGGAAGTTACTGCGACTTTGGCCGGACTTAATTCTCAAGCTAATCCTCTTTTAAGTACGTTTAATGGAACTTGTTGCATCTATTGATGAAGTTGTTGTATGGATTGAGGATAGAAAGGTGTTAGCTTTAACACAATATACAGTACGTGGTCTCCCGATTGCTGCATTTCCAACTATATCATTGTTGCAATACTAACTTTGTATTGCGAATGTTTTGGTCACGGTTGAAATAATTGTATGCAATGTGTTCTGTGAATTTTCGAGACGAGCACTATTTGTATCCGTCAACACATTTATGTTACTATATATATACGATGAATGTTGTGTATATATTTTCTATCGGATTATTAAGATAATTTATCAGTACCGAGATCGTGGGAAAGGTGCTATACCGTGTAAACAGTGTCCATTAAGTAGACATGATTATCCTATTCGAAACCAGATTTACTTCGGCTGATCTTGGAATATCACACAATCAGTAAAATGGACATTCCGTGTATATAATGCGTCAATTTGCCTACATCAACTTGTCCGGCAGTACGAAGTTCATAACCTTTAACGTTAAATAATAGGAAAATAATTAGAAGACTAAAATAGTTTTATTTGCATTAATTAAGTTGCAAAAAGAGTTAACGTCACCGGTGACTTGGTTAAGTGTTGCTTACACGGCGATGTCACAGTGACACGCTGATATTCCGGCTAATGTGACAGGTCACGCCAACAATAATGTAATGCATGCATTAATAATGACTTTCACAACGCGAGACGATGATTATATTCTAATCGTGTCAATGTACTACTCTGATTTGCGCTAAAGGATAATGGGCGTTTTGGTACCCATGTCCAATCAAAATGAATTTACCCTCGTTGGATAGCTTTTTTCAAGAGAAGAAAATAATATTATGACGAAAAACCTGTATGTATTGTCCGTTATGAAATATAGACGTCGAAAATATTGGATATACATATTATGTAATAACCGACTAATTCCGTAACTGTGTAATGTGCTGAAGAGGGCTATACCGAAGCTAATATCAAGTACGTATTTAATCGGAAAACTAACTCAGAATACATACAGATATAGCTGAATTAATTCGATGAATTGAACATTATAGGTTAATTGTCAATTAACTTTTCAAACTTTTTTCCCTTTTTTGTATGGATTTTTTTGTAAATTCACTCCGTATTCCATAAGGGGTAGGCAGATGCTAGTAGCTATGCTGTGCTAGGGTGCTACCAGGTCAATCATGTTTCCAGGTTTTGATTCCAGGCTGACCATGAATAAAATTCCATAAAATGAAATGAATGCAAGTTTGGATCCTAGAACCACTTTGGGTATTTTTTGACAAGGTTACTTACTCGAGAATACAATGAAAGAGATGGAGTATAATTTAATACGTCAGGAAGAAAAGTCAAACGCCAGTTGGCCCTTGCACGAGAGTGTTCTAGAACGAACTACATTATGCCTGACAGGGGTTTCGATCACGTACCTAAAGACAATGTTCTTGATAGAAACCTCAGAATTCCTAAAACACTATTCTAAAATGAGAAAAGACGGATGCAACGATGAGAAAAACCTCTTGCACATATTGCTTCAACCCAATGATGTATTTATTTCAGACCGTGGTCTAAGTAACAGTTTAGGCAATATTAAAGAATATGGATACGAATACTACGTTTTTTCCGACAAAAAACCTGGGACATACACAACTTTCTCTTCATGAAAATAATTCCCGACTGGTTACAATATGCCGATGGGTAGTGGAAGTGGTTAACGGTCGAATCAAAAGATATTTTGAGCTATTGTGCCTAATATATGTATTTTAATTAATACAATTCATAATATGTTTGCGGACTTTTCGATTGCAACACCAATAATAAATCACTTCCACTATTCAATTGCAGATGGCCAAAACGCAGAAGTTTTTCTACAAAAAATAACTGAAAAAATGTAAATCCCAAACGTATTGTACAATTATGTACAAGAAATGTAATGAAATCTAGTGATATAAAATGTAGAAAAATTATGTGCGTGGTGCCCTGTTGGTAAACGGACTAAACGCGATTGCTAACATGTTCACGGTGGTTGCGATTTCCAATCCCAGGGCACACCTCTGACGTATCGGTGTCATGTGTGTATTGACATAGTCAATCACCACGCACTAAAACGGTGAAGGAAAATATCGTGAGGGAACCTGTATACCATAGCGATTTATAACAAAATCTATGGTTTCCATATAGTCCGCCAACACGTTCTAGGCCAGCGTGGTGGACTATATGGCATAACCACTCTCAATCGTACTCTCGATTGTAGAGGAGGCCCGTGCTCTGCAAGGGGACGTATATGGGCTGATACAGATGAAAAAGAAAAAAGATCAAATAACAGAAGAGCTGCTTTTCAGAGATTGGAAGCTAATGATATGGCCGATTTTTCACGATTAAGTGAACAAGATGTGATATTGCTATCATTGGGGACATACCAGTTAAAACTACCACCTAGATAATAGTTTATATCTCATCGAAACTTATTGAGAAGCTGCTATGGAGGACATAGCTGACTACGGAATTGTGACTTTTGCGTGCACATATACAGTACCGACATATGAGAGTAATATTATACTTTAACAATACCAGCCCATTAAACGTCCCTTTGCAAGGCATGCCTTAGCAATCGAAATACCGACGTATCAGGCTATAGTCCACGCTGGCCAAGTGCGGGTTGGCGAACTTTAACTAGACAGAAATTCTAGAATATATCTATGATATTCAGGTTTCCTTCATGATGTTTCCATCACCGTTATAGTGCAGGGTAATTGACTATCACTCTACACATGGCTTTCAGAAAACAGGAATGTCCTGGGATTATAATAATACCATGTCAAATTGAAAAAAAAAAATCAATAATAGTATGTATACATAATATTTTGTAACAAAAAATGTTTAACTATAAAGTAAGATTTCTTCAATTGGACAGCGAATCAGGTCAAGCGCCCTTGATATCATTAATCTACACTAAAATACCTTTCTAACGATGTATCACTGATTCCGATTGGAGCTGGTACCAGGTTCCATACATTTGTGCTCATTGTCCTTTGTTTACAGTCTTTAATTAAAGTTAAAGTTCTACGAAATAATTTTAGGGGATACTAAGGTTAAATGTTTAGTATACCTAGTGGCGCCTGATTATGTCTTTCCACAAATTGCCGTAACACAAAATACAAGTTCTGAATATATGTGTATATTTAGATCGTTATTATTCAGAGATTTACTATGTTATTTCTCAGGATGGCAAGCGCAGTGGAATGCCAACCATTGCTTTGTAATGAAATGAAAAGAAATGAAATGTATTTAGGGTTTGTAATTCAAGATGTTGTTTGACATCCCTTTCCCTATGTGTTTTTTTTTCAGTTTTTGTTTCAGTCGGTGTGTATCTGGTTTATATGATGGTATAAATCTCCTTACCGCAACCACAATGCATTTCCCTACCATCATTTGGGCTGTTGTCAATTTCATGTGCCAGCATAATAAATTTGAACCGAGAACCTCACCAATCTCTTGTTTAACGATTTTGCCGGACCAATCAGTTTGTAGCGGAATAGTTTTGATTTAGAACAAAACAAAGCGAATAGCAAAAATATAAATATTTGAGCTCAGTGAAGTGTTGGCCGTCGAGACATGAATCGATAGCCGTAGGGGTTAGAAGTTAGAGTGGCGACTACGCTCCGGAAGAAGCGCAATGTATACCGCCTACATTTTATAGACCGTTCTGTACTTAATAATGCGAATCTTGATTTATTTGTTACTTCATTCAGTCAGAGTAGAGCAGATACTGGTGGTGGGTCTCACATATGTGAGAGGCCACCTGTATAGGTACTACACAATGTATATATCTCCCACCAAACAGCAGTGTAAACGCACTCTTGTGTAGCGGTTTGAAAGGATATTATAGCCAGAGTAATTACTGGATATATTGGGACTTACCAACTTATGTCTAAGGATGACGAGCGCAGTGGAATAAGGATTGCTACTGTCCATGAGCGATCATATCGCTTACCATCAGGCAAATGACATGCTAGTCTTGCAAATCATAGCAAAGTTCTAGCTTAATATTTTTTGCCGGCATTTTTATATTTTTAAACATTTAAATAGGCTAAAAGTAGTTTTGATTTAGAAAAATGAAGAGCAAATAAATCTTTACAGTCGAGGATGCCAAAGCCGAGGCGGAATAGCGTAAATTGAGAGAAGAGCCCACAATTGCAGATAGAATATCGCTAGGCAGAAACAAAGAAAAAAGGCTGAATGAAACCTTCAATCTATGAAATTCATTACTATGTTCTGAGTTCTTCAAGACTGGTAGATTAACAAACCTATAAATAAAATGTCTTTTGTCGATACCGGTTGCGGATGTCATTTTTCATTAAACATGTGAAGTTTTCGAATCTCTTTATTCGTTTTCCAGGTTGATTTTTGTAAAGAATCAATATATTTTGGATTGTTGTTAACTCTCATTTATTTGTGTTGTTTAAGCGAATATTTGGGGCTTGCATACAGTAACTGGTTTATACTTAAGGGATTGGGGGCTATAAATATTTATAAATATTCTGTGTGCACCAACCCCCAAGAGGCCAACGAGGTGGACTTTATGGCATAACTACTCTCAATCGTACTCTCGATTGTAGAGGAGGCCCGTGCTCTGCTGTGGGACGTATATGGGCTGATACAGTGTGCATATTGTAGAAATACATAGCTGACAACGTTTTTACGAAGTTACAAACGTTTATAACACAACTCTCATCCAAATACATACAACTGATATGACATTCAAAAATCGCGTCCGTCCACTTAAATATAGGTACATACAACTAAAATGACATTCACAAAACTAAAAAATGAAACCCACAAAAGGATTGCAATTAAGTTTTACTGTTCCCGAACAATACGAATATACTCGTAATTGATTAACAAGGATTGCGACGTTTTGCGCAAACGTTATTTTTGCGACGACACGCCGAAGATAACAACAAAATGAAACACGGCACGGTTTCGCTCGCCGTGGAAAGGCAAACGCGTCGGGTGTCTGATCACGGCGTAATTTATGTGAGAGGCGACGTCGAATAAAAATGTTGCGGGCCTTCGCGACTAAGCGCAATGTTAATATTTGTCTCGCTTACAAACTGAATTTGATTTTGCAACGGTGCTTCTTTATTTGTTTATTTTTATTTAGTTTATGATCGGGGTTCAATTGGAAAAAGCTTTTACGGAAAATTAGAGATGATGTTGGTTTTACTCAGAATTTAAAATGATGTCAGATGGTTAAAGATCGATTATCTCGATGCATCAGCGTTACATTATATCGTAATTGATAATTATCTCACATTGGTTTATCGAAAGTTAAATTTATCGATAAATACTGCAATAAACGTATTGTATGTTACGTGTCGCCCCTAACGAAACTCCCAAAAAGTTCCCATGAATCTGCACAGTCGGCAGATTCCATGTTAATTAGTCACGCCGATGACCCACCAGCATCCTCGGACCACCATTACCGGGCAGCTGTGCTTTTCTTCTTCGATGGTCGTCGAGGAAAGTCGCGAGAACCAAATTTATTAGTGCTTATAATTTGTTTTAGTTCAATTGGTACAATTGATTATATTATATTTTGTCCTAATTAAAATTTGTGTCTTTAAAAACCTCCTTCCGAAGGCGACTAACGTAACTTGTAAAATAATATTTTGCTATATTCAAGTTTTGTTGTGTAAACTATATTTCGATCTCACAACCCAGACACGAAACAAATATTTGTGAAATAGTTTCAAGTTTGTCTCAAATATATTAAATAAACTAGTTATTTAATCATGATAAAGTTTTTAAACATTTTAGTGTTACAGTTAGAATAAAAAGCGTCAAATGTACAGTCCATGGTTTCTCCGGATCAGCCGGTAGTTATACAAGTTATAGTTCAATAGTCGATAGGCTCGCCCTATCAAATCGTGGAATGGAGCAAGGTGAAACGTGGGTCTCCTGATAGCACTTCTGATTAACCCCTTTTGGGAAAAACGGCATGAGTTTATATATCTATGTATGTATAAGGTATGTAGCTTCAAGCATTGTTGAATACTTATATCTAGTTATAAGTTCTATATTAATTTCTTGCTTACACACAAACCAATTGAGCTGTATTAGCAATTAAAAACTGAAATCTTATAAGGAAAACAATTTGCTCAGGTGGAGATGAAAGCTTAACTTTTCTTTATTTTTTATTTTGTAATTGCGTCATAGTTGAATTTCTGCTGTATCGTAGGTGGGTTTACAAATAGCATTATCACAAACAAACACCCACACGCTTGAGAAATACCTGTTAGCGATAAAAATATTTATCCGCACGGGTATTGCAGCTATATATGAAAAATCTAAAAATTTTGTTACTGCATTAGTTGGCCGACAAAATAAATGATTAATTCAATTTGCCGTGGTTGTAAAGTGTATAGATTTTTTGTTTGTGTTTTAGGTACATTTATGAGCGCAGGCTATTTTTTATATAATACCATGGCAGGGTCATTGACTTTTCGTGCCGACGACGACTAAATGCAACATTATTTCTGAGAGAATTAGTGTATACTAGAAAATGTTTTTTGATGTTTTCAAAATAAATTGAATGTACCAGCCTATATAGGTGCATCCCACTGCATGGTATATCATGGCCCTCCTGTAAAATCGAGAGTACTATTGAGAGGGATCAGGCCATATAATCATGGGGCAAATAGAGCAATAGCTACTATCTAAGTCATAAAATGAAAGATTTGTCTTCGTCATCATCATCATCATCATATCAGCCACAGGAAGTACATTGCGGACTATAGATCTCCCCCATTGCTCTTCACACCGACCTGTTGGAAGCCACTGTACCTGGCGACTACCTGCAAAATTAGCCAGGTCGTCCGTCCACCTTGTAGATTGCCTATCGTGTCCTTTCCTTCCTTTTGGCCCCAACGACCATCAGTTCTACGGGCTATGTGCCCGGCCGACTGCCACTTTAACTTGCTAATCCTTTAAGCTATATCGGTCATCTTTGTTTTCATACATAAAATGTGGAGATTACATTTTGATTTATCTTAGCACTATAAATTTATTATAGCCGATAAAATTCAAAACAAAACATCTGTATCAGCTCATATACGTCCCACTGCAGGGCACGGGCCTACTCTACAATCGAGAATACGATTTAGAGTGGTTAGGCCATATAGTCCACCACGCTGGCCTAGTGCGGGTTGGCGGACTAAACAAAACATACTTTATGTAAATGTTCTACGAGATCAAAAGCTACTGAAATAATACCTCAGTTGACCCGAACAATATAATTAAGCCAACTACTTAAACGTCTGTCACGGTTATAAATTTTAAACTGCATTTTGTAAATTCTGTTATTAATTACACGATTCATTATATCGTACGCGTATTGAATTGACAAACACTCTTATGTTGAATTTAAATATGATTTACTGGTATTTATTGTGGTACTAACTGTTAATTTGTTTATCGTTAAAAGTTTGGTCGGACCTGACGGAAAGTTTGGTGGCAATTATTTAGTGGGGCAATGTTTGTTTGGAAATATTTATTTCAAGAAATTCAGAAATTTTCTTTCAAATGATAGATTGGCGCATTTGCACGATGTAGGTTTGAAGCCAATCATATTCATATATATAAATTACTGCACAACATTATAGCAAAAATATGTTTTAATTTGCAGATATTATTACAAATAATGTCCAAAAATTCAAAGAAATTACGTACCTATAATGAGAAACGATGATAACATTGTGTCGTATTATTTATATGGGTCGCATCAGCCCAAACATGTCTTTCAAGTGGAATTATGAAAATATCACGGGGATAACAGGAGGCGGCCACTGGCTCCTCAATAAGGGCAGGATGACAAACGAGCGTCCCGGTGACGCGGCGGAAACTAACCGAATACATGTCCCGCCTATCCTACGGGACAAACTCATACATCGCTTTTTATTATATAAATCATGTGCTCATCGTTGGTAGTAAAGAAAATATGTTCAATAACATTTATTAAGAAATATTTTCCGCTTGTGATTACGTCACAGCAATGCTTTAATAAAAATGAAATTACATCGTTATTTCTATTGTTATAAACGGGTAAATGCTTTGCCATTTCAATGAAGATTCGTTTCCGCGGTTCTTTTTATTCAGTGCACGTCGTTAGTCATTCATAAAGCACTTTATTTTAAACTACATTTATAATAAGACATTTCAGGTGCGAACGTATTCAGTATTAAATATTTTATTAATTTATGCTGAAAATGGCTGCAATAAATTGAGAATGACGGCCGAGTTGCGAACCGAATGGACTGTCGTATGTGGGCCAAGGACACACTATATTTTGGTGTATTTATGGTTAACTTTAAAGCTCTTTTTATGGTCAAGAAAAATATTTAATGTAATTTGCATAACCTTCTTGCTACCAGAATATAGACGAATGAAATTCAGATTGCGTTTTATTAAAACTCGTATCAGTTTGGTTAGAATATCACCTATTATTGAACTGTTGATATTAGGAAGACTAATTTTCGGAAAATCATAAGTTAAATTACTGTGCATGGGTAAAACCATTCTTTGTTTATCCCACGTCACTTTCGAATAAGGACAGATAAAGAAAGAAATATTGTATAAATCTATTTGTTAATTTATTAGATATAACTCGTAACTTGTAGTGCCACATATAAAGCTGTGTGGCTGTCTCTACCAGGACGTGTGAGCGTATATAAAACGTTAATACTTGATGTGCCTACTCACGACACAGGGGATAATCTCTGGAACTCTAGTGCTACATTTATTTGTCAGCTTCTATAGAGCACTTGAACTTGGTTGAGACATGAGAGAGCGCAAGTTCGAATCCTGTGCTCATCATGAATTTATTTTTGTCGCTTATATTATTTTATGGGGCATGGGTGAGACCAATGTTTATTTTTACAACGACACTAGGATTGGTAGGAGTATCTTAAAGCAAAGTATAACTAAACGTGTGATCGTAGTATTTAAATATTCAACCATTTTCAAGACAAGTCATTACTTGTTTGCCTATACAAATGAAACGAGAAATTCTAAACAAGTTTCTTTTACATTCGCGATAGGAGTGTTTATACAAAACTCTTCGTGAGTGCAATTCGAAAGAGTTTTCCCATTTAGTAAGAAAGGTTTGAATGTTGGATCACAAAGCGAAAAGCAAAACATTGCCTACACACAGGCGTAACTTTACACACCCGTGGGACACTACGAACGCATATGACGTACACGGAAAATACCATTTGGAAGTAGAAAAATGTGCATAGCAAATTTCATGCCACATTGTTTTCGCGTTTTGTTGTGCGAAAACCAATTTCTGCTTTTAACACTTTTGTACTCGGATGTATTTTAGTACAATACTCGGTCGCGTGACGTAAAACAGGCACTTATGACGATGACTGTACTGGTTTAGTTGTAATACCATTGTTGTTTGGAAGATTTTAAAATAAGCTAGAGGTTATTGAAATAAGCTGAAGCTTATAACGAATTTGGCTGTTCTACGTTTTATTGATTTTATTTTAACCACTTTATACATATTTAGGTGGACTTAAGTACTGAAGCATAATCTACCAGTCGAACTTAGGGTAATACAGAGATGAAAATGTTTTTTTTCTTATCGGTATTTGGGGGCTTAATACTTTTACGTATAAGAAACCCTG
Organism: Hyles euphorbiae; assembly: GCA_023078785.2. Lineage (NCBI taxonomy): Eukaryota > Metazoa > Arthropoda > Insecta > Lepidoptera > Sphingidae > Hyles > Hyles euphorbiae. Next base: position 10,225,039 of record CM041049.1, on the reverse strand, counting down.
AACACTACATGCAAGAAACTACTCCTTTATTTCCCACTACAATTATGTGAAATGTAATTAACATTTCCACTGCTGATATATTAGAGATATCATTTTGTCTTCGCAACTATAAGTTGTTATTACTCCAGCAAGAAAGAGCAGCAGTACGTAGATAGTCAACCTTAAATTTAATTTATTTCAAGTTAAATGCAATTATGACGACACAAACTTAGTAGGTTAAAATTCATAATAATAGTTACGACTTACGTAATAATTTAGTACTCATACAAAATTAAGAAGTATATTTATTTATTATTACATCCACTTCTCTTACGTGTATTAATTCAGAGGAATAAAAACAGAATTAAAGTGATCTTATTTCACGGTTTCTTCCCTCGCTCAGCGTCGGAACACACGGCATATTCGCTGGGTGCGCGACGACAGCGCCAACTAGCGGTTGCAACTACGGTGGCCTCCGAAATGTCAAATGCCCGGCTGTCATTACGACGAGTTATTTACAAACGAACAATTTTAATTAAATATTGTAATTTACATTTATTCCAATAAATATTCTAAATCTATATAAGGTAAGTCTTTTTTATTTTTCGTCTAAAATGGCACAATCAATAGATTTCGCTTAGTACATTACGGATTTTTCATGGCTGTCGTCATGAGAAGTAAGTAAAGAAATAAGCAAATTTCATCGAATAATGCATTTCATATAAATAGCAGACGATTATTTATGAGTGCTTGTGCTCTCAATAATCCATCCTTTTATGTATTTTCAGTTAAACATGGCCAAATTAATCATAAAAACTGGATTCCGACCAATCACACACGACATCATTTTCCAACCACAAACACCATTGAAAGGAAAACAATTAGTTTTAGCTCAACACGTGCAAGATGTGAAAGAAATTAAATATGAAGATGCTATGATCCACACCATTGAAGCACATGTTATTCGACAAACTTCAGTGACATCAACGCCATACAAAACATCCTTGAATGTTAGCAGTTGTTTACTGTTTTTGCAATTTTTGATGTAGTACGTAATATATTACACCATTAGTAGGTGTTAACGAAATAATTATTTTTTTACAGATTGATTCTAGCCGTCATATTACGAGTGCCAAATCTGATTGTGTGTACAATCAGAGCTGCAGGTGTAAACACATTGCGGCTCTGATACACTACATAAATCATGTTGAGAGCTTCTCCAACTTGGCTGTGGAAATTTGTAGAATTTTTTATCACTATTTCTGTCATTGTTTTTGCAATTAACTACGCAGCAAGCTTCGTGACTCATCTTTATTTACTAAAAACGTAAATCTCGCTAGTAAAAAGTGACAGCGTCCGCCACCGATAGTTCCTTTTTTGGCCATGACGCGCGCTGCGATCGTTTCGTGGTTCCCCCACCTTATACTTCGCACCCAGCGAATTCATTTTATAATTCATGATCTCGCGCGGCGATGAAATGTAACTCCTTACGTAGGCTATTATGATGAACGTCGCAGCGACTAGGGAATAAACCCTATTATTATTATATTTTGTTATACTTGTCGCTTGGATTTTAGTCCTTGGTTAATGTGTATCTATTTACTGTGACGGTCGAGAACCGGAAAATAATAATCTACTTATTTGCGGTAACCTTAAATCACAACATGTATCCTTTGTAGATGGAGCAGTGATATATACCAGCATACAATATTATACATCAAACTATTCACACGAGAGAAACCTATGTGTCGGTAAAACTGTATATAGGCATATCAAATTGAAGTAGAACATTTGTATTACCTAGTTCATATTTGATCTTATTTTATTCAAATTCGTATTGGAATTGATTGCGCAATCATAGGACAAAGAAATTGTAGAATAATATTCCACATCGTTTGTTTATTTTCGAACGGACAATAGCTTTGTGGGATCAAGCGGAATTTAGTCATCAGAATGATGGGCTTAAAGCATTATAAAACCGTCATATTAGCTCGGCTTTACTATTAACCTAATATCCAATTTGCATAATTTGACCAACTTTTTTATTTTTAAGTATTAGTTGTTACATTTGTTTACACACTTTATGATTAGTTATATTGCCTTTACATTTTACAATTTATTTATGGAGTCTTCACATGCGGTTTTTTTTCGGTTTGTTTTCACATTTAATATTTCTATAAAAATTGTATTTTTAAATATCTTTCAATGACAGTTACGTATTTAGCATATACGTCTATTTATTCAATAATACAAGCCATATAGCCATGCCATGCACTATAGATTTTCTATCATTGAATGTTGCTTATATTTACCCGAGAGCTATACATTAAAATAAAATGATTTACAGTTTTGCCTTATATTTAACTTTAAATCGTTATCTTTATCATCACAACTAAAAGACGTCCAATGCAGGACACAGATACCCGCATAGGTGATTTGCCATACGCGTCACGCTTGGTCTAAGAATTTACGAATATTTTTTTTATTTTAAGAGCGTTTATACCCTGCACGCGCTTTTTGGCTTAAAAACAGGACTTTTCAAATGAGTTAATAGCCACCAATAAACAATTTAAAGGAAAAATAATTATTACTAATTTTAGAAAAGGTTGTCATCTAGGGATTTTGGTGGAAAACATTATAGATTGATGGATAATTTGTGAGTACTATACGGATTGCTGAACACAAGTTTCGTTATTTAGGCTTTAAATGGCAATTTAGAAGCTTAAGATATCCTTAACCACTAAATATAAGATGAAAATAAAAATATTATCAGACTAATAAGACCCTTATGGAGGGATTTTGCTGAGAAAAATAATCTTTTTTTGTTTAGTTCCTGAAAAATAAAAATTTAAACAATGCGAAATAATTCAGAAACTCTCGTCAAGAACATATTTTTTTTCACCAACTTATCGTACATAATTTTTTATAACAATTGCATATTATAATAGAAGAACATCTTATTAATAAATTACCATTTTTATATTTCAACAAAATTAGTTTTTATGTTTTCTACAAATATTTTAAAAACCACTATAAAACACGCTGTCCGACGTGGATCAAATCAGACCGCCGCAAGGCCTTCTAGAGGGAGGACGTATCGCTCGTCGCTCCGGCCTGGCTGCAGTCGATTATGCCGCGCGTAGTAAAAATAGCCACGCGCGGAATGCGATTACCACATCTTAGTACTTTGGTAGTAAAATATTTAATTATTTTTATTACCTACAATGATTTTGTAGTGAGTATAAATTATGTTTCAGGTAATATAATGGGACGTAATTCCGAGGCTAAATTATGTTATGTATTGTAATATAAAATTAAATATATTTCGTAATTGTAAGTGGTTGTAAGGCCCCTAACACTATTTATGTGTTCGAACACGAAATGATTAATAAAACGTCCGTAGTGTCTACTGATTGAACACTGATTTGAATGCAACTTAACAATGTAATAATAACGAAAATATGATTAGTATCCAAAATTTATATTATTCTTTGCTTGCACAGTAATATTTGTCTACTTATAATGCAAATAAAATATTTTTATGATATTATATTACAGTTACATTTCAATTGAATATTTGAAGCGCACGGATCAAAGTTGTTTGAGCCGATTGTATAGCGAGCCGACGCGGCAGCTCTACGCACACAGCTTTGTTCGCTTATGTGTGCGTGAAATTAACGAAGAAATACCTATAGTTGACTTTGCGCGCAAGGTGTATACGCTCTTAAGAAACATTTATAATTGGCTATTATTTTTTTGTGTACAGTCGTCAAGTAGTTTTGAGTTCAAAGCGAATTATCTTTAAGTGATAAAAGAATTTGTTCCTACATTCGTAGAATTCCTGCACGTTCCGGTTTACTCAGAATCTGAACACAATATGCGTGGATCTCGGTGCGGATAACTTTGTGTGGAATAGTTGTCGGAGTGATCGGTCAGCCGTCAAACCGATGTCGACCGCGCACCAACATTTTGATCAAACACGCTCTTTATCTGTCGCTTAGTAGGCTTATTAATAGGAGTTATATTTGTTGATAGATGTATCTATATCAGCCAATATACTTCCCACTGCAGGGCACGGGCCTCATCTATCCAGAGTACGATTGAGAGTGGTTAGGCCATATAGTCCACCACCCTGGCCTAATGCGGGTTGGCAGACTTTACATACCATATAATTTCTTATAATTCGCAATTGTATGCAGGTTCCATCACAATCTATCTATAAATATACAAAAAAAATGTCACGAGATTTTGGTCAATCGTGAAGTAAAGTAAATAATGTCTTCTAATAAATATATTAACCGTGTTGATGAGATGAGACAAAAGATCATTACCTAAATTAATGAAAGGTATTTCTATAATATAAAATAGTAACGCCCTTATTCATAACCAGTTTTTAATCTTATTTTAGCTGTCGGATGTGATAACTCAAACTGCATTCAAAATCGTTTGATGGCTAAAAAAAATAAAACTGTTTTAAAATGTATAGGGCCATAACTATTTATTGTCACATATAAACATATTTTCTCTTGGAACTTGGTCGCATTGCCTATAATACAACAGCAACAAAACTAAAACAAAAATCCAAAAATACATTGAAAAAAGCTCTAATCTTGGCGACATTTTGTGAAAAAGTATGAAAAAAAATTTCGTCGGAATGATAACGGTAGTGGCGGGGCTTACAGCTGATGCGAGTTAAAACGCCGCGCCGAGACAAATATTTTTCGCGCTAAAAGTAAAGTTTGTTCCGAGTTGAGGAATTTAACCGCTCTGTGAACTAAATCTCGTATTACAGGGATATTCGGGACCTATACTAGCCAGCTGTATGTTTTATTTTATTTACGCTGCCGGCTCGGTATTTATTTATAGTGCTTTTATGTGTAAGTGGAAAGTTACTTGAAGTTTAATTATATTTACATTAATTTCTTTTTTATTTGTGGACGTTGCAGTACCTTTTAAATTTGCATCACGATTTGGATTGAAATAAAAATATTATTTAGTTTAAATCAAATATGCGATAAATTCTGTAAATAATAGTTTTATTTCAATGAGTAACATTCGCGTAAATCTAAGTAAACATTACGATTTGGATTATTCTATGACTGACAACTTGGAAAGTTAAAGTTGTAATAATAAAACTAAAACATATTTTCAAAATACACAAGGCGTTCTACGTGGAATATTTTACAACTTCACATTCCGAAGACGCCAATTATCATATTTATGTCAGATATAAATATTTCTGTACTCCCTAATGACCACCACTAAGGAAACGGATTTTAATGACAGAAATACTCTCCCGGACCAGAATAAAAAAATAAATCACATAAAAATTATAAGTATCTCATTTTGTAATTCTATAATTAGAATACGTCGGGAGGTTTCATTGTTCGAAACTTCATTACGGAGCGAGTAATGCCGTTTCTCTGGCCTTCAAACATATTTTTGCTCCAACCTAAGGACTGTTTTAGCAAATTAAAAGGTCTGGTAAATCTGGGCTTAATAATATCGCCTGTTTAATTTTTTTATTATGTTAGGATTTAGGCTCAAACCTTAGTTTATATTCATTTGGTAGACCCAGTTTTTGTAGGTTTTCATTTAAATATATCAAAACAAATAAATCAAAATTATTAATTTAGTCCATTTGGTCCGTATGTGCGTTGCGGGAAAGCTTTTTTCTGTGAAGTTTAACTAGTTCTAGTACTTAGCATCTCTCTATCTCGCTCTGTCTGTCTCCTTGTTCATAGGAAGTCATAGGCATACCCCAAAGATTTGAAATTGTTGATTTTCTTCAACATCTCATATAATAAAGGCTTTCAAAGTGATTACATTTTCATCGCAATTCTGTTATGTCTTCTACAAATTAAAATAGAATAGACTGCTTAGACTAAGTGAATACTTTACTTCAACAATCACGGCGAGATGGCCTAGAAAGTAAACAAGGGGAGCAGAACCAAGTGAGCTAGTCACAATATTCTATAGTTACAGAATACAGACAATGTCTATCGCGTCTTTGTATACTTTTGTCTTTACTCTTAGTTGTAATAGCTGAAGAGATGGCGTGACGACCTTGACAAATTCAGCTGCGTATGGACGGCAGCGGCAAAAAATAGAGACAAGTGGAAGGAGTTGAGGGAGACCTTTGCCCAGCAGTGGGACACTATAGATTAATAAAAAAAAAGTTGTAAGAGCATGAAACCTATACTTGTAGGCATCAAATGACATGTATTGAACCTTTAGTTTAGTTTTGTACTATATTGGTTAAGAAGTATAAGATTATATCTAAGGCCGCGGATTAAATCCCTGCACCGAGATTAATTTTTGTGTGAACTACAAGTAATTGTTTCGAGTTTGGATATTTGTGAGACTGAAAGGTCTAAAATAACAATATAGTAATTATAAAATAAGTCATTTTAATAAAGAAAAAATTGTAAAGTACCAAATAACAAAAATATATATTGTGTATTGTTTCGAATGTTAATAAAGGAAATAATTTATCATTCTTGTTCAAACATTATTCGTATAAACAAATATCGATATACTTTTAACATAAATATATTTTTTACAAATATACTCGACCACATTACGTTGTAATAAACTTACATGAAACATAAAAAGCATTTGCTTGTTTGCCTAAAACATTCGCCGGCGACCGGTAAACTTTATGTCCAATTCAATAGTTACCTGGATAAACATAAGTTCGTTTTGCGTTTTAAATTTACCGTTGGACAACCGTGTACGAAATCATGATCAAAATTGACAGCCTCCGTGGCGCAGTTCATAAGACATCGGCGAAACGAGAGGCCGTGGGTTCGACCGCAGCACTAGACAAATGTTTGTGTTAACCCATAACCACAAGTACTTGTTTCGGGTCTGAAAATTCTATGTATTACACTTTTGCATATGAGTTTTAAAATTGCTTTCCATCGTAATCTTAGAGTAACGTTTCTTGGAGTTTCTAACTGAGATGAGTATAGTTATTTTATCTAACAATAACCAAGTTTTATTAATATTGTTATCATCGTGTTTGGTTTTATTATAAAATTCTAGTAGTTATTCTCTGGAGCAAGTATTATGTTATTAATATGGTATTATGTTAAATTATTCTTACGTGTGAAGCTACCTCAACTTTCGTTGCTTCTCGTGTATTGATCCCATGGTTTTCTGGCAGAAATTGCGTTGAGCACCAAGACCGTCACTTGTAAATTTTTTCTGTTATGTTGTCTACTTATAATTTAATTGTTTTATGGCTAAAGTATTAAATAAATGATAAATAAATAAATATGAATAGTGCGACATTCCAAGCCAAGTGGTGAATAGGTTTTCATTATTATCATCCTGGCATAATATAGTTGATTGACTGCACACGCCATCGATATTGTTAAGGAAATAGGGATAATCAATCGACAAGGAAAATCAACTTAGAAAACATTAGTGACTCTAAAGATAGTGGTGTGTGAATGGTTCAGTGGTATGTATCCGCGAATTCCGAGGTTGACTGGCCGGTAGTCATACAACTCAGCTAACAATGGCTAATTTCTATTTCGAATAATACGCAGAAAATCTATTTGAAAATAACCTATATGAAAAACAATTTATATTATTGTCTAGATCGCCTATATGTTGATATCGGGCGCTGATAATAAACTTTCCGAGGCAAACATCTGAGGAATTATTAATACCAGGAATTCATTCACATAACATGACCGCTTTGAGAACTTTGTTTGTTAATATTAAACGAAATGATCTATCATAGATTTTTTTATTAGTTATTACTCTTATATTCACACAGACATTCCTGGATAGAGTACTAAATATAAACATACATGTTAGGTAGCGTAGGTATACCAAAAATAATCATAGAGGTACGTCGACGTTGGTACGGTCATGTTATGGAAAGACCTGACTTTACATTACAAAAATAGTTCTGAACCTTGATTCAGGACCTAGAAGCCGTGGTAGAACCCCTGTTGACATGGATAACGGCGATCACTAATTATCTTGCAATAGAAAATATCGACTCAACGATGACCCAGAATTGTGATCTCTGGAGAAGCACGATTAGGTTAGCAGACTCCAATTAGAATTGCGAAAATGGCCGAAACCTGTTGATGGTAAGACGAAGTAAAAGTGGAAGAGCCACGCTGTTTTCAGACATGAATGGGCAGGCTTCTCCAGGGCGGTACCACTGTCTCACAGGATATCCTTTCCTTCCTTTCTTTTTCCTTTCGAGTTTAATATGTCGGCAATACATCCACGATCTAAGCGTTGTCGGTGTTCAGCATTGGCAGTAATTCTTAACCACCAGGTAATCTTTTTGCCCTTTTGTCGGACCTATGCAATAAAAATCCTAAAAAAATGATACTTATCTTATTGGGAAAGAATGCTAGTAGATTCTAGAATTTTGAAGCGCACCTTTTTGATACGATTTAGTATTTACATAATTATATCATTTTAATCCTAAAATGAGCAATTTGATGGATAAGCATCTAAGCATCGATAAAGATTTATTTTTATTTCATTGTACACTCACATAAACAAGCTGGATAGAAAATAAAATATATAATATAATAATCAGCATTTTTATCGCAATATGACAATGCGTTCCAGACAACCTTTAGATGAATTAGACTGACAAGGAAGAATAGGTCGCATTAGATTCAGATGATTGATTTTATACAAAATATTTCGTATGTTGGATTTACCATTGTTTTCTTTTGCTTTTAAAATGTAAGAAGATCACTTCATGAACGCTAAAAATAAACGTCTTAAAATAAACGAAATACATGAATGTCTTTAGTAATTTGATATTTTCTTACCTTGCGATATAATCCGTTTAAATAATTATAATACTGCCCACGGATTTACGTGTTCATTGCTTTCAAGATTCAATTGTCGTTACTAAGGATATTCTATGAGCATACAATACGTTATTCAAACAGGTTAGTGTAATAAATATGACAATATATTTAAATAGTCATGATAATTTAAGTTTTTTTTAAATATATTCGTAATCCATGAAACTGTACAAATTCAAGGAATAATGGTATTTTATACCTAAAAGCATTAAGATTTACTTTCTTCTAGGAAAGGGAGCTAGAGAGTTTGTTTGTGAATTTGAACCTAATACTAGTCATCGAATTACGCACTACCGGAGCCTTTTGAAAATGTGCAAAAGTACTGTAAAATTACTAAAGCGGTGAAGGAAAATAGCGTGAGGAAACCTGCATTCCATAGCGATTTCAATGGTATCTAAAAGTTTGACAACCCGCACAAGGCTAGCGTGGTGGACTATATGGCCTAACCACACTCAATTGTACTCTCTATTGTAGAGGACACCCGTGCCCTGTAGTGGGGCATATCTTTTACGTTGTTGATACTGTATCTGTATCAACCCCTTTGCCCGTGCCCTGCCGTGCCGTGTAAAAATATACATTCTCCTCTCTGACGATTTCAACATATGTTTTGCAATCAAAATGTACGGCGCCGTCATTGTTAAAATTTAAAGGTTTCTTAGATTTATGCGAATGTTACACATTGAAATAAAACCAATTTTTACAGATTTGATCGCGGATATGGTTTAATTGGTCCGACCCGTGACTTGTAAAGTAAATGTAGCAATGTAGTTAAAAAATGTAAAAATTAAACTACATCTGCGACAACATCCATAAAAATGAGTTTTATTTCAATGGTTAAAGTTATGTTGAAAGTGATTTAATGAAACTGGATCTTAGAATCGTTTAACCAAACAATTATATTTATATCCTAATTCATCTCAATTAATGGTAACATTCAGCATCTAATTAAAGTAATAATCTTTGTTAGGAACCTATCTTGTTGGGGGTCTATTAAATTACCGTTCGGAGTTTATATTTCAGTAGCTGGAACAACTAAGATAACAAGCATTTGTGTTGTTGATTTAGCAAATTGCCAGCAATAACGAAATGAACTAATTTGTCTTGCAAATTATACTGTTGGCAATCAACTCAGATGTGATTAAGATATCAGATTTTAATAAGAAGTATAATTGCTTTATCTAATTTCACGTATCTAGTTTTATGATATTATCTTTAAGTTTTATCTTGCTTTCTAATTGTTTTGTGTATTTTTCGTAAATCATTTTGTTATTTGTCCCTATTCTTTGTATAACATGACAAAGTAACTACATAAGCTCACGCTTTTTTCCTAGAAAATATAGGCAGAGGTGTTAGTCACCCACGCCTCGCATTATGTATTCCGTCCCACGATGTGATACGGGCAAGTGTATCGCCGTAATGGGTATAAATTTCTGACTCCGGGCTGATAAATAATTAAACTAATACACCGTAGGCTTCATCAGTCACATACATAGTCCTGACCCCACACTAAGATCGAGTCTTGTGTCGTGGGTATCAGGAATACGAGACAATTTTCAGTCTCACAATCAACGCAACAAAAAAATACGAATATTCTATTCATGTTATACGAGAAAACTTGGTAATATTATCTTGATTGATACCATATAAATTGTCGGTAATACGATACACTTACTACTTACTTGAATCTGAAGTACCAAAGTAATATGAAGATTCATTCGGCGTTCGACTACAATATAAGTAAGAAAATCAAATTCATCCTGCCCTTACCTTTACTAGGTTAAAAGACGAGACGCGAATAAAATAATATTGATTATGATGAATAAAATATAAGATTGAAAGAGACACTGAGTCCAAGGTTGCGACGTACGAGATCGGACATTAACTTGAATAATTAAATAACCGCAGAGCACATTACCGTCTCACCGGCTTGCAAAGGTCTTTCTCGTTGACAGCCAGATTTAATTATACAGCATAATGAATACGGCTGCGTTATGGTCTCTCTCAAATCCGATTGTAGCTTTTTTATGTATCTGTGGTAATGCGACTTTGTTCTTGATTGTCGCTTTTATTTATTTATTAAGGCTGCTTAATAGGACAATATGCTGTATAAGATTTGTAGAAACCTGTACAACTTCATAGAATCAGAACATTGTTTGCGGGTTTCTTGAATAATGTGAATATTTGTTGTCTAACATTTATATAGTAGTGGACTTGTTGTTGCTAATGTTTTGAATTATTAAATAATTGTTTGAATTGCTGATAATTTTATTGTATTTTGGTAATAAAGCTATTCAGAAACTGGTTTCGACAACAATATACTATCCGACTGCCTCGGTGGCCTAGTTGTACTACGGTACGGTTACAAAGCTGAGGTCTCGGGTTTGAATCTCGGGTTGGGCAAAGTGATATTGGATTTTTCTGTTCATTATCAGCCCAGAGTCAGGAATTTGTGTCCGATATGGCGATAGGTTCGCCACCTATCATATTGTGGGACGAAACATACAAGATGAAATGTGGGTGTCCTGGCACCTCTGCCTACCTCTTCTGGGAAAAAGGTGTGGGATTACGTATACTATCCAACTAAAATAATAGGTACCGTTTGACGTTTTATACCTTTCAAGTTGATTAAACTTTGTATAGGCGTAACTTAAACAATTTCAATAACATTTTCCGTAAAATCACAATTCCTTAGTTATACGAAAAATTGTTTGATTTACGTCTGTACAAAGTTGGAAAGTATGAAATGTCAAACGGTACAAATTAATTTAGTTGGATTATAGGTATAAAGCCTAATTAATATTCAATGCTTTTTTACGAACATAAATCCAACAAAGAGTTAAGAAACGACTGCGTGAATAGGAAGCCGTAGAAATTTAGAGTATACGAGTATCTAATACTCAACCGTACAGAGACTGAACCCACAACTCCCGACACAGAAAGTTTAATACATCGCAAATAATTCGGTGATTTTTAAATTTTGCTATCCTTGCTATATCATCTACTAATTTCTATTATTCTATTTCGCTGTATGAGGTACGTGTTGTAGTCAGTTGCAGGCAGTATATATATATACATATATATTAACTGATGGATTTATTGGTTAGTGATCACAACCGTCGTGTTTCAGAGTATAAATAAAGGATTACTACAATCAGAGATGTATTTATATAAAGATATAATATTGGTCAGTTATGATTTGTTCCAAATCAAGATTTGGAGAGTGTTATAGACTCCAGTTCTTGATGACATCATAACACAAATACGCGTAGTGTGACAATCATTCAATATCGGTCTGGTTTTGTTGTAATAATAATTAAAATGCTTTTTATTTAAACATTGAATTAAATTATGTTTACTAACACGAGTAAATATTTGAAGTAAGGTGACTTAGGCAAGATACAAAAAAAAAAAATTAAAAGAAAAACATTTTTCTACCTCTTAAAAGGTATTTGTTTATTAATTTGATCTTATTTTGCATGGTACCGAGAAATCAGATAATAATAATAACAGTACAAGTAGCGGCCTTATCACCACACTACGTGATTTCTTACAGGCAACCATGGGATGGACATTTAAATAGGAGAAAAAAATAAAGATATATATTTATGTAATAATTATCAATACACATCCTACAAATATTTTAAATGCTAAAGTTTGTAAGTCTTTATGGATGGATGTTTGTTACAATTTCAAGTAAAAACTGCTGAATGGATTTTAATGGAATTTGGTATAGTGATAGCTGACACCCTGGATTAAAACATAGGCTACATTTTATCCCGAAAAAATTTAGTATTCCCGTGGGGTGAGTCAGAAATCCAAATGTATATATTTGCTTCACGGCCCGACGAGATGAGACGCGACATAAACCGGATATAACTGGACGGGAAATATAGTAGACGGCGCGCGGGAAATATAGTTAATACGCGAAATAATATGTTATTGATGTGGACTGGACTCAAAAGCTATCTGAACCCGGGCGAAGCCGGGCCTGTCCGCTAGTAACTATATACTGGGTAAAATCGCTTAGCGTCACGAAAAAAATTGTGCATGGCAAGTACATGACTTCGAACACTTTGGCATACTTATTTTAATTTTTTTTTGTTTTTGTTTATGTAGTGTAAAATTAATTTACCACTAGTTACTAATTCAGAATAAGTTATTCATAAAAAAACGTTGTTAAGAGAAAGATGATATAAATGAAAACAATCTTCATAAATACACATCATTGTTACCCTACTTTATACAATATGAATTCATTTCGAGTAGAAACTTCTAAATCTAGGTAATAAAATCCTTTGATCAAGCCGCCCTCACCGCCGCGCCGCGCCGTCGCAAGCGCAAGTACAAAGCGTGCCGCCCGCTCCTGCGCCGCCGACACCTTCCAGGGATGTTGCCACTTCCTCAGTCATGCGAAATTCGGTACCGAGTGACGTTGTACGAAATTATTTTGGGTTTTGGTTAGTTTCTTGCGGTCAAAATGAGTGATTACACGAACAGTGACTATGTGGCAATGATGACATGCTATGTCCGATCCAATGAAAACTTGGGTCATGCAAGAAGGATGTAGGCAGATCCAGAACATCTGCAGTCTTTGCGTAGGAATGGTATCATGAATGATAAATCCACGAGGCTACTCGATCATGGTAAGTTCAGACTTCCTAATCATGCAAGAATCCGTGACCTTCCACAGCGAAGTCGTCTATTCTCGACTTTATTGAAAGGTTTAAATAAAAACATGCAGCTTGTTTTAAGATAGTAGGTACTTTATGAATATAATATGTTCAATTAAAATGTAAATATTAACAACTTACCAACAACTACATTTACTTAAATGATCCTAACACACTAAAATTTTAAATAAATCAAAATGTTATATGGTAATATTTAGATATCCCGGACATCAGCCTGTTTGAGATTGAGATGGCCCTCAAACAACTTAAAAACAACAAGGCGCCGGGTGAGGACGGAATCACTTCAGAGCTTCTGAAAGCGGGCGGAACGCCGGTACTGAAAGTCCTTCAGAGGCTCTTCAATTCCGTTCTCCTCGAGGGCTCAACGCCGGAGTCATGGAGCAGGAGCGTGGTGGTACTGTTCTTCAAAAAAGGTGATAACACTTTGCTGAAGAACTACAGGCCCATCTCGCTCCTGAGCCATGTCTATAAGTTGTTTTCAAGGGTCATCACAAATCGTCTCGAACGCAGGTTTGATGACTTCCAGCCTCCCGAACAAGCCGGTTTCCGAAAAGGCTTTAGTACCATAGACCATATTCATACGCTACGGCAGGTTATACAAAAAACCGAGGAGTATAACTTGCCGCTTTGTTTAGCGTTTGTGGACTATGAGAAAGCCTTTGATTCGATCGAGACCTGGGCTGTGCTACAGTCTCTTCAGCGGTGCCACATAGACTATCGGTACATCGAAGTGTTGAGGTGTATATACAACAACGCCACCATGTCGGTCCGAGTACAGGATCAGAGCACGAAGGCTATTCCACTACAGAGAGGCGTGAGACAGGGAGATGTCATATCTCCGAAACTGTTCACTGCCGCGCTGGAAAATGCCTTCAAGCTCTTGCAGTGGAAAGGATTCGGCATCAACATCAACGGCGAGTATATTACTCACCTTCGATTTGCCGACGATATTGTAGTCTTGGCAGAATCGCTGGAAGACCTTAGCACTATGCTCGAAGACCTTAATCGAGTTTCCCAACAGGTGGGTCTTAAAATGAACATGGATAAAACGAAGATCATGTCGAATATCCATGTTGTGCCCACCCCCATTGGAGTTGGGGGCTCGACTCTCGAAGTTGTAGACGAATATGTCTATTTAGGACAAGTGGTCCGGTTAGGCAGGTCCAACTTCGAGAGAGAGGTCAATCGGCGAATCCAACTCGGTTGGGCAGCGTTCGGGAAACTTCGCGACGTCTTCTCGTCCAAAATACCTCAGTGCCTAAAATCGAAAGTCTTCGATAGTTGTGTGTTACCAGTGATGACATACGGCACCGAGACGTGGCCTCTCACTGTGGGCCTCATTAAAAGGCTCAAAGTCACTCAACGAGCCATGGAGCGGGCTATGCTCGGTGTTTCCCTACGAGATCGAATCAGAAATGAGGAGATCCGTAGGAGAACCAAGGTTACCGACATAGCCCATAGGATTGGCAAGTTGAAGTGGCAGTGGGCCGGGCACATAGCTCGTAGAACCGATGGCCGTTGGGGCCGAAAGGTTCTCGAGTGGAGGCCACGTACAAGCAAGCGAAGTGTCGGACGCCCGCCTACAAGGTGGACGGACGATCTGACTAAGGTCGCAGGAAGTCGCTGGATGCAGGCCGCTTCCAACAGGTCATTGTGGAGATCATTGGGGGAGGCCTATGTTCAGCAGTGGACTTCCTGTGGCTGATATGATGATGATGATGATGATGAATATTTAGAGTAATAATACCGATAAATAGGCGCAAAGTAAGTTCAAGGTCGCTGCTCGATAGTCAGCTGTGGCGTGGCGTGACTCATACACGCGCGCGTCTGTGTATTGACATGTCGTTGCACTTTTAAGTGTAGGGTGATTTAGATAATATGTGTTTTGGGGATATCTTATACTGATATTGTTTATGGGATAGTTTGTAGTTTTTAATGATAGATCTTGAATATAACTTTAATTTCACATACACAATACACTATGAAATTCCGGACAATAAGCGATTCCACCCAGTATATCCACTGTATTAAAGCATGTAGTTACCTATATTTGTACGTATTTACATAATTGTTTTATTTTATTTTTCTATTTTGTCTTTTAAATAATTATTTATATGCCTACTTCATTTCGTCTCTGCAACACCCAAAAGTAGATAATACCTTTGGCATGAAGTCCGCTTTGTATGAAATGTATATGCAGTTGGATAAATAAATAAATTATACCCCACAATATAAATAAAAATGTCGTTCAAATGTAACCTATTTCAACGACAGTTTTAATTTATTTGAAATATTTGTTAAAATACCTAATTGATTAGTGGAAAAATCGTAAGCACTAAAACTACGCCAGAAACATGTCAATGTATACATTTTTAGGATCATAAAAGTACAACCAATGTATTCAAAAGGTTTAATACCCAAATGAGCCAACTACATAATATGAATCCGTAACAGAGACCAGTAATCTCGGTCGTGTTACAAGTACGATGTTTTTCCTTAAAAACAACCGGGTTCCTTTATGTTGCCGACTCCGTGCAATAGTAGGCCACCCTTGAACATATATCACTCGAAATGAATCCCTTCAGTGGAATACATACTGGTATCTGTCCGCGATAGGCAGTACGGACCATGTTTTCTTTGCTTCTATTCATTTAGATACGCTCCCTTTGGTCCTCTCATCCTTTTTCCTCAATTTTGTCCCCATCTTTTACAAAGAACCTGCCATATTTTTCTTTAACTTGTAAATTATTTTTTATTTTGCTTCATTAGGATTTCCGTTTGGAGGGTTTGTGTTTGAAAGTTTGAGACGATGAACATAAGATAATTATTTTTATTGTAGACTCGGTATTTTTTTATTGCAGTGAATGGTGAGACGCGCGTGCTTTTCGCCTGATGGTAAGCGATACGACCGCTCATGGACAGTAGTAATCCCAAACAACACCATGATCTACAAAGTAATGCTTGGCATTCCACTGCGGACAGACATAAAAGGCTAGGTCCCACAAATATGTCCCGTAGTTACTCTGACTACAATGTCCTTCAAAGAGGAACACATGCATTTAAATTGCTGTTTGGGAGAAATGGACATAGTGCATGTACCTCATATTTTTTATTATCACAATCTTTAAAATACTTACGAATTCACAATCACCATCGTTTACTAGATTGGAAACAAAAACATTACTGAATTTATGTGTTTTTATTTGAATGCAGAATGTGTATTTTTTGTGTTGCGATTTATTTGTTGTGAATGTGCGGTATGTGGTATTTGTGTATGGAAGGAAAACGCTGAAAATTTTATTCAATATTTCTATCGCCAACAAAGAGAGCGCATATTTGAATGATATTCCGTAAACCGATATAGGAGTCAAACACAGGAATTGTGCATGTAATATTAATGGGGCGGCAACACGAAAGGAAACAAGATACTTTCCGTTTCCTCTCGGAAGAGAAACTCATTTTATTCCTCACTGTTTTATTTCTATGTTTTTATAAATCATTAGTTAACATATTCAATTACGACTACAATTTGATAATTTATTACACAACCCTTTTGTTAACTACGTTTCAAAGACAGCGACATATAAAAACTATCGCACTTTATGTAATACACAAGAATGTTTGTTTGGCTGTTAAGAAATTACAAATCTGTAACATTTCATATATTTACATCGTTCATTATTTACAAGGCATTATCTAATATTTACAGTTCTAATAATAGCAATGAAAGATCATGATATAATATATTATATCTCTTCAAAGATGTACAAAGTACAGTAGCAGTTACCTATAATAAACTAGATAAAATTAACGTAATTTTATACAATTTACTTGTCTTTGACAAGACTATTAATTTTTCTTTTAACAGACGTAATATCTAAAAACGAATACAAGATTTATCTCCAATTTAGTTACTTTCAACTTTGTATATAAAGGATCATTTCATTCGTTTTCATTAAAACTCGTAACTTTGTTTTGCATCTTTTAGTGAAAATGTATACACACAAAAAGCTGAGTAACAGCGCATAAACCAACTATGGAGCGCTGTTAAACGCCAATCTGTCAGTTTCGTATGAAGTTGGACGATCTTATCTTAGTGCCTACTTAATCCCCTCCTTGTCACTGGAAGTTTTTACGAAACCGTCCTTTTATGTCCGTGATAAAACAATCCCATTTTCGACTTTGTTGAAGTAATTTTATTATTCTTAGGACTTTGTTAAAACGTCGAAGATTTTATAAAGGTAGCCGGTCTTTGATGTATTTCAGGATTTTGCTTCAAAATAGTGGTTGAGAGTGTAATGTAGTCGTATTTAGTTTTAAAATTAACACTCATTTACATTGCGATAGTGGAATAAAAATGTAAATTAAATTACAGACCAGTGACCCTACGTAAGCGCGGATATTTCGTATAAGATTTTAGGAGCAACGCCCTGCAATGTTAGATTTATGAGAAGGGGAGAAATGCCGGGCTATGGTCATAGAGAAATTGGCGCAGCGTGAACTCGTTTGAGCGCGCAGTCAATAATTTAAGAATCAAGCCGTCACAGCTGTTACTTCTTAGCCGGGTAACAAAGTTTTAATCAAGAAGTCAATAACGGACTTGCGACGGAACAACAAACCCAAATGAAAACATTATGTTCTTTGTTTACGATACGCTTTATACACTAGGCTTGTAAATGTAGAAACTTAATGCTCAACAATCCAAATATAGAAAAGGCAAAATAAATGTATCCTCTTTAAAGGAAAAATAAAATTTATCCTTTTATATAATTAAAATAGAAAAAAAACCGGTACGATACAAAAACATGAAGTACTAATTATTGTGTTAGTTGGAAATGCGATTGAGAAGTCGGAAGAAGGATCGTGTAAATATTTATTTCAATATGGCGGCGGTCGCGCGGTTTCGAATTCCGGATTTACCAAGTGCTACGCACACCGCACCAGATATGAGTTATGCTTAACGTGACCATACGTCCCGCTTTGGGCGGGACAGTCCCGCTTTCAGCAAGTCTGTCCCGGTGTCCCCAGCAAAGTCGATATCGTCCCGCTCTTGCAAACAGACCAAATAATAATTTAAAATGTATTTATCGCTCGAAATGCTTTACCAAACTACTACTGAAAACCGTAGGGTCGTAATATACCAACACTTTCGTAAAAAACATGTTGACTTAATAAACTTTTCCACAATTATTGAATTCGTTATGTATCTGCCTAAAGGGAACGCACCTATCGAAATACTTTTTCATATTATCAAAATATGGACAAGTGATAAAACACAGATGAGTGTCGCAGTAATGAAAAATATTTTGATTACGAAAATAAATATAAATACGACTTTGATTATTATTTTATGTTATTCAATCTTCTATGATAAAACTTGTAAAACACTAAAACTTTATTATTATTATTATTTAATTCCACTGATGTCCCGCTCTGGCACAAAAAATAAATGGTCACGTTAGTTATGCTCCGTTTATTTGTCCAAGTTGATAGAACGCAAATAACGTGGCAAAGAGAGCAACTGCCGGATTAGATACGGTATGCATAGATAAGCTTCTTGCTCCGATCGAATCTGGGTTTATTCCAGATCGCTATAATGAAATCAGTCGATTGCAATCCTTATACCGGATTAAGCCGATGGAATATAGTTGGACGATAAAAATAAAAGAAAATCCGCTCAAAGTAATTAAGTAAACGGCTAAGTGTTATCCGCCCAGTTATTATTTATCCAATCTAATCTTGCTATTTTTATTTATAAATCTTTATGCATTAGTTTTACAATTATTTATGAAGTATATGAAGTTCTTAAAATAAAAAAAAAGGTGAAGAATTATCATCAATCATTTCATATTATACATTGTATCGTTGTACTTGAAATCGTAGCACATGAAATACAAAAACATAATAAACAATATTTTCTATACATTACTTCCTATACTTAAACCGTGGAAGTTACCGCAACGCTATTAGGTCATCTCGAATATCCCGTGCAGCTTAGGAATTTGACCGTATTATAGAAACAAGTAGACGTAACTAATTTCACGAAGGATTGTGCGATGAGTGGTAGAGTGATGAGGAGTGCCATCTGGTGGGATCTGATGGTGGTGACGGAGACCAAGGCTACCAGTACCGCCTTGTTGGAGTGCGGGGGCGTTGACCCCGAACTCTGCATGGCAGCCGGTCGTTCCCCACTGAGCACGTGAACAATCACAGACGCTGACTCTGTAACAAACACCTCACTGAACACGCTTTGTCTTCTACAAATATAGCTTTAAATATAGGTGTTTTTAAAAGGGACGTCAATTTATAAACAATTTTATCGACGAATGTACTTTGCCACAGTTTTACAAGTTTGTATCACTTTCTTGTTCAACTTTAAATTAATTAAGGTAAAGTAAATATTTATGATTTAAAGTCGTACGTTAAGACAACTTTTGAAGTTAATCCATTACTTATTTAAGTACATTTGACATGGAGTTGTTTATATTTGTTAACGCTAATTACACGTATTGATATATTCTGTGTCATTAATAGGCTATAAAGTGTATACAGGGTGTATTTCCGGCAATCATTTCGTTAGAATCGGTAGTCGTTACTGTGAAATATTAACACATATCCTGACGTAAATCGGTTATTAAATTTATGTTTGCTCTAATTCTGGCCGGAGTGTGCGACATGACAATTCGCTGGCTCTGTTTTATTACTAATGTTATTGTTAGCTCGATACTGTATTAATGTAGCGCAAACATACGACTGTTACTTAATTAAATTTAGTTGCATGTCAAATATTGCTTTACTTTTCACCTGATGAAGGATATTATTTACGATGGTAATAAAATTGTGGTGATTTTGCCTTTTTTATCGTTTACGGCTATAGTCGCGAGGAGTGTTTTTTGTCATTAGGTACGACTAAAGCCTTCTTTTTTTAAACATAGAGACTTGATTGTAGGTGCTTATAGCGTTTTTTGGTGAATGATAAAGGATTGCCTGTATTACAATACAAGGTCATTAATGTCCAATTCACGCCACTATCATCAAGTTGGTCATTGTTTTGCCCTTTACATGTTTTATGTTATCGATTACCATTTAAATACTAAACATATAATTACTATCAAAACGATAACTTATACATGTTTGTCTCACAGCATATCATAGCTTGTCAAAGGGTATAGAAACATTATCGTTCATATCTCGAAAAAACTACTTTTTTGTGTAGAGAAAATATAATATTTTCAATAAATATAAACATAATTGCGACCCAGGCCTGAAGTTCTTCGAGAAATGAACTCGAAGGCAAATAAAAAATATTTTTTTGTCTTCGGCTCTGCGAACAAAATGTAAAATATAACCATGATTATTTTATTTTATAAAAATCTATCGTGCTGGACAAAACAGGAAAACGTTTAAGGACAAACCTTAAAAAGAGTTCATTATCTAATCTATGCATTAATGAACTTTAAGCAGTATCGGCATTCAACGATATTTTTTACCGGTACTATGAAAAGGCATTCTCCTTTTTCAACCACCGTAAAGTTTCAATTTCCAATCAAAAATCAGTTCTATTTATTCTACAATAAGACAGTTTTTACCCGAGCTGCTAGGCGCGCACGTATAGTTTCCGGAGTCATGCGGCGCGGCGCGCGCGATGAGCAGACGACTGGTGCGCGTGCGCTGCTCCGTCTCCACGCTGATGCCGCCGCGCTGCGCGTAGTTCACCACTTGCTCCCCGCGGTACCAGTAGATGAAACTGGAATGGAGTAATTGTTAGTAATATTGAACCTTTAGAATTATAAAGACCTAACTAAAAATCTTATTTTTTGGGAAACGTTCACTAAAGATTTGTAACTTAAGATATTTTGTACTTATGGAAGATACATCTAGAAGACCGATTTATACATCTTTCTGCCTTTCATGCGTTAAAAGTCTTTCATAACGGGTTGATAGGTCATTTTGAGCCAAAATTTGATTAAAAGCTAAAACCATTTTGTCCGGCCACTAAGTCCTTCAATTTGAAACACAACAGTGCATTTACACTGGTGTTCGACGGGAGAAATAGAAATTGCGGTAGTTTCAATCCAGGTGGCCTCTCACATAAACTTATGTCTGACTGGACTAAGCTGAAATTATATAGAAATCTTTGAGGGAATGATTTGTAGTGAAGATCTTGGGAAGAGAGAGGACCTTGTAGCTAAGGAAAGAGTGAGACAGAGGCAGTAGTATTTCTGGCATTGCTGAAGACCATGAACGGTGCTCGACTATTAGACGGACCGCTAGCTTATCTGTCTATGTAGATAAAAACATAGACCTGACCCCACATTTAGATCGAGTCTTATGTCGTTTGTATCAGGAACTACGAGAGGTTTCGGTCTTACAAACACCCAGACCCGAGACTTGTGGTTCATAAAAACATTTGTATCGGTGCGGGGATCGAACCCGGGGCCTCTCGTTTCACAGTCGGCGTCTTACAAACTGCGCCACGGAGGCTGTCAATTGTATTTACCATTTATACAACACAGGATGAAACTGGCATGGAAAAATACTTTAAAATAAGTGTTCTTTAATTATAGAATGATTATGAAGATACGGATTTTAAAGATTGGTAAATTAGTAAACAAAGAATATATTACATAGGTATACATTAAAATATAGACAGACATTAGTTCATGTATTTTTTATATAGTTTGTTGGACTGAACGGCGTTTTGTGGCTAGTTAACACTCTTGATACGGGTTCAAGTCCCATGTGGGCACTAGCGAGTAGACTAATTAATCTAATTGACTTGTGCTTTCGGTGTTAAATAGTTCCCAACTGACTTAGCATAGACATATAGGGTAAAAGCCGGATAGTTGCCACACTTTTTAAAAAGCTCCTTTAAAAAATGTGTACCAATACATTTTTTATTCAAAGTGTATTCTCAAACATAGTTCATTAATCTTCTAACATACCCTATCTATAAAAAAATTATAAATATTATAAATTTTAAGTAAATCCAGTTTAAAATGACCTCTAAAAAAGAGGATAGTTGCCTACTATGGCGGATACTAGCCTAACGTTAAAAATGGTAGGGGGGGATACTTGCCCAATGTGAGGATAGATGCCCGTCTGTTTTGTTTTCAAATAAAAATGAACTTATATTCATTTAAATAATCAGTTATTATTATTAAATACAATCCTTTATTAAGTGTTAATTAAAGATAAATTATAATTATAAAATTATAACAATAATACACTCCAAAATAGTAAATAAGTCTCCAAAATAAAAATGTAATGTTATTATTTATTTTGAAAATAGAACAATAATCAAAATTAGAATTAACTTTGGCATTAGCCTCTATTAAGTAAGTATTTAGTCCTTATAACTTACTGAGATCCTGTATTATGTACTAAGAGAAATTAAATTATTACCTAATCAACACTTAATTTAATATAAATATTTATCTTAAATATAAAAATATGGTAATCAACTTTGGTAAGCGATTCGACCGCTCTTGAACAGTAGCAAAACCAAACATCTTGAATTACAAAGCAATACTTGGCATTCCACTGCGCTCGCCATCCTGAGACATAAGATGTTAAGTCTCAATATGTCCAGTAGTTACTCTGGCTACAATGTATATGAGAATATGCCATAAATCCGGGTATATAAACGGATATTTCGTTGATACTTTTTTGTTTTTTATTTAGTTCTTCGAACGCAAGTGTTAAACTATCTTCTGTCCAGTTGATGTGGCGCGGCACCACGCCTGGCTTTCGTTTATACTTGCGAGGCATTTTGCTGTTGAGTATTTATTTTAATTAACATAAACTTTAGTAAAACCTAATAAAAATCACCTAGAAAAAATAGTAAAAGCAAATGAAAAAAATAACTAAGAAAAAAATCTGTCTTTGCTTGTTAAAAACGTATAGTTACAGATAGTTACCGCAGGGCAACAATCCGCAAAAGACAGTAGGGCAACTATCCGATTTGATACGGATACTTGCCCTTTTTATTTACGAAATAAATAAAACATATTTAACAATAAAATCTAATAAACAGTGCAATTTAAACTCTAATGCATTCAAAGAAATATATTTTTGACTGAAATCGCTATCAGTTATAAAAATATTTAACGGAGATTACTTACCAATATAATTCTGACGCTTGTCAAAGTATCACCGCGGAAGATTTTTTCATACACGGACAAAATAAGTGCACCTACTTTAACTGCTTATGCGGCACCGAGGCCTGCGCGGGGGTGGCTTTTAATTATGATCAAAAAGAAACACTGTCAATACGTCTAACATAGAGCATTTGAAACTGAGGCATGTATCCGTCCGAGGCAACTATCCGGCTTTTACCCTACTAGGTATACTGTATTCAAAAATCGCAAGGCAGATGACTCTCTTAAATCTGATGCTAGATTAATTCGTACCTTAGGTGGGTAACATTACCACTGCACTTGAGCCTCTTGGGTTTAAATCCAGGAATTATTGTGATTGTTATTACTAGATTTTTTTGGGTCTTGATTGTTTCAATAGTAGCGTTGAGCAGTGCTAGTGAATTTATATGTAGTTGACTTGGAGTTGTGATACTACATTGGTCACTAATCTAAGAGATTATCCGTCCGCAAAATTTTGCCAGCCCTTGGACTTAGATGACTTTCTGCCTCGAGAGTGTAGTTTTACTACGGTATGATTGCAAATCTGAGGTTTTGGGTTGAATTCCCAGGTCGGGCAAAGTGATATTGGATTTGCCCATTCATTATCAGCCCGGAGGTAGGAATTTGTGCCCCATACGGTGATAGACTCGCCATCTATCACTCTATGGGAGGGAACATACAACGCGAATTCTGGGTATCCTAGTAGCACTTCTGCCTACCCCTTCTGGGATAAAGGCGTGAGTTTATGTATGTATGTATTTGGACTTGGATCCAATTGAGTATCGGGACCTTAGTAAGCTATCAATATATCTACAAATACATTTTATTTTAATGACAGCCTCCGTGGCGCAGTTGGTAAGACGCCAATTATGAAACGAGCGGCCGTAAATATTTGTCAGGCCCACAAGTATTTGTCTCGGTTCTGGGTGTTTGTGAGACCGAAAAGTCTCTCGTAGTTTCTGATAACAACACAAGAGTTAATTGACCTTAATGTGGGATCAGGGCTATGTATGTATGTGACTGTTGGGTGTATTTTTTAAATTATTTTAATCAACTACTACTTGTACCACAAAATAGACATGTGTAATGTGAATAACCTAATTCAATGATAATATTCATTTGATGAGTACGAGTCCATGCTGCAAATTGCAAGCTTGTAAATGGACATAATGCAAATACAGCAGATTTGAAAATGTAGTCAGATAATAACAGAGCACGGCATGTTTTTACAGAGTTAATAAGCTTTGCTTGCTTGAGTGCTGAATGGTGGACTTCACACATCTTTGGACTGTATGTCCAAGAAAAGTGCTCTAAAGTACGTACGTATAAACGCACATTTTTTCACGAGACACACAGGAGTTTTTGCTAAATTTTTGCTCAAAACTCCAATGTACGAAAATGTGTTTCATAACAATCGATAAACATTAACAATTACTACAGAGATTCTTACATCAATGAAATCCAAAAGAATACTAGTATTATATAGACACGTGAGAAGAGTTAAAACATAAAAATATTAAAACTAGAAAATAACTAATTTTAGCTAAAAAATTGGGAAATCCATCTGTGTGCGAAGTCATCTTTTACCGCTGAAGTGAGCGATATAGAAAAGCTATACGCCCTTTTTCATTTAACAATATAATAGTGTGTTCCCTAATAACTATCTTCTAAGGCAATGCTCAGTTATATCAATATTGTACTAACTTTTGTAAGTGTAACAAGTGACCGTTCATTGACAACACACTATAATACATACTTTACGACACGACATTAATTGCTAGTTAGCTATTATTGACGTTAATTCGAACATATTGCGGCTATTAATAATTATAACTATGAGACAACATCGAAGACATGTGAGACAATTAATTCCTTATGTGGGTGGAACCCACACCCACATACACTTCTAGTCAGAACACCCACTTTCTAAGAACACGGAACCGACATTAATACTCAATCTTTTATTGCGTGAATATTTTATGTACTAAAACTCCCAAATTTGTTTCAGTAGTGAGTAAATTATGTACCCGGCGTTTCAATTTACTACCCGAGTTACATTTACATGAAAATAAACTTAGCGCTGCCTGTGCCATGTATATTACTCACTTTATTTTACGGGTATTAGCCTAGTTCGTAGTACACACGTCGTCTTTACTGGTGGTAGGTCTATATGTGAGAGGCCGCTTAGGTAGGTACCACCGCAATGTCTATTTCTCCCGCCAAATAGCAGTGTAAATGCACTGTTGTGTTTCGGATTGAAGGATATTGTAGCCAGAGTAACTACTGGACATATTGATACTCAACATCCTATGTCCCAGGGTCGCGAGTGCAGTGTAATACCAAACATTGCTTTGTAATTCAAGGTGTTGTTTGGTTTTGCTACTGCTCATGAGCTGCTTCTTCAATGGTTGAAACTGGAATGATGTCTTTACTCGAACATATTTCATTTATATTCCCGATTATAAATTATAACTGATGACGGATACTTTAATAACTTGTTCTGACAACTAACAATTAATTATTACACAGCGAAGCGACTATGATAGTTCAATATTTTGGCGCTATCTTCCTTCGCTTATATGATGTAGCGAAACTAAATCCTTTGTATAACACAATAATGCCAAGTTGTGTAAGAGCTATGAAATTGTGCAATAAGTCGAAAATATTTCCACGAATAAAAAAAAGGGACAAGATGTAGACCGGAGTTTTATTGGGAAACTTTATGCAAGGGCTTACCGCGTATTATGTTTGTGTACAATTTTACAACGTAACCTGCCATACATAACACATGAGATGACCTGAATAAAAATGTCATATCTCCTAGTATAATTCTATCAATATTCAAATTGGAGGTCCATCGATAGATTTCAGACACAGCACCATTAAACGTTGATACGTAAAAAACGCCTCACTTAAGCCGTCCAGTCTGACCCTTTTATTTGGAAATAAGCTTATTGTGTATTAACATGCGAACGGTTAATGTATACGTTCCCGGTATTAAAGGTATAATGTAACACGGTACAGTTCAAACCGTCGACACAACTCCTTAGCGCGCCGCCAAACAATTTGTATAGCGTATTTCGAGTTACGGTCGCACTGGGTCTTTTAAACCGGCATTCATTGGCCATGTTTTATCCCTTTTGGTTAATTAGAATTGCTAAATAAATGTTCAGCTGGTGTAGTACATGTTTATTCAATACTCGCCTCCTAGTTATAATTAATATTTAACAATGTTCGTGAATAAATACCACCGTTTTGTTTTAATTAAACCGGAACACAAATTGTGTTGTGTATTTATTTGTTGTTGTATTACATGAAGAATCAAATTATCCTTTGGAACAGAGTGTCAAAGTTTTTGCTAAAAATAGCAAACAAAAACAGAGTAAGCTGATTTGATAATTGTATCAAGCTAAAAGCAAGTTTAAAATTAGAACCGTAATATAAATTGGATTGTAAACATTGCATTATTAATCGTAATTTAAAAAGAAACTGTATTTTCACGTGCAAATTAAATTAACTAGGATAGATTTGATACCGCCCAAAGGATCCGAACAGACGGGCAATGAAAAAAAAAAATGTCATAGTGTAATAACTACTTGGCAAATGGCCAGTATTTTTGTTAGTACACGCGGAGTAATGTCAGATATGATGATACGGCTTGAGACGGTCTCTTTAACTATATGCCGCGTCACGTAGGCGACAGAACGTCCCGGCGGAGTGTTACTCTATAAACTTTACCGAAAAATAAAAAAGAAGTGTCCTTTTATTTTTACGAGTACACTTAGAAATTAGAGAACAAGGATGTACTCTTATTTTTTGCAATAAGAATTTTCAAGTGGCTATTCTTTTTGAGCACTGGGTGCTTCACTGAGCTTTAATGTGGGGCTTTGAAGCGGGCGATTTTGTATGCCTATTTTTTGACCTCAAACAAAACTGAAGTTGTTTTGAAGATAAATAAAAGTTATTTGCAATGCGGGTTTCGTTTTCACACACAATTTGTAAGAAACTGGGTCAGATCTCAATTAGACACACAATTGGACGCATAATTCCATTAGGTTGTCATTATTTTTTATTTTTCAAGTGTGGGTTTTAACGTCATTACAGAGTTTTAACCGATATAAAATAAAAATATCTACCAACGACTTCCAACACCACATCGAATAAAGCAATATACATGACAATCTTCATATCATATCCAAAACTCACACCTGTTTGCTAATAAAATCGCTGAATCTTAATAAATCGCTAGTTTAGAGGCTGTAAAAAGTGTTGGCGATGGCATATTTGTTACCTCGGCGGGTCCGGGGCGTGTTTGGCGACGCAAGTGAGATTGATGTCGGACCCCGCCCTGACGAACAGCTCGGGTCCCGACAGTATCTCCGCTTTTGACACTGTTGAAAAACAATACAATTTATTACTTTGTGTTGTGTAGGATTAATGACTAAGGAATTAAGGATGTAAAGGTTACAAGAGGTCGTTTTTAGATATTTTTTTAATATTAATTATTGTAAAATTAATACATAATGCGAGTGTGGATGGAAGAGTCGGTAGGGGTCGACCTCACCGAACATACACCATCCAAATCGGTGATACCCTCAACAAGGGTCAGGTTAAAAGTACCCTGAACCGACGAGAATGCATGAAGACGTTGATGAAAGTGGATGAAGCGAAAGTAGTATGTCAGGATCGAGCAAAGTGGCGGTCTATAGTCTCTGGCTACCCCTATGGGATACAGGCGTGACGATTATGTATGTATGTTAATTATTGTTATGTTCAGCAGAGGAGTCTTGGGGTAAATTATGATGATGATGCTGTTATATCAATAATAGCGCTTTTAGTTTCTCTCTTATCTATTATCTCTTATCTATTCTCAATACGATTTGAAAATATTAAAACATAAATTTTAATATAAAGCAAATATGCTTTCATAACATCAGATAAAATATTTTATTTTCATTTATGTTTAGACAGTGTTCATTTGACAATAAATATTGATATACATTAACATAAATATATTTTTAACAAATAAACTCAGTCACATCACAGAATGATAAACTTTACTTTGAGCGGTAAAAAGCATTTGCTTGTTTGCCTAAATCATTCGTCGGCGACAAACTTTATGCCCAATTCAATAGTTGCCTGGAAAAATACAATTTCGTTTTGCCTTTTAAATATATCGACAGTTGGACAACCATGTCCGAAATTGTGATCAAAATTGAAAGGCTTCGTGGTCCAATTGGCAATCGGTTGTAAAACGAGACACCACGGGTTCGATCCTAGGGTGTGAACCACAGATATTTCTTTTGGGCCTGGGTGTATGTGGGACCGAAAAGTCTGTCATAGTTTTTGATACCGTCGACAAAAGATGCGATCTTAATGAGGGTCAGGACTATGTTAATGCCTGTTAGGAGTATTTGTTTATTATATTAATTATTTTAAAACGAATAGACTGCCTCGGTGGCGAAGTTGTACTTTGGAACAGTGACAAAGCTGAGGTCTCGGGTACGAATCCCGGGTTTGGAAAAGTGATATTGGATGTTTC
The DNA here is from genome assembly GCA_023078785.2 of Hyles euphorbiae. Lineage (NCBI taxonomy): Eukaryota > Metazoa > Arthropoda > Insecta > Lepidoptera > Sphingidae > Hyles > Hyles euphorbiae. The sequence continues at coordinate 10,195,833 of CM041049.1, read as the reverse complement.
TATACATTATCAGCCCAGAGTCAGGTATTTGTGCCCGACATGGCGGTAGGCGAAATGTGGGTTTTCATGCACCTTCCACATATCCCTTCTAGGATATAGGCGTCAGTTTATGTAAATAAAAAGTGATAATTTGTCTTTATTTTTAATGGCATCGCAAAGGCTACAATGCATCGTGGTTAACATATAGCACTCAACATAGTATACATGTTTTCATTCTGTATCAGCCCATATACGTCCCACTGCAGGGCACGGGCCTCCTCTACAATCGAGAGTACGATTGAGAGTGGTTAGGCCATATAGTCCACCACGCTGGCCTAGTGCGTGTTGGCGGACTTACATACCATAGAAATTTTATAAATCGCTATGGTATGCAGGTTTCCTCACGATGATTTACTTCACCGTTTTAGTGCGTGGTGATTGACTATCAATACACACATGACTCCGAAAAGTCAGAGGTGTGCCCTGGGATTTGAACCCGCGACCACCGTGAACATGTTGGCAGTCGCGTCTAGTCCGTTTACCAACAGGCCACCACGCACTTCATACATCTCACAATTATACTGATTTAAATAAGATTACCATAAGCAGAATCAGAAACGCGGTTTGCTGGTGTGTTGTTTTTTTTTCACTTTCGGACACGGTCGTCGATATTCAGGCAGGGACGAATATTTAACCCCCATACGACCACCGTAAATCTCAATCATCAAACAAAATACAGCAAAACTTTTCAGCCTTGCTGTATTCATAACGGTTTTCTGTGAGCCAGTAGTAGTACAGCGGTCTAGATGACCCATTTCTAGTGTAACTATAATATAATAAGCCACAGGAAAGTATTACTCATTGAAAAATAATTTTAAGTAACTCTTCTTAGATATTCACCAATGCGCATTTGTTTTAGTGTATATGACAGAGTTTCGTTCCTTATCGCTAAGTAGATTAAGAATAAAATGCCGTAAGAAGAAAATTATATGGCGATAATCTTCTTTATATTAAAAATAAGATGGAATGAGCCACATTCGTCCTGCTTGATAAACTGAAACCAAATATCTCATAAGGATGGGGTAGGTCTGATTCTTGCAATGAGCGTATGTGGGCTAAGTTTTTCTATTATGATTCTGGAATAAACTGAACACCTACACATTTTCCGATAAATAATAAGTGCATGATAGTTGTGTTAAAAGAGAAATTCAATATTTAAGATAAAATATATTCGTACGTTAAATATTTCTCTTCTAGCGAATGGAAAACTCTTGTATAATGGGTGAACATTTTCGCGAAGATTTCTCTCGGTTAATGGATTTTACTAATAGCAAACAAGAAAACAGTGCGGTTAAGAGAAAAATATAGTAATTAACTATCTCTGGGACCTAAATAGACGGCGTTGGAAAGTGGGTCATTTCAATCGGGACTCATATTTTCTACCTTTTTTTGTTGAATAAAAGACGTGAAAGAAAAAAATGAAATGTTCGTTGTATTAATATTGCAAAGACACAATATTCAGACTCGGGCACTAACAAAAGAATATTGCTATTAATATGTCAACTTGCTTATTTTTTGTGTAGATGTTGTTGTTAGATAATATATGAGAATTTTTCTCTAACTAGAGAAAATTAAATAAACATTGCTACATTATTCTGACGCGTACATTAAATATATATCATTGTTATTTTTAAAATTGTTCATTATATTATTCGCACTTCAGTTATTCGGTGAAGTAATACATAATATAAAGCTAGATAAAAAATACTCAATACCGGAACAGTTTATTGATTGTAGCGCTTTCGTAGCCTCAAACTACGGCGTAGCTGACGAGCTACGGCACGTGTAGCCGTAGTTGTAATTTCAGCAATTTTAGATTATTATTGTATTAAAATATATACTCACGGTTTGCATGTTAAGTGGCTCTATAATTTACATTATACTAATAAAAAACTTAGCTTAATTAAATTTTCTGAAGATAATTACAATTGTAGGGGCTTTTATTTTTACGTTGCTCTATTTTGGTTTATTTGAAATGCCTGTGCCTCGGTGACGGAGTTGTACTAGGGTACGGTTATAAAGCTGAGATCTCGAATTTGAATCCCGGGTTGGGCAAAGTGATATTGGATTTTTCTATTCGTTATCAGCCCAGAGTCAAGTATTTGTACCCGATTTGGCGGTAGGTTTACCACCTAACATACAAAGGCGAAATGTGGGTGTTCTGGCACCCGTGCCTACCCCTTTAGGGAAAAAGGCGTGAGTTTATGTATGTGAAATGCTATACAAGGGTCACACCTTAATATTCTTATTATAAATGGTCTTAAAAGATTCATAAAATTGTTGGGAAGCATAATTAACACGCTGTGGGATTTTGAAAATTCACAAACAGCGGTAAAATTCCACCGATTAAATTCCCCTATCCATTTGTAGGATTATTTTTAAGCGACCTTTATATCACGCGTGGGTGAAAAAAGTTGTTCCATTTTTAAATTGATTAAAATGACGTAATCATATTAATATTTTTCAATATAAGCGTGTGAAGGCGTAGGATGAGCGGAGTGTAGGAGTAATTTTGATATGATTTACATTTTAAATGTTAAAATATACTGTTTTTTTTTAATTTAATAACTACTAATATAAAAATATGTTGAATTTTTGCGTTCCAGAATGCGTCCATCCACTGTATAGGTAACTATTTCTTCGTCCTTAACACATTTTTCGCGCAATATTTTTGTTTCAAAAATGAAACCTCAATATCAATAACTAAAAATTTCCACTACGTATGATGTTCCAAAATGGACAAAAACCAGCAGTGACCAAAGATTCTCTCACAGGGCACTCGATAAAGGCGGAGCGACCGCCGCGCTCAAGTACGTTTGTTCCTAAACCTGTGACCGAAGTTTCGAATGTCATCGCAATTCGCAGAGCATAACTAGTTTATTGCTCTCGGTTCTTTTAATATGCCATGAGCTGAAGCTGAGGGCTGTGATTGGTTCGAAAATTTCAGGTGAACTGGTTCTACGGAATTTATTCATTTGCCAATTTCAACGGCTGGATTTTTGTGACAAAGCGGTGGCTGATTTATTTTATTGAACTAGTCGTGAGTTTATATATAGGATGGTAATACAAATTATATAGGTATATTAAATTTTCAATTGGTATTAAGTGTAAAAGTAATTATAAGGCATCAGCTAGCATATGTAATTTCTTATTATTTTTTAGAATGGTTATTAGCACTATGATCATCATCAGACTAGTTCTCCAATTAGTGTTAGTCAATGTAAAAAATCTTCAACATTTTTTATCCCTTCACATACAGCCAATATAGAATAAGAAAAAAATCAATCACCAGACCTAATATTCTTTGCATATTTACTACCTTAAGACATCTTAATATTACTTTAAAATTAAGATACGAATTTGTTGACAACTCACCAACAACAGTAAGCCGAAACGACAGGCTGATCTTCGGTTCAGTGGACACTTGGCACTCGTACGCGCCGGAGTCCCTGGGCTGGGCGGGGGCCACCCGCAGCGTCCACTCATCAGAGCCGTCCGCGTGGAGGGCGGCGAACCGAGCGTCGCTGCTGTAGGTGTGCACTCCTACTGTGAGGATGTGCAGGTCGCGCTTGCGGATCCAGGACACCTGAGGACAAAGAACAATAATTGAAGGCTGGAAAAATTTAAGTGTGGGTGTGAGCGTTGAGTCCGCTGATTTTCATGGGTCAGCTTGGAAATTCTGGGTACGGGTCTGTGTTTAGATATGTTTAGCTGATGGTAGGCAAATGATAAACTGGTTTGGTGGTTCCACCACTCATATGGTATGTCTAATCCTCCAGCATAAGACATATAGTTCTTAGGTCCATAGGTAGAGCCTAACTGGAGAAACTTGCTTAAGGCGGATAAGAGATTTTCCCATGAAAAAGAAAGTCTAAAGTACCCTCCATTATTTTTAAAGTAACGTGTGTTTTCAGTATTTGTTTTGACTTGGAGTTACGAGGAATTAAATTTAGCAAAGCGGCACAATTAGGTCGACTGTGGCGAAATAAATTTATATTGTGCTGCCTTATTTGATGCATTTTGTGATTGTTGTATCAGTATCAGCCCATTGTGCGTTTTGTTGTGCCAATAATAAAATAACATAAGGAAACATATTATGACCTTAAAAGTCATAGGTAACCTTATAAAAAGTTACCTATTACTATTATAAGTTATTATAAGTTATTACTATTATAAGTTAAAGTGCGTGGTGGCCTGTTGGTAAACTGACTAGACGCGGCTGCCAACATGTTTACGGTGGTCGCGGGTTTGAATCCCAGGGCACACCTCTTACTTTTCGGAGTCATGTGTGTATTGATAGTCAATCGCCACGCACTAAAACGGTGAAGGAAAACATCGTGAGGAAACCTGCATACCATAGCGAGTCATAAGAATTTCTATGGTATGTAAGTCCGCCAACCCGCACTAGGCCAGCGTGGTGGACTATATGGCCTAACCACTGTCAATCGTATTCTCGATTGTAGAGTAGACCCGTGCCCTGCAGTGGGACGTATATGGGCTGATATTACTATTATAAAGATATGTTAAAACTTTAAATTTGGAACACACTGGTCAGATTAAGGCGTAAATTCCTTGTAATCATTGTCGAGGCTTGTCCTCGGCAGTGGGGTGTGTATGGGTATGTGACTATATCAACTATTTCTTTATAACACAAAGCTATTACAAATAAATTTCATTTATATAATCTGCTAATGTGGCTTTTGAAGATTAGTAAGCATTTTGTGAAATTAGATATCTATTATATAAATTAAACATAATATGATAGTTTAGGACGCAAGCGCGATGTATGCGGACCGCGACCGCACTGCGAACAAAATCTGCATTACACAAAAAATGAACTGACAAGTCAAACTGGACTTGGTCAAACAACATTGGGTAAAAGTACACACACATACTTTGAAAAAGGCGTAATTTAATAAAGTTTACGGTTCTGCATATAGATAAAAAGTTAGTCAATTTTTTTTCTTTTTACTACGGTGGCGATAGTTGCAGATGTTTTGAATTGATAATAATAAAAAAATGTGGTGACGGCAATATTAATTAAGTGCAACTAAAAGTTAAAAATCTCTCACAAAACAATTTTAATGTGATAGGAAGTTTTTTAAGGATATAAACATTTTTTGAAAAGTTTTTACGATTTTAAAACACAGAGATATGACTGCAACTTCCAAACACGTAGTAAAATATAGCGCACAGAAGGCATAAAGTTTTCAGAAAACAGTGCATAACTACACGTCTACAAATCCCCAATTAAGAAGGAAAAAGTCGTAATTCCCAACGCCCTCATCCACTCAAGTAATCTGTTTTTGCATTTGAATGCGGTCGCATCATCAAGAGAGTTTCATTCGCATTCGAATTTGTATTCGAGACTATTCGCTGGCGGCGGTTTTAAAACTTTCTTCCTGACACGAGTTTAAACCGTGGCGGAGACAGAACTAACTGGATATAACTGGATATTCCCGACCATTTTTTCTCGTAGCGCCGAAGTTTTTATGGGTCAAGCCTAGATCAAGCAGGATTGGAACCACCGGAATAAAATTTAACAGCGCCGTTACTGTTCCAGAGATTTTGTATGGAAATTATTGTTGATTTCTTCGGAAGTTTCTGCGACGTCTTACGCGTGTGCAATATAAACATCTATGTTATTGGTAAAATGTTGATGTATTTTTATTTCTCGTATAAATGTAGAATTAGAGTATTGCTTTTTATCACGGCTTGGCAAATGGCGATTTTGTATCGGTTTGTACTGTTTCAGATAGTGGTTTTGTGGTGGACTAGGTAATGAGCGGTTGCTACGCGATCTAGCTCAGTACAAACTCCCACAAAAATAAAAAATGTTTGTTATTACGCTGAGTAAATAAATACACACTAAGGTCACGAAAGTAGTCGTTAATCACACAGTAAGTTACAAATCTTAAGGTCTTTGATCGAGACACCGTTTGTATCTATAACGTATAGAAAGTCGATGTAACTTTTCAATATTATTTATAATCTCTGATAACATAGTTTTGGTAAACACTAATTTAGGTGTAATTTTTAAATAGAACTGATATTATATTCATCATGCTATATGGCCTAACCACTCTCAATCGTATTCTTGATTGTGGAGTAGGCCCGTGCCCTGCAGTGGGACGTATATGGGCTGATACATACATACATACATACAAACATGCTTTAACTATAAAGTCAGATGTTTGATTCTTAGACCTGTCATTTTCTCCAAAATCATTTAAAGATCCATAAAATAAAATAATAGATAAATTATTGCAACATAAAGCTAGATATTGGATTCTAAAACCTTGTAATAAATTTCTTATTTGCGTTTTGAATTCAAACACTGTCGATGTGCGAGAGGCGTATCGTCTTAGTCTAGTCCTCAGTATACAGTTGAGATATCGTGAGTTTCGCGTTACTGAGACCCCTTTTAAAAAGCATATCTGATGCTAGACTTGATATTTGTGTACCTTTTATTGAAGTTAAAAGGAATATTGTATGAAACAAAGACGTCTATGGTTCGTTGACATTCTGTCGGTTTGTTTGTAATAAAATTTATTTTTATATTATTGTACATCTAAAGGCGCCAAGTGCATGATTAAAATACAAGATAACTTTATGGTATTAAAAGCGGGACATCGAACCAAATGTAATACTCTTTTCGTGAGAAAATTTAAGGACTCAAGAACTATTGTACCTGAATTTAATGAATAACCATAAGGTTACTCTTGAAGGAAGCAGGTTTTTGTAAATGAGTAACTTTCCCGCAATATGCATAATAAAGTTAAAAAAGTCACCTCAACGGTAGCGGGAAAAAGAACTAGTAAAAGAAAAGCTCGTTAGCACCTTTAAGCAGACTTTTACGTATTAATATCCCCATTCCCTATTTCATTTATTCGCATATTTAAAAGTGGGACATGAAAAGACCAAATGGAATAGTTTCTTTCATAAGTGAAATCGTTAGATAAAATGCGAGAGGAGTTAAGTGAAGTGAATCGGTCGCAATCCGCGCCGTGAATGAGTCAGCCCTTCTCTGGCAATTTGACCACCATTCACACAGCGCTCGCAGCGGAAACCACAGAGAAGATTACCCACTCTCGAAAATAGTGCCTCGCTGGGAAACCTTTAATGCTGCTGCAAATCTTTTGACAGAGCTCGCGAAACGCCACGAAATATTAAATTGAACAAAAATTAGAGTTCCGTTCTCTGTTTACAATGAGCGGTGATTGAAATGTTGGCGAGAATTAAACCGCAAGCTTTACGGAAATTAGCGACGGGAAATGTCGAGATTAAATTTGTTCTGTTTGCGTTCTGTGTTGTGCAGGCTGTGGCTAAAGTTTTTTAGTAAGGCTTTGTTCCTCTTACGCGTATAGCTTACGATAATTTGTGCGATAAGAACATAAATGCTCTTATTGATCTTTAAGTTTTTCCAGTTTTAAGTAAAGTAATATAAAGCATGCTGATTGTAAAGGATTCAATTCCTTGTGGCTACTCACACAAACACACACTCAATGGCTAAGTAGTACCCTGAAAAAAAAGAGTCGAAAAATTCGCCACGAACAGTTCAATTAATTAAGTTTTAAGTATTAGTTAATTTGTATTTATTCTTAATATTATTAAAAATAACATAATACGTCAATATGGTATGTGTTGTAATCACAATTATCGGAAATGATCGATCGCGCTTCTCATATACCTTCATATTCTATAGATGAAAAAAATAAGTCGTGCCTGTATTCACCCCATTGAATATTGCGAACGGGACAAATACTTCGAATATTGTACTCAAAGTTCGCAGTTATACGTCGAAATTGTCAAAAGCTGTCCAGCGTGATAGAAGGTTAAATGGGTGAAAACTAAAAACTGTTCCTAAACGATCCAATCGTTTGCTGTCGGAAAAAGAATTTTTAAAAAGCGTGTTCACGAACTATAGTTTTGTCCATCAAATGGTATTGGACCCGCTTGTTTTGTTTTAGTGTAAAAGGAGTCACTATGACGTAAAATAATTTATTTATTGAGTCACAGCGGAGAATTATTCCTTGAAATAAAATAGTTAATAAAACGTGTAAACAGTATTCAGTCAGTCAGACTGCCTCGGTGGCGTAGTTGTACTACGGTATGGTTACAAAGCTGAGGTCTCGGGTTCGAATCCCGGGTTGGGCAAAGTGATATTGGATTTTTCTATTCAGTATCAGCCCAGCGTCAGGAATTTGTGCCCGATATGGCGATAGGCTCGCCACCTATCACATTGTGGGACGGAACATACAAGGCGAAATGTGGGTGCCCTGGCACCTCTGCCTACCCCTTCTGGGAACAAGGCGTGAGTTTATGTATGTGTATGTAACAGTATTCAGTCAGATGTGAGATTTTATATATAAATACGCTTATAATAGCGCTTACTTTTTTATTCATATTCTCTTTCAAGTCGGCATGCCATTGATTCACAATGTGGGTCTATTGTCTACAAATTCTAATCATTATCTTAACGTCCGAACCACTTACTTATTAGTGTAAGATATTCGCATGTTTGGTGGTGATATCTTATTTATATGACACCATTAATTTATTATAAAGCATATTGCCTTGGCAGTTCGTACACCAAACATATTTAGTTATATTTAACATAATATTTTCTCATTTAGTTGTCTTTTAAAATGTTCTTTTTTTATTTGGATGTGACATGTATTTTAATAATTTGATTGAAAATGAAAATCGTGTGACAATTTTAAATCGTCATATCATCATGTGGCAATGGGCAGGGCACATAGCGCGGAGATCTGATGACCGATGGGGTCGGAAAGTGCTCGAATGGAGGCCGCGTAGCGGAAAGCGCAGCGTAGGACGTCCACCCACAAGATGGTCCGACGACCTGGTAAAGGTCGCGGGACGTCGCTGGACACAGGCTGCCTCCAACAGGTCTCTGTGGAAATCATTGGGGGAGGCCTATGTTCAGCAGTGGACTTCCTTTGGCTGATGGATGGATGGATGATGATATCATCATATGCACCTAAATATCTATCAATGCTACAAAGCGCAGTTTTTGAATTCAAAGACTAGGAAACATAAAAAGAAAAATATCTGCTAAGTAAAGATAAGGCTAGAGAATGAAAGTAAACACAGAATGGCCACGCGGACCGCGTCGAAAGAAATCTGCATTACTCATAAACCGGCCCGAGGCGTTGCAGATTCAGCCTCTCGTTGCGGCTATGCAGCGTTTGGCGCAGTCATTATTATGGTGCGTAACTGCGCTTTACTGCACAAATATTGCCTTTGAAAATGTATACAGGCGTATAAGGCCTCGTATTATCTAGATAATGACCAAGTTAAGTAGATAGAGAAGAGTCCTATATTTATGAAATTCATGAGATTGTTATAGTCGACAGTGTATATTGTATATAGCCTGAATGTGGAAGTGTTGGTTGAGGTTCGAAGTTAGGAAAATGATTTAAATTGAGTTTGATATTTGATGAACTTTTTTTCGATATTGGCTATATTTGATTGTTATAGTTCCGGCTGATACACTACACAAATTTTAATTGAGTCATAAACGTATGCCTTTGATAAACCTCTGACCCCCATGTAAGATTACGCAGTATTATGTGTGGGAATGAAAATATGAATATATTTATACTTCTTCCTCTTCTTTCAAGTGCGTGAATAAAGGGCGTGAAAATAAAATATGACTATATGAAATAAATTTTATTAGGAAAAGTTGATAAATAAATTGATTCTAAAATATTCAGCGAAGAAAAAAGGAAAGCAGGGGAATATAGAGAACAATAATTGTCGTTGTCTGAAGACAAATAGATGGCAATTTATCTCGCCCGTTGACATTTATTATAAGGAGATTTCCTCTATATGATGCATGATATTTACTGGCCTACGGAGATCATCTTTCTAAGACGGTTTCCAGCCAGTCATTTGTTTGTTAGATTAATTGTTTGGTGTACGTATTTGTTATGGGAAATACAATATTTATGCGTTCGGTATTATTTTTTATCAATCTTCATATATGTATATAAAAGTGTGAAGGATTAAAGACTAAAGTGGTCAATCAGTGCGTCCTCCTATAATGATGTACGCAACAAAGACACTCACTGCGGCCCTAATCCATAGGTTTAAATTTCTCGGCGGTGGTAAAACTAAGGTGACGGAAAATGCTGAGAGTTAGTAGGTTAAAGTGGCAATAGACTGTCGACATAAGTCACATCAATTTAAATTATTTAAAATTTTAAATATTAGATAATGTAGTTCTAGGCGTTGTTTTATAAAATACGCCTGAAATTATTGTTATCTTACAAAATATATTTCGGGACATTTTCGTAAGTAATAAATTAATCATAAATAAACAGCGATAAGATCGCTAGCTTCGAAGAGCTTATTGTTTAAACCATAAATTGTGTTTACGGACAATATAATATGTGGGCTTTATCGAAAAGTATATTTTATTCCTTGCTTATTTTAAAATTCTTAGTTACGTAAGATAGATAGATAAAAAGAATTTTATAAAAAGGAAGATTATTTTTATCTAAGTAATGGAATATTAAAGAAACGAGTTTGCATTATATAGCTGAATAACATTTTATGGTCCTAATAAAATATTTTAACTAATTACTGGATAAATTAATTGACTGCCTCAGTGGCGCAGTTGTACTACAATATGATTGCAAACTGTGGGTCTCGGGTTCGAATCCCGGTTCGGGCAGTGATATTGGATTTTTGTTATTAGATCCCAGAGTTAAAAAATTGTGGCTGACATGGCGATAGGCTCGATGACTATCACATCGTGTAAAGGAAAATACAAAGCGAAAGGTGGGTGTCCTGCTTACACCTCTGTCTACTCTATTGGGAAAAAGATGTGATTTAAAGTATGTATGTACTATATTAAGTCTAGAATAATAAAATCAATTATACATTTTAAATGTTATGTTTAGAACAGACAAATAACAATGATAAAAATACACAAACATATCGGCAATTTGTCAGCAATAAAATATTTATATTCATAAAAATGTCGTAATATATTTGTAATGGTCTGAAGCATTATAATATTATAATAAGTATAATGAGTCACCGGACGGCAATTTCAAATTTGTAAAGCAAATTTTTTGCGCGACTTAAAAGTCCTTTTCTGTGTTCCACTGCAAAGGTTGTTTTATTATGTCGTTTGTCGTTCTTTAAAAATGTAAATCGTCGTGGAAACTAAAGCTAAGAGAGCAAAGGGATAGTTATATTTTTATTTATCCTTGGACTAATATTTATATTCTGAAAATATACTTGCCCGGATGTTACTTTGATTACGGAGCGGATAAAAGATGGAAGAAGTTTACTTAGTATAGTGATGTTTAGTGACACATTTAGAAAATTTTACGTACAGAAAAATGTGTTTTTGTAAGCTTAGTAAGTAAATAAACATAAATAGTTACGATTTTTTCCAAGGTTGTATTCACTATTTTATAATTTGCATATAATAATGAGTACGAATACGAATAATCAGGAATGATGATTTGTGATCCAAATAAATAATAAGCTGAAAAGTACGTCACTATGACGAACTATCAAACTTCAACCACCACGTTTATCATATTTATATAAATTATATTAATATTTATTATTGATAAGAAGATTTTACAATGGTTACTTTTCTAGCCGCTCATATGTAATCATGCAAACTCGCAATATTCTGCCCCTATCCCAATAAGATTTCATAGCACATATTGCCACGGCAGTCCTAATTACACAAGGAACAGATCCCATCTGCAATCCAGAAGTTGGAAACTTAACCACCTGGGGTTTTAGTGTACTAGCTAATATTACTACCGCTGCCCAAGTTTCCGAACTGCATTATGCAATTGTTTTTTACCAAATGTACGGTAAGGTGGAAAGTTGGACAAGACGTTTTAGTTCTCGGCAGCGGTAGGGTATTTGACGACTAAAGAAATTGAATCTTGTATTTAATTTTAAAAAAAGTCCTAATGTACGTCAGTAATCTGTTAATTTGATTTTATCTTGTTATTAATTATGGATCGTGAACAAATTTTGTGATATAATACTACTTGTACATTTTTTATTTATATGTATCGTAGGTGCGCTGTCGGTTTAATGTATACATATGAAGAAAGATACGCAGAGAGAAATATTACCTACTTAATTTTCTGGGCCTCAAGCATTGACTGATGCAATAAGATCCATATAGATATTAAAATATTGGGTCTCCATATACCCAATATTTTTAATTTTTTTTTCTTTTTTTTTTTTGTTATTTGTCTTAAGATATTGTTGGCTTGACGCCCGTGATATTACAGCCACACAGAAGACTTAGTAACACCATGCACCACTCAGCATGTGTAACACAACACATGCTGAGCGTGGTCTGTTCTTGTTAGGAACACTATTTATATCTTTGCGTATAATATTTTGGTCAGTTATTGCTAATTGTTACTAATAAATATTTTTCTTCCTTGCTTTCTTTATAGTATATCGCACCTGTAGAATTAAAGTGAACTAATCCAGAAAAATAGATTTTGGTTTTGATCATATATTGGCTCAAAATGACTTATCGATCCGTTATTTAAGAAGAACCTATTGATGCATAAAACTCAGAAAGATGTATGCTTCGGTCTTCTCGATGTATCTTCCACCGGTACAAAATTTCTTAAGTTACAAATCTTTGATGAATGTTTCCCAAAAAATGAGTTTTAATTAGGTCTCTTAAATTCTAATTGTGGGTTAGTTGTTTAATAGCAAAATACTCACCGCTCTATCAGCTAGGTTCCGTACCCTGCAGTGCAGGTAGGCCGGCTGGCCGACAGCGGCGGTGGCCTCGCGCTTGGTGCTGTTGTCGAAGTAAGGCTGCCCTAGCGGCTCCCAGCCCCCACCGCCAGCTGACACGCCTAGAATAGAAGAGAATCATTGAAAGGAAAGAGATAGAATAAATACATATGTTCGGAACTTTTCGGAATGAAACCTTTTCGCTCTGTTTTATATTTTAAGTTATTCGATATTAGATTCTTTTCTCGATTACTGTTGTCATTGTTTCCTTAAAAATATTTTATTAATTGCCTTTCCTTGGTCTTGGCTATATCGTTTTATGTTTGTAAATATTTATCAATTTCTATTTACATTAATTATTGTAATTACAAATTAAATCCTTGGAAACATCACGTGAAATTTAAGCCTCGTCAGCAAGCACACGCCACTCATAGATACAAAAACTCACGCCTTTTTCACAGAAGGGATAAGCAAATGTGTCACCAGGACCCACGTTTTGCCATGCATTTTCAGACCCACGATATGAGAGGGGCACAAATTCGTCACATTGGACACAAATGCCTAAATCCGGTTCGACAATTTAAAGAAAAATCCAATATCACTTTGCCCGACCCGGGAGTCAAATCTGAGACCTCAGTTTTGAAATCAGACCGTAGTATGAGTGCGCCACCGTAGCAAAGAAAGAAAGAGGTAAATAAAAAGAACAATTGTATAATTATATTTATTTTAACGGGAGAGAGTCCGATCGGGGTATACAAGTTTAACTTGTCTTTCAGGCTGGCACTCTTATTGGTATTTGCCTGATTTAATAATGTATAATAATGTTAAATGTTTGGTATTGATTATTGTTGCAATGGTCAATAATTTGTACGAATTTAACTCACACTTGTATGTTGTCATATACGGCTGTATAATAACGAGGAGCATTAATTGGCTCATTTGCGTTATTTTCATTCGTTTCATCTCATATTTTAGACGTTGGTCTTCCAGGAAATAAATAAATAAAAGTGATAAATAAATAATTATTTTATCTACCAAATAATCCACTGTGTTCGCCACTTATCTCATCGTGGGCGGAATATACAAGGGGAAATGTGGGTGTCCACTGTCCTGGCACCTCTACCTACCCCTTCTGGGAAAAAGGCGTGAGTTTATGTATAATCCACTATCATGGCGACCTATACGAGAGGAATAAGGGCTGACTTTGAAACACGAAACATTTGAGTGGGTAGATTTCCACCATCACGTACCTTACTGACGAATTAGATAAGCTCTAACAATATTCTATCGCCAACTATTCTATTCCCAAAATCATGATTTCCAATTGAAACTCTACAGGGAATTGCTACTTCACGGTGGTTTATAACAATAATAGTATATAAGTACTTATAGCCAAGTATCTTCTCGTCTTCAAGATCTTAATACCTCCTAATAACTTCTTGATAAGCTGAGCTGAAATCTATAATCTTCAGTTACTAACTCAATATACATTCACAAAGCCAATTAGGGAAACTGTACATTCTATCATTGATATCGGCAAGATATTGTTGTACAGGGTGTTTGATATGTGATACCATGAATAGACACCACATATGGTTCCTTGAATCAATAGGTTTACATCAGAAAGTGATTAATGTAATGCTAAAGCCACTGATCTATATTTGACATTAGATGGATTTATATAAAATACAAATATCTTTGATAAAATATATATTTGTTTTTTGCTATTAATGGCGAACGAGCATTCCATTCGCCTGATGGTAAGCGATACGATCGCTCATGGACAATAGCAACGCTGGTATTCCACTGCGCTCGCCATCCTGAGAAATAAGATGTGAAGTCTCAGTATTTCCCGTAGTTACTCTAGCTACAATGTCCTTCAAACCGGAACACAACAGACCGCTCACACTGTTTTTTGGCGGGATTTATAGACAATGCGGTGGTAGGTACCACAGGTAGGCGCCCTGTCTAATATGAAAAACCTCCCAGTAGGGAAATTTTTATTTAATTTTGGGTTAAACCTACCGATCTAGCCTTTATATGAGATGGATTTCTATAAAGTATATTCATTTGTTTTTTTGAATATATTTATCCATGTATATTAAGTCGCACTTTAGTCACTTCAAAATTATTTAGCTAAATTCAACAATTATTTCATATAGTTTAATAATGATTCCTCAACCCATATCATTATACATTTCATCATTAAATCATAATAAATTGCTGCATTTATCCGGCTTTATATTCTTTTATTACAACAAGAAACCTGAACGGGTTTTTAATTGAGCGGAGTCGCTTTGCTTCGCGTTAACATAATTATGTGCTTACACGAGGTGTGCCTTTGAAATCGACTGTAAAAAGTAACAAGACCAAAACGGTTGAGCATAACGTATTCACATTTTAATATCTTTGATGTTAAAGAGATTTTTAGAGTAACTTTGTAAGAATGTTTTAAGTTCGCCTCTGATGTTTTCCACAAACGTATTTTATATTTGTAGAAATTATTAAATGGTAGTTATGTGCTTTAACAAGTCATTAACCTCAATGTCGAAGGTTGTAGATTTATTTTAATAAAATCGTGAGTGTGCGGAGTCAATATGGGCTGTCTGGGTTATTAAACATAGACTGCCCAAAACAATTTCGAAATTGATAATAAATGAATAAATACACCCAACAGTTACATACACAGTCCTGACTCCACACTAAGATTGATTATTATGGCGTGGTTATCAGAACTTCGAGAGACTTTTCGGTCTCACAAATGCCTCGGTGCGGGGATCAAACCCGCGGCCTTTGGTTTCACAGCCGGCGTCTAACCAAATGAGCCACGGAAACTTTACAATCCTGACCGACTGGTCCAAGGTTTTTGTAGCAACTGTATTCAATGCCACGGGGAAATTACTAGCCACAAGATCGTTTCTTATTTTATTTATTTAATAAAGCAAATCACTAAGTGCGTGGTACTTATTTTTTCAATGACTGCAGGATCAACCATCTAGAAAAATGTCTAAATATAAATAATGTCCAGTTTTAGATATGTTCTGAAACAGTCGGCTCAGTAAAAGTGTTATTGACCCCATCTCAAGCCTGTTCGCTAGGTTATAAAACAACTTAATTTTGAACTTATTTACTCAAATCTTTTACGTCAAAAGTATAGAAGATTACGTCTGGATTAAATTTGTATGAGAAAGTACGTCATACTCATAGGTATTTGAAGTTCACTTGTTAGTATAATTTTAAATTCCTTTAGTAGACAAAGATCTTTGTACGGCATTTTCTCGGAATAATAGAGTTTGAATAGCCCGGCCCACTGGGCTTACAGTCTGCGAAAGAATGTATAATAAATGTATGGTTTAGTAATTTTTATATTTAGGAACTCCGTGGCCCCGCTCTTAATATTCTTGTTCAGTGGACTCTAACATAAATTGTAATTTATGTCCGAATAATGGATGTCGGGGATTAAGTGTTGGGAATTATTTTGGTGTAAGGGCTATATAATTTGAAATTTTGTTTATTTTGAATAGAAGAACAAAGTTTTTATTAGATTTGGCAACAAATATTGGCAGCTACATGGCAACACATCTATATCAGCCCATATACGTCCCACTGCAGGGCACGGGCCTACTCTACAATCGAGAATACGATTGAGAGTGGTTAGGCCATATAGTCCACCACGCTGGCCTAGTGCGGGTTGGCGGACATACATATTATAGAGGCTATGGAAACCAAAAAATTATGTAACTGGATCGGCTTTAAAAGTGACAAAATTATCAATTTGTATATTACAGAGAACATCGAGTTTTAATCTAAGTATTTATTCTAATGCCGCGGTGCCTTCGTGGCGTAGTTGTTCTACAGTACGATTACAAAGCTGAGGGCTCGGGTTCGAATCCCGGATCGGGCTAATTAAATTTTTCGGTTCATTATCAGCCCTGAGTTAAGAATTTGAGCACGATAAGGCAATAGGCTCGCCCCCTTATCCATTGTATGTGGTTACAAGGCGAAATGTGGGTGTCCTGGTTGCACCTATGCCTACCCCTTCTCAAAAAAGGGGTATTATCTTTGTCTGTATTTATTCTAAATATCTCCCTATTCTACGTTTCTTTCTATTTTATTTCGTTTGCTTTCTATTTTATTTGACTAGACAAAAATGTATGCTGTAGTCCCTGTCTTTCATATTGGGTTTTTGATAATTTAGTTAAATCTCATGTTTTGAGTATCCATTGTAGGATTCAAATGTGCAAGTTATTACATTTTTTTTATTAATTATTTATTTATATGCGTTATTGTACACAAGGAAAAATACAATAATAAATAATATAACTAAATTTCATTGAAGTACAACCTTTCGATAGATGTAAGAGAAGGAGAGAGAAGAAGATTTTATCCAGATGCATGGTATTAGTAATTTTTTCTTTATTATTATTGAGCGCACGCTTGTTTTATTCCTTATATTGTATCAGCCCATATACGTCCCACTGCAGGGCACGGGCCTACTCTACAATCGAAAGTACGATTGAGAGAGTACCTTATATACCTTACCTTATATAGCTTCGTAAATATTGCAAAGTTTTAATTAATTTATTATCTTTTCAGGTTTTCGCCCACTAAACTGGCAACTGGCATAGTGCAGGTTGGTGGAGTTCATACTTCAATCATACAGACATAATTAAATCTTCTGTATAAATGTCCTCAAGGCATTATTTATTTTACCGATAAAGTGGGCAGTAATATCAATTAATACACAAGTAACATCAAACATCAGCAATGTGTGCTTTGCGCTCGAACCTCCGAATTTGGTCGCGCCATTTCTGTCCACTTCCTTTAATATTTACTTAAACGTAAACGTAATATTCAAACAAACCAATACTAAATGAAGCTGTACCAAACAGCGTACAATAATTGTCTTTCTTATTTATGTTATGTAATTAAAGTAACAAAGTTTGTGCCGAGTTGGAATTTGCCAACTTAGGCTTTGCTACACGAAATTGTTCCTCTTGAATACAAGTTAGATTTTCAACTTTATTATATTATTAAGTTTGTCGCTGCGGAATGCTGCCCGTGAAATATATTGGACATACGTTTGCTTGTTTGAATGTTTTATCACAGCCCATGGATTTTTGAACGGGTGATTCCGGAAAGTGAATTTATTTACTTCACTGCGGCAATGCTGAATATTAATGGATTTAGTAGATATTTAGAGTGGTATTTTAGAATTGTTGATGTAACAAGGGTTATGAAGGGTAAGGATTGGATTCAATGAACACTAGGAAATTATTTGCTGTCAAAAGGACTTTGAAGTATGAAATTATTTTCTTCTCCCTTGTATCTCACACTTAGGTAGATGTAAATGTTTCTTGATATTTGTTGCAGGATCATCGGCTAATAATAATAGACGCTTGCCTGACATCGATTTATTCTGTAGCAGGTCTTATAGACTTAAAGCTGGTTTAGGGCGAGTAAGAGAATTTCACATACCTCAAACAAGACTTACTTGTTTACCATTACAAAATACCCTAATGATAATATCTTACTAATAATATTTTATTAACTTCAGTGGTCAATTTTAGATTTTATAATATCCGGATATATATTAAATGTTTCGCCATTTGTTTTACTGAATATTGACAAACAGCTAAAACTGTTTGCAGGAATATTTATCAAATATCAGCTAGTATTGGCTTATTTGGCTTTTGTTAGTGATAAATGCTGAAGTGATAATACACGGATTGTTTGAAAATCATTCGAAAACGAGTGTCATTGACAACATTAGAGAGTGATATATCTAATGCTATTCGCAATTATGAAAGAGTTATCGCTGCATTAATCGTTTCAGTCTTGGATTTGATGTTCTGTTTAAGCTAGAGAAAGAAAAACCGTGCATCATAGTGGAAAATACTTAAATGTGTCGCTTTTACCAGTTTGTCCTACATTGTAATTATGTCGACTGGCGCGGAAAACCCATTTCTCTTTTCCAGTTTCTTTTTTTTGGATTGCATTGCACATTGAGAGCGATTTAAAGGTAAATTATCGAGCCACCCTAAAAAAAAATACCTCTCCAAAATTATTTCTCGTAACCAGACAGGAAAATAAATATCGAGTATTATTATGAGGCGCAATGTACAAAGGTTAAATTACCGAAATGATTTCTCTTAGCCAGGTAGGAAAATTATAAACTGTCATCATATTAACATGTTGTATACCTGAGAAGAAAATATTATGTTAGGTACTATCCAAAAGACATCTTAGTAATCTCTTTAACGCGTGATGTTTGTACGATTAAGCTACAGAACCAATGTCGTTGGAGAGCCGAGATATAACACGATCTCTAGAGAATTACGTGAGGTAATTCTTGTATCTAAAATAGCATACCTCCCGACTTGCTACTGAATATACATAGGTATAGCTCATATAGTGAGATTAGTCATTTTCATATTATGTTTATAGACATTTAATGAGAAAAATATAAATAGTAAAATGTTAACTCAATAATTTGTAGCTTGCAAATATTCGCTGCACAAAAATTCACATCTCAAATGCTCAGCGCTCAAAGTCCAGATAAAGGGAAAAACCCCGGCTACGATACGCATTGATTTGAATAAACAGCTCGATTTTAATGAGGTGTTTATACTGTGCTAACACGGCTGCCCTCAAGGAACTGACTTCAGCTTTTTCACTACCAATTTAACAGCAGTGGGTGTCCGCCCATTGCTAATTGGCTGGCACAGACACAAAATACATATTATTTTAACTCAATGAAGATAGACGAGTGGATATTATGACTCGGAATAAATAGTTAATGTAGTCTTTACGTCACGCTAGTAAACGATTACGTAATGGTAGGGATAGTGAAAATTAGAGAGCAAAACCAATAATGGTTTGTTTTACCAATCGATTAGACGAGCTGGAAATAAACCCAGCAGTTGCAATCACATTAAGTAGATCTTTTAATGTAATATTTATTTAATATAGGCAACGGCAGGCGGTAAAAGTATTTGTGTAATTAAAAGCAGCATATTTAATTAATACGCCACTAATTGGTCCTTTCATAATTGGATCGAAGATCGCTGCGCGCGAAACTGAACGAGCGCAGCTACATCTAGAGTTACACAACTCCGGAAGAGCGGGAATGCAATAATTGTTTCGGAATGGATATATTTTCGATCGAAATGAAAAGTTCCATGGCCCTATCGATGCTGATAAATATGCTTTTCGTTTTGGAAGTTTCGGCAAACGTTCCGATAATAGCCGAGTCCATCCGAGCTCAGCGTCCATTAGTCCGATCCCTTTCAACGATAAAAACGTGCTTTGTTTCCGTCACGTACCGTTATTTTTTACACCCCCTCTTTTTGAACATTAATCGGGGAAATTTTGCAAATATTTCATTATGTAGTCAGCCTATTGAAAAAGTATTTTCTGTTGTAGCTGAGATAAAAGGGTTTTCATTTATTTGAATTGAAAACCAAATTGCGTTTGGGTCATGACTGCTTTCTTTATTGTTCATCTGAAAGCAAACAATGTGCTTTAATACCTGAGTAATATACGTCCATTGTGATGTTAATGACATCGTGATGTGTACTTTACGAGTTTGTGAAATTTTAAAATATTTGAACAAGTTTAATTTGTATTTGCAAACTTGTTTAGATAACGACTTTTGTGTTGGATTCTTCGGCGAAGTTCTGTACATCTGTGCATATTTTCCACCTGTTTTTGAAAGTGGCTTTAACTGACGAGAAAGTAATTTATTTAATATATGTAATAGTTATAAAAGGGTTGGAATTTATAATTTATTTCGTAAAGGTCCTGAGTGTTTTTAATCATGCACTTTTTGATTAATTTATATTTCAAAGCAACCCTCTTTATATTAATTTATACTAGAAATTTTAGACACATATTATTGAAAGAAACGCTTTTTTATATTTTTCACTTTATTTATAACCCTTTAATTTTCCACGATCCATATCAATTCGCCCTCTGAATTTATCGATACGTGATTTTAACTTCAAATATATTACAATTCGAGTCTAAGTCAATATCCCTTAATTGCTCAGTCAACACTCAATGTAACCAGGTCTCGCAGAATACGCACAAATACATTTCAGAGTTCACGTACTGATTTATGTGTAATGGCAGCAACATTACACACAATTAGGAATACATTAAAGTTACATTTAAGGTTTTATTGCGTGAGTTGTTTGCGTAGGCTGAGTTTTTGTTTGTGCGATTTCAGTATCGTAAAATAAATATTTTGTGATTTTGCTTGAAACAGAACATCAACTATTTATTTTTGCCTCTTTTAATTTACTTTTTTAGTGTCTGTGCAATTACTTTCTCCTTTTTATTTATTTATTAATATTCACAAATAATATAATTACAAATGTTGCTTAGGTCACTTGTTTGATTTGAAATAAATTATGTTTTGAGTTTTTAATTTAAATTTTATACACTTTTTATTACGAGTATAAGATTTATAATTTCTCAATACGCTATGTACTCAATTAGATGACAATTAAAATATTACATTGCGATTTTAGGCGTATTGCTTATTCTAAGCACAGTAATTTCTGTAAATTCACTATTTATCACAAAACTTTCATCGACGATAGCTTAAATAAGTACTTTACTTACATGATTTTTTATTATTCAAAACACTCAATCAAAATAAAATAATGTTGATCAAGTACATTATATTGCTATGAGGTTAGAACTCACTGTCTTACTTCAGTCATGTTGTTGTTTGGTGTTCCTAATTCTTACTGTCCCTGAGTGGTCGTATTGTCTACCATCAGGGGAACAGTAGGCTCGTCTCGTCATTCGTTGGTGAAAATATCACCTACAAATAAAAATAAGTATAAATACTCACCGAACAATATAAATATACAGCTCAGCTCAGCGGCCCACATCTTGCTTGCTAATGTCCCTTCACATCATGCTTTTAACACTTGACACTTCACTCGCATCACGCCACGCGACTCGAAACTAATGTGTTTCTCATAGTTCAACTGTCTACTACATTTATATTTATTTATTTACACTTGCTTCACTTATTGTTTATTCTCCTTGAAAATGTTATAAAAATTGTAGATGAAATTTAAATAAATGATTTTTTGTGCAGTTATTGTTGTGAAACAGCCAGCAGCTCATTTGATGGAATAATGTCACTGCTTTTAAACACAATAATCCTGATCCGACGCTATAATTCTAGATATGTGTTGTTTGAATCGTAATATATGAATTCCTTTATAATTCTATTGTATCGACCACTTCAGAATGCTGTAAACGAATCTAAGGCCTCATAACTAAACAATAAAATATATCCCGACACATGGTCCTGACCTCACATTCAATCAATTAGGTTTTGTGTCGTGGGTTACAAAAACTAGGAGACATTTTCCGGTCTCACAAACACCAGTCAGACAAATATTTGTCGGCTTCATAAACATGTGTCCCATTGCGCGGATCGAACCCGCGGCTTCACGTTTCCCAGACGGCGTCTAACCAACTGCACCACAGAGGCTGCTGGCTGCTATTGGAATTCCTCAGTATCATGTTATTTCACCGTGGTGGTGAATTTACTTCAACTAAGTATTCACATTATAGCGCCAAATATAACTCAATATAGTAAAATCCATATATTCAATACATAAACGTACATAAACACACGCCTTTGTCTTTTAAGGGTAGGCAGAGGTGCTGGTAGAAAATAGTACACCCACATTTCGCCTTGTGTGTTCCGTCCTACGATGAGATAGGGGGCGAGCCTATCGCCAAACAAATTATTCAACAAAGCCAATATAAATCAATATCAAGTACAAGTTAATTCGTCACTCGTTTTCGGCTTTATTCAATCTTTTACGTGGCGAGAAATTAGTTGAAGGCTGTCGATTTGTCAATTACTTGTAGCGGTAAACGACGGTACAAAGCGTGACGGGTGACCAGCGAACGATTCCGCCCAACGATAATTTGTTATTTGACAGAACATGTTTTTATATATTTGTGACCTCCGTGGCACAGTTGGTTAGATGTGGCTGTGAAACGAGAGGCCACGAGTTCGATTCCCGCACCGAGATAAACGTATGTGTGATCCACAGGTATTTTTTTCGGGTCGGTGAGACTTTTCGGTCTCACACACACCCAGACCAGTCATAGTTTCTGATACTACGACGCAAGATTAGATCTAAGTTTCGGGTCAAGACTATGTATGTGACTGTTGGATGTATTTATTTCTCTATTAATTATTTCAAGGCATAGTAATTATGGTCTATTAGACGTAACAATGTAACGTGTAGGCTAGATAGAATATCAATTAATAAGTAATTAGCTTTTGTAACTCTATATAGAATTTAACTAGTAAATCCTGGATATACTAACAGACGAAAAATAATTAGCTTTATATTTAAATATTTGAGTGTTCATTTAATATTCAAAAGCTACGATAATATTTATCTATAGGCTTTTTAATGAAGATAACTAGCGACGCGATAGCTCAATATTGTTGAAAAGATAATTTTTTTTTTTTGTTGCAATGAATGTTGAGAAAAGCACTGTTGATAAGCGATATGACCGCTCATGGATAGTACACACCAAACAAGACCCTGAATTACAAAGTAATGCTTGGCATTCAACTTTCTAGCGATCTTAAGACATTAGATGTTAGGTTTTAAAATGTCCAGTAATTTAATCTGGCTGCAATGTCCTTTAAACCGGACATACAACACACAACAGTCCATTTACACTGCAATTTGGCGGGAAGAAAATGTTTTTACATTTTTAAACAAGTGTAATCTAACTCCGAGCTATATCTATCATTGTATTTCACAACACGGGTCTGCATTATGTAACTGTCAGAAAAATACACCGACACAGACGAAATTTCATTAAAGTTTCATAACTTAGAGCTCTCAATAGGTCGACCGATACCTCGATCAAACGCGATGCAAAAGTAAAATAGAAGTAATATCAGCCGCCGCGCGGGCAAAAGTTGGCACAACTCGGTTTTCACTCAGTTTCCCGAGTTTATAACACACTAAAAGCATTTGGCCTGCAAGACCGGCCTGCACTCGGCACAATTTGCCACTGAGTTGTGGTCACACTTGTTCAAGTACCTCTTTCGTGAGTGTCTGGGTAACTGGTAAATAGGTTCTAAACTAAAACTACCGCCGCACATGTTTCCCTTCACACGTTGCTGTACCGCCACACTTTTAAGATGCATGTTAAGGATTGGTATTGCTGTGTTTAGTTGCGTTGTAAAACTTGTTTCATGTGTAGATGGGTTATAAGATATTTTAGTTTATTTGGGATTAAGCCACTGTAGTAATTATTATGATTATATCAGCTGATTATTGTAATCGAAATTTCAATTGTAAGGGTGTTTATTGCGATATGGTTTTGTTTTGTATGTCAGGGTTCTGGAGAAGATGAGACGTATGTCTTTGTACACAAAAAAAATTATACTAATTGTTTACACGGTTCTTTAACATTAGGCCCTTTTCTACGGCACTTGACTATTGCAGGTTGGCGAACTTCACGTACCTAAAAATTTCTCAATGTGATGTCCATTAATATAAATTAACTGTAAATATTTAAGTGGATGTTTTATTAATGTATATTTTTGAAGTAGATTATTTAGAAAACCAGCCTGTTGTGTTTCATATATGAAACTAATTAACGAAAACGCGAAAAATGTTCAATTTTAAGTTCATCCGAAATTTGAATACCTACACGAGTGAAGCACCAACAAGCTATAATTATTGAAAACTGTACATGTATGCATACAATTTCCAATCACCCAGTTTTTTGCATTTAAATTATTAAAAAACTCTTTTGTCAGGATTTTTTCGTGAAAATGTCCCGTTCAAAATTCAGCATTTGTGTGATTCACGAACAAATGAAGCTATTGGCTAAATGTTAGCGCCTTTGTATGCAAACTGCACATCGACCATTTCTAAACCGTGTGTGGAGAACATTGCATTTTTATTTTAACATATAGTGATGTTTATTTTAACTTTCACGAGAATATTTCAGTGTACGTTGATACGAGCAACTAGAGCGTGTGTATGAACGAGACCGATGTAAAAAAATGTGGCTATAGTATGAAATATCATTTTTTTGTAGGCTAAAAGTAAGTCTAGGGTTGTCCAAAAAAATAATTTCTATATGGTGTTTTCGAGGCGACTGGTATCTAGCGAGTTCCTGTTATTAATACTACGAGTATGTCATTGGTCTGCTTCACATGAGGACGATTTTTTACAGGTTACATCACTACATAGTATAAAACAAAGTCGCTTTCTCTGTCTCTATGTCCCTATGACCCTATGTCCCTTTGTATGCTTAAATCTTTAAAACTACGCAACAGATTTTGATGCGGTTTTTTTTATAGATAGATGATTTAAGAAATGTGTTCACATCAATCTTCACAGTCGTATGATCAAAGTTCATCGGCAATTACATATTTTTGATCAAACCATTTATTAGCGATTGCAATTACGTACACTAGCGTTTGCCCGTGTATAATATATATTCGTGTGCGTGATTAACTGTACTTTACAATTGTATGTTTTATATACCTGAAAATCGATATATACTATCCTAAACCTTATTTCACCCCCTTTTCTCCACTTAAAAGGAGAAAAACCCAAAATCACGTAATACGTTATTATTTATTGGTGCTTCTGCCGTCCCGTCCCGTTATATCTCGTCCCGTCCCGTTCCCGTCGAAACACTAAAATTTTTCGAGATAAAAAGTAGCCTATGTGTTAATCCAAGGCGTCAGCTACCTCCATACCAAATTTCTTTGAAATCCGTTTCGGAGTTCATCGAGCAGAAAAATTAAAAAAAAATATCTTATGTTCTATTACGTTAATATAGTTCCCACTGTAGCCAATTATTTTTTCATTTATATTCCATGTACTAACATCGATCGGTTACTGTATTATATGTATAGATTTGTATTGGTAAGAATGATGTCATAACCTTTTTCGATCGTCTATGGTCTGTTATCATGCTGTTTTCAAAATGTTATGAACAGTTTTTCTATATTTAGCGCATCGTTTGAGATATTATGTTTAAATAATATAAACCAGCACTTATACTCTTAATCTAATAGTATTAACGTATTAGTTTATTAAAATGTGAAAAGAGACAAACTGTAGGTACCTAATATTTTGACAACAGCATGACAACCACGCATTTGCACGGCAAAATACCGTCTATAAATAGTTCCGTCGATTTTCTCTCACTACGGCACAAACACTGTCGACATTTAAAACAAGCTTATTCCATGTCTAATTACGGACCTGTCCTACATAAGTAGGCCGACAATGCCTAAAACAACTCGGAAAGATTTTAATTTGTCATGAACACGGTCAGCGGACAAAGTCAAAAGTACTGAGATAGCGTCCTGAAAACACTATAGTCAAGTGTCGTTGTTTTATAATAATAATTAATAATAATTTGTTTATTTAACCATGATGGGACATGTTACAAACTAAGAATAACTTGACAATTTAACAAAATACCAAAATAAGAATATTTGTCGGTGATCTCCACACTAGGTTCAGGACCTGTTTTGTGAAGATCTAGTTCCAGTATGATTGTAATTTATTATTGATGTGATTAAAAGTTGAATGAGTGAATACACGATACTATTGGTAATAAGGAAATGAAAATTCAATGAGTCGTATGGCACTTTTGTGGCTAAAACAGGTTTATATTATTGTGTATAGGAGGATGTTATAGATAAATAATTTTATATTGGCCTTGTTTGTATTAAGATATTTTTCTAGAAAACTGTGAATGGTATATGTAATTTAAGTGAGAATTGGCTTATCGATAAGATAACAGATATGTTAAGAAATAACTCTGAGTACGTTTTCAATCAATTATATAATTTATTTTGTGGGGCCAGACAAAAAGGATACTATATTGTATTAAATATTCGCACTAAGGTATTAAAATACAACTTGCAGTATGCTAATAACGTATTTAATTTTATTAAGATGTAGTGCGAACATATTATTACATACGAGCGAACACTACAAATAGATTGTAATAATATTAATAATTAAATGCATCGAACATTCCAGAACCGGGGAACGTACGTGAGCTATCATATTCAGTTGTTTCTACCGATTTAGAAACGTTCAGTTCGAAATGTTCGCTTGAATAATTCCCTTGCTATCTCGACACTTGTGTCAGGGAGTGTCCATTTATCCGCTTCTCTGTGCGATTGTATCATAACACGAACACAATATAAACTTAGTATACCTACGTCATTATTGAGTTATGCTTAATATGTGGCATAACAAATTATTACCAATTTGATGACCTATTAATTAAGTGTAATTAGCAATTGTGATTGTTGCGTGTGGATTTATAATGCTATAAATTATTCGCTGAATGTTTGAAATTAAGATTGATATGTTATGACTCATCATTTATGAAGGTTTGACGTATTTTAAACAAACTGATGCGATAGGGATGATGTAAATATTAAATTAAATAGTGATTTCAACATAATCGTGCTAATTTATATAGAGCACGATAAATACTACGGATATATATTTAAGAGACAGAATTTAAATATTTTGGTACAGTTAAAATCCATTTAAATATGTTTATAGTACGGTATACCTACGTACTAAAATTCGACCTTTTTCTTTTCATAGCGCCCCATGCAATTTAGTCGTGTTTGGGGTATCGACTATGTACAGGTACGGTTTATATCGGGTTGGTGAATAAAACATAGCAATAGGGAAGAAAAGTCTATCAGCCAGCAAAGGTGAATTCGTGGAATAAAACTATTGTAACAGTTTGTCATACTACATACAATAAACAGATTTTTTTATCACTATTTGATTTTATGTCAATACCGATAGATAAAGCTTTTCTGAAAACAGGTAAAATATTGAGGTTTTTTTGTAGCTGTATACATATTGTATATGTTGTTAATTAAGGACTTATTTTGTAGTCAATATTACTTAGTAGCAGAGATAGTACTGATAGAATCTGCATAGACAAAAATATTCTACTGAAAAGAACTTCACCGAAGTTTAATAAAATAATAATTATATTTATGTTAGCGTTAAGCAAAAAAGAAACGCTTTATGAAGGAGATATTAAAAAATACTCAAAATTACTGTTACGACTAGTGACCAAATATAAATTTTCCAATGAATATTGTGCAAGCTCCCTCAACCGAACAGAGTATTTTTGTACCACTGATTCGGATTAATACTTTGACTTTTTGCGCACTAGCGAATCACTGGCCCGATTGAATTTTTCGGCTCTTTCTAACTTATTCGTAATCTATAGCTCTGTCTTTTTCTACTTTTACTTACTTTGGACATCCTAATAACATTTATTAGTTCCGGACAAACAATTCTCATAATAAGCTCGTTACCTGTAAAAGGCAATCTTGTTTACAGAATCTAAACTGAGCGTCGATATGGACGAATCTTTACCTGTAATAATGAAACCTTTCGGAACGCTAAGCATACTAATTGATATTCCAAAGAGCACTTTAACACAGGGAGGTAAGGTTCAAATTATATATTTTGCTAAAATGCATTGTTGTCATTTTATGAACGTTGTGGTCAGTTGCGACTCGGGACTTCGTATGCGTTATGTACATCCGGATAATTAGTTCACGAAATGTACATTATTGTTACCTAGCTTTACACAGCATCCTAACAATACTGCAGAATTATTTTACATTGTAGTAAAGTTGTGATTGGTTTCAAAATTCTCGTACACCTGTTAATGCCATTTTGATCTTTCAAGTTTGGACACAAGCTAATACTCTATGAGTACGCCAAATCACATAGCTTATGATATACTAGCGGCCCGACCAGTCTTGGCCTGGGTGCAAATATTTTTCAAATATAGTCCATATGATATATAGATTATTTCGCATACTAGCTGTTTCCTAGCTATATTGAAATTCAACTTTACAAATAAAAAAATGTCCAGCCGGTTGACCGTGAAGGAGTGACAAACAAACCTTTCGCATTTATAATATTAGTAACATAGCCTGTTTAACCCATTTTATCTGGTTGTAGGTCTCTCGTATGTGAGAAGTCGTCTAGGTAAATACCACCCAAATGTTTATTCCTACTGCCAATCAGCAGTGTAAATGCACTGTTGTGTTCTCGTTTGAAGGACTTTGTAGCCAGTGTAACTACTGGACGTATTGAGACTAACTGTTATGTGTTCAGATTGCTTTGTAATTCAAGGTGTTGTTTGGTTCTGCTAATGTGTAATGTAAAATTAGGGGTCGTATCGCTTACCATCAGGCGAACGGCATACTCGTCTCGCCATTTATTGCAATAAAAAGAAACACAAAATATTGGTTGACCATAATAATCCTTACATAAACGCTTTATAGTTGCGACGCAGTTCGATCCCTATCGTAAATTTTGTAATCTTCTGAAATGTTATTCAATAATATCATATACAGAGTTATTACGTCATCTATTCAATGATTTTAAATTTTCGGGAATTGTAAGTATATTTCTAGGGTAAAAATGAAAAACGAGCAGCACATCTCAACTAATATTATAAAGAGGAAAAATATGATTTTTTGTTTTGAATAGGCTCTAAAAATACTGGACCGATTTGAAAATATATTTCACCATTAGAATCCTACGTTATTTTAATGAACATAGACGATAGAATATTTTCAAAAACGTGTATCTGCATTCTACCCCTGGTGGAACAGGGCCGGACAGCAAGTCACCTATAAAGTAGTATTATGAAGCACTGAAAGGCACTGCATTACACATTTAGTGTTAAGTCTTGTGTGTACTGTATCAGCCCATACACTTCCTACTGCAGGGGACTCATCTTCATTCAAAATTACGATTGAAAGGGGTAGCTCATTAAGTCCAGCTAGCCTAGTGCGGGTTGGCGGACTTTACATTCGATAGAAATTCTCACAAATCGCTATAGTATTCAAGTTTTCTCACAATTTTTTCCTTGACAGTTAGAGTGCGTTAATTAATTACTTTAAATTCTCATAATTACTAGATACAGTCTTATGTAAACCAGAAAGAGAATCAGTACTAAAATCTTAATCATCATCATCATAGTCATCAATTGTGAGACCGAAAAGTCTCTCGTAGTTCCTGATACCCACGACACAAGACACTCGATCTTAATGTGGGGTCAGACTATGTGTGTGACTGTTGGGTGTTATTTATTTATTTAAACATCAACATTACACAGACCTAAAATCGCTGAGCAGCACAGACAGAAAAAAACGTTCTTAGAAAACACATTAATGTCAATATTGTAGAATGTTATTGTTATTCGTTTATGTCAAACAAAATTATTGGTTTGATTATTAAAACTTATAATTGTTATATTGGTCAATTCCTAGAAGCAACTCTATGTAATTATTTTGTAATTTAATATACAGTTCCTGTGTTAAAATTTATAGTAAATTGACTTTCCAATTATATCAATTATTGAATGTTTTACCCTGAGCAATCGACATAGTCGATATAATCGTATCGACAAAAAATAATAATCAAAAATTATATAGTTTTGTGACGTTTTTATTTTTCTTTGAAGCGACGGTATAAATAAGTCAACTCGACCATTTTGATTTCCAATAATTCATAGAATTTTCACATAAAATGATAAATTTATTATTGCATTGAAATCGATAAGTGCCGCGACAAATGTGCTGGAGAGCCTACATTTTGTAATAGGGTTTCGAATCTACAATGACTGCAAAAAATCCATAAGAAAATCCACGAGAATGGTCTTTCTTTTAGGCTACACCTATATGTATCTAGAATCAACTAGTCTATCACAGTTGTATCGGCTCGAGATTATTCTATTTTCAACGCACATTCCGTCACGCTAATTGTACTCATTTTTACATCCATTAAATTAAGTACTTGAAAATCACAAAGAATATAAAAGAGATGAGCGATACTAGATTAAAAAATAAAAATTGAACGCGATACGTAAAAACTTTATCTCATACAAAAATACAAGCTCTTATTTTCCTCTTTTAATATATTAAGCACATGTAATAAACATAAAATGTTGACCGTGCACGCCATTAAGAATATGTAAACCCGAAAAAATTACTCTTTTATTCCGACAGATAGCTGTGTTAATATTAACAGTAATTACTTTATACAGATACGCGAGTAAAAGAGATTGCAATGAATTCTGTATTAAACCTAGAAATATCAGGCAAAGGCACGTTATTACTTGCCGCCGAATTACGACTGGGTATTTTTAAAAAGTCCATCTATCAACTTACGCAATTATTTTCAGATATCAAAGGAATCGGGTTTTTATAGTTAAAAGAGCGTAAATGAGAGGAATGTAAATGTGCCCTTCTGGATGTTAAATCACTATTCTATTTTTGAATTATAAAATTAATTATATCACTACAAAATTACATTTCAAAGAGCGTGTTTGCTTATGTTTTTGACACAAGTTGTTTTTTTAGTGTTGAGGCATCAGAACAATTATTTTATTTTATTTTTCACTTTTATAGCATATCTGGAATTGGTATATCATTTTGCTTGTGTATGTTATAGCATGGCCCCACTTATTTTACGACCTGCCGTCATTCTGACTACAATTCTATTTGAAAAAAAAATCAATTGCCTACATGACCAATAAATACATTTCTTTTTCATTTCATTAAGAATTAACTTTTTAATACCACGTTAGCCTAATCGATCGTATCACTACATAGTATAAAACAAAGTCGCTTTCTCTGTCCCTATGTCACTTTGTATGCTTAAATCTTTAAAACTACGCAACGGATTTTCATGCGGTTTTTTTTAAATAAATAGAGTGATTCAAGAGGATGGTTTATATGTATACTACGTATATATTATTGTACAGAAATATATTTGTACTCGGGCGAAGCTGGGCCGGGCCGCTAGTTAGAAATAACTTTGGAATTACTATCGACAATTCTCAGATATCTAGGTTTTCTAAGTTTTTCCTTTTCTTTAAACGGATAAATGTGTAGGGAAAGTATTTTGTATAATACAGTTTATTGATGGATTTAGTTTATATTTCTAGCGGTTCATGGGCCTGAAGGAAATGCGTTTGTATGGTTCCATTCATGGCACAAAGGATTTTGTGTAATAATAAACTTATTAGATTAGAGTAAAGGGTCTAATCCTTTGCTCAAATATGAAAGGTCTATGCAGATACTTAAGCTATATGTTGAAAGATTACATAAAACTTGTAGAGAATTTGAAGTAAAATTAACATTAACCATAAGAGTTAACTATAGAAAAGAATAAGTTCTTATAAATCTTTGGACGTAATTGCGAACATTGTATAAGGAAACATCCATGCTTATGTAGACATTGACGGTGATATTATCTTTATTTATTTACTAGCGGCCCAGCCCCACACCCGGGTACTGGTATAAGTTTTTGAAAACATTATATTGCCCATGTTTATCAGGGAATATGTAGGATTTTAGTGTCGAAAAAAATATTGCAAATTGGTCAAGAACTTGCAAAGTCTATTCAGTGGAAACAATATAATTTTTTCCCTCTCTATAATGTTCGTTTCGAAGAACTATTCGTAGAGATTAATATGAAGTAAAACTGAAAATTAAAAATTTTGCAAATTGGTCAAGAACTTGCAAAGTCTATTCAGTGGAAACAATATAATCTTTTCACTCTCTATAATGTTCGTTTCGAAGATCTATTCGTAGAGTTTAATATGAAGTAAAACTGAAAATTAAAAATATTGCAAATTGGTCAAGAACTTGCAAAGTCAATTCAGTGGAAACAATATAATCTTTTCCCTCTCTATAATGTTCGTTTCGAAAAACTATTCGTAGAGTTTAATATGAAGTAAAATTGAAAATTGAAATCGTTTCTATGAGGGTTAAATGACATTTATGCCCGAACTAAAGTTTACGTCTTACAGAGTGACGTTACGCCAAGTGGGTGCACGTTTGCGCGCGAACTTTGATTTGCATTAAATTTCAATGTAGTGTGGATTTATTTTAACTCTCTTTAACTTCATGCAAGCTGTAAATTGTTTAGGTACATACAATTTTCATATTACGCAATTTTAGTGTTTTATTTCAAAAACTCACTCGACTGGTGTACTTAAAATATATTTTACGAATATACATTGAAAATGGTACGACTAGGTACTATGTCCAAGCATAAAAGTTTTACCCTCTTATACAAGTTGAAAGAAAAAAGCCAAGCGTATCAACGAATTCTCTTTGTATGGGGTTGATATAAAACATCAAACGTTTCAAAATATGAATATTAAATTAAAGAGCATAGCGACTGTAACTAGTGTAACTTTGTAATAATTACTCAGCAGAATTTATTTCCGAAGCCACATTAAGTTTGTTTTTATGTACCGTTGCATTTAAACTGTCACTGAGGTCTAACTAACTTTATTTCTAGAACTTTATGTTTTGTAAATGCGTACTAGTTCGGAATATTTATATACCGTCGTTTTTAATAAATACTTGCTGGCTGTTAATATGTATTTTAAATATGGTAATAGTTTTTTATTATTATTCAAGTCGCTTCATGATGGTGATCCTAAGTTCCTAAATTTGATTTTCAAAGCAATTTGCTTCATAAAAATCTCATATTGCCTGGGATTGTAATAAGTGTGAGACGTGGCGATAAGTTCGCACAGTATCACACGTGGAATAGTTAGAATCCATACCAGCTTACCAATCTCTTGAGAGATAAAGGCTTGATATTATGTTAAGAGTTTTTATTATAATAGCGGTCCGAGCCGGCTTTGGATAGTCCGACATTTTTTAAATAATAATAATAAATAACACCCAACAGTCATACATAGTCCTGACCCCACACTAAGATCGAGTCTTGTGTCGTGGGTATCAGGAACTACGAGAGACTTTTCGGTCTCACAAACACCTAGACCTGGAAGAAATACACATATTTGTGGGCCGCACAAACATTTCTCTCGGTGCGGGGATCGAACCCGCGGCCTCTCGTTTCACAGGCAGCGTCTAACCAACTGCGCCACGGAGGCTGTTTTGTGTATCCAGTCCACATCAGATTCATATTATTTCGCATACTGTTATACATTCAAACTTTACGTGACAACCACCTTATATATTTTCCCGTGCATCCCGTAACATCTTCTACTTTTTGGGTTTCATGGCTCAAAGCATACATTTAGTCCTCTTATATCCCATTTTATCCGCGATATATTCTACCACATTACATCCCTTGGGAATACTGCATTTTCCGGAACAAAATGTAGTCCATGCGTATAAGTTCTGTACATGCCAAATTTCATCAAAATTGGTCGAGCCGTTTGAGCGTGAAGAAGTTACGAACACACATACTTTCGCTTTTATAATATTAGTAGAATAGTATGAAAGTAATAATATTGTCAGTCCTATGATTTTAAGGCCGCGAATCGTAATAGTACATCAAATATTCACGGTGTCTGCGTTATTGATATTTGACATTTAGATGTACCCAAAAAATGGCTAATTCAAACACAATAATAGAGTAAAGGCTTATGAATAAAGGAAAAAAATATGGAAATTTTGTATAGCAGCTTAATAAAATCATTCACTTCGTATCGCGGTAGTCAGGCAAAAATGTTACATTTAATATGCGTGCAAATGACTTCGGTGTGGCGATAATTTTATTACTCATCTCGTTGGAACAAAAATCGACTACGTTGAATGCATTTGCAGTTTTCACGGAAACTGTTAGCACTTCCTCTGAACTGATATTACTTTCAATATGGAGGGCATTTTCAATTGTCAGGTAAATTTTATTTTAAACAATACACCAGATCATGTTATAACCAGAGCTGTTACCATGCCTGACTTACGGAGCCCAAACATGGGTCTTTAATAAGACAACAAAAACAAAAATAAGATCATGTCAGCGCGCTATGGAGAGAAGCTTATTAGGAATTAAACTATTAGACAAACAGAAGAGTAGCGACATAAGACAAAAAACAAAAATAATAGATGCCGGAAAGCATGCTCAGGGCCTGAAGTGGAAATGGGCTGGTCATATAGCACGTCTCACAGACGGAAGATGGACAAAACTGGTCACGAGCTGGAAAGGCCCATGTGGTGGTAAAAGAGCAGGAGGTAGACCTAAAGATCGGTGGGCTGATGACATACAAAAGACAGCGGGCAGAGATTGGATGAAATCAGCAACAACGAGACAAACATGGAGACAGTTGGAGGAGGCCTATACCCAAGATGGGGCTATGATTGTACAATAGTTTTTTTTTTATTTTTTTATTATTTTTTTTTATTTTTTTTGTCTTTTTATATATTTTTTGTAATGTAAACAGTCAAAGCACAATAAAGGCTAATTATTATTATTATATAATACACCAGATCAAGTTTATTAAATTCAAAGAATTGTATTTTGTTTATTGTAATGAATGGCGAGACGAGCCTGCCATTCGTCTCATAGTAAGTGATACGACATCTCATGAACAGTAATAAAACCAAACAAAACCTTGAATTAGAAAACAAGGCTTGGTAGTCCACTGCGCTCGCTATGCAGATACATAAGATGTTAAATTTCATTATGTCCAGTAGTTATTCTGGATATAATATCCTTCAAATCGAAACACATCAGTGCATTTACATGGATGCTTGGTGGGAGAAATTGACATTGCGATGGTATGTACCCAGACGGCCTCTCACATTTGAGAGGCCTACCAGTACACATAAAGATAACAGTGTGTGGAGGATATATTACTATTTTCGACCTATGACCTTTATATCAAGTATTTGTATTACTTCACGAGAGTTGTCTGCGACCTATTCCAATAAAGGGAAGTTGATATCCGGTACACTTAGACAATAGGCACTGTTAAGACGAAAGACCTTTCTATTTTCTACATTAAAAAGATTGGATTATATACTAAGTAAAAAATCATTTCATTTAAAATATACATTCATTTATAATCTGTTATTAATTAGAGAGAGATTATTATACATTAAATATGATGCGAAATGGTTTGCATTAATAATTAAGTTATTCGTCCATGCACTTAGTTTCTTGATATTAAGACAAGAGTTAAATAATTAAAATAAAAAAATACTCATCCAACACTTAGTTGTAGAATTATCGGTAAAGTTGAATAAGAGCAAAATTCATCTCACAATCATTGATCTTAACGGTTGAATGAACATCCCATATTTTCTTTACCCCATACAAAACTAGGCAATGTCCTAACAAAACTCATTTGTTTTATGTTATTGAGCAACTTCGAAACATCCACGTCTAAAGCACCGAAACTTCGCGAAAATAACTGGAAGATAAGCCATTGTTTCGTAATTACATCCAGATACAGTCCGAAATAAGAGTGGAGATATAAAGGGATCTATGCAAATAGCGAGTGTGCCCGACATGTCGCGAGAGCTGTGCACTGCGCACGTCTGAATTTCGAGCCGTTTTCCCAAATACAAAACCGACAAATTGTTTTCTATGACAGTGACGGGTCACGTAAGCCACGTAACCAAGCATCCGATGTCAGTTTTTGTTTCACGTACGTGCTGAGGGCGGGTGTGATCTTGTTTAGGTTTGATGTGTGATAAGTTTTTTTACAAATTCAATAGAACACCTGGAATACACTTAGGTTTCGATTTTGACGTACAATGAAAATAGCTCGTATTTTTATTAAGGTTTGTAACTCAGTTAAAATCAGGTAATTTCGTGATGTACTATAATTACGCGATTTCAGGTAGGATATCGAAACTCTCAGATATACTAAAGCAAAAAATACGCATACCCAAAACATTATAAATGAATAGACAATACAATTTTGACCACGGGTTTTAGCGCAAATTTTCTCTTGGGTTTAATACACTGACAAGTACTAGAAATGTATATACTCCGATAACATGATAATTAAATAATATTTATTATAATTTTCTGGCATAAAGTTCTGCGAAGGCAGGCATTTTGTTACCTCTATGCTTTAACAACGGTATAATAAACAATGGATGAATACATTTCTTATGTGTTCTAAGACCAGTTTACGCACGATCAAGTTAAACATTTTTTATCAATCAAATCACTGCTCAAAATGACTGCTTTATGAAAGAGGAAATATAAAAAGTGGTAGAGACATGATGATATTCAATTATAACTTGAACGGTACGAGTATATTATAATACTTTAAGATTACCAAATTATTTGTTACATTATAATTCAAGTAATATAAATACAATATAGTATAGGTGCGTGGTGGCCTGTTGGTACACGGACCAGACGCGGCTGCCAACATGCTCACGGTGGTCGCGGATTCAAATACCAGGGCACACTTCTGACTTTTCGCAGTCACGTGTGTATTGATAGTCAATCACCACGCACTATAAAGTTGAAGTAAAACGTCTGTATGAATTTCTATGGTATGTAAAATCAACCCGTACTAGGCCAGCGTGGTGGACCATATGGCCTAACCACTCCCAATTGTACTCTCGATTGTCGTGTAGTGGGACGTATATGGGTTGATACAGAAAATAATGTATGCTTCAATGACATATCTATAAAAAATCCAATAGCCATAACGTTCAAAATTAATTGAATTTCGGTGGTCCAACTACTAACGTGATTGCCTACATCAAATCTATTAATATCATATCTTCACCTAATATAAGCAAAGCTATAGTCTTTCTTACAATAACCCAACAGGTAACAGTTCTAAGAATCAATTACTTACTTACTGGTCTAGAATTCAATATGTCCTCTCATATAGGAGCCAAGCAATGTCACAAACAGACGGCTTAATACAGACTTTTCTTGTCGACCTATTTACTATTTCATTCAAAGAAAGGTGCCAATTTGCGGCTGAGCTGGGGTATACTGGTATCAAACAAAATATGAAAGTAGGTTATCAAAGGCAAAAATGTGAAGGCACACGTGTATGTCTGCGAAATCGCAATAAAATATATGAAAATATTATAGATACCTAGATAACCCCTGTGGTTGTTTTTTTAAGAAATTAGCTATGAAATCAAAAGAGGTGGGTTTAATTCTCGCATCGAGAAAAATGATTCACTAATATCCTATGTTTCCAGTCTGATGAGGTATGAGGAACTTTTCTCGAAAATCGATTATAATTTTCAAGAGATTGATAAATATATGAATGGCACATAAATACATATTTTTCTTTAAGAATAAAAATTATGAGACTGAAAAAAACATACTTACATTTATACATTCCCGTTTTTACATTATAAAATATTTTTTTAATAAATATAAATAACACCCAACAGTCACATACATAGTCCTGACCCCACACTAAGATCGAGTCTTGTGTCGTGGGTATCAGGAACTACGAGAGACTTTTCGGTCTCACAAACACCCAGACCCGGAAGAAATATTTGTGGGCCGCACAAACATTTCTCTCGGTGCGGGGACCGAACCCGCGACCTCTCGTTTCACAGGCGGCGTCTAACCGTTTGCGATACGGAGGCTGTCTATTTCGAAGCTGTTTTAGCTTCAATACAACCTTTTTAATTCAAGAGAGACCCCAGACTAACGATTCAAGTTTCGAATGAATACATCTGTGTTTATCAACAGCACATACAGATTAACACAAATCCCGAACACACAATAATACCGTCCCGTGTTAATTTCATTTCACCGGCGT
Source organism: Hyles euphorbiae (assembly GCA_023078785.2). NCBI lineage: Eukaryota > Metazoa > Arthropoda > Insecta > Lepidoptera > Sphingidae > Hyles > Hyles euphorbiae. The sequence goes on along the minus strand of CM041049.1, from coordinate 10,157,391 downwards.
TTGCACTGGATGTGTGTTACGTTAGTATGCATGAATGTACCAAGAAGTTCACAAGGCTTTTGATTTTACAAACCCACTGTGCTCTGTAAACAGAAGTGTGCTCTAAGGAACGGACCGTCTTAGCGCTCCGCCCGAGGCATAAAGGAGTCGCTGTGCTATCGCACGCCCGAATGTAACTTTGTAAGGAGAATTTTAAATATATTTCATTTAAATTAATATTGTATGGATGCAGACTGAGCGGTGGTTCCGATGGGTTATTCAATTTGTGTTCTTTTAGTTTAAATTCTTTTGTGAGTTCGGATTGAATTTTATGCGAGGTAAGCCTTGTGTATATACTGAAGCGAAAATTTGTTTATTGAAACAGAACTATCTAGAATTGTTCTCTTTTGTTTAATATCAGTTTATTACAATTTATCTTATTTAAGGTTAATATAATATGGCAACAATTCTGCGCTTGACAAAGCGAACTCTCGGCCCCTATCAAATGTGGAGCGAAAATAAATTTGCCGTGAGTCGTGTTAGTCCTCTACCTTTTTATAAATACAGGTATGTACGTGTTTACATTAAATTAAATTGGCTCGCGTAGAAAGGTTTTTTATACCAGCTCGGCAAAGCTCCCTTTACTGCACTAGATGAATGTAATGCCGTTCAGATAAGTATCGGCTGGCGATAGAAGATTATCTCCCGGTCGATACATCTCTGAATGCGCTACACTTGGCTGGCTCACTATGTTGACTGTTACATCCTATCGGGCGAATACAAACGTAAAGTTTGTACGGATTTTTATTTTTGGCATCTATTTGTATTTAATTTTTATCTGGGCGTTTTAACATCAAATAGTATATTTTTTAAATGAATAAATAGCACACAACAGTCACACACATAATCCCGAAAGAAATATTTGTGAGCCACCCAAACATTTTTCTCGGTGCGGTGATCGAACCCACGGCCTCTTGTTTCACAGGCAGTATTTAACCGACTGCGCCACGGAGGCTGTCACATTATCATGTATTAACATCATATTTATGAAGAAAAATTTTACAGTTAGTTATCCAAACCATTCATTGTATATAAACATCGTATATTCTAACGCAAGTAAACCGACTATTGAGTCACAATTATGTGAATACTAATTACAACTAATGAATAGAGAATGAAGTAGGAATTTTCACAATGTCTTGATAATTAAGTCAGCGTCAGCCTTGAAGTAAAATTAGCTGTAATGAAAAATTAAAACGCTTAATTACCGTGACTTTACCTCAAATCTTAAGTATTGTGAATCATGAAAATCCGAAACGATTGAGTACTGAAAGGCGGCCGGTCCAAAATTTATTATCAATATTATTTTGCAATACGAATAAAGCAAATATTATGTACTAATATAAGTGTGATATACGTGCTTGATTGAAGAAAAGTAGCGAAATAATGTGCGGAGTTACCCATTTCATTGGACAAATAACTCTATTAATAGTGTTGTTTTGATTTGAAAACTTGAAGTATCAAAATATAATTAAATTAAACTTCAAAAACAATTCGTTACAATCATATTTAGCAGTTATGTTTGTTTGGAACCTGATACCCCAAGAAAGAACTAACTTGACTTATGGCTATATGTATATTAAAAAAATATAAGAATCTTTGCGATACGTGAAGCCTGTGGGACGTTAATAAGCTACATAGGCAAGCCGTCTCAATTATAGACAAAGCCCGCGTCGCGTATTAAGATGTATATTAGCTATAAAATGCATCAGCAATCCAATGTGTGTGTTAAATAAATAAATAACATTGAAAAGTCGTATAGTCAACATTTTGTCTTTGTTCCGATTGAAGAACATTGTAGCCAGACTAACTACACAATGAGACAAAACATCTTATGCTTCAGGATACCGAGTGCAGTGGAATGCCAAGTATTGCTCGGTAATTCATGGTATAGTTTCGTTTATGCTGCTGTCCATGAGTGATCATATCGTTTACCGCAGGCAAATGGCATACTCGTGTCACCATTCATCGCAATAAAACAGCTGATTCCTATACGTGAAACATGTGTGCTAAACAGCATTATGTACCACTGCAGTGAAATAATCTCGCAGTTAATATACGTATGCGGGTTCGCGCTAAGTGCCAAAACGAAGTGATCCTACGTGCCTCGACGCTGCTTCGCGTGGTTCGATACTTTTAAGGGCCATAGCACGACCCTTCTCAGGGCTTAAGTGAAGGCTTTCCTTTGGTCTAGTCACTAGTGGGAGGGTCTGTAAGTGAGAAAGGAAACGTGTGGTGCTGGGTTCGAACTCCAGGCAAGGTATTCCAAATTCGTATCCCCCGCGTCTGATCTACCTATCCGGATATCCGGAGTTGATGGTAGACTATTCATCCACCACTTACCTTCGCTGGTGGTAGGTGGTAGGCGGTGAAGTCCACCAACTCACACTAAGCTACTTAGGTGGACTTTAATTTAAACCCTCATAATCCTACTTTAAATTGTGGAGGATTTGGAACTCCTCTACAAATCCATTTGGGAGGAAGTGTCCAGCAATCAATAGGTGATAATGCTGGGATACATTTAATACTTTTTGTTTCCATTCGGATAGTCATCTTTGTTAGATATTTTTTTATTGAAATTAATGGCGAAAGGAGCTTGTCATTCGCCTGATGGTAAACGATACGACCACTCATAGACAGTAACAAACCGAATAAACTGTATTAATTACAAAGCAATGTTTGGGACTCCACCGCGCTCGACATACTGAGACTTAAGATGTGAAGTCTCAATATGTCCAGTAGTAGTGGATGCAATGTCCTTAAACTGCTGTTTGGCGGAACGAATAGACATTGCGGCACCTAGCTAGGAGGCCTCTTAGATGTAAGAGACCTATAACCAGAAAAATATAGTGAAAAACCAGTCATAATTCACCTAGGGCGTATATCAGGCATTGGGTTCCGTCTATGTATACTATATTTAATTATTATAGACCGTTGGATTGCATGGACCTATCGGTTCCCGGACTGGTTACATATACAAAAAATAATTCATAGAATACCCATTGTAAAGTTGAAGTCTCGGGTTCTAATCCTAGGTCGGGCAAAGTAATATTGGATTTTTAATAAAATATTAGCCCGGAGTCAGGTATGTGTAACTGATATGGCGATAGGCTCCCCCCTATTAAATCGTGGGACTGAACACACAAGGCGAAACGTGGATGTTATATGGGTGGTAGCACCTCTGTCTACCACTTTTGGGCAAAAGGTGTGAGTTTATATATGTATGCATACCTATATCACCTTTATGTACGTCAGGTGTACATTATCATAAACAGATCTAGACTTTTATATGAAGTCATAAATGCTGGTGAGCTTTAGTTATAAAATATATTATTGAGAGTCGAAAAGAGCAATAAATATTTATTATGTAAATCAAATGTCATTCTTTATAACCTACGAGTCGTAAATATAAATTATATCGTCCTAAGAATATACAAAAGATAGTCAAGTTATTGATTTGAAATGTACAATTCATTTTAATGCTCTTCCAATTGTGACAAATGAGCATAAAATTGAGATTACTGTTCGGATCATTACCAACTTCAAAGAAGAAGAAAAGGTGAGCCGAGTAAACTTTGCTTTATCATAAAGTTCTTCAGAAAAAAAGATATCGTTAAAACGATACATTTGTCAAATTCTATATCATTAATTATTATGTTATTAAATACATAGAAAACTTCTATATTATTGTGTTAGTTTTAATTTCAAAATCGGTATTTTCTAGTACGTCATAAAAATTGTTTTATGTCGGAAAAAAATAATTTTATTTTTTAAGTCATACCACGGCAAAGCATTTCAAAAAGATAAAATATTTTGATCGCATTGTTTGTATTTTTAATTTTATTTAATTATAAGTATAATTATAGGTATTTTATTATATACTAACTTAAACCTTGATAAAGATTCTAAATTAAATAATAGACTGCAAAAATAGCTTTAGAGTTTATTCTAATAACATAGCAAATGAGGATCAGATCCGATCAAAGTCCCTTCAATATTATTAAAGAAAATCCTTTAAAATATAGTTCCAAGGTTTAATGAAAACCGTTGTGCCGACGGATGAACAATTATTTTAGATATTTGACTTAATCAAATCACAGGGAATTTTTCTCCTTGAATCCAATCACAAAAGAACGCAAGATTTCAGATAAAACTTTTTTACGCGCTCGGATTTGAATCCTTGCCATCAATTTCACGATGTAATCATTAATGTATAAGCTCACTGCTTTCTCACATACGTAAATTATTCCCGAGCCTACTATTCATACTTAATTATATTCATTTCAATAATCCATATTTATGACACAATTTATAATAATTGTAGGTAAAGATACATAAAATTTTCTTTATTACCACGACCGCGGCACAGTCCGCTTGCGTGAAACACTCCAGTAATGTTGTTAATACTCATTAAAACCTATTTTTATTTTCATTTAGCGTAACTACGCGGCGTTGATATAAAAAAATTACCTAATACTTTTTAACTGCGAAAATCACTTTACTTATAGTTTTACAACTTTTTGTCCACAGTTTTTAAGTGAGTAACTTACAAAGTCAACTTTTTAGATTCACACACGTAGTTTTGGTGTCACAAATATTTCCTTTGCACAGCCGATAAAACCGTTTTGGTGTTTACATTGCGAGAGCGTGCCGGTTGACCGCGGGACACGATCGCGGCGCGGCCGGGTTCCGTGCGAACTGGAGTGGCCCTACTTGAGGCGGGCGATGTGCTGCCGCGTACATGCGCACTTGGCTACCGTCCCTTTGAGACCATTGTGGAATACGCCTGTAAACGCTACACTCCCGCATTAGTTCGAGATAAACCTTTTCGGAGCAGCGTGCCATAGGTTTTATAGTCTTCGCAGTGTTAACACTGATAGGTATCACTCTTAAAAGATATTTGTCACGACTCAAGAACGAGTGTTTGAGTTTAAATTTTGAATAGTATGACTTTGAAATTTGGGAATGTGCCAAACTTGTGTAAATATACTTAGTTGACAGGTGTCCCTCTTTCTTTTGGTGTTTAAAACATAAAATATTTTTAAGAAGAATTTTGCCTTCTGGTATTTAAAAAAAATAGGGACAAGACATTTTACATTACAATCAATAATGCTTGGGGTAGGTTTCTCATATGAGAGACACCGCCTGGATAGGTTTTTTTTTCCGCCAAAAAAGTATAAAACACTTATGTTCCAGTTTGTAGGACATTTTAGGCAAAGCTACCAGTGGATGTGATGAGTGCAACATCTTAAGTCTCTGCTTGGCGAGCGCAGTATAATGCTATGCAATGCTTTGTAATTCATGGCGTTGTTTGGTTTTGCTAATACATGCGCGGCCGTCTCACTTATCAACACACGAATGGCATGCTCGTTTCGCCTTACATTGCATTAAAAAAAAGTTGTGTTGATAAGATTCAAAAATTGCAACAAGACATTCAGTTTAAAACTGAATAAATAAAGATTCATTCATTTGCGAATATAAAGAATAGACAGTAATTACAAAATAGATATTGTTAGTACTCAGTGTAAGAAAACAGAGAGAAAAATATTTTATAATAGTTCTTGACAAATACATACTTAACTTTTAGAAGTAAGAGGTGCCCTAGACCTTAACCTCATCAACTTTAGATAATCCGATCTAATAATAAATAAACTGAGTTATCTTTTATTTTAAAAACATTGAAATATTGTTAATGCTTTCTTAAGGCAAGTAAAATGCTAATTACCAAGGTTATCTAATACTTAAGGCACAGACATCGGAAGCGTTGACTTAGGCAAGCGATAAAACCTGCTCAGTCACGGCTCAGAGGTCATTACTCCAAGAACAATCTTTCAAATCCATTATCATAACGACATTATCAAGTATTAAGTAATTTCTTAACTTGCCAATTATAACTTCAAACACATCGGAGAACAAATTGTATAACAAATTATTAAGGAAATTATGTCGTACTTTGTAGAGCAGTTTTGTAAACAATTTTGTTGATTTCTTAAGTAATATGTTCATAGTAAAACTGTGTTGGATGGCTATTCTTTCTTGGTTATTATTACAATTAAATTTCAAATTTAAGATACATAAAAAAATAATGCAGTAATAATACACACGCCGGCAGAATTAGAGGAACACGCGTTAAATATTGAATTTCTTAGAAAATATTATAATAACTGAATGATTTTATTTTTCAATATTTAAAATGAGGCAAAATTTATAATAAATTACTATAATTGAGTAAAAAATACTTTAATTAATGACGCAAATGCAATTAAACGGAAATACAGTAAAATGAAATTTCTGTATTGTCAAATGTAATCGTGTATTTTAAAAACTTACAGAAATAATTTAAGAAAATTAATAATGCGTATTGCTACCACGGGCTCTGATAAGAGTCTGGATATGACCCTTCATGCTTTTAATGACGTCCTCAATCATTTTTTGCGACAAATTCTCCCACTCTTGCACTAACATGAATTTTAATCCTTGGACGATCTTAGGGGCTTGGTTTCTTCCATTTATCTTTCTTCCGATAACGTCCCATTCGTTCTCTATGGGATTCATGTCTGGTGATCTTGCTGGGCAATCCATTTGCGCGATTTGGGCCTGATTTAAGTAGTCGCGAACCATTTGCGCTGTGTGGGGCCGCGCATTATCATGCATAAATAAAAAATATTCGCCTATGGATGGTGCAAATGACAATACATGGGACTCTAAGATCTCTGCGACGTATCTTTGTGCAGCTAAAGACCCATTTTCTATAAGTATTAACTCCGCGCATGATTCCAAACATATACCGCCCCATACAAAAATTGACCCTCCGCCATAACACACCTCTTTCAGTAAAGTTTCCTCGATTAGCGTTCTCCTCGATACCTCCAGATCCTCTCCCTTCCTTCTATGCAATTCACAACAAAACTGCTTTCATCACTAAACAAAACTCGGCTCCACTCATTTGTCCAGTCGCGGTGTTGATGAGCAAAAGCTTATCTGGCTACTTTATGTACCACCTCGAGTTTTGGAGCTTTTGACGGAACGTAAGACTTCAGTCCAACTTCATTTAAACGTGTTCTCACTGTACGCTCACTGATATTAACATCACGGACTTCTTGTGACATGTTTCGGGTCTGAATAGCCGTTTGACGACGATTTCTCAAAGTTTTCAGCCGTATAAAATGACCATCCTGGGTACTGGTCCACCGTTTTCTGCCTTATCCTGGCATCCGCACATAAGAGCCTATGTGCCTCTAACGTTTAACGTTGAGAAAGACGACAGATGCCGACACACCCAATGCGCGACTTACTGAATCCTACCCTTGACCATTTTCAATCATTGTTACCGCTCTGGCAACTTCAGTGGAAGGTAAGCCACTCATTTTATATCCTACAAGACAGGTACTCTAAAAACAATAACAATAAAAATATCTTAAGTCACATAAAATGAAATTAAACAAAATTTTGTAAAACCACTTGAAAGTGAAAAAATCTTAAAAACACTTGAGAGCGTATAATTAGCGATAAAACTCTAAATATCTAAAAATCTTTTTGCAACATTTAATTTTTTAAAGGTGCTGAAATATAAAAACAAAGACCATTTAAACAAACAGCAAACAAAATTTAAAAAAAACTAATTTTTGTGCGTGTTCCTCTAATTGTGCCGGCGTGTGTATAATGTAGGACTTCGTTGTAAAAGACTTACTGTACGTTTGGACTCGTACTTGTATTCATGTTTCGATTCTATTCCTCGATATTTTATTATTTCCAGCATATTCTTCGTGCACTGTTGATAGAGTGGTCAGTGGTCATGCTCATGTTTAGGCCCGATGCTGAGCAGCCATTTTCTCGATGTGTCCCCACGTATCCCGATGTTTGGCATAACGGGAATATTCATTGATGTATGATTCCAAGATTGTTTTTTTTATATCAATGTATGGCGAGACGAGCGTGCCGTTCGCCTGATGGTAAGTGATAGGACCGTTCACAAATAGTAGCAAAACAAAACAACACAGTGAATCACAAAGCAATGCTTGGCATTCGACTGCACTCGCGATCCTGAGACATAAGATGTAAAGTGTCAATTTGTACAGTAGTTACTTTGATGACAATGTCCTTCAGTCTGAAACACGACAGTGCATTTAAACTGCTGTTGGACGGGAGAAAATTAAGATAGTGTACGTCACGTAGTAGCAAATACCCGAGCTCTATTGTCGTCTGCCTTTCCTAAACAGCAACACTTTTTAACGGCCTCTAAACACCCCCCACTTAAAATAAATAAAAGGACATGCTCTTGTGGAATTGGATTAGTTAAATTTTATTCCACTGAAGACCACGAAAATTCCACAAAGATAAAATTTTATAATAACAAATGTACATTTAAAATTCAAAGCAAATATGATTTACTTTTATAAAGCTTACCCTAAAAAGCTTTTCAAACGAGCTTGCATTTATCTATTATTTGTTCTGCCTACGTGTCTCATTGTCGTCTGTTACTTTTATTATCTTGATTTTCATTAAATCACAGACTGTTGTATGATTTATAAGATAATTATTCTCGCGGGAGCTACAATATTAAATATTAATACGTAGCTCTCTATCTCAAGATAAAATCTAGATTAACTATTTTGTTTGGTCCAGACTTAGGGTATGTTTTACGGGTCTATAATTTTAATATTCAATGAGCCAGATACGTTTCATTATATGAATTAACACACTGTACAATATATCATCTAGATTTTATACGTTTGGAAAGAAAGTTTTCTAATTACTATTTTGTAATAGCGGAATATAGCAATAATACGATTTATCCTTCAGGTTTAGATGACTCTTGCCATTACTTAATGTTAATAAGTACTTCTTTGTCTTACAGCTCTACACCCCCTTTTTACAAGAAGACAGTAGTAGCAAGAGGTGGGATTATGAAATCTATAGACCAGGTACTGAAGAGTACCGCTAATGCTGTGTTTCTATACGTGTAAATTCAGCATTCAGAAAAAAATATTTAACAAATTAAATATGCTTAAACACATTTTTTCTCGCTCCTAGGTGAGAAAAGTTACCGATGTAATTTATATGTTTCAAGTTCCCACTTCATAAACCAAACATCGACGGCTTACGCTTAATATTAGTCGTAAGTAGAACGAGATTTCACACTATGAAATAATTTACTAGAGTAGAACTGCGCCAAACGGTGCAAAACTGCACCTTTTGTGTTCGCGTAGCATAGTTGCCATTTCGCAACTACGCTACGTGATCGACATTAAGCTACGGCAACTTCAGTCAGATACGAGAATCTAAATTAGCTACGATGCTTTGATTGCTCGACATCGGCTACGATTGTGCGCTACGAGATTTTTATAGTAGCGCTACGAGACTTCTACGAGTATTCTGTACGGCTTCGTTGGCACTGATCTAAAAGACTTTAATTAGGCTACGATCGGTCATCACTATGCTACGAAATGTGCGCTACGGGATCGTTATGCTTATCCATTTCGTATAAGAGTAGTAAGTTAGAGTGTTCTGATTAAAATGCGATATTAATGATAATTTACTATTTTCCTTTTAAGGTACATTACGATGATTCATATTAGATTAAGCCTCAACAAGAATCAAAACAATTAAAATACTAAATTAATATAAACAAGGACCATATTTCTATGTAATATCCTGTTACACGGCATTACCATGTAGGTAGGTTACATAACTTGATATTTCGTAAACAGATTAATGCGCCGCACCGTGGCAGGCCGACTTAATGCTCTAATGAAAATAGCAATCTACCTCGTAACTTATGAACGACATAACGGTTTTATTGCTTCGTATAGCTACAAGATTATCATCAATCTTCGTTGTCAGTGATCGTAAATATATAGTGTATTATAGTACGAGTTATTGTTTGTGCGTTGGTGTCGCAATATTATCTGTGGATCAAAATAGATGTTAATGATTGATATTGCTACTAAATACTGCTTGCCATGAGTTTTTATAATTGTACGGCTACTTAATGCTTTATAGTTTTTGTATGCGTGACCGCTTCTATCTTCTACTGTCACGTTTCTAATTTTCTTTTTCAACTGAAACTAATTGTACATGAAGAGCATGGGGGCCTGTTGGTAATGAACCAGACGCGGCTGCCAACACGTTTACGGTCGTGGATTTTGGATTCGGATTCAAATCCCATGGTTCGCATCTGACTTTTAGTCATGTGTGTATTAAAAGTCAATCACCACGCACTATAAGGGTGAAGGATAATAGGGTGAGGAAACTGCATACCATAGCAATTTGGAATAATTTCTATGGTATGGTCCGTTAGCCCGCACTACGCTAGCCTGAAAGACTATTCAGCCTAACCTCTCTCAATCATATTCTCGATTATAGAAGAAGGTCTATGCCCAACAGTGAGATGTATGTGGGCTGATACAGTAGAGTACTAGTGGTACCCATTTCACAGAGCTTACGTGCCATTCAAATAACGAAGAATGCGCATGTATCACTGTAGCAAATTCTTGTAAGTTTGAATAATCGCGAAAAGACAAAGATGATAAGCAAAAATATAGAATATCAAATTAAATATTTTATATTGTATCTCGCTTAATTTAATTACCACACTTCGTATTGTAAAAAAAGCTAAATAATACTGTCCAACTAAAGCGCAAAGATTCTCCTTCTATCTAGTCTTTTATGTAAAAGCACATATTACATCAAATATTTTCTGACCGTTCCCATCTTAAACACTTTTCTAAGAAAGAAGTTCTTTAACTGGGACTTAATAAAAACAAGATAAGCTTTTACATTTAATCCACAATGGGTTTGCTTTTACAGCTCTGGCGAAGTGCTTAAGGCGCCGCCATGCAAGTACAAGAGCTTCTCGAGACTATGTGAGCTTGTTCAAAGGCATTAATTATGCTGTTACTGGTAATCCGTTTAGTTTATTATCAAAATAATGTTTTTCTTTTTTGCGTTATTGGATTTAGCTGACTACGTCGACGTCGCTGGATGCAGGGGGTTACTCTTTGAAACAATACGATTCGAATGTTTGGACGCCGTACATAAAACTTCACTAATATGCCTAGATACTCCACAAAATGTTGGAATACTCTATCGTATGTCGTTGCCATAGACTAAGTGCGGAGAAAATCATCACTATAATCAAGAATAGTGTTGATTTTTAGAAGTGGAAAACTGATATCTTACTCCGGACGTCGAAAATCCAAACATTCGAAGTTCGCATCGTTTTATAGAGTGCCCAAGCTGCTTCCAACAGGTCATCGTGGAAATCACTGGAGAGGCTTATGTTCAGCAGTGGACTTCCTTTGGTTGATGGATGCATGGATGATGATTTAGCTGCATCGTGCACAGGGTGTTTACTCTCTGTTTAGGAAACGTAAGAATACCGCCTTTGTTTCCCCTGTAATAAGTTTCCTCTGTCGTACCAAGGGATTGTAATGGCCGTAAATGTGTCGTGATGGTTAATGACACCAGTTAACTTTTCGGCCATAGAATACTCGTATGAGTAAAAGCTTCTAGTAGTCTGTCTGTATCAGCCCATATACGTCCCATTGCAGGGCACGGGCCTCCTCTACTCTCTCTCTCTTTCTAGTAGTATGAGACAAAATTTTCTTACAGGTATCATTTATTACTAATGGTTTATAAATACTGGTATTTAATATACTTCCACATTTATCATAAATAATATCAAGCTAAAGGTAGACCAAGGACAAATGATTACATAAGAAATGTTTATAAGGTAGTGGATAAATAATAATTATATAATTAGATTTAAATACGTAGGCCAGCGCATGCAAGAGGGCTGTCCAAGACTGGTTAATGGTGCCTACTTAGGAAGGTTTATTTTTTAATTCTAAATATATATTTATTAATAATTTATTAATTCTTTATTGACCACCACATACACAAATAATAAGACAAAAAATTAAAATAAACTGGTTTAATAAAATGGAACAATCGCCTCTGTTTAGCTGTTGAGTGTGATACTCGGCCTGTATATAATATTATAGAAATCAAATAATAATTAGGGTACTTAGTGTATATTTACGAACATATCGAACTAGTATTGACTGGGTGAACTATGTCATAATAAAAAAAAACACACCAATTAGTCCTAACCACATGTTAGGTTCCACTGAATATGGAACTCGAGTGTACTGTTTAAGTGAGCTAGTTTTGTTTCAATTCGTTAGTCCACGCACAGTAATTACTGACAGGAGCTCTGCATTGTTCATTCATATTCCATTTTTTATTAAAGAGCGACATTCATAAAATTAGTTCACGAGCGTTGGGTTTTTTTGACAAAAAAGTGAAATTTTGCACTGCACTGTATTTTTTCAGCCCATATATACATACCACATTTCTATGGTATGTAAGTCTACCAAACCGCGTTAGAGCAGCGTGTTGGTCTATATGGCCTAACCACTCTCAATCGTACTCTCGACTATTATAGAGGAAACCCGTGCCCTGCAGCGGGGCGTATATAGGCTGATACAGAGAGAAATACAAAATAACTTCTTACAAATTGCTACAGCTAGCAGGTTGTCTCACGATATTTTCCTTCACCGTTATAGTGCGTGGTGATTATCAATACACACATGACTTCGAAAAGTCAGAGGTGTGCTCTGGGATTTAGACCCGCCACCACCGTGAACATGTTAGCACCCGCGTCTGGTCCGTTTATCAACAGACCACCTCGCATTTATTGTTGCACCGTGCACACAAAAAATCCTTTGCATTATTAGTATACGCCCCATTTACTGTAACAATTGGGAATAACAGTCGTAGTTGCAGTGTAGTCACACAATCGCCGTCCCGATCTATAGCAACAACTATTTTTGTTGTTCGCTCCGGATCCGCCGCATTTGCGTAATTACCACTGCTCAAGTTGATGACTGCTCACGGTAAAGCCCTTTAATTAATTCATCGTTTTATTATTTCTTTTACGATTTTCTTCATCTTTCCTCGTTTAAAGTTGGTAGTGGATAAAAGTTGTAGATGTCACGATTCTTGGTGAATAAAATTGCCAAAGGCGACGTTTAAAAGATCAAGATGAATACTTTCTTCTATAAAATATATTTTATTTCAATTTTGTTATTTTATTTTTATATTTTATAAAGGATAGTAAATAGTAATGATACTATTTGCCTAGAACATTGAGGTATTACACTGGAGCGGACATCGGGAACAAAATCTGTGCGTATGGCGCGTGCACAACGGTACACAGTGAAACGAGATGGAAGATAATGTTACTGTGTAGGCGCGACAGAGATAGAAATAGAATGTACCCTTCATTTTGTTACACACATTTTGTTTGCAGTGTCCCTTCTAGTATATTATCTCAATGGCCTAGAATTATGGTTTTATGTGGGTTGACAATTTACCATCCCGCACTGACTAATTCGTCAGGTCAATGCCCTAAATATAGTTTCAAATATTGGAGTACATCGAAGTACAGCTGTTCATGACCTATAATAGATGTAAAGGTCATGAAAACCTGTACTTACGTGTATTTATTGAAACTTTATTGTGTATATACTTAATACCATACAAAATATGAAAGGCAGGCATAGTTACCCACTAACCTGCGTCATTCAATATCAACCAGTGTACACTCTCCGCGAAGCTGTTCGTTTGACGCCAGCCTTGAAACAAGAGGCCAAGGGTTCGATCTTGTCATGAGACATTTTTTATGGGATCCGCATGTATTAATTTCGGGTCTTGGTGTTTGTGGGACCGAAAAGTTAATCGTAGTTTTCGATACCTATGATATAAGACTTATTTGAGGTATTATTAATTTATTTATAAAACTTACAGCATAGTATGCCAACACGTTATCATTAAATGAACTTAGTACTATTATTAACAGTCATCATTTTAAAAGTATAAATTGACATAATATAAATGAAATAAATAAATAAATAAATACACCCAACAGTCATATACATAGTCCTGACCCCACACTAAGTTCAAGTCTGGTGTCGTGGGTATCAGGAACAACGAGAGACTTTTCGGTCTCAAAGCACCCAGACCCAAAATAAATATTTGTGGGCCGCACAAACATTTATCTCGGTGAGGGAATCGAAACAGCGGCCTCTCGATTCACAGGTGGTGTCTTACCGTCTGCGCCACGAGGGTTCTGTATGGCTGTTTGGTATATTTATTTCATATACATCTCATTCGCGGCAAACTTACAAAATTGATTTTTGTTCAAACCTTTGGGTTAAATATATTAAAAAAGTCAGTGGCTATTTTTACCCGTCGCGACGGTGCATTATAAAAAGCCTTGTTATATCGGTGAAAGTTCGCCGACAATAACATATTGGTTTATGATTGAGTCATGCTTATTACGAGTTTGTAGGTCAAGTACTTGGCTGATGGTGTCAAATGATTTCGTACAGCATTGGCATCACGCGACTTTACTTTCATATTTATTCGTCAGCTGTAATTTAGCTGTCAGTCTAGTCAAGGCATAAATAAAGGTGAAAGAACGCAGTAAGTAAAAAATGTAGGGCTTTAAAAGCATGCTTTTTCATACTGACATCGTGAACTACAATTTTGGCCTTGACCTTGATGGCAATCACAATCCAATAGTAAATATCTAACGGCGAGAGATCGTCATTCAGGATTGGTATTGAAATGTTTTCAGTGTTTTAATGGTTTTAAGAACTAAACGGTAGTCTTATAAATACACCATCGTTAAGTGACGCCAGTGTTTCCTAAGGGCCCCCAATTATGACACAGGGCACAGTTTTGGAACTGTGCCCGCTATGATGGTGGAATTGGTTTCAAAGACCCTAGAATGAATGTACCTAGCAATCTTGCTCTACAGCATATCCATATGTAGGGTGCTAAATTGCATTTGTACATATATATGTTTTTCAAACGCCCACACGATGTTAAAGCCATTCGTGTGTCCTGTATACGTCATAGGTCTCTCCTAACATAGTATATATAAGTAGTCATAAGAACCTCCTAATAAATAATCGGCAAAAGAAAAAAAAAATTGTAGTAGTAGTATGTAAACGGAGATGGAACTATCAGCTTTATTGTCTTTATCGACACCTTAGCTACTAGTACTACGGCTTCTAAATTTAATAAAGCATCCTGTTAAATAGATATATCACTAGAACGTACTTAAATGCTCCAAAATTTAGTTTTCTTTTTGTCATTTGTTCTCTTTGTGAGCAATTTTGATATATGTTTTAAATTAAATGTGTAGGTTATTTAAATATTTTTGTGTTGTTGTTCTAGTTTTATTTTTGTGCTGTTAATAAATCTCACAATTTACACGATTTTCCACTTAATCTTTGCTTTCCTATACTTGACATTGGCGGAATTATTGTATCTGCGACGGAATCATACATTAAAAACTCAACTGAACTTACCTGAAAACTTAATACATCTTATCGACACAAAAATATAACAAAACGACAAGCTAATATGTATTCACAAACTTTGCTGACCTACATACTAAGCATTTGCTAGTAATAAGCACTTATAAGTAGATTAGTCATTACCTACTTATAATGTAGTTAGGAAAGTTTTTGCCGGTCTAGTGGGAAGCCAGGCTGCCGTAATCATTGACATCTCAATTATAATGTAATCAAGCCGATGAACAATTAATATAATAGACTATCGATTTTGATTAATAGTCCATGACGTTTAATTATCGAGACAAGTTTAATAGTACTATATGATACTAATACTCGAGCTGTTTGTGATGGGTATTCGTATCATTTCGGATTATGATCGCTGTATGCAATGTATCCGACAGTTGTAGGTGTAGTATTCGGAAACATTTGGCGATATTGAACACTCAGTTTTAAGCAAGCCGACGAAGGTTTTTTAATTGTAAAAGTATAAATAACTAGCATATAGAATAAGTAACCCGGGTGCACACACCATTTTGAAAATATTCTATCGCCTTTATGTATCAGGGATAATGTAGGATTCTAATAGCGAAAGATTTTTTTAAGTTGGTTCAGTAGTTTCAGAATCTTTTTAATGCAAACAATTAAATCATTCTTCTTTATAATATTAGTATAGATTTACAATAATATTATGGACAAACAATGGCTAGATGTCGAGTAAGATATGAGGGTCAACGGCCTTCCTATTGAGGATGCTGAAAATTGGGTAAAATGCAGGAGACTCAGCCGGAAAACGGGACTGGTACTGGCTAGGATAACATTAAGTAGAAGGAAAGAAGGAAGGATTATGAACAAACAAAAATTGTTATGGACAACTCTTGGTGCAATTGTTATGAAGTATCGATGAATAATGGTTATCCAAGATAGCGTGGACTCAATAAAGACGGCTTGTTTGATTCCGGACATATTTGCGCCATTCACAATCAGGTTACATTCACCAGGTCGCTAACCAGCCAGATACTACCTTGTCACTGGCGAAAAGCATGAATACTTTTATTCCAATATGGCGTGAGTTGAGAGTACGTTGCGCTCTATCGTATTCGCCGCCGCATCACCGTACTTACTCGCAACATCGAAGTATCAACTTCAACAAACTTGAGCCGTACATTTCACGGCCATCGTACCAACTTTTATATAGCTTTCGTGTGAAGTTATCAAAGATTTTAAGCACGTATGTGTCCCTTAGGAATTTCGAGTAAATATTCACGTGTAACTCAAAAGGAAGTGTTCATAATCTTTGAGTTACGTGTTTTTCAGGCCTTGCGGGTATTAATAACTCTTCAGGTCGTGTTAATTATACGTGAGATTTGATATTGCATGTACATGTACTGGTAGCAGGTCTCTCATGTGTGAGAGGCCACCTCGATGTCTATTTTTCCCACCAAACAGCACTAATGCCCTGCTGTGTTTTGGTTTGAAGGACATTGTAGCCAGAGTAACTACTCGACATATTGAGACTTAAAATCTGATAATGACGAGTGCAGTGAAATACGAAACCTTGCTTTGTAATTCAAGATGTTAATTGATTTTTCTACTGCGTATTAGTAGTAGTATCGCTTACTATCAGGTGAATTTCATGCTTGTCTCGCCATTCATAACATTTTTTTCTGAATAAATATTCTGCTGCTTGAATCATTACAATATGTTCTATTTTAGGTGAAATATACATATATTATTTATTGCCAAGAATAGCGATTGTCATGTCCCTTATCAGAGTTTGGGACAGATATAGTCTGGCGCTCTGTGGGTGGCACTTGTGAGTCCTCTAACTGTCCTTATAGAAATAAAAGCATGGAATAATATGAGTATGCATCATTACAAAAATATTACATACTAAACTGAGTCCAACTGCTTTAAAAATCTATCAAAAACCAATATATCAAGAAAAATAACAATAGATAAAATTTATTAAGTTTACAATGTCAATTTCGGTGTATTGAAGTAGCAACTTGCGTCGGCCTAGTTATTGCTTATAACGAGCTAACTCTCGTAAACAATAAATATAGTGTATCCAATATAACAATTGAAACATGACTTGTAACAATTTCATTATTATTTTTTGGTTTCAATGTCACACGCCATTTTTTTTCTTAGTTTCTAATGTTTATTTTAGTTGTGTTGAAAGTTTGTTGTCTAAATATTTCAATAATTGGTTAAATAAAAATCTCTTGCCATTAATTCTTACACCGGTCCTAAACAATACTTCACTCAGTGTTACGCTAAGTAAGGCTTTTCTCAAAATGATCGTTCCGCCTTTTTACTCACAAACAATACTTAAGTCGCCATTTTACTATGCGGAAGCATACCGTCGGATGCAGATTAGTGATTGGTCAATTTGCGTTGCTAAGTTCTTGCTGGTGACGATACATGTAGGTATGACATTAATATAAGCAATTCGTAGCTTGCGTTTTTTTTTATTTATTCATCATAATAGCCCCCGTGGTGCAGTTGATTAGACCCTAGCTGTGAAACATAAGGCTGCGAGTTCGAACCCCGCACCAAGGCCAATGTTTGTGAAGCCCACAATTTTTTGTCTCGGGTCTAGGTGTTTGTGAGACCGAAAAGTCTCTCGTAGTTCCTGATACCCACGACACAAGACTCGATTTTAGTGTTGGGTCAGGACTATATATTGTGACTCTTGGGTGTATTTATTTATTTATTATAATTACAAATATAAATATACAAATTCGGTAGGTATTTTAGCAATTTTATACCACTAAGGTTTGTCCATAATGCTATTTAATAATGTCTAGATCGAGCGCTCCACCTTCAAACCCGGAAATAATAATGCCGGTGCCGGGGCCACTATTTTCTTGGAATTTTGGCAGCATTGTGAAGTACAAAATAATAAACATGAAAGAGAAACTAAAATAATATAGTTCAGCGTTATTATATTATAAATATTTAATTAAGATGGCAAAAATCATTGTAGCGTGATAATTAGCATCATTTTATTTCGTTTAAGAATTTATTTTACGAACTCATAATAATATGTTCTGGAAGACACGAATCTACGAGTACAACACTGCGGTATCTTGAAATTCTTTAATCCATGTGATTTCCAGGAATAGAAACATTGTGTCCGATTATTGTAATTTTCACGTTCATTTGTCTATGTTAATTAACTAATGGATGCACAAGAATTAGTTAAAGGATTGCTGCGAGAATAATAGAAGTTAAACATTGGGCTAAAATAATCCAACATATCATCATCTGACACTTGAATTTTTTGACCGACACTATGCATTGCGTAATAAAGTTAACGAGTTACTTTACCTAAGGGTCCCTTTAGTCACGCGCATAGCATTACCCATCACTCAAGTATTGTTTAAGAATTGAAATCGTTGACTCTGTGGATGCACTATACGTCCTCATAGTATTGTATATTTATACGGGTGTTAAATTCTCCATTTTACTAACTCTTGATCCTAGAATGGCAGACAAATGCAAAAATAGCAATAAGTATTCATCTTTAACAACAACATTGGTTTCCTTAACAATATCTTTTAAGAAATTCTGTTGGTATTTCATTAAATAAATTCGACACAAGTTCATGAAATTCATTTCCTCGCTGGTGTGTATTAAGTTAGCTAATTGCAGTTCTCGATCTTTGAGATATATCTAGAACAATTCCGTACTGAGATACTCCTCAACTATCTGTAACATAAGCAATGTGTGGAAAGTCAGAACTGTATATTTAATGTAGCGTATTGTAATTGATTTTTCATGAACGAGCATGCCGTTCGCCTGATGGTTAGTGATACGACCGCTCACGAACAGTGGCAAAACTAAACAACAGCTCGAAGTACAAAGCAATGCTTGGCATTACGCTGCGCTCGCCATCCTGAGACATAAGTTTTTAAGTCTCAATATATCCAGTAATTACTCTGGCTACAATGTCCTTCAATCCGAAACACAACAGTGCCCTTACACTGCAGTTTGGTGCGAGAAATAAACATTGCGGTGGTACCTCCCCAGGTCTCTCACAAATGAGAGACCTATCACAAGTATACAGAAACACGATATGTTCTGATGCCTACTTACCTCTTTATCCACTAAGGCACCTAACTGGTTGATACTATAACCACCGCCACGCTTCAGTGAGTTCCATCTCAAATGTTTTAGAAGGCTAGTTATGCCAGGAAAAAATTAAAGTCTTGGTATGAAATATAATAGCCGAGAATAAACGAACAAAAGGAAGAAGACCGAAATCTGATAGCCTGTTGTATGAGTACAGGAACACTTCGCCAATTTTCGGTGCAGCAAGTGCTGAAAGATAATGTGTTCCTTTATTTATAACATATATATAGGAAAAGAGCCCTAAATTATACACAAAAAAAACTTCAGAAAAAAATATTCAGAATGTAATGAATTGAAAATACTTTATTGAATCGTTAAAATGCTATAAATTCACAGTACAGTCATTTTTTGTTTACTACCCGGTATATTCATATTCGGTCATATAACTGTTTTCACCAGAACATAGACAAGAAACTGTAGCGTTGCCCTTTTGGAAACAAGTTTGCAATAAATTGATTATGCAAGTCACAGCTTAATTGAATTCTGAGCGGTCTCATAAATAATTTATTATAATAATTGATTAATAATAATATTGATTAAGTTATTTTGTACGGCTAAGTACAGTGAAGTCGCAAAGAAATGAATAGTAATAAAAGTTGAATAATAAAAAGTGATCATTATAAGCAAATCGAGCAGACCATTCCAGACAAACAACACTCGTTCACGAGTATGACGCATGTGCCAGCCATAGGCCTCCTCAATCATGTTACAAGGAAGTGACCGACCCGACACACGGCAATGATTGCAAAAGCAAGAGTTGTTAAATAATTTCTAGGTATTCATGATTTGTCATTGTATCCCCATTTCCTTCAAAGTAATAGTAATTTATTTTAAGTAAGTTCTGCGAGATACTGATACCATCTACCCGACCAGACTTGCGCAGTATTCTAGTGAATTACAATAACCATAACAAATGCAACAATAAAGTTAATATTACCACACATTTCGATAAGAACGTTTGGTTTTGGCTGTTGAACTACGAGAGATTTTTCATCCTTCCAAATAATACCTCCTCAGTATTCGAAGTTCTGGTCTATCCAATTTCGTTTTAAAGCATTCGGCCACTGTGCCACAAGTATTGACAATATTGAGAAGTGGTGTTACTGTCACAATCGATACAAACTACGATTCCGGGGGTTATTTTATGAAACGATACGAATTTCGCATGTTCGGACGCCGTACGTAAAACTTCACTCATGTGCCTAGATACTCAACAAAATATTGGAAGTCTCTATCGTACGTCATAAACGTTGCCTAAGTTCGGGGAAAATGAGAACTATAATATAAAATACTATTGATTTTTAGAAGTGTGAAACTAATATCGTCGAACATCCGATCATTCGAAGTTCGTATCGTTTCATAGAGTAATCCCCCCGATTCATTACATCAATCAGTCCATAGGTGCAGTATTTTAAAACGCAAGGTGTAGACTCGTTAAAACTATAACTTACAAGCCGACAGCCGAAATGATCGCTGGACAAAGTTTATATAGAGCAGCGCAGACGCTGCGGCTTTTAGCGGGTAAAGTTTTAACTGCACGGCGTTTACTCAAAATGCAAATTACAGGCTCCATATACGCGGGGTGGAGTTAGGCACCCCACAGGATGTGATACACGGGACCCCAATATTAAACCACACGATCGCGTCATAAATTTCAACCTGCTGTGTATATACGTTGTAATTTCGCGTGCGTGGTGTTTACACGTTTTTAAGTGTTCAGACAGTGGAACCGAGCACGCTTTTGTATCGGTTTATGGTACTTGTTGGGTTTATTTAATTCACTTTTTCGTATAAATATTATGTGTCGAATGCTTTTATGCTGCATGTTCTCTGCGGATGTATTATTGATTTTATGTTACGGCTTTTGTTGGTGTAATTAATCCGTGTTTTCTTTGGTCGAGAGATGCATAAAACGTATTGGTTCGTTACAGGGCTTTTGTCCATAGAGTTTCTTCCTATTGACGTCACTTTCCCACATGTTTTTTTCAGAATGTCAAGAAAACCTTCGTCTGTTAAGGTTTTACGACTCGTCGGATTTTTCATATAAATCCACGAAATCGTGTTTGATGGAAATGTTCCTTTAAGAAACTATAAGTTTTGGCAAAGGAAAACTAAAAAAAAGTAAGACTATATTATTATTATTATACTTTTATAGAAAATATTTTTTTTTCTATGTTCATGAATATGTTAGCATGTATGTCTGTATCAGCCCATATACGTCCCACTGCAGGGCACGGGCCTACTCTACAATCGAGAATACGATTGAGAGTGGTTAGGCCATATAGTCCACCACGCTGGCCTAGTGCGGGTTGGCGGACTTACATACCATAGAAATTCTTATGAATCGCTATGGTATGCAGGTTTCCTCACGATGTTTTCCTTCACCGTTTTAGTGCGTGGTGATTGATTTATCAATACACACATGACTCCGAAAAGTCAGAGGTGTGCCCTGGGATTCGAACCCGCGACCACCGTGAACATGTTGGCAGCCGCGTCTAGTCCGTTTACCAACAGGCCACCACGCACTTTTATATATGTTAGCATGAATTGTAAAATAATAAAAGTAAGACTCGTATTATGCTACGATATTGCGAGTTGGTTAATAATATGATTTCAGAATAAAATAAAGTTTTGAACGACTTCGTTACATCGAGAAGGGTGGCGGCTCTCCAGTTAAATAAAAAATGTCCTTTCAATATAAATTATCTAAAATGTCACACAGTCCGAATAACTAACAAAAATATAGGATATTTGAACTATTTCAGTAAGGTTGTCACAAAAATATAAAATATTTAGGCCATTTCAATAAGCTTATCGCGTCGTAGGTCAAGCCACGTCATAATTCAGGCAATCATTTTTTTATGATTTTTTTAATTCGAAAAATGTAATACGAATTGAACGATATTGGGTTTTGGGCACCGCATCGTGATAAACTTCCTCCCTATCATATCTTATCTTAGGAATGAAGATTGTCGAACTATAGGTTATATCTCTGTCTACCCTTTGGGCTAAAAGCTGTGAACTCATCTACATACTATGTATAACCAAAGATGCCTTAGAGTGCGCTGTACTCAACCATCATAATAAAATCTACTGGTGGTAGATCTATCATTTGTGCGTGGCCGTCTGGGAAGATACCACCACAATATCTTTATCTACCACCAAACTGCCGTGTAAATGCACTATTGGCTTTCGGTTTTTAGGACATTGTAGCCAGAGTAACTACTGGACATGTTGAGACTTAATATCTGTAATGTCTTGGGTTGGCGAGCGCAGTGGAATGTCATATATTGCTTCGTAATTCAAGGTGTTGTTTTGTTTTGCTACTATACATGACCGGTTGTATCGCTTACCACCAGGCAAACGGCAGGCTCTTCTAGCAGTCCATTGCATTAAAAATAACAGAGTTGTATAATCAACTACATATTATGTATAACCCAAGAAGATTAAGATTGCGTTGTACTCAACCATCATAATAATATCTGCGCCCTACGTTAACATTAGATGATTATAATCAGAAATAGCGCAGAAATTTATTCCATCACGGAATAGTCGTAATTGGCAGCCGATACGAAATAACACAGCTCGTTGTAACTTTTTACAACGAGTAAACTGCACGATCGCAGTTATCGACAACTTACCGAAACGTTTATGGCATAGTTAAAATTTCATTGATTTCGGTACTGCAAAAGTTCCACTCGATAACATTTGTTCTTGTTTTATTGATTTTTGGGATTTATGGTTTGTTACATGCAGTCCCTGAAAACATTGGATTTGTCTGCCGATCTATCTGTCTATATTGGTTTACGTTAAACCTCTGCTATAGCCTGCCTCATTTGAACGCATTGTTTGTTCTGTGTCAATTGAATTCACTGTTTTCTCTCGCCTTTAGTATAAGTACTTTACATTCACTAATAATACTCCTAATGAAAGTAGATTATGAATCTAATCGCTGGCCTTCATTAGAGAATGAACGGACTATCATGAAACGTACTGTTGGAATTGCACTTTATATAAACATACTATCTGAGGAGGTTTGATGACGGTTACATTTCTTTATTTATATCTTGAGTGACCGCGAAATCGCATAGGTGTAAAGTAAACTTTTCGAATCAACCGTGGCCATTTTGCTCAGTTTTTAAAATCCTCAACTGTAAAAATGTTACCATAGCCAAATATAACATTCATTATCGATAGCTTTAAGAGTTTAACTCCGAGCGACTGCAGCATAGTTTTGTAAAATAAACTTATTTATTTATTTTACTTACTTACATATAATATAAACACGAAAAGAAAGACAAAAAAATTGTTGCTTCATTTAAAGTACAAGCCCTAGGCAATCTTTTAAAGGCAACAGGATTCAATGTCCCTTGAATCGGAATGAATCAACTTATAATGTATGCTTTATTTAGACAGATTTTTAGGCATAGTCTGCAAGTTTTATTATATGTCTAGGATATAAATACCCATACGGGTAGGATCTGTCGGTTTTCGTTAATAATCAAAGTTGTTGTGTGACGTGGGTATGACAGTTTGTGATGCGAATGATACCCGTTATTACGTAGCCATTCGGTTTATAAGATTACATCTGTTTGTAGTAAAATATACGATATGAATTGAAATATTAGAATACTGATATGTACAAATGCAAAGGACAAAATGATTATTTTTTTCCATTTTTTTATTACCTATGGATAATGTACTCACAAGCATTATCGGTATATTATTAGTAATACTATGTGGTACATTGTTCATTATAAATTATATGTACATAAGCCCACATGGACTGTTACTGAGTGCAAGCTTATATTAGGTCCGTAATAAGGTGCCCATTTCTGTACTTATTAAGAGGCTTCTTTGGATTCAAACACATTATTAGTATTAAGTCTTTCATATGTGAGTGGTCGCCTAGGTAGTTACCACCGTAAAAGAACAGCAGTTTAAGTACTGTTTTGTTCCAGTTTCAACGAAATTGTAGCCAGAGTAAATACTGGATATATAAAGAATTATCATCTTATGTTGAGACATAGCTTGCCGTTCTGAGGAATGGCAAGCGCAGTGGAATGTCAAGCTCTGTAATTCATGGTTTAGTTTTGCCAATGTCCATGAACGGTCGTGTCGCGTACCAGCATGGTCGTCTTCCTATTAATTAATCCTTCTTGTTTAATTGCAAAAAACCTACTCGACATTCAAATCGATACTAGCACACTGGACGCACTGCTGTAATGTAACATTAATGTTCAATGTCAATAAAATATCACCCAAGAATCGATTCTAAGAAACAATAAATAACTTGGTTTAATATCCAATCGAGCTAAGCGCTTCATATCACGTTAGTAAACGCGTTATAATGTCCAATCTGCCCCGAGATTTGCGAGTTTTACTCGAGTCCATTCCAACTGTCCCCAACGATTTTTTATTATTGGCTGAACGAATTTAGTATCTGGGGAGATATAAAAGGAAATGAAGCCAAGCCCTTTGGAAATCTCAGAAATTGGTCTTTCTCTCAGAGTGCGTGTGAGGACAATGGTGTACGGCTCAGATCCAATGAAACAGCGTTACATTCTTTGCTCTGGGGAACAGTTTTTACGATCCACTGCGAGATTTACGCCTCAATAGCATTTCGAATACTTGAATATTTTAATAAGTCAATAATACCTTTCTGGGTCAAGTGCGATGGTTTCATGTAAGTTCTATATTATGTCGATGGCTTTCACCCTTTTATCGATAAAAGATATCGTAAAAATAATATTCGGAGTCGGTTGCTTTTATAGGGTTTAAGTTTTGAATAAATTGTTTCACGAGTAAATCAGAGTGACGCCGGCCGGTGTATTGTTGCAAAATGGAAAGTTTAAAACTAGTTACTGTTGGTGGGTCTAACACAGAAGGAGGGTGACACCAGCCCTAACATAGATATAAACGCAGGTAAGCATAGTTGATCGCCCTCTCGGGTTCCATTGTGAGTTTACGTGTCCGGTGGAGCTTGTAAATAAGCGGTATCAAATATTCAGCACTTGCGGATTAAATTGTTAAAAATGTTCGAAAGAAGTAAGGAAGCAATCTCTGGGCCGTTATTGTGCTAGAGAGACTCCTTTTGTGTCAATTACACGAGTTAAATTTCAATTTTATAAGCATTTTTGGGTGGCAAAAGTTTATTTTTAGTACCATGCTTTTTTATTTGGCTGTGAAAAATGTAACTTTTGAATTTATAATTGAGTAATACAATACCGTTTTTATTCTATAGTTCTCAATTTCAAAGTAATTTTATTTAATTAATAGTCCGCAATGGGTATTATATAGCAAAGAGCCAATGAACGAGAAAGCGATGAACCCAATAATAAGTGATTATTGCCACGGAAACAGCTGCGGATTACTGATGCTAATACCACCTTACGGTACACTTCTCAGCAATTTCAAAATTTAGCAGCGTTTATTAAAGACAGGTGCAGTTTTTAGTGCATCTATGATATAAAATCTTAGTTTTAAGAGCCCCAAAGTAAAAGTCTCTGTAGAAAACAGTTGCCCCATATATTTGCGGCATATTAGAAGCGGGCGCTCACCTATGCTAAATTATGGAAGTTGGTTCAGCAAAAGCGCCCCGTTAATTGTAAAATTTGGAGTTCGATAACTTCACGTAGAACTTTACGTGTAGTGCAGACTGACGAAGTTTTGATATTTGAACAATTTTATGATTTCAGGTCAGCAGGTTTTGTTCCGGGTTGATAGGATCGATATTCAGTTTGCAGTTTAAAGAAAATAATTCTAGCTTCATTTTGTATTCCGTACCTTCCATTTTATAGCGTCAGAAGAATTTGTTCATTGTTGTAACGGCCTTTGTTTCCGTGTTCTTATATTCCGTAGAACCAGTAAATATGCAAGCGAGCGATTTCATAGAAAATAATCTCAGCCATCCCTGAATACAATATTAGGAGAATTTAGAGGATGGAATGACAGGGTACCCGGTATTAAATACATAAATAATAACAAACCCTACATTTCTTAGTAAAATTAAAATACAGGTATTTTTTTGTTCATTTAAAGATAAATTTATTATATTATTTATATTTATATGGAAACTAAGTGAGTAAGAACCCGTCTTTATCCAATGTGAAGGTCTCCTCTAGAGATTTCCGTGTCTCTGTTCCATGCTCTGCTCTTCATCCGGTATATAATATTACGTAAACGCTGGTTTTTTTTTGTCTAACAGCCATTCTACCTATATATATCCTATCTATGTTTAACAAGTAGTTAAAATGGCTACCATTACTATTTCGGTACAATCGGTAGCCATATATAAATATATGCACCATATCTTTATCTCTGTATCTATGTTAACTGAAACATAAAATGCATCTGAATATCTAATGAAATCTCTTGTTAAAGATAGATAGATTATCGAGAACGGATGTTAGTGATATGAGACAGGATAATGAAAATGTGGCACTGTGTCGTATGACTATCAAATTCTCGTCTAGACAGACCACATCGCTGGCATTATTTTACACATCAATTATTTATCTTTATTTTATTGGTGTACTTCAGTAGTCATGAAATTCCTTAAGAAGAGGTATCCAAGTCCAATCTCTAGCTTGTCTCATTTAGTTACAACCAGCTGTGTTTTACAGGTTGCTGTTCTGTGTCCCGCGGGAATTTCTAACCATATCTGTCGAAACGATAACCATTGGAGCAAACGACTTCTAGAGTACCTATCTACGTCTATGCGCGTAGGTTCAACTAGGTAGCGGGCTTAAAATAACACTCATAAACGTTTGTTATATATTGTTTTGGCATTGTACAGCAAATACTCTTTGTTCGATTTTTGTATCGAGACAAATATTTGTGTTATTGGCAAATATTTGTTTCAATGTTTGTGTTATAGGATAGATACTATGGTTATTTCTTAAAAAATACAATACAATTAATCTTGCTCTCAGAATTTTGTCGGGAAAATATATTTTGGTAGGATTGTTCGCATCTCGAAGGAAACAAGGCTATATTCAAAAAGTGAAATACTTGCCTGAATAAAATAATAGGGTGGATCTACAATAATGTTAAGTGGCGGTAGCTAACCAAGTAGAGACGCAAATCCTATCATCAGATTTAAGGTCTCCGGCAGACTCTCTTACCAATCAAAACAATTGTCTGTTACTTTATTCTGGTTTTCTCTATGAGTGTGGTATACAATCGCTGTCGAGATGATGCATTTTATTGTAATAATAATAGAATACAGTTAAACTCTATCCGTTTATAAAGGGAAATGACAAAACATACAATCCATGATCAGAATGTCATGAAAAATACAATTAAGTAAGATAGCGTTACTAATGCAGCGATTTTCATGATTCAAGCTCAATGGCGTTTTCTTAGTACAACTTGGCAGTAGACTAGAGTCCATCCTGTCCTGAACAAATATTTAGAACGTTATTGTGTTTTCAACGTAAGAATTGTGTGATTTGCAATCAAAAATTACAATTATTTGATCTGAAGTGTAATATATACAATCAATTCATTGCCGATGTTTAAATATTAAAAAAAATATACCTACTGAAACACTATTCGGGGTATTGATTTCAATTTGCTTTTCCAAAAATAGCTCAGGCAGTCAATAGAAGTTGCTAATACATAATATTTTGGACGATGTTGACGTAAAGTATTTAATTTAAACAAATGTTGCTAATCATCACAGGTAACATTGTACCAAGTTTAAACAAAAAAGTGCCTGGTAGTTTTGTCAACGCAATATAAAGATACGGTACCACTTAGGCAAGTTTCCGAACCGAACAGAAGTTCACCTAAGCATAAAAATACTCGTATCCAGTTAGCCAAAATTCTTGAAAACTAAAATCCCAATTTTTGTCAAAAAATCATAACTGATATTTTTAAAATTTGGAATGTGTCACCTAGAGTATCAGCAACATGAGTGTTATATAAAATATTGAATGCCACAATACCTTTAAGTACATTAGAGAAAGTAGTACGCCTGTTGCGATTTTTACTATTTTTTAGCATCGCATGTGAGTATGACGTCATCTTTATACAAGTTCACGTGTAAGTTGCTTACATTGGAAACAAGTTTTCGAGAGTGTGCAAATTGTACGAAAGTTTTATTTGAATACAAGTGATGAAGTTCAGAATTGAGTAGAAAACCATGAGTGGAAGACGGAATCACGGTAACTTACTTTACACTCAATTTGTGCGTCACTTAAAAAAATATACAAGACCCAACTACCCACATGCAAGTTGTAGCTTGTATGCTTAGAGTATTTATATATAGAGGGAGCGCTGTCATACATTCGCGTTTTAAAAAACGTAGATATTTTCTTGTTCGTAATGTTGGTAGCGCTCCTATATTAGTAAAAACTGAATTAATTATTTAGCAATAAATTACTATAAATTCGTTTGATAACCGACATAATATTTAGCTATTATCCTTTTAAAACGAGGTTGAGTGGAATTAAATATACCTAAACTACTTATTTTTAATTTTTTTTTCAAATAATTTATGTATGTTGCACAACCTGTTCAAATATTAGCCAATAGGAGGGCAGAAAAAGGTGGCCCGGCACCACCATTTTTATCTACGTTTTTGAAGTTCCAGCGCTCCCTCTATATAAGCTTGTATGTAGGTTTGTTGAAGTTGCGTGCAATTTGAAACTTGTATACCAGTAAATTGTATTCTTTTTTTAATTGCAATGAATGGCGAAACGAACAGGCCCGCCCCATTTCACAACGTGGGACGGAACATACAAGTCTAAATGTGGCATGCTGGTAGCACCTCTGCCTACCCCTTCTGGGAAAAGGCGTGAGTTTATGAATGTTTAATCGGCAACACAAGAATTTAGTGATAATAAAAAAACACGCCTTTCGCCTGGTGGTAAGCGATACGACCGCTCATCAACAGTAGCAAAACCAAACAACACCTTGAATTACAAAGCAGTGTTTGGAATCCCACTGCGCTCGCCATCCTGAGACACAAGATGTTAAGTCTCAATATGTCCATTAGTTACTCTGGCTGGAAAGTCCTTCAAACTGAAACACAACAGTACATTTACACCACTGTTTGGCGGGAGAAATAGACCTTGCGGTGGTATCCACTCAGACGGCCTCTCACCTATGAGATACTTTCCACCAATAGCCTTGCCTTGCCTAATGGAATCCTTAATGTTGTAAGACTAGTATTTCTATTGATTTTTGACGATACAAGAACAATGTCATTTGTGTCGAGTTTACTGTCGGGTCGTAAGCCGTAAAAGGGGACTTAACTATTGTGCCTTATCTATGAAATAGCAAGGGGAGCTTCTTATCAAGATCACAATATGATAAAGATGCAATGGTCATGCAATGCAAAAGTTTTGGACATTAACAGCCGTTCTCTATAATTTATCTAACTTTTACAAGAGATTTCTTTAGATATTTCGATGCATTTTATGTTACAGTTAACCAAGGTAGAGAGGTATAGATATAGTGCATAAGTTTATAGGTATATGTATGTTTAATAAAGCGTAGAATTATCTGTATCTGTATCTGTATCTGTATCAGCCCATATACGTCCCACTGCAGGGCACGGGCCTACTCTACAATCGAGAGTACGATTGAGAGTGGTTAGGCCATATAGTCCACCACGCTGGCCTAGTGCGGGTTGGCAATATATTATACCGACATAGTAATGGTGACTATATTAACCTCTTGTTAAAGATAGATAGGATATAGAGAACGGCTTTTATTCTTTTTAAGATATGGTTAATGAAGTCATAAGATATTGAAATGATTATAGTGTGAACATTGTGTATGAACCTCAGTAAGGAAACCTGTATACCTAAGATAATATTTATGATATGTCTCTAGGCCCTCTCAATGAATTCTTGATTGTAGACGTACGCTGTACTTATCATTGGACGTGTTCATACACGTAATATAATATTATTTGTAACCGCCTCGGTGGCGAAGTTGTACCATGATAGGATAGCAAAGCTGAGGTCTCGAGCTCGAATCTCGGGTAGGGCAAAGTGATATTGGATTTTTCTCTTCATTACAGAGGCCTGCGAATTTTTTTTTTGAAACGTTTTTTTGTTGAAACATTAATATTTGTTTTAATTGTCTTAAAAGTAATAGAAAACGGTATTCATATGATATATATCACGTCATATTTATTATATTTATATGATAAACATACTTACATACGAATAAAAACCGAGGTTAAAGTTCCACTACTAAAAAGTAAAAAATAATAATGAAAATACCACTGCAAAGCAAAAACTAATATTTATTTCATTGTACTTGTACCCGTTGATTAATTTGCTTATTGACTTGACTAACCAACAAATAGAAATATATGCGTAATACACTGAAGACGAGCCCCTAGTACCAAACACGTAGGACCTATGCCTTATATTAATTTAAATATCGATATGTATCTAATAAATTCTTTTCCTTTCGTCGAGAACCGAGAAGTTCTGCAGCATTCTTAGGTAATCCAAGATCATCATTAAGTTTTCCCAAGGGGCCATAGTTACAGATTTAATAAAACAATATTTTATTACACGTTTTGTTCACGGTATAAACCATAAAATACATAAAACTTTTTTTGTTACTTTTCTTACAGGAAAAAGGACATGTTACGGGAAGTAGTGTAGGAAAAACTAGCAATAGCAATCACAAAATAATATTAAGTGATGTTGGTAATAACATTTCACAAGTTATATAAATAAGCAAGATTTAGCGATTTGCGATAGTGATTCACAAAGCTGACCGGCTAACATTTTTATAGGATTTCGTGTAATCTATGAAAGAGTGAGTTTTTTACGAACCTATTTAAACAAGACACTAAACAATCAATTTTGTGAGTTAAATTTTAGTTGTAATAAATGGTTATAATGTATTATGGTTATACTATATGGTCAGTTTTTTGTTTATACATTCTGGTGGGGGGTAATCTGGGGGCACGGCAGTGCCCCCTCCAAGTCGAGCTAAAAAGCGGTACAGCCGTACTATCCTTTTCTCGAAGCAATTCAGACCATTTTCAACCCCCCATAACTTCGTTGTGATTAAAGCAAGAAGCCTGAATTTTCAGTTACTAATTAGGCATTGTGTAAACACGGCATATTTAAAATTTCATTCAATTTGAACCAGTAGTTTAAGAATTATAATAATATAATAATTAACTTGTCAAACTTTCGCAATTTTGTCACTCACTGACTGACTGACCGATCATCAAAAGTCTAAGGCACTTCTAGCAGACATAGAACCTTCAAATTTAGAATATAATTAGTGTTTAGTGTCTAAAGTAAGGAAAAATTCAAACATTTCATAATTTCTGTCTAGTTTTCTAGATACACCAACTGCGTGAATAACTTTGTAATCTCATATAAATGTATAGGATTACAAAGATACATTTGCAGTTAATGTTTCGTTGTACCCGTATATAATGGAATCATAGTTGTAGATTGGTATCTATATATATTATATATGATTCATAACAGGAGGGGGGTATAAAGAGGGAAAGGGTGTATTCAGCCCATTAAACTGTACAACATTCCTCTAGAAAAACATGACAAAGATAACCTTGCAAATAAATAGACTAAATAGCTCGAAAACAATCACCATAAAAGAAAGAACACTAATAATCAAATCCGCTATATTTGTGATAAATTGATACCTACAAAAATAAGAAAAAACCATAAGACAGAGGCTTTAAGAAAAATCATTATATGTATATATTCTAGAAATAAAAAGTACCGAAAAGGAATAAAGTAGGACTCTACAAAAAGACGTGAGATCCCATCAAAAACATCCTGTAAAAAAATTCCAAGTCTCGCAGCTCAGGTTTTCTACCGCAAAAAGTTGTGAGATCCATGTAATACCAAGTCGATTAATTTATTTAGTCCTTGATTAAGGGACGTTCTGTATAAAGTTATTACGTAAGTTATTATCATATCAATATAAAAAATTCTTTACGTTTTAAATAAATAGATCGACTTGGCCAGCAGCATTATGCATAAATTGTACGATACATTATGTTTTCATGCGATGGCCAAGTCGATCTATTTATTTACAACGTAAAGAATGTTTAATATTGATATGATAATAACTTACGTAATAACTTTATACAGAACGTCCCTTAATCAAGGACTAAATAAATTAATCGACTTGGTATTACATGGATCTCACAACTTTTTGCGGTAGAAAACCTGAGCTGCGAGACTTGGAATTTTTTTACAGGATGTTTTTGATGGGTTAGCAATAGCAGAAATGTAGAGCAGGCTAAGGCTTCAAAAATAACAAGGTGGGTGATATTAATTTTAAATGGCAATATTTCCTAGTACTTCGGTTTAGTAACAATACATAAAAATGATCATAGAGTATAGAATAAAAATATAGATCCTGGAATCAAGTATGTAAAAACAAACGAATTTACCGATTTTACGAAATAAATATTTATATGCAAAAAAGATGTGACGTGATACGTTAAAACAAAGTATATATTTACTATATACAGACCAATATCTACATGTTTGCGATAAATTTATTTAAAAATCTTTTTCATCGCAGACCTGTGTTATCAGCCCGAAGTCAGGAATGAGTGCTTCATATGGTGAGAGGCTCGCTCTCTTTCACATCGTGGGCGGAACATATATGGTGAAATGTATGTAGGTGTCCTGGTAGCACCTCTGCCTACCCCATCTGGGAAAAGGCGTGAGCTTATGAATAATTAATTGGCAACAGATACAGATACACAATACTTTATTGAACACCACATAACATAAAATAACAAAAGCAATAATAGAAAAACTTACAAATAGACAACTACAGAGACTAGTGATAATAAAAAAAGGATTAGCCGAATATCTAGGCACCTTTAGTCAATGACGTTTTACAAATAGACACGTTATGCACTAACATAATGGCACAAAAAAATGAAGCATGAAGTACGGGATGACGTGGCGAGAGCTGTCAAACGTCGCCATGAGAGCGAATTTATTAATTTTATTTAATAAAAAAATAAATTAGTGTGTACTTGCGCACTAAATAAAATATATATTTTTTCACAATTTCAGAATCATTTGTACATTATTTTAAATAACTCTAATCTATTTTTCCGCATTTGGTTTTGAGAATACAAATAGTCAGAGAAACGTGTATCCGCGACACTGGTTGAAGCGTGACTGATTGCAAGTGAGGCAATTACCTTCCAAACGTCTTGCCATTATAAAGCTCGGACAACGCATCTATGCTTTATAAACATCTTAGCCTTTAGTACAATAATAAATCATGTTCGACCTTTAACCTATAGGTAACCTTTCGGGAATAATGGATTAAGATAAATCACAATGCGAGTATGTAACAAACTATTTATAATCTAAAATGGTTAACTCAAATATATTATTGATAAAATTGGTCAACTTATTATTCATACCACAGAGTAAAGGTTATAAATTAATTCGATTCCTAATTGACTTCACAGTCAATATTGCTATTGGTTTGCCAAGCGGATATTAACCGGATTTAGGGTTTAATAATTGATTTAAATTTGGACGTTAGTTATGCATTGTTTTTATATTTAATAATTACAATGTTTTGAAATTATATTGTATCGGTATTCGGCTACAATATAGGAGATTAGTAGTTTTACATTTTTGTATTCGAACGCTGCTGATATTTTGGTTAAATATTTTCAGATTCGAACTGTGTTTTACACTTTTGATGGCACTTTATAGGAAGTTGTTTTAATTCATTTCATAGCAATTTGAAATCTTGCAATCCAGTGGAATGCCAAGCTTTGCTTTGTAATTCAGTAGTATGCCAAACATTGCTTTCAGGCCAACGACATGTTCGTCTCGCAATTCAATGCAATAAAAAAATATATGTCTGTGGCCTTAATACCTAATGCACCTTAAACACATAAAATAACAGTCCAAACAAAGTAGTTAGTGGATGATGTTTGCGAGACCCAACTAGAGGCAGAAATTCTGATTCTGCTATAGCCGGCCCCGGAAAGAAATAGAAAATGCATCATAATATCGCTATGCGAAATCCAGTACTACCCTAATGCGTGTGACTATTTGTGAAGGATTTGACCCGATATGCTGGCTTAGGATTTGCGCCCTACTAATCCCATAGCCCGTGAAACTGGTAATCGTACGCGTATACTCCATTCGACCTCCATCGGGGCATGGAAAGGGGAGCTTATAAACTCTTTCCCATTGATAAAGGTGCACCAAAACGTATATTTACTCCTCTGTCAAAGTTAAATTGAAGATATTGAATGTGTGTTCAGTATCTGTATTAGACCATATACGTCCCACTGTAGGGCAAGGGTACGATTGAGAGAGGTTAAACCATATAGTTTACTACGCTGGCTTAATGCGGGTTGGCGGATTTTACATACCATATAAATACTTACAAATTGCTTTGGTAAGCAGGTTTGCTCACAATGTTTTCCTTCACGGTTATAGTATGTGGTGAGGGACTATAAATACAGACATAACTCCAAAAAGTCAGAGGTGTGCCCTGGGATTCGAACCCGCGACCACCGTGAACATGTTTGCAGCCGCGCCTGCGAACAGGTCACCACGTACCTACATTACTTAGTCATAATGTATAATTTTTAAATAAATGCTATACTTTTTCTGAGATGCCGGTCAATGTTTGTGAAAAAATATCTTCTCTATTTTCAAAGAAAAACGAAATACACAACGTAAAGTGTTTATACAGTCCGTCCTTAATATATTTTAATAACTTCTTATAAACCGCTCAAGGAATTATGTTATTTTCTATTATATCTCAATTTATTTGTCCACAAAATAAAATACAGTTATAAAAATTCGACAACTCATCCTCGATTCCTGTGGACATGTGGGCGTCCGTGGGCTGCACTAATCCTTTACTGTCAGTCATATCGCTTGTTCGATTAACATGAAAAAGTCCAATAAATATATTGACACTGTAAAATTTTAAATATATGCTCTACTATATTTATATACCTATAATATATTTATATTTGAAGTGAAAATAAATCCTGGGTAGTATTTACATGCACTATTTACCTGATATAATATCAATCGACAGGGTAAGTAAGAAAACAGAAAATAAGTACTAAAAGTGGTCGTCTAACTTACGATAAGATTGAAGTGATTATGTTTGATATTTGCATCACACAATTAGTCTGTCGAGAAATCGGAATGACCATAGTTTGATTCTCAATATACGAATAACTTATGAAAATGAAAATAAATTATTGAATCCATTAAAATGGTCCACATCATTTAGATTCAGTCATTTTTTTATCCACCACCCGGTTCGAAAAGCGATTTTCAGTAGAGAAGAACGGGCAAGAAATTCTGGTGTCGCTCTTTTCAAACCTAGTTTACAATATAGTGATTATTATGTTATGCCACACTTCATTGCTAGTCACCATTTATATCAATTGTTATTTGAGTTTTGTCAAAATAGTTTGTTTTGTGTTGTCAACTTCCTGTTTTTCCACGTGAATAGTAGTCAAATTAGTGTTATTTATCAAAAAGCTATTTTAACTCTTTGCAATTGTTACGAGTATAATTATACATTCGTTGTGTCTTTATGTTTTGAAATAATACATGGCTTCTTTTGCATTATAGGTAAATTGAAGCGTACATTATGATATCAAAAGTGAGTTTTCCTCATTAATGGAATGTACAAAATAAGAGGATCGTAGGTGCTTTGACGACCTTTAAAAATATATGTTCTTTGAAGAAAGGAAGGTATTGATACGTGAATCGATATTACCCTGTTATAAAAAGCAAGAGTATAAGACGAGACAAACCAGTCAGTCAAATTAGTATTTAATAAATTATACAAGAATAGTCAACATACAGTGCAGCCAAAGAACGAATCTTTCTTAAATGCCTAAACCAAATTTTGATTGCAAACGAGTAAACGGCTCACATGGAGGTAAGTGATTGCTGCCACGCATCCTTTATCTTAGATAAGTAACTGGTCTCTCAAATAAATAAATACAACACAGTCACTTTCATAGTCTTAACCCCACATTAAGATCGAGTCTTGTGTCGTGGATATCAGGAACTGCGAGAGACTTTTCGGTCTCACAAACACTCAGACCCGGAATAAATACTGTGGTTCACACAAATATTGTTTTTGATGCGGGGATCAAACCCACGGCCTCACGGTTCACAGCCGGCGTCTAACCAACTGCGCCACGGAGGCTATCATTAAATGATATTAGACAAGGTAGGACTGACTAAATTATCAGTCTCTTACACTAATAAGACTGACACAACAACCAGGCCTCGTTCACAGAAGTTTTACGTATAGTTCCGAGGTTTGCAATCCGCCGACAAGTGCCGGAATGATGATTTCCAAACGCACGCTATTTCTGCTTGTTCGTTTGCTCGATCAATATAAGCGTGCCGTATGTCGCCGTTGCAGATTGTGGCGACATCCATCACAATAGTTTGCATGCAAATTTGACGTGCCAACCGAACGGGATTACAGAAATGTTCAGTTCAAGTGTTATGTTAATATTATATTCTTAGAGATCAGAAGCATAATTAATTTTTAAACACGAAACAGATAATATTATTCCACTAATCGACTATTTAATCAATATTAGAATTAAATCAAACAAAACATTTAAAAATCAGAAAACAAAAATAATT
The DNA here is from genome assembly GCA_023078785.2 of Hyles euphorbiae. NCBI lineage: Eukaryota > Metazoa > Arthropoda > Insecta > Lepidoptera > Sphingidae > Hyles > Hyles euphorbiae. The sequence continues at coordinate 10,120,193 of CM041049.1, read as the reverse complement.
AGCAATCCGTCGCATCCGAGCACCCGTGCGAAAAAGTGAGAGCGTGTTGTCGTCTCTTTCAATCGTTACGTCATTGCGTCACGTGATCATGCGATATTCCCGCCTCCTTGGTGGAAATCCTCTAAGAATATATATTTGTAAATGGGATTTATGTACCATTTTTATATATTGCTATGATACATAAATGTCAAGGATATTGAGGACTTCCTGATACTATTCAAGATTCAGAGTGGTTCCAAAATTTAATTAATTCTTATGAAATGTTACGTCAGGTAGATAGTTGGTATTAAAATAATTACGTTTTTTTTGTCTAAATTGTCAAATAATGAAATATTCCTAAGAAACTCAGATAAAATAAAAGCAAATTCAGAAGAAAGTAATCAAAAAGCAATTTGAGGATTTCAGAAGTGGTATAAATACATTTAATTTTTTCATTGACACAACGATCACAATTTGAATAATAGTTCATTTCAATTCACCACTACAATATTCGTCCATATTTAATACCCTGCACTAAAACTGCGACCCATGAGAATATACCTGCACTAGGTAATAATAGCTCGTTTTAATGAAACATCTAATTGCGGGCCTGGGAACGAAGTCCTTAATCTCCATCTAACACGAAAGCCTGTCTCGCAGGTCAGGCCGATGCTCATTAACACCCAGTCTAATGATGCAGCCGCTTGTTAGCGCCATCTTGTCACGCCATGGAAAAGCTTCGTGTGTAAAAAATACACTCCGCCGCCAACTCTTTTTTTATTTGTCTTTTTAAACATTTTTTAAGAAAGGTTTTAAGTGCAAGGTTGAGGATCAAAGCAAATATTTGTTTTTTATTTTCGGCCAGTGTATTTGGAAAGATGAATTCTATATTCAAATTTAATATTACAATTAAATATGTATATTCTGATTATTATTTTTAATTGGATTTGAATATTAGTATTTCTTATGTTCGTCTAGCATGTTTTTAATGGTAAATTCTATATTTAAAATAAAAAAATGCTCACAATGATTACTTTTGTTTCAGATTTTTTTTTTCTTTTTTGTTTATTTGCATACAATAGTAATTTTATTATAATGTCTATATTACAAGACTCATTAGATACTTTTTAAACGCCTTATTTGTGAAGATACATCTTCTTATTAATTATAATGAACGAATTAATTGTTAATTTTTATTATCTATAATTATTATTGTGTATGTAAATGTTTTGAATCTGAGAGACGTCACTTTATAAATCTAAGTCAATTGACGTATTCCGGTGTGACTAAATACCTTAATTAGACACGGTTAATAGTTAATTAGGCCATAATTATACGCAATGATATGTGTTAATTTATTAATTGTGCACTCACGCTTAATGTGTATCTATATTAATATACAAAATTAATCTGATTGTTAACAACCAATTCTGTAACTAATCGACTGTTAAATTAATGTATTGAAAGTATATATTATAATAGATTTTTGTACAAAATATCGCCTGGGGACACCAATATATTTTTCATAAACATATTTTCTAAATATTTTCGCATTGAAAGAGAATATAGAAAATATTTTGATCAATAACATTGAATACCTACTATTTCTTGCTCTAGTTTTTAGTGTGACTTTAATAACAACAAATTTTATTTACCTTATTATCTTGAAAACGTCACAGTAAAATTGTATTCCCATAAACAAACCTGATGGGAAAAATTAAATCGTCGAGAGGGGACAATAAATGAGAATTGAAGAAGTAGAATGCTATTAGGCTAATACAGCAGAAATCCGCATTCAGCCGCAATGGGCCATTTAGCAAACGGTGGATTTACAAAACATTGCCTTGTAAGCCTCCGCCCGAATAATGTTTATTAGGAAAAATGTGTTTACTCACACAAAACGTAACGCATATTTGAATACGTGTCATAATACAAAGCGTCATTGTGTGGATTTTCAGTTCATTCGCTTAATATTACGTGGGAGTTGACAAAGTGCCGGGAGCTTGTGCAAACTTCGCGACGACGAAAATACTTTTATTAACCATATTTACACTTGCATGTAGCTTGCTTTACACGGGAATAACTAATTGATTGTACTGCATTATTAATTTATTTTAAATAATTTTTAATGGATTTTCTTGGGAACGTTCGCGGATAGCGAAAATACATTTTTAGGATTCTTAATTTCGTGAGTATAGTTTGTCAGACAATGTCTATAAGGAGTTAAAAGATAAATGTTTCAATCCATCTACTTTATGTTGCCTCGAAATCCCATGAATTAGTACAAGAACAGCCAATTGCGGAGGTTAATATTGATTACGCTAGAGCCTCGCTTGAGTATAGCAATCTTATTTTTTTATTGAAATTAATGGCGAGACGACCGCTCATGGGCAGTAGCAAAACCTAACAACATCATGAATTACAAAGCAATGCTTTACATTCCACAGTTAAGTTTTTTTTATAGCAGTGAAGAAAGGACTCAATATAATGGACTTTACTTTAGCATCAGTATACTGTGGCTACAATTTCCTTCAAACCGGAACACAACAGTGCATTTATACTGATATTAGGCGGGATTAAGACATTGCGGCTGTACCTACTCAGGCGGCTTCTCACATATGAGACACCTTCCACTATTAAAATCTGACATAAATATATATATATACCCCTAGCCGTGTTCGGCTTCAGTGACAAGGTTTTTGTTCTCATAAAATAAATATATACTTATAAATATAGAAATAAATATCTATATCCTAATATATTTAATGTTTATTTCTCATATGGCTGATGTATCCTATTTTTGCTTTAAATGTGCGGGCGCAAACAGGACACGTGAGGATACCATTATAGGTGTTATAGGTGATGTTTGAAGGCGGTTTGGTTTTTAGTTGGTCACGTTTGTCGTCAAGTTCACGCCTTCTTTCGTTTTCGAAAGCTTGAACCCTCTGCTGGACATAGCACCTCCATTCAGGCCGCTGTTCAGCAAGCAACTGCCACCGCGATGGTTCAATACCACATCTTTTCATGTGTCTTTTCTGCACGTCTTTAAACCGCAGAAACTGGCCCCCGCTATTCCGTTTACCAGTCTCTAGCTCAGAAAAGAAGATGCGTTTTGACTTCCTAGTCTCAGACATCCGAGACAGGTGGCCACACCAGCGCAACTGTCGCCGCATCAAGTATGCCTCCATGCCGCAGACATTCGCCCGTCGCAAAATCTCGGTGTTGCGGACGCGATCGGACCACTTGATGTTCATTATGTCACGCAGACATTTCATATGAAACCTATCAAGTGTGCGGATGTGTTTTCGGTACAGACACCATGTCTCCGAAGCATACAATAGATTTGGCAATACTATAGCCATGTATACTTGAATTTTGGTGCGCAACTTGATGTTGTGGGAGAGGAATACTCGAGGTCGGAGTTTGCCAAAAGCAGCCATTGCAGAGCCGAGTCTGCTATTGACTTCCGAATCAAGGTCTCCTTTAGCAGTTATAGTGCTCCCAAGATATCTAAATTTTTCAACCTGCGTCAATGTTTCACCTTGAATCCGCAGGTTTGGTGAAGCACGGCGCTCGTCATTCATAGACATAACTTCTGTCTTCTTGATGTTAATTTTAAGGCCAAACCTGCGGCATTCGCTGTCAAGTCTAAATAGAAGTTCCTGAAGACCCGTACAGGTTTCCGCAACAAAACACAGATCATCGGCATAAATAAGTTCGGTAATCAGATCGTATGATACCTTGGTATGTGCTCTTAATCTTGCAAGGTTAAAAATACTGCCATCAATTCGATAACGTATACGTATTCCTTCGGTGTTAGTTCTTAAAGTCTCCCTCAAGACAGCGGAAAAGTATAAAGCAAAGAGTGTGGGTGCTAGTACACATCCCTGCTTTACACCACAAGTGACAGCGAATTTTTCCGATTGCTCACCACTGACACTTACACAGCAGGTCATACTATCGTGAAGTAGCTTTATCATTCGTATTAACTTATCGGTACACCCTAACTTAGATAGAACAATCCATAAAGCATCACGAGGCACACTGTCAAAAGCTTTCTCAAGGTCAACAAAACATAGGTACATAGGTTGCTGTTGTTCTTTGCTTTTCTCCTGCAGCTGTCTTATGGAGAAAATTGCTTCGCAGGTGCCTCTATTTGGCCGAAATCCAAATTGGGTCTCAGGTAGAATACTCTCCGAAATCTCTACTAAACGATTCAAGAGCACTCTAGCGAAAGCCTTTCCAGCGGTTGATAAAAGCGATATGCCCCTGTAAGAATTGCAGTCTGCACGGTTGCCTTTATTTTTATATAATGAACAGATAATTGATATACTAAAATCAGAAGGAATTTTCTCAGTTTCCCAAATCCGTTGGAACAATTGCCATATCTTATGATGTAGTTTATGTCCTCCATATTTGAGTAGCTCTCCTGGTATGTTATCAACACCAAACGCCTTTTTGTTCTTTTGAGCTTTAATGGCAAGTACAACTTCTTCAAGGGTAGGAGGGAAATCCAACTGATTGTTTTGCGGTAGAGTGGGAAGTGATCTGAGGTAGTCTATATCGACAGGATGATCTACATTGAGTAAGTTTGCGTAGTGTTCTACCCAGCGGTTTAGGACGTCATCCTTAGCGATCAGTAAATCACCACGCGCCGACTTCAGAGGCACATTTGTTCGAGATGAGCCTCCCACCAATTTCCTTATCTCATCAAATAGTTTGCCTAGTTGGTTAGTGTCAGTAAGCCACTGAATATAACAAGCTTTATTCTGCCACCATGCGTCTTTAGCTGCACGGGTAAGTTTTCTTATTTCAAATGTACTCTGTTTGATTTTATTAGAAACTGTTGTCTTATCTAACTTTCGAAGTAGTTGTCGATGATTCGCTAAAGCGTCCGTTAATGTGCTATCATTATCATCAAACCAGTCATCGCAGACTCTGGGTTTTTTACCTAAGGTATCAGAAGCAGCTTTAATTAGGTTTGTAGACAGGCATTTCCAGGTTTCATCTATATTATCTTGAGGAGTGATATTTGCTGTATAGTTGTTAACAGCATTCTCATATTTAGCTTGTATAACAGTAGACTCGAGCTTTTGAAGGTGAAGACAATTGGGTTTAGTCTTGCAATGTCTTCGACGCGGAATTAAGCGTAATCGTAACTTGGTGACAACAAGCCGGTGATCCGACCAACAATTGGCGCCACGCATAGATCTCGTAATTGTTACGTCTGCTATATCTTGCTGGCGAACTATAGCATAGTCGATCAGATGCCAATGACCAGACCTTGGGTGCATCCAGGTCGTCTTATATTTCGTGGGAAGTCTAAACATAGTATTAGTTATAGCCAGATGAAACTGTGAGCAGAAGGTCAGTAGTAATTGTCCATTACTATTCATGTTACCTATACTATGACGTCCCAGCACCCGTGGCCATGCTTCAAAATCTTGCCCTACACGGGCATTAAAGTCGCCAAGAAGTAGTACTTTTTCGTTGGGTCGGATTTTGGTAAGAGTAAATGACAATTCTTCATAAAATTGGTCCTTGATTTCATCACTTTTGTCAAGTGTCGGAGCATAAACGCTGATAATGTTAAGATACTTATTATTCTCCAAATGAAGTCGCAATGACATAACTCGGTCTGAGGTACCCACAGGATATTCTACCAACTTAGAGGCCAAATTAGTTTTAATAGCAAAGCCTACCCCTGATCGGCGAGGTTCAGAGGCTGGGGTACCTCTCCAGTAAAAAGTATAGCCACCACCATGTTCAACAAGCTCTCCTTCATCAGCTAGATGGGTTTCGCTGAGAGCAGCTATGTCGACATCATAACGTCCAAGTTCCCGAGCTACAATGGCAGTCTTGCGTTCCGGACATAGATTATTAGGCCGGTCAAGTAAGGTACGTTCCATGTACCAAAAGTCATCAGTCGTTGTTTAGAATGGTTTTTGTTTCTTACTTTCTTTCGACTACGACTAGTGGGATGTGCAGGCAGCCGTAGTTACTGCCTCCCAATTTAGCTTAGGGTGAACATTTTTTGGGGCACCTTTTCTAGCCCCCTCCCCGGCTGAGCGAGGAAAGCAGTGTCCCTCTAAATAGAGCTGCTTTGTCGAATAGGGTGCTGCCGAGCCACACTGTCACCCTGATGCAGTGCAAGAGCGACCACTCTCCCTAAACCGCCTGCGTGCAGGTATCAGACAAAGCATGGCATACATCAATGCCGCACCTCTCTACCTCTACCCATCGCCACAGGACTTTAGATCTCGGAATCCAATAGAACAAAAGCCTTGTCTTCTGCGCGGGATATATTATGGTGCATAGGTGTGTGCGCAATACACGGATGCACCCACTCGGCCCAGCCCCCTAGGCCCGGTGGAACGGAGAACCGCTACAACCGGAGGGAAGTTGGGATGCAGTGTCTGGCTGGCGACAGCAAGACCCTTGTCGCCATCCTTGAGGCCTTTCACTATGCCTAGCTGCTTCGTTACCGGAGGTAATTTGCTATAGCCGAAGCAGGCTCTGTGCACTATGCGGAGGGTGGCCGCAAACCTACGTGTAAACACGTAGATCCCCTCAACCAGATTTAGCCCACGAGTCGACGTGGTTTACCGGGGTGTGGCCGCTGCGTGCAACACAGCTACTAGGAGCCACTGGCGAGAGTTTGTGGGTTTCAACGATTTTACTTAGGTCTTCTGCCACCTTATTAGACGACTTGACAGAAACCGACGCTGAATATCCCACTACACCAAAATAATGTATGTACGAGTATATTAAAAAATAGTTTACAGTTGATGAAGTCTACACAAAGTAAAGTGATTAATAATATTGTATTATTTTATAAATGTTCAGTTTCAATCGTTTGGGACTATGTTTAATGCCGTCCTGAAAACCAGGTAATGTCAATAAATTTTCGCAAAATCTTTAACGTCATTTCAAGATTAGTAAAAGGTATAAAGTTTACTGGCGCGTCAGACTGAAGGCTAATCTCGGTGACTATTAAAAATATTTTTACGAAAGTCTTCACTGATAGAGGTTTACCGAGAAACTCGAAGCTATATAAAATAATTTCTCTGTTTTGAGGTGAAATTTATCATTGTTTTCTATAAGCTGTGCATGTGAGTGATAAACAATTTGTTACACTTTAGATTGCTCTGTTCATAATTTATTTTGATAGCAAACCGCTATGTCACTGAAATTTTGAATCAGTTTAGTAGTCATATAAAATGTTTATTAACTTTACTTTGATTTATAATTGTTACGAGGTTTTGCTGGTCACCTCAAATAGTTTGAAAGGCACTGCTAGCGCTAGTTAATAGGTATAATTATAACATTGATAGGTTAAATAAGTATTGATTTTGGTTTATGACGCGGCGAACACGCAAAAACGTTGCAACATTATGGCAGTCGGATCCGGAAGGAAATGCGTACCTCGTTGACAATACTAGCCGCGGCTAAAGATGCGTTCTGAAATAGTACAGATACAGTCATATGTTTTAGTTTTGAAATACTTCAATATGCAGGCTTGTGCTAGAGTACGGAATAATAATATACATTTTAGTACTTAAGATCTATTAATTTGATTCATTATGCAATGTTATCTCCAATATCGTAATATAAATTACACATGTATAACAGCGCTAATTTATTAACATTCTTGTAATTAATAACTCCCGATGATAATGAAGCTCATATTTTCTAATAAAACATCAAGAAAGAAATGCTATTTTATAGCGCGATGGGAATAAATAGTTTGTTTCGTGGAAACTATCTTGCTAATTAACTCGGAGCTAGCCATTATTAATTTCTTTCCTCGGATTGCCCCTGAATACAACCGAAGTCAGATTTCAAGACTTATTAATTACTTCGCCCGGTTTGACATCTTCAAGAGCTTCGGAAAATTCTCTGATTGGTTTAATTTATATTTTAATCATTCATCACATCGAATACTGGCTAAACATTTATAAGATAAAGGTGAGTAAACGTAAAATAATTATAATCCGGCCGCTCAGAGAATGCGTTCCTGACACATGTCAGTTGATCATGAGTAGTGATGGGAAATAATTATCATTTTGCTAAACTTTTGAATTATTCCCAGTAAAAGTAGCAAGTTAGAATAATTGGATACTTGACTATTTTCTATAAAGTGTTTTAAAATCTAGGTATAATCATTCTTTAAATCTTCCAACCGTTAATATATTTTTAAAGAGATCTTTATAACGAATAAACATGTTTTTCTTTATTACTAAAAATATTGTCACCAAAACGGTTGGTCACGTGACTTTTTAAAATTTACGTCACACTTTACAATTGGTGAATGTCTTAGTGGCAGAAATTAATAAAATTGTACATTGTGACGTCACACGCTGCACAAGGACAGCCGATCCTGTTTTGTTACATTTAATCAATAAATAAAAACTCACAAACTTCTTTCAGATCATTATAATATTTACAATTTATATAAATGTAAATAAAAAATACCAAATATTATTGTCTTTTACTAACTACTAGTGGAGATATAGCTTGGCAATAAAAAATAAAATGTGAAAGATAGTATATTGCTGCCAGGTGAATAAAGAGTTAGATCCGTTTAATTATTACGTTATACATTATTAAAAACACAAATGTATTATTTTATATTATAACGGAAAATAACATTATAATAATCTGCTATTTTTTGGCCACATCACTCCAGAAATGAACAGTTGACATAACCTTGTAACGGCGTGGTATGAACTTATAAATATAATATTTTTATTTTTATTAACCGTCAAATTTAGTCCAAAGTGATAAAATTTAACCTAAATTTACATATTATTTAATTTTTTATTATGTTTTATTTCGTAAGTAGGGTAAATAAATAAAATTGTTCGATAATGTATTTACATTTGCTGTCGTTGCATTTGCAACGACACTTCAAAGTTACGTCGTCCGTTCGATTACAACCTTTCAGGAACGCATTCTCTGAGCGGCCGGATTATAATTAATAAACTTCTCAGATGGCTCCCATCAATTTGCGTGATGTCAGATTTTGTACTTTAATTTTGTCGGTTTTAATTTCATGTCGCTACTTCGGGGATATTAATGTCGTTGTTAAATTGTTACGTTCAAGTGAGTTTTACTCTTCGTGATTACTTGCTTTGTTTACAGAATTTTGCCCTGTTTTTAACACTAGAAGGTCCGGGCTTCATGCTATACCTTCAAAGACCGCAGCGGTCAATTTGACGGTACTAGAGATTAAGTGAGAATACTTATGAAATTATTGCATATTTTAAATTAAAATAAAATAAAAATAATACACATTTATTTTTTATTAATAGTAAATAATTGATATAGTTTATATATAATAGTTTTTTTAGACTCTTTTGTACATTTTCCACAAACATCTGTTTTACAGATAGTGTAGTTTTCACATGTTTTTTTTTACAATTATTATTGATTTGACATTGCCGCCTCTTATTGTTTGTAGTACATGGTTCACTTGTTTCAGAATTAGTTCCTTGTCTCTGAGTCGTAGTTGAAGTGGTTTTTTTTTTTCACATATTCTTCACGTAGTTCGCCCACAGTTGAAGAATAAAATCATGACGAGAAATTTTTATTCCTGTGACTTTTTGATATAGAATCCACGAGTTCATAGCTGCTAAATCAAGTATTTTGTAAAAAACGTGAACAGGCCATCTCCGACTTCCAGCTCTTACGGTGTATTTGCGTGCCGTTTGATCGATGATGTCTACACCAAATTCTGTTACATTGTAAAATTCAACCGTTTCGGGCAGCTTTTTTTATCAGTACCTATGGTTACGTTGGGGTGCAGAGTACTCTAATGGATCTACGAGATACCCCGCGTCCTTTGTGCGAATTTACAAAAATATTGTTTTATGTAGTAGATGAATCTACTTCGGAGTCTTCTGATGAAGAAGTGACCTGTTCCGACTGAAATTCTGCGTCACGGTTTTCACTAACACTGTTTATTACCTTTAACATCATTACTTTCATCACCTGACACATTTTCTTGTATATCCCGATATCGCAACAATCCTTGTTCTATTTCCGAATTTGAGAGCCGACGACTCATTTTTTTATAACAAGTTACGACTGCTCACCGAACGAAACCAATGTCTACTGTAAAATGTAAACAAGCTAGGCAGTAACAACTTACTCAGAATTCAATTCAACATAAATAAAAACAAAAGTACCCATATTAGTTTGAAAATATTCGTTGTTTACAATTCTTATCGCTGCCTTTATATGCCGTCATTGACGGTCCGCGGTCTTAGTAGGAATTTGTAATCGAAACTCATATACAATATACTGTTTATTTTTTTACATCTAGATTTAGCTTAACAATAGCAAATTAGGAAAAGTCATAAAATATGAAAAGAAACAAAAACATAGTTTGTGAAATATTTAACAATGAAATTGCCTTGCCGCCAATTTGACTGCCTTGGTCTTTCTAGTGTTAAGTGATGATCTTTGAATTCGAAAAAAACATTTTAATAAATTGTAATACACATATACAAACATAAAATCACGCATTCTTTCCATACTGGGTACGCAGAGGTGCTGCCAGGAAAGTCACTTTTCACTCTGTGTGTTCCGTCCCACGATGTGTCAGGAGGTTAGCCCATTACCATACCTGGCACAAATGCCTCCGGGCTGACAATTAACAAAAAATTCCAATATCCTTTGCCAGACCCAACTTCCGAACCCGAGACCTCAGCATGGTAATCATACCGTATTACAACTGCGCCACTGAAGCAGAAAATAAAATAAATTTTAATATTCAAAATAACTCGGAACCAATTTATGTTACCGAGAATTTTAAATATTCCAGCAGAGTTTTAGAATATAGAACATGTAAGGTGAAAATAAATTCATATTTTCGACGAAATTAATGTAGACTTCCAAAAATTCCAAATGAACAAACCTATTATTTTTGAAAACCTTTTTTCTATGCATGGTATTTTTGCGTGTCACTTAATTATTACTAGTTATAAACATATATGTATGTAGGTACTTATCACATGAACTACACTTGAGATATGTTTTTTTATGACAATGAATGGCGAGACAATCATGCCGTTCGCTTGATGGTAAACGATACGATAGCTCATGAACAGTAACAAAATCAAACAACACCTTGAATTACAAAGAAATTCTTGGCATTCCACTGCACTCGCCATGCTCAGACATGACATGTTAATACTCAACATGTCCAGTAGTTACTCTGCCTACAATTTCCTTCAATCTGAACACATTTTGCATTGGAACTGCTGTTTGGCGGGAGAAATAGACATTGCGAAGGTGCCTTGCTAGACGGTCTCTCACATATGAGAGACCTACCACCAGTGAGAAAAAGTTCGAGAACAAAGGAATAAAAGTGGTATTTGCTAAACTACTGTGAATAACCGAGTAGTATTGTATTCAAATGAATAGTTTTACACCTACCAGTATAATTCTAAGCGTCTTTTTGATCGATATCACGTGCCTGTGAAATTGAAACAGCGAAAGGGCGAGGGATTCAACACTAAACATTTCTCAATGGAACTCAAATTAAAGGGATCTATTTGAATGCCAACTAGCAACAGAGTTGAATTTGCTATATCAATTAACGCGGACTTGAATAGATCTTTAACTGTTGAAACACAAACAGTGGGCTAATTTGTCCGAAGAGGTGTTCGTTTAGTCAATGTAAGAACCTTGATTTGTACAGTCTTTCTAGCTTTAACTATATTTACTACATTACACTCTCTTAAGTGAGTCTATACACATGAAATTATGATTAGCAAAATATTAAAATATAGAAAATTGGATTTCCCATGTACAGATACGTTGTTGTTTTTGGTAGATCTTATCCCACTGTACCTGTACCCTGTTGTTTAAAAATAAATGCGTAAGAGTTGAGCGAATAGTTGTGCGTGTGATTTTCGGCTCGTATGTTATGTGTGCGTGCAAGTATGTGTATGCGATTTATTTCTTATTGAAAAATGTACTTTTATTTTTAACACAATTTCACAAAAATTTAACTAGTGGCCGCCTGGGTATCACCGCAATGTCTATTTTTCCCGCCAAAGAGTAGTGTTAATCTACTGTGATGTGACATTGGAACCCGAGTAACTACTGGATATATACGTGAGATGCAAAACGGCGAGCGCAGTGAAATGCCAAGCATTGCTTTGTAATTCGTAGTGTGATTTGATTTTGGCACTGTACATGGGCGGTCGTCACACACTGACCATCCGACGAATGGCATGAACGAATCGCAATTCAACGCAATAAAAAAATGACACTAAAACCAGAAAAGAATAAAAAATGTATTTATTCTTGGAATAAATTGTAGCTACCAGGGGTTTGTCAAGTGTCAACATTTTTAGCCACGACCCAATTTCGTAATTTAAAACTTGGTCAATGCGCAACTACATGGAGAGGGGAATTCGCTCCTAAAATTGTAATCACTAGCTATTTACTGCACCGCTTTTTACAACTGTTTTATCAGAGCGAGAATAGAAAGAGAATAATGGACGTTTGAAGTCACTGATTATTACCGTTTGTAAAAAAAATTACAAGTTATGGTAAGGAATATCTACTCAATCATTAATGAATATGAGGACTTTATATGGGCGGCAAAAAATGGATGGCTGGTTGAAAGAGCCTTTGCTTACTCGTGGCAGCGAATCCAAACACCTCATCGATTACTTTTTTTTTTAACTTTTTTTCCAAGCACAAACATGAGTATATCCACGCACGTGACAAGCATACGTCTATTTAGAATACATATTTTTTTTTAAATCGTACCCGCTTTATAACTCGTTTGAAATTTCATTCCACACTTGACATTTTATTTGCACCACCGCAGATTTTAGTTCGAATCAAACACGAACAAATAAATCACTTTTGTAAAAGCGCAGTCACTCTAGTACACCTTCGTTTTTGAACTCCGAAATCAGCGAGAAAAACAAACAACGCCAGCAAACTCCTATAGATATCCAGTTGAAATACAGCGACAGTTTATTTTCGCGATCCACAAGCTTTTGTGTAACGATAAATATTTGCCCGCCGATGATGTACACGAGATGTGGCCACGCATGTATTATGCGCCACCGCAATTCCGAAGCGTAATTAAATTAATACTAAGAGATTCAGTATATTACTTTAATTGTATAATTGGTTTATAGGCTTTGTAATTTAGCAATCGTTGGTAGCGATAGGCTATATACGAGTATATGTGATGTGGTTCATCTTGGTTTTCCTTTTGCGGTGACGGAAAGTGAGAATTATTTTGAAATGTAAATGTTATTTACGGATTTTACCGCCGTCAATGGTTCAATGTGTAGCATTCGCGTAAGTCTAAGAAACCATTATGACAATTATTTGTTTCTTACATTGGCTATTCGTTTCCTTCTGATTAATATAGATTCTGGTTAAAGACATACAATTATACCTAATGCTGGCTACACACATACGTACATGCTCGACTCGACTCGACATGCTGGTAAATCTCAACACAAATGCTCGATGCCAACAAAAAAGTTGGATTCGAACAAGATTCAATCAAAAAGTTTAAATGCGCAATAAATATGTTATTTGAGCAAAATTTTTACGTGTAGACGCATGGTCGAGCATGTTTGTAGATGGCCATGCTTGAATGAAACATGTTCATAGAGCATATGCGTACGTACCCATGACTATAAGAGACCTGTTTTAGCTCCAGTGCTCAGTGTCAATTCAATGCATTCCACTGTCAATCATAGCAGACCGGAACTGCAAAGAAAAGTGTGTGGATATCCTACTCTCTTCGTAAAGAATATGCATTACACTGCATATCTATAAATTCTACTATGGCGGTAGAGTACAAACACAAGCACATAATAATCAGATAAAAGTGTGCTGCTGTGCCATTTATTTGTATATAGCATTCAAATACATCCTAGGCTTTATTTCCCTCCACTTTGAAACAGCCATAAGAATACGTTGCGAATAAAATGTGGTAAGTCCATTTGACATGGCATAGCGAATCGTACTCGACACTAGCTTTGCAACGCGAGAAGAGTTCTTTGTGTCGCACTAAGCCATCCTCCTACATACGTAACTAACTGCGTACCCATTTCTGGTGGAGTCGGTCAAGTACCTCATGTCATACGCCTTTACATTTTTTGTAGGACGGTTTTTCTACTGAAGGACTGTAACAATCAGGAAAGGTCGACAATGACTTTTTGTTTTTTTTTGTTGTGTTTTGTGCCAGTGTTAGTATTGCATATTTGTAACATTTATTGTTTTAAAACATATGATTTATGAAAATAATAACAAGGTAGATTGATTGCTAGATTACGTAATAATCCAAAGTAACTTCTAGATAGCTATCAGATAAAACCCCAAAAATGACTAACTTATAAAAATAAATCACTAAAATTAACAATATTTAAATTGCAGTCATTAATTATTCTTATCAACTGAATAATCTTAACAACCATATGTTTCAAAAAAAGAACAAAATAAAATTATCACATAATAAAACGCAATATCAGAGTTTAGAACCAGAGACAAGAGAATTAAGCGCACTTTCGCCACAATTGGAAATGTCTTCTTGACAAACGGTTAAAGTTTCACCTTATCTAGGAGTTAGCCGACGCTTTAGCTTTGCGAGTATTTTTATAATTATTTCTGCTTTTGGGGTAACTTAATGAATGTCTAGCTTAGTTTACGTCTGTGAGATAAAAGATAAAAGTATAGCGAAGAAATGGAATAAATATGCGCAGATCTTGCAATTAATTGTCTTGATTTTATACCAACAAGGGAAAATGATTAAAGCACACACACTTATATGGGTCATTATGCCGGTTTTTTGGAAACAAACATCGTACCTTCATCTATAGGGACTACGTTAACTTTACTGCTTCATCTATCTATTCTACCGGGTATCTCAAGACTGCTACCGAAAACGAAGCCGGGTGGTACTACAAACACAATGCAATTAAAAATTTCGCAAAGAAACGCGACAATTATTTTTTATGATTTTTTTAAATATCGTCATTGTTGGGTGGTAAATCCATAGTTTTTGCTAAAATAATAATTAAAACTCTTTTATACCTTAGAATATTTATAAATAAAAGGGTATACACTATTATTTTAGGAAAAAAAATATTTATTATGACTGCCTCGGTGGCGTAGTTGTACTACGGTACGGTTACAAAGCTGAGGTCTCGGGTTCGAATCCCGGGCTGGGAAAAGTGGTATTGGATTTTTCTATTCATTATCAGCCCAGAGTCAGGAATTTGTGCCCGATATGGCGATAGGCTCGCCACCTATCACATTGTGGGACGGAACATACAAGGCGAAATGTGGGTGCCCTGGCACCTCTGCCTACCCCTTCTGGGAAAAAGGCGTGAGTTTATGTATGCATGTATGTAAAAATTATTTACCACCCAAATATGGCCACAGGAAAAAAATAACAAAAAAAAATTGTCGCTTTTTTTTCAACTTTTTCTGTTGCATTGTGTCTGAAGTCACTTAAACTGCCACCCGGCTTCGTTTTCGTTAGCAGTCTTGATATACCCTGTATATACAAATAATATGTTTAAAGTAGTAGAACTCATAACAATGATTTTTAAAATTGTTGTCAGTTTGTCTGTGCGGTTGTGCGCGGAACTCAGAAATTGCTCAAAGGGATTCTATGAAATTTGGTATGGAGGTACCTAGCTGATACCCTAGTAAAACACTTAGGATACTTTTTATCCCGAAACATGTAGTGTTCCCGTGGGAAGAGGAAGTAATTCCGATATATTTATTACTTTTCAAACTCAAAGAGATGGGATGGGACTGGATTGCATGCCTTAAGTGTGAATGAGACGGGGCAGGGCAGGATATAACGGGACGGGACGGGACGGGATAGGCAAAGTAGTACAAAGGACGGCATTTAGTTTGAATATATATAAAACAGTATGGGAAATAATATGTTGCTGATGAGGACTGGGTTAAAAAAGTATCTGCATCCTGGCGGAACCGGGCCCACCCCTAGTTACCGAATAAAAGTAAATAGCAAATATGACGCGGATGGACCTCTTGGTATGTTGTAAAAAATGGAGGACACATTTAACGACCTGCAGCCAGGTTCTATAATATTATCAAATATTAACTTTGAAAACTTGATTCCAGTAGAAAAATAAAAGATAGTTTCGGCTGATCTATCGGTGCATTTTTCATTTTATTGTTGGTTTCATGTTCGAATATTTTATATTTGATTGTAAGCCGAAATAACATTCATGTTGACTTTTTCCATTTCAACGAATCGAATGTTACTTTTTTATATAAATAAAATTTCTCGAAAGACGCAGTGAATTCATAGTTTTTTGTTTAGACTATAGCCAGAATTTAGTTGTCCTTGGAGCAACGATAAATTCCACTCTTGTGTTTAGGGAGACGGGGTCATGCACCTTGGGAAGTCATAGAAAACAAAGAAGAATAATGCCTTTCATCTCTTAAAAGCGAAATGGCGTAGCGACATCAGTGAATAAATAATTTATAACATTTATTTTGATATGTTTTTACGCGTAGGTCCCTAAATCGTTTTAAAAAAATCATTTTATAAAATTTCACTCACCTTTTGACTAATCGCAGTGGGTTTTAGGATTTCGTTGTTGGTATTCTTATTATTTATTATTTCTTTAAATTATATAGTAATTGTAAAAGTGCTTTTAACAACAGTTCTTCACGGTGAGTTCGAATCCCAGGGCACACCACTGCATTTTCGGAGACATGTGTCTATTAATATAGTCAATCACCACGCACTAAAACGGTGAAGGAAAAAATCGCGAGGAAACCTGAATACCATAGCGATTTATAAGGATTTCTATAGTATGTAAAAGTCCACCGACACGCATTAATCCAGCGTGGTGGGCTATATGGCCTAACCACTTTCAATCGTACTTTTGATAGTAGAGGAGGCCCGTTTTCTGCAGTGGGATGTATGTGTGCTGATACAGTATATAGTAATGTGTGTTTCGAATGAATAAATAATTTTGTTTTGTGTAAGCCGCTTACTGCATTAAATGACGCAATAAACTGGAATTAAGCATAAAAAGAGATCATTATATTTAATTTAAATTAAATCAACTAGATATCTGGCATCATTACGAGTATATTGCATTACAAGCGGAAGAAATATGTAAATGTTATGTCTTTTTTGAACCGTCTATAAATTAATTTGTATAATTATTTAATTTTAATAGTCCTTAATATATAATATATAATAGTCCTTAATATATAATTTTAATGTCCACCGATCAGCAATAGCCTAGTATGGTGGATGTATGTTTTGTCAATCGTACAAGAGGACCATGCCCTGCAGTTGGTCGTATTCGGGCTTAATTCAGTCATAAACCAGGACTATGTGAGTACGGTTCCAACCAATACAATACGAATCAAAGCAAAAGAGTCAAACATTGTCGTCTTCCTAGTCGTTCAATTAATATCCAGAAATCCAGTTGAAGTCTCTCATCTCTTATTAGGAAACATAAATAACAACAAAATCCGTCTTCCTCCACAAGACAACAGAAACAATATATGCAATTATATATTCCGGCAGTGCTGGGCAATTAACATGGAAATTCTCGTTAGCGTTTCGCAAAGGGAAACTTTTGATGTAAGGAAGTGGGAAAAAAAATTCAAGAGCGACTCCCCGCCTCATTAACAGGCCTTTAATGCCAAGTGAGATGCTTCGAGCCACGGACCCGATGGAGATGTGAGCCGGTATTAATAAAAATAAAAGATGAATCCATTCAGCACTGCATTGTTGATTTTGTAATTGCGGCCGTGGGATTAGGGTTTGATTTCGTTTGTAATTTTTTTAGTCCCATTTGTTTCTTTTTTGCGTCTCTTAAGGGAGATGAGAGAGTTTGTTATGTACTCTTTGTTAATATGTATACATGTAGTTAGGTCATAGTCGCCTCACTAGTATTATAGGATACAGATGCTCTTTACCGTCAAGTGTTTATGGCGTACAGAGGGTCTATAGTCTGTACCGTTAAGTGCTAAGTATTATCACCAGATCGAGCACTTCTCATTCTTGATTCTGCGAATGCTAGACTGCCAGTATTTCGAAATAACATACTTTACCAAACGCGGCCCTGGGGTTCTATCCATTTTGGACTAGGATATAATACTTAAAGGCAGTGTATAAAATACCTGGATCATAAGCTTTCTATTGCTTATCTAAGTCTAATTACATTTTAATGCTTCTTTCAGCCCCAATTTCATATTTACAAACGGTTGAGAAAGATATGTATCTTCGCAGTGTTAAATACCTTTTTATATGAAAATTATAATTTTTATTAAAATAAGTAAATATTGATGTAAGTTATGTGTTGACACAGTCTGTTGATGAACCTGCACAATAAATCAAAGTTAATAACATACGATATTGAATTTTAAATGGAAATATCGAGATACGACCACAATTTATCGGTCGTCATATAACTCTTGGTATTTGTACGTGCATATTGTATTTTTGATAATGATGTTTGTACAGATATTATGTATATTTGTAATCAGATATTATTAACGGCGTGTTTCTCTCTATAATGTGATTTTCATTATGACGCAATTGGTTAAATATCAAGAGTAAAATAAGTAGTTTCGATTGAATTAAAACTTACGCAATTCGTCGTGGATATGGGTATTTTTTACACGCTTTATATTAGCTTCACTTGTATGTTTGTATGTTTGTATATTTGTATGTTTGTATGTTTGTTTGTAACCGACTTCTTTGGGCGCGATTTTGACCCACTTTAAACGGCCAGATTTCGTTCAAATTTTGCACACCTGTCAAAGACCGATGACAATACAATAATTCGATTAAAATATATAATTATCCTGATTAGATTCGCCAGGATTAATTATTCTTATAATTGATGACCATTGCTACATTCATCGCTAGATGGCGTTAACATTGTATTCTTCCAAGAAGCTTATACCCAAATGGAGATTGCATTCCGTATAAAACACTGAAGCACAAAAATTTGACCTTGAATGCAATCGCTGTTGCCTGCTATCCTTTTCTTTAGAGTGACAATGAATGAAGTTCACGTGAAGTTCATTCATTGTTACGCTAAAGAAAAGGATAGCAGGCATCAGCGACGTCATTCAAGGTAAAATTTTTGTGCTTCACTTTTATATACGGAATGCAATCTCCATTTGGGTATAAGCTTCTTGTATTCTTCAAGTGTCAAATGTTACTACTGACCAACAGATGGCGTTATTGATTGGAAATACAGCCGTAGATGGATGTTTTTTAGTCAAAACAATTATATAATAGTTAAAAAAAACTAAAATACACGCTTTAATAAGATAAACAACTAAAAAAGTAAAAATAATTGATACTGAATTTAAGATAAGAAAATGGAGTAAAATACATATATTTTATTGTTACAAAGCGTGGGGTGCAGGAGGATAAGTAATTGTTGTAAACACCCCACGCTTTGTAACAATAAAATATATGTATTTTACTCCATTTTCTTATCTTAAATTCAGTATCAATTATTTTTACTTTTTTAGTTGTTTATCTTATTAAAGCGTGTATTTTAGTTTTTTTTAACTATTATATATTTCCTTATTTATCTTCCCGAATGATTTTTGATCACTTTACAAAAAAATATTTATTTCAATGTATAAACATGCCCTTAAAACTCCGAATAAATATAGTGGTTTCGAATTAATCTCAGCAACGAAATAAATGTTAGTGTGATCCACAAGTAACTATTTCGGGTCTGGGTGTTGCGAGACTAAGGACTTTCGGTAATTATAGTTACTGAAGCCCATTACAGCAGACTTATATCATTATAATTATTATATCATTCAGTTTATATCATTATAATTTGTAATAAAATTAATTATTAATCATCATCTCTAGTTTTTATACCTAATAGATTATTAAAACGCTTGTATTCTTCTTATTACTTAAACCTAATACATTATTGTACAGTTCTCCCTACGGCCAAAGTCTGAGACCCACATTTTCTAGTTTACCAGTTATCTAGGAAGTCTGAAATTTTTATTTTGCCTTGAGCTCCGAGAACCCGCTTCCTTATCAGAGAAAGCTGTTAAAGGCGTTAGAGAAAGGAAAAGATTAACGACAAAAAAATAAAACTAGTTTTAAATTGTTATTTATACCGAAGATAATCTTGGATTATTTGGTACAAATGTTACTTTTTAATACAGGGGCTTGTAGAAACTTCACGGAGTAACTATAATATATATTTATAATTGGATCATAAACAAACAAAATGAAGTGATTTTTATTTTAATGTAATTTAGTTATCAACCACAATAGGTTGTTTTTTTAGCAATTGAAGCCATTATCAGTAGATCTATAAAACCTATATAAAAACTATCATTCCATTAATCCATATTGTTTTGTCATTAGACATATTAAAATTTGTAAAAAATATTGAAGACGTCTTGTGTTCATCAATGAAAAGCAACATTTATGTTGTAATATAGTGCGGGAAAGTCCGAAGCATTTGACGTCATAAACTTACTCTGTGAATCTGTCGACCGAATGTTTTGATTAAAATCTAATTTGTAACTATTTCACCAACGACAGTTGCTAATTTAATTGATTCAGTGGCACCGCAAAGTTATATTCGTCCTCCTTTGAATCAATTTGTTTGTGTGTACACAGTAATTGACGAAAATATCTCTCACTCCCAGACACAGTTGTGGTAAGAGCAACCGACGCTGTATTTCACACGAATACGTAAGTAAAAGGGGTTTTAATCTCGGTTTTGTGAATTAAAATGGTAATGCAGTAGGATGCAGTGAACATTATGCGGTTATGTAATGGACTGTGAGGAATAAAATTGCCATTCCAGTCATTGTTTTATGTGTATGTTGGAGCCTCGGGTAAAATAAAGGTTTACGGACCGAAGGATAAAATTCAATACTTGTTATTGTATTGATATTTTAAAAGTTTGGAAACAAATAGTTACTCATAATGCAAGTGTCAACTTATGATATTGCTGGTATTAAAACATAATAATGGCACCGTAATTGCATTCTACACACATCTATACATAAACTCATGCCTTTTCCTCAGAAAAAAATCCTAGAGAGCATACCATACGCCTGATGGTGAGCGATACCAATGCTCATGGACAGTAGCAAAACCCAATAACACCATGGAATACAAAGCAATGCTTAGCATTTCACTGCGCTCGCCATCCTGACAAATAAGATGTTCATTCTCGTTATGGCCAGTAGTTACTCTGGTTACAATGTCCTTTGAATCGCAACACAACAGTGCATTAATACTGCTCTTTGGCCGGAGAAATATCTACATTGCAGAGGTAGTAGCTACCCAGGGGACTTCTCAATTATGAGAGACTTATCACCAGTAAACTAACTATCGAATGTCAGTCCTTGTTGTTGGTTCTAATAACTTAAGTCTCAATACAAACTTTAAGATATCTTCCAATCGATGTTAATTAGATTTCGTTTCTGAGAAGCGAAAAAGGTTAATTTATTGGTATTTTTTTTGGCGCCTGATTAATACATATAGCTCGCATAAACCTTGTTACTGGAATTAATATTTAATAAGCCTTTACATCTACTTAACAAATATTTCAAACATTTACAGCGTCTGCTCAGAACAAGTCATAACAATTTATAAATACACCAAGGTAAAGAAAAATCTCTGAGAAATATTGTATCTCATAAATACACACTCTTTTTGCTATGTCTGTGTAATGTTTTGCTCGCGGCGTTTGATTTTTTTAGGTCATTAAGCAATGCCAACCTATGAAGTGATTTGGCAAGAACAATTTTGCGCTTAAAAAGTTCTTGTTATTTCTAAAAGGAAAAAATTGTTTTAGAATTACAATATTTTTGTATTTCCTTTTCATGGATGTCTTAAAGACTGAAGCATATTAAGAAGTTTTCTTTTTACCGTTATCTTAAATTTTGACTAACTGATTTTTATAATTTGCACTGTATGTTAAATTTATGAATCCATAATTACTATCCCAGTATGAACTTCTGTATTGTGCAGTTTTTTTAAAAGCTAAAAGGTTTAGGTTTAAAAAAATATAGCAAAACTAATTCAGGCCACTTCCAATATTTTGTGAATATAGAACCAATTTGTATAAATCTGGATAACTAAATACTAGTTATCATTTTATCGGGATTGTAAAAAATCTTAAAATGATAACATTTAAATTTTTCACGTCGATGTTTCTCAAATAAAATTTGTAAAAACCTTTTATATAATTTTGATGAGGATAATGGCGGCATGTACTACACATGGCCTTAAAATATTTTACCCTTAATCAAGCTTTTGTGACGTCGTCACGAATTCGTTAGGCTACATTCTTTTATAAGTTTCATCGAGTTGGGAATTTTCGTGGCCGTGTCGTGTGTAAAGGGATGAGATAAAATTATTTTCGGCTGGAAATGATAACGCCTTCTTTCATCCTAACATTTGACCTTTACGTTTTTATTTTCATTTCCAATATATATGATTCGCATTTTTTCGTGTACGTTTTATTTAATTGGGTTAGAAGATACTGAAATGTGCTTATTTGATTTTGTTCCTGAAATATGGCCATATATAGTTCATAAAATACGTAGAGCTCTATTCCTGGATTTTGTTAATTATGGAACTCTTTTTAATAAAAAAGAAAAATAATTTAAGTGCCGGGTATCAGTTTTGTCATTCTAGAGAAATATAATTTTAGTATGAATTTTACCTATATATATATTTCAGTTAGTAACAGCTCTAAGCAAGATGTGTACATTAGTAAATTGACCTGGCGTAATGCAGGTATTGTTCGATACCCTTTGGCTTATAAATTAAAGGACCGCATAGACTGAATGTACTTTTGACATCTGTGTGCAGGCTCGCAATTGTTTGGACTCAAATTAAAGGCAAGATACAAACGGATGTAACACGTATACTGTAATGCCTATATATAAATCAAATCAACAAGCCATACTAGAATACATAGAATATTCAGATGTGAGAAGTATAGTTAAGCTATGTGTACTGTAGAGAGAAACAAGTTTCTTTTCAATTATTAACCCATTATTCAAAGACATAATATGTACTATATTTAAAGTTATCTAATTTTGTCCCCCTCGAATGACTTTTAATTTCATTTTGAGCAAAGAAGACAAAACATTGGAATAGGTTTTTAAAATCTTTACGATTAAGGTCGTAGGAATTTAGTGGTGTTAGATAACACTTTATGAAAGGAAAATATAATGTGAGTGGAGAGTGCGGAGCAACAGTTTTTGGACTCCAAGCCAACTTTACTTGGTGACAGTGCATCCTGTTGGCTTACCAACGGGGCACGGGGGACTGGCAGATGACGTATAATAATCACAGAAATAGTAGTTGTTTAAATAATAAATAAAAGGAATCTTAATTATACATGAAAACATATTGGTCATTTCAATGACAGAGACTATGGACAGAGATGCACGGCTAAACATCAGCTTCATAAAACCAATCTAATCACCCCGATATTAAACCAGTACAATAATAGTTATTTTAAAAAATCATACTCCCGATAGGTTCCCGAACTGAAATAACAGTTATAGTGTCGGTTTTATAAAAAAAAAACTCTCGTAACAATTCACTTTTCAGTTGAATAGGCTCGATTGTAAAATTGTGTCTAGTAAATTGTGTTAGTTCGATGCAGGCTGCAGTTTGTTTTGATTCTTGCGTTGGAATATTAATGGATTGATTGATTTTCGTTCATGCTTTGATGAAGTCTATTCTCCTGAATGTATATTTCAGTCAGGACTGTCAATAGTCGTTGTTGATTGTACTGGGATATTTAGGATTGTCGAAAACTCAGAATTTATGAGATTATATGCAACTTTGTGTCTGACTACAAAATCAATGGCCCAAAACAAACAAAAGTCTCGATGTCGTGATTGAAACTATATATGAAACTATTTTAACTATCATCACGTGTCACAGATAGCCTTAAATCTGCTGAATAAAAAAAACTATATACATGAAACTCTTTCCTTCTTAGTTTTTGTAGTCTTTCTAAATAACCTCCAATGTTTTGTTAAAGAACCAAATAGCAGGTTTTACCCTGTTAAAAATGCAAACCCAAATTAAAGATTATTAAAATTCAGGCTTACCCGACCGGCGGAATCTTAAGCCGCAATATTCATTCAGTAAATGCATATTATACTTTTGCGCTGCTTTAAAATATTTTGTAGATATTTGAAATTTAAACAAGATATTAAATTCGTATTGAACTCTAATATATTAATGAAAGCAGTGCAGGAACAACCATTAATTACAACTTTATTTTAAAAATGACTTCGTTGATTTGACTATTTCCGTGCACATCGTTTTTTTATATTATCTTGCAGTAAGATATTGGTTCCAATTAGAACTGAATCTCCATTCCACCAGTTTTATTATGCCAAATGCAAGCGCCAAGTTTCCAATGGACAAATTTCCCAATTAAATTCATTCGTGAATTTATAAGTTGGAAGAAACATTGTTCCGCTAAGCATTGAATCGATAAAGGTGCGGTTCCAAAGAGCCCTCGGATGGAATTCCTCGGCGGATTCATTGAATGCAATAAAATTTTCTGCACAATTGAAACCATTAAAGAGCGTCGCCACTGCGCCTCGTTGAATGTTAATCACAGGCTTGTGTGAATAGAACAATCACAGTGTGGAAAAGCCTCGTTTTTATCCGATTCTCGTCGATGCGAAATAAAATCATCAGTTCGGATTCTTATACTTTCAAATAATATTCGCAAAAGACGATTTGATAAAACGCTAAAGTTAAACAAAACCACACGGGTTTTGTTTCTATATGTTTTGTTTGTAATGCATTTGATTGCGAAAGTGTTTCATTACCTACGACATATTTACCAGATTGAAGTTATGTTTATAACAAATCATCAACTTTCTTTAAAAAGCGTAGGTTAAGGCAAAGTATTTAGATTAAAATTTCATTTATTTATTGCTCTCTTTTTTAATAAATTCTGAATTTCAAAAACCTTTCTAAAGTTATATTTATTTTACGTAGCATTCGTTTTTCCATCGAGCCGTTAACACGTAATTAAAATAAAAACTAAAACACTCCAACACGTTCAATCACCAATTATTTCGAATTCCATTGCAATTGAAATTAATCCCTTTTATTTTCTAAAAGCATACGTAATTGACACTTCTACATAAATGTAAAAACTGAAACTAGGTTTTAAAAGCCTTTAGAAAGAGCGCATAGCCGAGCTTGCTATTGAAAAGTGTGTTTAGTGGCATGCTTGTTCGGTTTGCGTGAATTGTGTCTTGTAAGCAACGCGCTGCGAAGCTGGCAGCTGCAAGAAAAACGCCATTTTCTCTGAGTTCCTTTGTCATTAGTTGAGTAAATTGTTTTTCCTGTGCGAGAGTGCCTTGGTCGGATCTAGATTAAGCGGTAAGCTCGGCTAATTCTCTCTACTTCTTACATTATTTTGTGGCCTATTAAAGGCTTAGTAAGCTACAAGTCTGTCAGTAATATTGCTTGAGGGTACATTAAACTTACTAATTGTAATGAAAACAGAATGAATTTAAAATAAACATAATGAAAAGTCTGTGGTAGTTTCTGGTACCTGCGACACAACACTCGATCTTACTGTAGAGTCTATGTGTGTAACTGTTGGGTGTATTTAATTCATTTTATTTTAATACAAATCTTTAATATTGAAATAATATAATAATTTTGAGAGCCCTGAGGAGAAACGATACATAAAGAAAGGTAAGACTGACATAACACAATATTTATGTTTAAGTTGCGGAAAATATTCGAATATAATTTTGCCACCGGCCACTTGTTTGACGTCTAACCACCTGGAAAATAATAAATCAAACGATGTTCCTGTTTTCTTATCGACAAACTCCCAAACAATTTGAATATTCGAAGTAAAAGACAACTGTGATGTTCTTTCTTTCTTCTTTTTCTAGAATTACAGAGGTAATCTATCTGTTAAAAAGCTGATGATAATGACGATGTTTTATATCTATCCTCCTTAAACATTAGCATATCAAATAAGTGATTAATTTCTTAATTCAACGCACTCATGTACCCCTGTTGAAGGATGTAAGTTGAAATAAATGGTAGTCAAGAGATACTATTGATCCGTCTGCTATCTTACAGCTCAAGTAAAAAGTTACAGTGATATTGATATTGATTCTGATATTGATTCTGTGATACACATTGGTACTGCAACAGTTATGCTACCGTTTTCATATTATGGGTAAAACAGATTACACATTTCAAAAAAAGAAGAAAAAGTAAGATTAATTTGTTGCTGGTACAAATAGCACACATGAAGAGAAACCAAATAAAAATAACATTAAAAAAATAACAAAGAAACTATTACAATTAAAATATACTTATGGTGCGGTACAATGACAAATTATGAACATAGTATAATAAAAGTGACCGAGTCACGCTGTTGTCCGCCGTGACTTAGCAGAAAGAGGCAGCCTCCTCCGGAGCGGTACCAATGTCTCACAGAAGATCGACCTGAAGCCACAGCTTTATTGTCGTGTTTCGTTCTGTATGTGAGGTTGTCGGATGCCTAATACCCCTTCCTTCTTCCCACCTGTATCCTTCCCGCTCCAATCTCGGTTGGATGGGCTAGCAACAAATGCATGATCCAAGCTATTGGTGTACCATCACTTACAATCAGGTGACCTGTTTGTTTGTTTGCCGGACCTATGCTATAAGAGAAACACTGGTGATACAATGGCCTGTTATTTATAATAAATGGACTCATATTGATGGTATCTCCTCATATCGCTGGAGATATCTAATAAAGTACCTAATATTAAATCGTACAAATGAGTAAATCCACAGGCCGAGCGAGTGGCACATAATTTCGTCCCCTGTAACAGAATAAAATGAGCTTCGTTCATTTGTTAGCGGCGGTCTCACGTTCCCGCAAAGGCTATCGGGTGTAACATTTTTCGTCGGGCCGGACCGGTGACTTTCCTTTCATAAATCAAAAGGGGCGCGTGACGTCACGTTCAACGGTCGATGTGTCGCCCACGAACGTGACAAAACACTTCGTTTGCTTCTGCGAATTCCCTTATAAATATTTTATTTTTTTATGGAATAAAGGAGAAGGCCTGGTTATGTATACAGTGCTTGTAAGATATTGGGTGAAGTCGTAGCATACTGGATTTGTTTATCTAGACTTGGATCAGCTTACAGTATATGACCATTTTCGCTGATGAGATTGAATTGTTTACTGGTGTTAGGTTTCTCATATCTGAGAGACCGCCTGTACCACCACAATGTCTATTTCTCCTGCCAAATAGCTGTGTAAATGCACTGTTGTATTTCGGTTTGAAGTATATTATAGCCAGACTAACTATTGGATACATTGAGCATTAGGATCTTATGTCTCAGGATGGCGAGCCCAGTGGAATGCCAATATAATTCATAATTCAAGGTGTTAGGTTTTGCCACTGTTCATAACTGGTTATATCGCTTACCTTCAGGTGAACGGCATGCTCACCTCGCCATACGAAATGGTAAAAAAATGTATTTAATTTATTTTCAGGTACACTGTTGCAACTTGACCTCTTTATTATAAAGAAACAACATCAACTTTTTTTTGATAAGATATCGATCAATAAACACGAAAAAATAAGATCTCCCTGAACTCCAGAGCAATTTGACCAGTATTTAGAAGAAAAAAAATGGTAACCTGTTGGAAAATTTTTAAAACAGAACACAGAATTACGTTGATGGAAAACCTAGAATAAGACCTACATGTTGCGCATGCGTAGCTGAGTCTAACATCTTATAAGCCTGGCAACAAACCGCTTCAGTAATGACCGCTTCAGAACGTAATAAGTTACTTTATGTTCAACCGTTTAAAAGGTTCGTGGAGTTCAGAAGTATTATTATTGGAAACCAATATAGACATGATCATGATGACTTTATCTCTTGTCAAAAAATGAATGCTTGGAACTATTTTAGTGTGAGTTGTTATTGAGTTCTTGTAGTGTTTGATGTACTATTTATTTTTCATTCGGTCTTATATTTCTGTATCAGCCCATATACGTCCCACTGCAGGGCACGGGCCTTCTCTACAATCTACGGTACGATTGAGAGTGGTTAGGCCATATAGTCCACCACACTGGCCTAGTGCGGGTTGGCGGTCTTATATTTAAAACAATAATATTGTTTTTAGCATATTTGTTTTTGTGTAGCTACGTTATCGTAACATTCATTGAACAGATTCAATGGTATTATAACATGACATTCTAATGCAAAATTCTGTATAATTTCTGTTTAATATTAAAACTACCCTTCTTACATTATAAACTTAAATTAATTCATTTGAAAGCCCATCTCTGATATTGATTCTTTTATATAAACATTCGTCCCGTAAAAATATAATCCAGTATTCGTCTAGATTATGCCCGCGTAGTTTTTCGAGGCTAGACCCTTACTATTTCCTAACAATCTATTATTATGAGCAGTTTGTATTCTTTATGGGGCGGTCCCGCCAGCATCCGGCGCAAATTGCCGTATCGACCTCCGCGTCGCAGTCGACACAACGGGAATTATGTTGTCTACAAGGGAAAATTGATATAAAAATTGCTCGTAAAGCATAAAATTAAAACGTGGATCGGTCCGGACGGTGTTGCACTGCGCTAAATACCTGTCGTATTTCAGGCGCCATCTGTCGGCGACGGCGTTGAGACTGCCGCTTTTAATTTATTAACCAATTTGCTGAACTCCCGAACCGCGCTCCACTGCCGCTATTTTGTTTCTTGACTTAATAAATTCGAACTCGTAATCCATGAAGAGTATTTCGTGACGGTGATGGCTAATTAAGTATTAATCTTTTAATTCTTGTTGTAATTTTATCAAACGGAATATCGCTTTGAGCGCCGACGGGGCTTCAAGAGCAGACTGTTTTGTATCTGCTCGTTAGCAATTTCAACAGATTTTCTAAAACAATTATGTTCAAATTGCTTTATATTTAACATATTAAGTTTTCGTTTTAAATTTTGCTCTCCTACCTTTACCAAAAATATTTTAAAACTGTCCAATTTATTTTTTGTATTGTGCTAAAAATATTATAAGTCTATTCTATAAGAGAAGCGTGTTAAAAACCTATTTTTCTACCAATTGTTTTCGCGTACATGTACAAAACATTGTGTTTTTATTTTAGTCCCTGTATAAAATAGATGGAGGACGTAATAAATATGTATATTATATGGTACAATAGCTTATTTCAGTAGCGACACAAAGCTGACTGCAAAATTATGTATATACTAGCGGTAAAAAATATTTTTCCTTCATATTCGTAAACAGAAAACACCATTAAGATAATTGTCGGGTCTAATTTCTTGTAATTTATTATTTTAAAGCAAATGTGACATTTACGATGCCTGTAACGCAACAAGCGTATTTTAAAAACGATAGATCGCGTGTTCAAATTTTACATCGTTACAAATAGTTGTTGGTAATAAACAGCCACAACATGAATTTAGCTAAAATCCGCCTAGTTGCAACTAACTAGACACGTGTTAACAATTAATACAATCAAATTTATAATGTTTATTTTCATTAATGGCACCATAAATATCCTAATTAAACTTCAGTAGTAACATGACCACATCATTCAAGTACATACAAAACAATTACATCGAAAATTAATATTGAGGTCGTTTCAACATCACAAGGCATTAACATATTCATTAGATTTCACTGAACAAAATCGCATGCGTACTGTTATTCAGCAAATAAAGAGAACAGTAAGTTGATTTCGTAATACTTTTAGTTTCTTTTTTCGATGTCGTGTCCGCGTAACTCGTGTACGGCCATTGTTTCACCATTTTACACGGCGCCGAATAAAAACGCATCAAAAGCAATTTTTGAGCTGAAACCGAATACGCTCTAAATCTGGGACGGCTTAACGTCGACAGAGGTGCTCTGAGTAGTGAGTGTCACGCCCGAAGCGGATTGGGAGGATTTTCTGATTTTCCAACACAGCGGCAAGCTGTTGTTGCTTCTGGCTCGATTTTCTGCCGTGCATACGGACTTCGCCAAATATATCTAAGTGAAAACACTTTACATATGTCAATAAAACATTGGGTGTTTAAGTGAGTCTAAATTTGATTTGGAAACTATGGATAACAAATACAATATTAATGCCACTGAAACGCGCACGGCAGCCAGATAATTTTGGATAAGTTTGAGGTACAGAAATATAATTTGGGGAACAGAAATATAAAGAAAGAATATTTTCCTTAACTACAGATTACTTCTATTAAGTTTTAAAATCCCTTTTTAAATATGAAAGAGAAAAATCTCCTTATCGTGAACAGCTGTAAAATGAATTAAATTATATCACAATGCAAAAGTAGGTTTGAATCGGAATAAGCAATTCAATGCGAACAACACAGCGCGAAGACGGCAATAGTTGTGAAGAATAAGGGTAATATTTTCCTTAGAGACGAATTTCCTTTAACCATGCATTCCTTTAATGATGCAGTGGCAGCTCAGGATTTAAATACTAGCGTCTTAAAAAAGGAGTATAACTTTGCCTCGAGGTCCTTCAAAAGAGTGATAGCAAAAGCGAAATCGGATCACATTGGCAGAATTGGCGAGAGATTGGTTCGTCTCCCTTCGGGAACGCGTGCATTTTGGTCACTCGCCAAAGCTGCCATGGGGAATTTTTGTAGCCCTTCCTTTCCACCTCTTCGTAGGGGGGATGCATCATTGGCCCATGGCGCAAGAGACAAAGCCGATCTCCTAGGCTCTCTTTTTGCGTCTAACTCTTTTCTGGATGACGGGGGAAGCGAACCGCCGACTATCCCGCGGTGCAACACCAATATGCCGGAAATTCGGTTTTCGCAACGGCTAGTGCGTAAAGCGCTGTTCTCCCTCGACATCCATAAATCGAGTGGACCCGATGGTATCCCTCCTATTGTTTTGAAAAAGTGTGC
This sequence comes from Hyles euphorbiae, assembly GCA_023078785.2. NCBI lineage: Eukaryota > Metazoa > Arthropoda > Insecta > Lepidoptera > Sphingidae > Hyles > Hyles euphorbiae. Next base: position 10,089,239 of record CM041049.1, on the reverse strand, counting down.
TCCTGAGTTGGCTCCGGTCTTAACGCGTCTTTTTCGGCACTCCTACTTCTTAGGCGTAGTCCCGGCTTCGTGGAAGACAGCTTTAGTGCATCCGATACCTAAAAAAGGCGAGCGCTCGAATCCTTCCAACTACAGGCCCATAGCCATTACCTCCTTGCTCTCGAAGACAATGGAATCCATTGTCAACAGCCAACTCCTTGGGTACCTTGAGGATCATCAGCTATTGAGTGACCGTCAATACGGTTTCCGTAGGGGCCGCTCGGCTGGTGATCTTCTCGTGTACCTAACACATAGATGGTCGAAGGCAATCGAGAGTAGGGGGGAGGCGCTGGCCGTTAGTCTGGATGTAGCGAAGGCCTTTGATAGGGTCTGGCACAGAGCGCTTTTGTCGAAGCTTCCTTCCTACGGGCTTCCTGAGAAGTTGTGCAAATGGCTAGCTAGCTTTCTAGCGGACCGGAGCATCAAGGTCGCTGTCGACGGTGCATGCTCGGATCTCAAGTCCGTGAACGCTGGTGTCCCACAAGGCTGTGTGCTATCTCCCACGCTATTTCTTCTGCATATCAATGATATGCTGCAAATTAGCGGCATACATTGCTATGCGGATGACAGCACGGGTGATGCCTTATATACCGGCCGAGCCAATATTTCTCAGGAAAACGTCTATGAGTGCCGAAACAAACTTGTGTCTGAAGTCGAGTCCTTACTATCCAGAGTCTCGGATTGGGGCCGACACAACTTGGTTGAATTTAACGCCTCAAAAACACAAGTTTGCGCGTTTACCGCAAAAAAATCGCCTTTCGTCGTATCACCTCAGTTTCAAGACACTCCTCTAAATGCCACAGCCAGTATCGGAATTCTTGGTGTCGAGATATCGAGTGACGTTCAGTTCCGCGGTCACCTTGAAAGTAAGGCCAAATTGGCCTCAAAGAAGCTTGGTGTGCTCAACAGATCGAGGCGATATTTCACGTCGGGTCAACGTATGCAACTTTATAAGGCGCAAGTCCGGCCCCACGTGGAATACTGCTCCCATCTTTGGGCAGGGGCACCCCAGTACCAGCTTCTTCCTTTCGACCGCATTCAACGTCGGGCTGCTCGAATCATTGACGATCAGGTTCTCTCCGACCGGCTTGATCCTTTGGCTTTGCGTAGAGATGTAGCTTCACTCTGCATTCTCTATCGCATTTACCACGGGGAGTGTTCTCAAGAACTGTTCGGACTTATCCCTGCTGCTGAGTTCCGCCACCGTACAACACGACAAACCTCCAAATACCACCCACATCACCTTGGAGGTTGGAAATCTACTACAGTACGTTTTTCCAGGCACTTTCTCCCACGTACTACAAATCTGTGGAACCAGTTGCCAGCGGCATCATTCCCGGACAGATACGACCTGGCGACCTTCAAAAAACGAGCGTATTCCCACCTCAAAGGCCGGCAACGCATCTCCATGCCCTATGGTGTTGCAGATGTCCATGGGCAGCGGTGTTCACTTACCATCAGGTGAACCGCATGCTCGTTTGCCCCCTATAATATAAAAAAAAAAAAAAAAAAAAAAAAAAAAAAAAAAAACCAAATGTAGGAAATTAACAGTTAGTAGGCCCATAAAGCGGCCGACGCGACTTTGTAAGCATTGAGTGCTTTTGGCTATTAGGTTAACTCGCCCATTAACTGCGCTAGATTCAGTGTCTGTTGACTTTTCTGAATCGCTTGTGTTTGGCCTTCTCGTAAGAAGTATTGTCACGGACTCCGCCTTATTTATTAAGGGCAATGTCAATGACCTCTCGTGTTAATGAGTTTATCCAATTCAGAAAGGTTTAATTGTGAGATAAGTATTCAAGACTTTTAAGACCTTTGTTTTATGTTCGCGTAATTAGGTATACGAAATAAATACTTTTGCCCAAATACTGGAAAGCCAATTAACTTTTAACTCCTGTTAACTAGCTCTAATGACCTGTTAAATTGATTCCAGTTAAATATAACTTCGATTAAACCACTTAAGAATTAAATATTTAATGGGGCATTATTCATCCGATTCGTATTCTCGAAAGCAACTTAAGAGTTTGACAGCTGTCAAACAGTCAAATTTTTAAGAATTTCTAGTTTTAAGCAGCCGTCGTCTTAAGGCCGCCTGCGACCACTCTTAATATTATCAATTCTACATAAAATTTACTAAAATGACTCTCGCGTCGGTTTCATCGCTGTCTGATGACGATATAGCTTCATCAAGGCGAGTCAATCAAGAAAAAAATCAATGCTTTTGACAAATACAAAGAAGAAAACATTCAAACAAAGTGAGGTTCCGCCTGAAGAAAGAAACTGTTCTGCATCTGTGTTCCTTGCTGGAGACAAAATAGAACCCACTACAAATAGAAGTCGATTGATAAAAACTTGCGACCAACTGTTACTTGCTTTATGATATTCTACGACAGGCAGTTACCAGAAGATTATTGGAGATGTATTTCATGTGGAACAGCCGACTGTACATCACAAAGTTGCAGCAGAGTCGGTTAAACTACAAAATCGTGGCATGAAAATTCCCAACTATCAACAACAATGCCATATTGCGAATAATTTCTATGCGATCACAGGAGTGATTGAAGTTATAAATTTCATACATATAAGGATCAAATCTCCAGGTAATTTCTACTTATAATAATGTATACATAACTATTAAACTTTTACATGTACACAAATATATGTTTTCTTATCCTATTTTAACTAAATGTGCTTCTAAAATGCCTAGCGTATTTTATATTGTGTAGTAATCATTTAGAGTATCCCTTTTTACTGTACATAATATATTATTAATCATAGAATAGAATAATATATTATGCACAGTATAAAGGCACACTCTAAATGATTTCGACACAATAATTTATATATATATATATGCTTGTTGGAATCAAAACATTTAGCAGGTAATTGGCTCTTCCCCAGCCCACTGTACCCCATATAACCAAGCTCTCTAAATAGTTGTAGGACTAAATATATAATATAATATAATTAATCATACAATGATTTGTACTGATTGTAGCTATTCAGTATATACTGGAACAATGTTCAACTACAATAGTAGTTTCCTATAAAGAATTCAATTTTATGAATATATTTTTCAATTTACATAAAATTATTTGTAGTTTGAAATAAGAATATTTGCTAGAGCTCTAATTTTTATTATCTTGTTTTTAGGAGGACCACAAGCAGAAACATTTAGAAACAGAAAAGGCCATTTTTCTATAAATGTGCAAGCAGTCTGCGACCCTAACTTGAGGATAAGAAACATTATAGGCCGATGGCCAGGCGCGGTGCATGATAGTAAAAATTTCAATGATTCTCCTTTATGTGCATTTCTGGAAAGGGGAGACTGAAGAAGCTTACAATCAAGACCATACTAAAACACAAACAAACTTTTACAACAAAGATCTTCTTGTCTGCAAGTTGGGCTATAAGTTTTTGAAAATTAGCTTACTATTATAGAGGCATGTGCTGTGTTACATAATATAGCATGTTCCCAGAATGATCATATATTGGAGATTGATCTTTCTGAATCATTTCCACCAGCTCCACATAGTATAACCAATGAAAATGTTGCAACAAGGAATAATATAATAAAATACATATTTTAAACCGTACAGTGCATTTTATTGAATTACCATGGAATGAATACAAATAAAAATGAGTTATGTTTTATTGTAGTATATTTATTTTAATAACATCATTAGTACATATTATATTTTTTTAATTATCTACATTTCTTTAGATCTGTCTTACATTAATTATATCTATATTCCTTTATAAACACAAAATAATAACAACTATTTAAACATTAATTTAAAACTAAATTAATAAATGTACTATTAAAAATGTACAATAGAAATATAATATGACATTTTTTAACAATGAAAATAGGTGAAATAAACAATTTATTTTATGTATTACATATTAATTAAAATTCATAACATTCTTCAACTTTGATTTAAAACACTGTTTTCTGATGCAAATATTTCTTCTTTCACACAATTTGTCTCATTCTTTTTTGTATATTTTTATATTACATACTCATTTCAAAAGGGTGTGTATTGTCCAAATGATTTGTTGTATGCATGATTTCTATAGCGTTACCTGCAAAAGTGTTTAAGTTAAAGTATGTCATAATTTTATATATCTCTTTTTATTTTTCATATATATTTGTTGAGCTTACTTATTTAGTCTATAGCTGATATACATGGCACTATATATATGAGCCATATTTCTTGGACGGTCTTATTATATAGGTACACATTGAATATTTATGTACTCCACTCCAGCTCCTGAAACAAAGGATTATTTATAGTTATACACATTGTACCATACTTTATTTTCCATATTTATTACATAATACTACTATATGAGGAGGAGATAATATATAGGAGGCATAATATGAGAGAAGCCTATAGGTACCCAGCAGTGGGATCCTACAGGCTGTAGATGATGATGATGATGATTTAAAATGTGTGAATAATCGATTCATATTATATATTAAATAGTTAATTATCATATAAATTCGTTAAAACTTAGAGGAATACGTGTATACTTACCTGTTTATAATATCCAGCACAGCTTCTTTCTCATATCGTATTTATTTACATAGTCTTCTCCATTTGGTACTTAGGTGGTTCTGCAGCCGTTGTTTGGTATTTTATATACCTATTTATTGAAAAGATATTCCAAAAACTAACTTTCAAACCGAGTGCAATTACAACAAGTTACGTTAGTCGCCTTCGGAAGGAGGTTTTTAAAAACACAAATTTTAATTAGGACAAAATAAAATATAATCAATTATTACAAATTGAACTTAAACTAATTATAGCACTAATAAATTTGGTTGTCGCGACTTTCCTCGACGGCGATCGAAGAAGAAAAGCACTGCTGCCCGGTGATGGTGGTCCGACGATGCTGGTGGGTCATCGGCGTGAGTAATTCATATGGAATCTGCCGACTGTGCAGATTCGTGGGAACTTTTTGGGAGTTTCGTTAGGGGCGACACGTAACACCTCCCCTCCTAGACCGACAACTATTTGCCAATGTTTAATGCAAATGTTGCGGCTCTTCTATCTTGAGCTGACATCTCTATGGCAGTTGTGGGAACATTTTCAACAGTAAGTGCTGCAATCGCAGATTTCTTCAGTTTTCTCCGAATGTATAACATAATGATGACAGCGAATACGATAGTCAGGATTACGAAAGTGTATACTGGAACTGTGATGGAAAGAATGCTTGATGAGTCAATAACAGGTGGCTTCACTGGAATTTCCATGGAAATTTGATTTTGTATGTTATGTAATTTATCCAAATCAATTGTTGTAAGATTATATGCGACTCCAGTATTCTGAGAAATTGCAATATCTGGAAGTGACATAATTTCTATTGGTTTTCCACGGAGTTGGTTATAGATGTTAGCCAAAGTAAACTCAGGTGTTCTTATCTTGCAGTTTTGAGGGATAGTTGCTAAGAAACTGCCTTCTAGGATATGGTGCTGCTCTTGTCCACATAATATTTGAACTTTAGTGGACTTTGGGAATGATATGATGTAGTGCTGGTTATCAAGCTCGACTAGAGCTTCCTTGTACAAAGAGATAGGCGTGGGTTTACACGTTTCATCTATCTCCTGTGAAACAATGAGATGGTGAATGCAGTCCTTTTGAGTCTTCATCTGATGATTTACTTTTTCTTCACATAGAAACCATGTATCTATCTTCGGGCATTCTGCCTCTATGTACACATATTCGTTATTATTGGTTGCCATATAAGGAAAAGGGGATAGGATAACATAATGATTTTTATTCGGGACAGGACAGAGTCTGTATAAATTGTAAGTGGAGGAAGTAGTAATTGGGAATTTAAGAACTACCACGATCTTTGATTTTATAAAGTAAGTGCCTATTCTAATCATATTATAATAATATCTTATGTCTAAATTTAAAATTTTATCTGTACTATAAATATGTTTCAATGTGTTTAACATACTCTTTATTTCATTTATTCCAAGAATTGAATGGTGTAAAGTGCCACTAATACTAAAAGCTAATATATTTTCTAATCTGATAATTTCGTCAGACAAATCTTTGACGTTTTCACTTATAATAAGAAATAGTTGCGACAATTTCGCATAAAATGTAACTCGATCGTTACCTATACTTGTAAAATTAGTAATATAATTTAATGCCTTAATTATTTTCTGTTGATTCATAGTTAAATTACTAAGTACTTCAGATTGTTTCGCGGTGATTTCTTTAAATAAGCTTATGTGTTTATTATAAGTTGTCGAAAGTTCAAGATTATTGTTCTGTAAGACTTGTAAGGAGTGTTCAAATCTTAATGCGTCATCGTGATCAAGATTCCCCGTTATGCTTTTTATGAATGTTCCAAGAGGGTTTATTAGTCCTCTCTTAATGCGAACTGGTTCTAAAGAATCGAGCTGACGAGATAACTTATCAAGCTTATCAAATAAATGTGTGATCTGATATTTGAATAGAGTAAAATTACTGTTCGATAGTTTGTTTGAGGATATAGTGAGTTCTGAGTATAAAGAAGTAATATGATGGCGTATGATGTTAAGGTCAATTTCCTGGAGGAATGTGTGGAAATGGGAAATTATTTTGGTGGGTCCTAACTCAAAAGGTAATATGCCAGGTCCATCACGAAGACTGTTAAGTCGGATTTCTTGTGCTTGGGCCAGGGACATCAGGCTCATTGGAATCCTGTAACGGATTGGAATTATTAGTTTTAGGGAGTCTTTTTATTCTATTTTTTGCAATGCGGCCTCGTTTCTTTGAGGTGTATATATGGATAGGTAAATTCGCAGTGACTTTATCATGAGTATATCTAGCCGCTAGTTTATTTCTTTGAGCTATCGGATTTTTAATAAAAATTTCTTGATTCTGTTCGTATTCAATTACGGGATCACGCTTACTGTTACGTTGTGTCATGATTACTTCGCGATTCGATTGAGATGACTCACTGATTAATTTGTATACTATTTCCATCTTACTACGGTGATCATAAAGGTACTGTTGTAATAGTCGTTCTGTCAAATTTAAGTCAGTTGGGTCTCTAGGGTCAAAATGTCCAGTTATGAGATTAAACGGTCTACACTTAGTTACACTATGTATCGAACTGTTGTACGCTATTAATGCGTATGGGACTAAGTTGGAAATTTGTTCGTTTTTATGCTGCAGCTTAAGCAGTCTTAGGTGTTCTAGTAGTATGCCATGAAAACGTTCGATCATACCATTTTCATTTGGAGCATTTGCTGCTGTGGTGTGATGTTGGATTTTGTGCATTTTTAGGAATTCTGTTATGACTTGATTTGTGAATTCTGTACCTTGGTCAGTTGTCAATGTTAAAGGAAATCCGTGATGAGTGCAGAATGTTAAAAGTGATCTTAGAATGTTAGGGGCAGTACAGTCAGGTAATTTATAGACTTGCGCGTATTTGGAAAATGAGTCTATAATCGTTAAATACTTATCATGTTCTATAGTTAAAGTGTCGGCATGTATTAGTTCAAATGGCTTCGAGGGTGAAGGTACTATTCTAAATTGTTGATTTAAGGGGTTACGTTCGTACTTTCCGCAACCGCAAATGACACATTCTTTTATGTACTGCGAAATAGTATCCTTCATTTTAGGCCAAAAGTACCGTTGAGATAGCGAAAGGAAGGTTTCATTAATACCTCTGTGATTTGTCTTTCCCTCGTGGTATTTTCGTATAATGTCTTGTTGGTTTAAGAATTGATTGACATCTTCAAGATCGCGCTTTACTAAAATTAAATTCATGGATGAACTTTTAAAGGTTTTCTGAATTATCGGAACAATACTATACATTTTATCTAAAGGTTGTACTAAAATGGCTGTTCGGATTTTTGGGTCGACATATCTTTTAATGATATTGACTATGTCGTCTTCTAAATTTCCTTGGGATACTTCAACTACTATTTTATTGTAGGTATCAAAAGGCTTCGTAATTTTTGGTTTGATGCTAGCTCTATAGGGTACTATGTTAATGACGATCTGTCTCTTGTACTTATTTATGGGATCGTCTACGATAGGTATTTCAAGGATGGGGTTTTCTACGCTTGTGTGTACAGTAGAGGTCGTGTATGGTGTACTCTTATTATTCTGAACTGACTCAATTAATGCTTTTATGCTGGGTGCTGTGTTGGTAGACGATGGACTCATAAGTGGTCTTAAACTAGGTGCAGTATCAGTAGATGATGCGCTTATCAGAGGTCTATCGTCAGGTGCTGTCACTGTGGAAGATGAGCTCTGGGAATCAGATATATTAACTATAATTGATTCTATTTCTTCATTATGGATTTCTATGCGGGAAAGTGCGTCTGCGTTATAATTATTTTTGCCTTTTTTATAAACAACTGTAAAGTTAAATTCGGAAAGTTTTAATTTCCACCTAGTGAGCCTTGAATTAGGGTCTTTCAAATTCATAAGCCAGAGTAAAGGTTTGTGATCTGTCACTACTTTAAATTTACGTCCAAAGAGATAATGCCTAAAATATTTGGTAGCCCAAACTATTGCAAGGAGTTCTTTTTCGATAGTGGAATAGTTTACCTCGCTATCATTAAGAGTCCTCGACGCATATGCAATAGGTCGATCGGAACCGATGGATCCTTGAGACAGAATAGCACCAATAGCGACGTTAGATGCATCTGTGGTAAGTATGAAGTCCTTTGTAAAATCAGGATATTGTAATATAGGGTCATTAGTTAACAGTATTTTACAGTTTTCAAAGCATTTTACGTATTCGGGGGTTAAATTTATCTTTGCGCCTTTCTTTAAACATTTAGTCAGAGGTTTCGTTAATCGGGCAAAATCTGGTATAAATCTACGATAGTATCCTAGTAATCCTAAGAAACTTTTTATTTGTTTTGTAGTCCTTGGTATGGGATATTTTAAAATTGCGTTTATTTTATCTGGGTTAGGTTTAACGCCTTCAGGTGTTATAATATGGCCTAAATAAGGAGTCTCATGCTTTAAAAATTCAGATTTATCCATTTGAATTTTAAAGTTTGATTCACGTAATCTTTGAAAAATTTTCTTAAGATTCACCATGTGTTCTTGTAGTGACGTGGAGAAAACCAAGATATCATCTAAATACACTACACAAATTACATTTTGGAGGCCTCTGAGTACGTTGTCCATTACCCTTTGGAAGGTGGACGGCGAGTTCTTTAAGCCCATTGGCATACGTAAAAATTCGTAGTGGCCATGGTCAACATTAAAAGCTGTTTTATGTACATCTGAGGGATCCATTTCCACTTGATAAAATCCACTAGCTAGATCTAAAGTGGTGAAATACTGACATTTGCCTAGTTTGTCCAGAATATCATTTATATTGGGAATGGGGTATTTATCATCTATTGTTTTTTCGTTAAGTTTTCTAAAATCAACTACTAGTCTCCATTTAATTTTACCTGAGGCATCCATTTTTTTTGGCACGATCCAGATGGGTGCGCTCCAAGCGGATGTCGAGGGTTGAATAATTCCCTGGTCTAACATTTTTGAAATCTGGTTTTGGACTTCTTGCTTATGTACTTGGGGATATTTATAGCTTTTGCTAAATACTGGGTTTTCATCTGTTGTATTAATTCGGTGCTTTATTTTATTAGTGAAAGTTAGGGGTTCATCTTCTAAATAAAAAACGTCTGAAAATTCCTTACATAATTGTGATAAATTAGCTGTCTCCTCTGCGTTTAAATGGTCTGTGCGCAACTTTGATATCACTTGTCGCGTGCGCTCATTCGAGGAATTTATTACAGGTGCAAGATGTTCGTAATTAATATGTGTCTGGTTCTTAGAAATCGATGCGTCAAGTTCCTGATTGTCTGTTAAAATTGTCTGTTCGTCTAAAGTTAATATGATGTCATCACTGGTGGGGTTTTCTATTTCAATTATACCGTGGCAATTAACTACTGAAGTTATGCATTCGGGAATAAGGCAATTATTAACGGCTTGTTCCTTTATTAAAATATCTCCATCAGATACATTCAAAGGAACTCTTACGAATTTTGATGTGCGCGCCGGTATAGTTTCTTTAAAGCATATGAAATTCTGAGAAGTGTATTGCAATATCGGATTATGTGCGAATTTAGTCTTTAGTACAAAGTTTTTAAGGTCGATTTTAGTTTCCCATTTTTTCAGTAAATCCTGTCCAATAAGTCCGTCAAAGTAACTATGGAATTTATATACATATAATTTAATATATTCTGGGGATCTAAATTCTGGAAAACATGGAATTGTAATAGAGTAGTTGTTTCTAGTGGTTGCGTGCACATTTGTTACTTCGAATGGATCAATATTAAGTGGTATGTCTGAAAAATACTTCTGAATGGCTTCAGGACTAATAAAGGATTGATTAGCTCCTGTGTCAATAAGTAGTTTCAAGGGTGGGTTTTGAATTTTTATATATGGTAAATGCCTTTGATTGTGTGTATTTAACTCTATTCTGGGGCATTTGATTCCGAATCCGAGTGAAAATTTGAAGAATTTTCCTGCGGGATTAGCGATTCTTGATTTTGTGGGATGGGATGGTTATAGGAATTATTGTCGTAAAGTTCATACTCAAGTGGTGGGTAAAGTCCGTTGTATTCATATTGAAAACTATTATAATCATAGAATTCGTCTACGTGGGGATCAATATGGTCATTTAAGTCATTTGTATTAATTTCCCTTGTTTTAAAATAATTACTTGGCGGTGGGTTACCATGCACTCGCCAGTCATGCCTTAAAGGAGGCAATGTGCGTGCTACGGGGTGACTGATGCCACTCATTGGCTGAGGATAGTTATTATTAGTAGGGGGTTGGGATTTGGGTGGGATTCTAAATCCTGTCGTCATGTTAGACCGTGGCAGGGATCTGAACATTTGTTGAGTCCTGGATGGTCCTTGCATGACATGCCCAAATTGTCGTTGTACATTGGGTTGTATAGTGTGACCTTGAAATTGGGGATGAAAATTTTGTGTTGGTCTAGGGTTAACGTGTAAGGGTGGTGAGTTCAGGGGGTGCGAGTAAGGGTTAACGGGTATGTAGGGTTTCCTACTCGTGTTGCTAGTGTGTGTACTTACCTGCTTATTTTGCATGTACAAAATATTGAGTTCTTCCTGAGCGTACTCTAGAGCAAGCTCTATGGTGTTAGGTCGCATGCATCGGATGCGTGAACCTAGAGGCTCTCGTAATCCTTTCAAGTAAGTTTGTAACGCTAATTTCTTATAAAGTTGCCTTTTGGCTTCTATTGTGGTAGCTAAAGTCTCATGCAGCTGGATGTACGTTGAAATAACGCTAAGTAAATTTTGGACTCGCTCATAGAAAACACTTGGGGTATCATTACCTTGTTGTAACATTGAAAGATCAGTATATAAAGATGACTCATCCCTATGATCTGAAAAAGTGTTCACTAATGTACTTCTGATACTTCGCCAATCGCTGGGGTTACCATTTGTCGCTAATGATCGCGCGGCGGGCCCTACAATCTTATTAAGTATTCCATTGAGCAATGAATAATTTTGGAGATCGTAGCCAGGCGCTATTTTTACATACTTTAAAACTAATTCGTCGCATATTTGCAGAAATCTAATGAGTACATTACTATCTCCGTTAAATTCTGGCACGAAGCGTAATGACTTATAAATCTGATCAATAGTGTCGCCTTGATTTACTGGACTTTGCGCGACTACCTGTTGAGGCCTTTCCATTTCGTCAAAATTCTCTACTATGCTACTTAAATTACGATACGCGTCTCTTTGCTCGATGCGAAGAGCGTTTCTTCTATCAACTATAATTTCCCTACTTGATCGTGGGTGGAACATATAAATACTAGGAATTAGGATCAATTCCTCTATAGACTAAGGAAATATAACTAGGAATGACAACCAAATTTAGAAAAATGTGCAACTCACAGTATGTATTTAGCAAAATACATGGTCTCGTGGTGATTGACGTCGATGTCTGGAAGTCTCACCCGGCGGGTCCTTAATCTGCGTCTGGATCCTCGATGGTCCTGCTCCTCCGATGGCTTCCCGTTCGTTGAGATAGTCGACGCGTCGACGAAACGACTATCAGCGCGGTTACGATTTATGGAAACACGCACTGACTCGACTATCCTACCGACTGCGCCAGTTACGTTAGTCGCCTTCGGAAGGAGGTTTTTAAAAACACAAATTTTAATTAGGACAAAATAAAATATAATCAATTATTACAAATTGAACTTAAACTAATTATAGCACTAATAAATATGGTTGTCGCGACTTTCCTCGACGGCGATCGAAGAAGAAAAGCACTGCTGCCCGGTGATGGTGGTCCGACGATGCTGGTGGGTCATCGGCGTGAGTAATTCATATGGAATCTGCCGACTGTGCAGATTCGTGGGAACTTTTTGGGAGTTTCATTAGGGGCGACACGTAACAATTTATAAAATATTAGGCGTTTTTAAGTTATTATATTTTGTTTATTTATTTATTTACTATTGATTAAAGTCATCTAAGACGTACGTACGTTATAATAAAATATCTGTGAATGGCAAGTAAAGCACTGCATTTCTGCCTACAAGGAGCGCACGCCCCTGACACCTCGCAATGAACTCTAAGCTATTGAACAAATTTGTCAATAAATAACAGCCATTAGAGCCCTGAATTGCGTGCGGCTCACAAATTGTGGTACTGGGGCTCTTGTCTTAGCAAGCTAATAAATTATGACATAATACTGTTCCTTTACACCAAATTACTTATTTGCTTAGAATTTGACCAGTTAGTAATATTTGTAGGGTTCTCGTATTATCTTTGATTGTAACTGAATTACTAAATTATTTATTTCATTCTTTCACTATACAGAGACACAACAAAGAAATCACATAATATATGTAATATAACAAGTGGAGGCCTTATCACACTAGGTAGTTTTTAGTAAATTAATTTATTAAATTAGTTAATGTTCGTAATTTTTTTACCACCGTCCTTAAGTTTAGATATTTTTATATGAATACAAAATCAATGTGAATTATTTTTAATTATCAAATATTACTAATATGAGGAAGCTTCTTAATTATCGTTTACATAATACAGTACCCCTACTTACTCTTGCGTGTTAGCAAAATCAAATTCTACCACTATACTGATCTGACC